>CM076607.1:8893848-10093848 GCA_038502775.1 Hippodamia convergens | reverse complement strand
TTCTAACATAAGAAATATTTCATTCTTCAAAACATGATTTATGAATTTAGTATAACCAAATTGAATGGAACGATTGAGGCAACTCACCTAAATATGATAGCTTTGTTCAGAAATGCAATTATTTATGAGATTTCTAAATTTTCTATGCTGGGGTTGGTGCAACACAGAAAAACCATACAGGTCTGAAATATGATTAAGTGAGGAAAGGGAAATAACCTCAGCTGAAAAAACCCTTACCTCGCCCGTAAAAAAAAAATACTCAAAATATTAAATATCAGGAAAATCTTGAAAGGCATTAGTGTGATCTGAGAGAACAGCTTCATGTTATCCGTCGATAGTCTCAAATAAACAGATTCTTCGCAATAACGACTCGCAATTCTTAATCAAATGAAAAAAGACCAAAGCAGAAAAGGGACCAACTATTTAGAATAAATTAAATTATTTTGAAATTAACCACCCATTTCAGAAATACATTCGTTACTTTGTGTATAGCCTCGAAACCATCTTGAAATTTATAAACGGGACAACTATTCGAAGATGTTCTATAGTCTCCTCATTTTCCGCACATTCACAACTAGGGCTCCCAACCAATTCCATCTTCGTCCATGGCCTGTTCTAATGCGATTTAGAACAGACCATATTCTCCTGAGAAGGTCAAAACCAGTTCAACCAAACAGGACAACAATATTCAGCAGCAGAAAAAACCAAAGCATGCTCTGCCTTACGAAGTATTCTTGCAGCAGCGCCCCATGAGGAGCCAGCTAGTTTCTGAAGAATATTGTGTAGAGTTTCAAAGTTGCCCATGACAATTACGCATCAAAATGCTAAATCAAGCATCAATAGGGGCCATTAATAGAAGACTTCGAGTGCGTTACTTGACTATTGAAGTGTGTGGAAAGTTTCGGTTGTATTCATATTGAATCGCACCAAGGAAAGTCTCTTGAATTTCACATACATTTGAGAAGATACATAAATGATACCGAAGAAAAAAATCTTCTACAGAGCGTTCACCTTTTCCAATATAATTTTAGTGAAATTTTTCAATTTTCCTCAAGTGCTTTTGACATTATTGTTATTATGCGGTGCTACAGATACGTTTGGTTCACTCTCGCTAGAACACAGAAAGTCTACCAATGGCGTAGCGCTGTTCGTGAAGGTGCCAAATGCGGGTACGGAATGTCTAAATGCATAGCATAAGGCTTTTTCGGAAACCTACCCAGGGTTACTAACTCGATCCATTGAGGTCACGTGATGGATCACGGACCCGGTTCTGAGTTTACGAACATGTCAGGTTTGGAAATGTCAGTCGTTACAATAACATAACCTAGTAATATCAGATTGTCCCTGATAATATGATTTTATTTACAAAAATCCTAGTTAAACAGTGTTGATAGGACTGATGATGATTAGAACTGTTAAACTAGGATACTTATTCACAAAAAAGGCGTGAAAAATCTAACTTAATTTTATTTACAATTAGATTTTGGATTGTCTCTAGCTTTGCTTGAATTTATTGCCACATTATGTGTTGACAAACATTTGATTCTTGGCAAATAGCACCACATATTCCACATTGAGCCCAATTCTCTTCGCTTTCCATAATTATTAAGAATAGTACAATTAATTATTTAGAATGGAGTAGAAAGCTTACTCCCGCGTTTTAAAATTCAAAACTAAACCGCAGTGTGCATGCGGTGACCGAACGACCCTGCTCTTGTGTAGGGTTACGGTGGATCAACCCGAGTCAGTGATCGAGTTAACAGCCGCGTACTTTCCGAACACGGGTTCGATGTTCGGGTTAAGTAAACGAACGCAAAGGTTAGAGATCGGGCTAACCCGGGTAAGTTTCCGAAAACGCTCATAGTGTAGCTCAAGTGGGGACTCACTCAGGCGCAGCAAATTAATATACGTTCGAGTAAATCCCAATTTAGCATCGTGGGCTCTCCTACTATTATACAGGGTGCGGCACGGAGGATGGATGGTTTTAAAAAAATAATAAAAGCGTTAATTTTTACTCAAAAACACATTTATTGACGGAATCAGATTCTCAAGGAAATAGCATTTGAGACAGTCAAGTATGGAAAATCACATCAGGCATGTGGTGGCCGAAATCGGTGATGCAGTGATGGAGGCGCTCTTGGAAGTTCGCGTAGACACTCTCCAACATCGCTCTCTCAACTTGGGCAACTTCCACGCGAATAGCCCTTTTCAATTCGTCCAGAGTTCGGGGCTTGGTCTCGTATACGCTAGCCTTGAGGTGTCCCCATAACGAATTGAAAAGGGCTATTCGCGTGGAAGTTGCCCAAGTTGAGAGAGCGATGTTGGAGAGTGTCTACGCGAACTTCCAAGAGCGCCTCCAGCACTGCATCACCGATTTCGGCCACCACATGCCTGATGTGATTTTCCACACTTGACTGTCTCAAATGCTATTTCCTTGATTCCGTCAATAAATGTGTTTTTGAGTAAAAATTAACGCTTTTATTATTTTTTTAAAACCATCCATCCTCCGTGCCGCACCCTGTATGTTCATAAAAATCATGCAGCAACGTCTCAGATTCACACATTATCGAGGTGTTCTGAAGAGAAAATCATTATTTTTTGCATAAAAGACAAGCTTTCAATCACCATAGTTAGAATGACCTGATTCAAGACGAATATGCGTCTTAAGATACAACTAATTTTTTTCAGATCTTCGATATGAAAAACAATGAAGCCACTCAGGAGTTGATATTCACGGAAAATCTTCGAAAATTGAGGGCAGAAGCCAGAAAACTATGCCGCATCAACAGACTAAAAGAGTCTTCCAAATTCATACCTGCCATCGAAACAGAGCCTCTAGAAACCTACAGAAATAAACTTGTTAAAGGCTTGAATTTCAGCATCGTCAAGAAATTTCAAAACATTGCCGAAGATGCCGAATGCTCAAACTCATTGTGCCACTACAAATTGAAGAATGAGGCGTTCATGAATATGATAGATTTTATGTGTACAGAATCTTCAAATGTAGAAATGAGTAATATTTTATTAGAAATGGTTTCAGAGTTTAATACTTTGTGTCATAATTCGTCGTCGTCTTACTCAAAATTTTGTGAAAAACTCATTAAAGCAGCTAAATATCTAATCCCTATCGAGAACGTATCAATTTGTGATATAATTCTATCTGCTGACATTCCCTTTGATATAAATGAATATTCTGAGAGACAGGATTTCAATAAAAACCTGATTATATTTTACGACGATTTAAAAGGTCAACTAATAAGGAATGAAGAAGGAATTTTGAATATCAACCACCTAGCTCACAAAACATACAATAAAATCGATGCCCTTTGTAAACATTTCTCAGATGACAGTGGCAGCATAAATTACTTGAAAAGGTTATTCAATTACTTAAAAGCTTTTTCTAAAGTGTTGTATATAGAACAAAATTCATCCGATATAATAGCGCAAGGTAAAAACACGTCGTTCTTTGAACTTTTGGATTATAATAGATCAGAGTTGATGGGACAGTTGCTATTTGAGAAAAACCTCGATCCAACAGATTTTGAGATATATTTTTCCAAGATGGAGTTGGATTTTCTTTACCATCTCATAGGAAATTGCTTTCCAACAATAAATCTACACAGTGAGGAATTTGTAGAAGAAGAAGAATTGTTTCCGGAGAATAATTTGTACCTTCCTACGAAAAACATAATTAATTACATCTTGAGAAGAAATTGGCTTTTGGCCTTGATTCTGGAGGAAATGTATCAAGTTCCGAATGTTAAGATGAATATTAATGATGCAAGAATAAGGGCATTTTTAAATTATAGAAACCTGGATTCTATACAAAATTTAAAATGTATATTCGATGATAACGAAATCGCTACATCTCTTCAAAGAGAAATATCTCACAGGAAAGTTAAGGAGTACATTGGTCAAAAACTTATAAACAAATGCGGTAACACTCTCTCATATTCCGATCCAGAGGCCATGCTGGAAGAAGCCGAAGAACTAACTGAAGAATCTTCAGGTAAAACTGAGTGGAATAAAATTTTGGACATTCTGTTAGCCATTCCCGAGATACAGAAGAAGAAGAGTAAGGAGATTCAAGATTTTCAAGATGATATAGTGTGTAAATACATCAATGATCATTTCGAGGAAGGGAGTTTCAACAAAATCCACTACATAAACGATGACTCGAAGAGATTGGAAGTAGTTTTGAAAAATCTTGAGAGTTGGCCTTACGATTTTTGTCTGGAAGTGATCAAGTCGGAACTCAACTGTTTCACTCCGCCGGATGACTCTATGATGGACCAACTACTGACGTGGCAACGGACAATTGAGTTGTACGGAGTGGTAAGTCTGAAACATGTTTTTATTTGGTTTTCATCAAATTCAAAAAATTCAGCATACCTGCCGTTTTAACTGCTGTTCAGTTCAGACCATTTTATTCATTCTTGAATTTATCATGAATGTAAAACATCTACAATGTTCCAACTAACAGGAGAATTTTTTTAAATGGAAGATTACATATATAGGGTGTTTCACGAAAAGTTGAGGCCCTTTCTAGTATAGATAGAAAACTGAGAAAACAATAAGGGTTTAATAAATAGTTTCAGGCTTTCACGACCGGATATATTGACATTAAGAGAGTCTTCCGGGCTTATTGGCCGTGGTCTATTAGGAATTATTTCACCTAACGTTCCGCCCACAACTGCGGTAGGCATCTTCACAGGATTCTTGGTCTGAGGTTGTAACTCGACCGCTGAATTTCCGAAAGTGACGCTGGATTCGATCCATTGGCCCCACTTATACCCTGATCATTGGCGGAAGAAGGTAGTGGGTTTACGCGCGCGATGTTGATTGGTCCATCGCTTCCACTTCGTATTGGCTTGATTTTAGTCTTTTCCAACACCGGCAACCATGCGCTATGTACCAAAGGAGTTTCTTCCCTTCTGTTCATATTGTTCTTATGTTTATATATCTCAATGGCTTCCATGTTCATCCTAGGATAGAAACTTTTGATGTTTGAAATAGCTTCTGCCTTTGAGAAAACAATATTGTGTCCATCTGTCAGAGCATGTTCCGCTAGTGCGGATTTTTCTGTCTGATTGAGTCGACAGCATCGTTCATGCTCCTTGATTCTCGTATTGATACTTCTCTTCGTTGTACCAATGTAGACTTTGCCGCAGTCACAAGGTATCCTGTAAATACCGGGTTGAGAGAGTGGGTCGACTTTGTCTTTGGTAGTTCTGATCATTTGGCCAAGTTGGCCACTACCTTCTCCCGCCAATGATCAGGGTATAAGTGGGGCCAATGGATCGAATCCAGCGTCACTTTCGGAAATTCAGCGGTCGAGTTACAACCTCAGACCAAGAATCCTCTGAAGATGCCTACTGCAGTTGTGGGCGAAACGTTAGGTGAAATAATTCCTAATAGACCACGGCCAATAAGCCCGGAAGACTCTCTTAATGTCAATAAGGGTTTGTTCAGTAAAACATTTTCGTAACGCCATCCTTATTCAAGATACAGGACGTTGAAAATGAAAAAATATGCACATTTTCATGATTTCATACGAATATGTTTTGAGAGCTGATACACCTAATGAATGTGGTTTGATGTCTGACTCTCATAGTTACACGGTTCGTAACAAGTTGTTTTGAACATAACTTTTTTTATTTTAGATATATTGAGCTTAATTTTGAGCGATATTAAACATCATTCAATTTTACACCAAAACGGTACTCCTAATGAAACTCGATACTGTGCACTGTTTTCGAAATATTTTGATTTGAAATTGTCTCGATAAAGTCATTTATTATCATTATTATTAATCAGTATGTACGATGGAGCTCTATTGATTGAGCAGAAGCTTCGATTCTTTGGTCTTCTAGGTCATGAGATTTCAACCCCTTGGATTGAACAAGGTACGACTTGAAGAAAGAATTCATGCAAGAGAGGTAAATAAACCTCAAGAATAAAAGGACAGAAATCATCGCTACTTTTTGTTCAATTAATACATCCATCATTACTTTATACCAGCATCGATTAATACTTCATAATTTTCGATTCCAGATATTCCGAAAACGGTGCATAGTATCGAGTTTCATCATCGGTGTAAAATTGAATGATGTTTAATAACTCATTGAATGTAATATCAAAAAAGTTATATTCAAAACAACTTTATACGAACCGTGTAACTAGCGCCCTCTATGGGAGTCAGACATCAAAACACATTCATTAGATGTATCAGCTCCCAAAACATATTCGTATGAAGTTTCATTACAAGGTTGCAAGAAGTTACGGCAAAATCGTAAAAAATGTATATATTTCTTCTTTTCGGCGCCCTGTATCTTGAAAATGGATGGCGTTACGATAATTTTTTACTGAACAAAACCCTTATATTTTTCAGTTTTCTATCTATCCTAGAGTGGGGGTCGCCTTCATTCGAAACACCCTGTATACGGAATTGAGTTTTTTTATATAAACACGAAATTGAAATTTCTAGTTGCATTTTGTCCATCCTTCAACAAATATATTTTTTTAATACACGCAAAATCCAGAATTCAAATAATGAATTTAATTTTTCACATCAAAAAAACTCAGAAACAAAAACCTGTAGAATGATATTGGATTATAATTAACTTTCCCAATAAAATTGTCTGATTTAATTATGAATCTCAATTTTTCCTCGCTGCAGCTTTCTGAGATTCTGAACCTCACATGTTGGAGTGACTGTGGTCCAATCATTCTGAACGATATACAGGGTGCTTTCAATAAATTGGTGGAAAGTCATAAGGTATGTATATTGTGTAAACGAAAATTAACAAAAAAATATTGGCAATTGAATTTTCATTCAAGAAATGAATGAAAATATACTAACCGACAAAGAAACTGCAAACACTCCACCCGACACCAATCCTCAGCCTTCAAAATCTAGTTGTAATTTGGTTCTATCGGTTCCAGATTATTCAGGAACCTTGCAGGACTCTCGTGGTGATTCCACTGAGAGCCCCGTTGGTACTCTCAGATCGTCAGTCAAGATGTTAGCTGACTGTTGTGACCATACACCTTGCCAGGAGATGGTGCATGACGTTACTCTCACAGTAGAAGTGGGTCTATAAGTAACTTTGGCTACTTCTTCCTTAATCGGATGGATGTTATATTTGACAACCTTCAAACTGTGGTTGATATCTAGCGGTGGAGTGCCTGACACGACCTGAGTGTCAATAACCCATACGACGATCAGATCGGGTTTGCGAACGCCCACAGTTGTTCGCAGGCGTGGCTCGGTAAACACTGTCAGGCCCTTGTTTTGAAGAAGCCAGAAAGTGTCTTGCACACGGCATCGTGTCTCAGAATCCTTCCTCCATGAGTACGGAAGCAACACTGGATCACGTGTGTCGCTGTTTCCGAGCTAGTACACCCAGCCCTACAATTGATTTCTGTGAGGGCTGTTCTCCGTCCTCTTGACGTGCGGATTCGGGTTGGTAGACTGTTGACATGCACGTGATTGGTGATAGTCCTTTCCGGGTATGCCCATGCTGCCAGCATTAATCCACCGAGTGGAAGCGGTTACCTTTTCATTCTCCCTCAGGTTATAACCGTCGTTTGAGGCATAAAGCCTTGTTGAGCAGTATTTTCTGCGCTGTTTTGCAGAATAGATCCTGTCATCGTCGATTGTCAGTACCTTTTCGACCCACCCGACCTTATTGTGAGCCCATGCAGTAGCAGAGACAGATGTGACTGCCCTTGATGATGAGACCTTCATGCGCGTCAGTCTGTCTCTTAAATAGCCTTTACTCGAGGAATTGCAGTTTCTTCGTCTGTTCGTATAATAAGTCATGACGTGTAGTGAAAGGAAATCCATTATTTTGCATGAAAAACAAGGATTCAATCAAAATCTGATTGGAGTTATACAACTCGAGATGAAGGGATAACTTAAGCCATCTATTGGAAAAATTTATTTCTTTTCACCACACCTTATATTGTATTTAAAAATCTTCTGGTACTTGAAATTATTTTAACTTTTACCATATTTGCATTTTTCCCTTTTTTCCTATTTGCTGATGAAGGTTATTACTATTTTTTTCTCATCCAACTGTGTAGGTTCCCCAAATTTTGGTATTGATCCAGATGCACAAACCTCCAGGCGAAATCCTGAGAAGCATCAATGAGGACTTCTTCTTAACTGCTTTCGACAAAGGATGCCAACTTGCAGATCTAAACAGCTTACTTGATGCTCTTCCCTTGGACCATTCCGTCACTATTTGCAACAAACTTTTGAAACAGACTTCCGATCTCGACTACCTCAATTTTATCGTCGATTATCTAGAGCGTAACACCCAACAGAACAATCTCAAGATGTTGAATTTGAGCTTGAAAATATTTGCGAAATTTCCAGAAAGCCAACGTGATATTTTCATATATTTAATCGAGAATCCTTTGGAAATCATCGAAGTACTCATTATGAATACTAAATTTGAAGAATTGGCTATCGTTTTAGATGTTATAAAAGAGTACGAAGAAGATGACAGTTTTTCTTTGAAAATCGATGAAATTTTGAGGACTTATGCAGAAAAAAGTTTGGAATTCCACGTCATCACTCAGTCTAACCCACAAACCTCTGGCACTACAGATTTCCACTTGATGGAATCCACAGATATGGAAATGGCTCCTCAAGAAGTTACTAGAGACCAGTGGGTGAGAAACAACGAGATTTTAGAATGTATGTGCTGCAAAAACGTGAATTTCTCGATACTGAACAGAAGGCATCACTGTCGTAAATGTGGTAGGTTAGTGTGTTACAAATGTTCGACGAAAAGAACGAAAATGTCGGCTTATGGTGACATTTTGGTTCGCGTTTGCGACGATTGTTACCATCTGATGAATGTGGCGACAGAAAAAAGCGAGTCCATCTCGAGCAGGTCTAATGTGAACCTCATGTGGATTTTGACAGATGACGAGGAGCACAATAAGATGGTACGTGGTGAATTTGCCTATGAATATACCCCAAGCGTGTCTTTATGTTTGTCGATACTCAAATACCACTCGAAAACTGAGGAATATCCGAAGTTCTTACTGAACCATTCCAATAACTTGCTGAACATGTTCCCCCCTTTCAAGAAATTCATGCCTGACATCGACTATTTGCTGATTATACGAATGCTGAAGTCTTTGGTTACCGTCGCCAAAATGCTGTCTCAAGAATATTCCCTCATCCACAACATGTCCCTAGCTGATAGTCTGTTGAATCAGGTGGATCTTCTCGAGCTGTTTTCAGAAAGGGGGTGTTTGAACCTTTTGCCGGTCTCAACCGATGCATTCACCCCTAGGATTGACTCTGCCACCTTGAGAAGGTTCAGGGACAACCTATTGGAGATGGAAGAGTGGAACTTAGCGCTCGAAGTGTCAACCAAAGCTGGCTTGGATCAAACCAGCGTTTTTGCTGCTTGGGGTAAAAAATTACTGAAAGCGGGTTGCTTGACAAAAGCTCGAGAAAAAATTCAACGTTGTTTCACTGCCAATCGACGATTCGATTCTCGTCGGGAAAGTTTCTCGGAAAACGATGACGATGTTAGTGCCAGAGGTTCAAACTATTACTTGAACAATTCCTTCGGGGATTTAAACGAAAAAAAAACCCTCTCCAACTCCCCACTACTAAACGAGATAATCAACATTTTAGAATGTAAATCCGCAGTCATCGACAAGAATATCGTGGACGAAGTCAGCATAGCCAACTCCTCGGCGTCGAAAATCCTAAACCAAAGTTTCCTGATACAGAAAGATCCTGCAGTCAGCATTCTCAACAAATTACGAAATTTAGATTACATCGCTTCCGGGAAATATTATTTCCCCACCGACAGAAAAGTACAAATAAGTTATGCAACCAACAGACCGATTGTGGACACCGTTTTTTACAACGAGTGTATTTTTTATCTGAGCCGGTACGGCAGTCATCAGAGCCTGCTAGATTTTTATATAAGGCACGGAGAGTTGGATCAAGCTTTGCAATACATTCTTGGGAACAACATGGGGAGCGAAGTCTTCATTGAAATATATATGAATTGCTTGAAGGATGGGTTGGTGAATGTTTTGCAGGAGAACATAGCCAAAATTGACTCCACATTAGACATGTGGAAGGTGAGTTAACTTCGTTACAAAGATTCGTCAAGGTGTTGTAAAGTCCTCTTGATTAAAAAGGAATATCTGTATTTTAAAATTATTTATCATATTAGATTTTGTCAAAATCGAATATCATTTCTCCAACCTCATGATAAATGAGCCTGGGAATTGAAAATGGTATTCATTTCGATGATTACTATTTTGAATTCATCTTTGTTTCAAAAATATTCTCAGTGTGGCCTCCATTAGGGCAAAGAATTTTTCTTAAATAAGGACTTGTAATGATAAAGAGTGTAGAGTTAGCAGCTTGGCTCTACATGAGATCTGACAACTTGAATAGCCTTCAAGAAGTGCTTAAAAATTTTCATTGACAGTTTTCATACTTAGGCAACATTCTATTGATTTTTCACAGCATTATCTGCATCAGCTTTGTCGCCATTTGGAACAGCAAAAATTTCTCAACTCGCTTTACCAACTCCAGCTTTTCATGGGAGATTATATGAGAGCTGCCATCACTTGCATAAGATTCTACCAAGAAAACACCAAGAGTTTCAGTGATTTAGCTCGAAAAAATAAATTTTTGCATAAGGCAGAGGAGCACATCAAACAAATGCATGAACAGGATGAATGGATTGAGGTTACATCTGGTATGTTCGAATAAATGAATTCTAGTGAACGTCTGAAAGTATAGATGGCGCCCACGCGATTGTTTTTAAACTTTCTACTCTATAATCTTTCATTATAATGTATTCTGAATTCCAGTTGGACAACATAGTACGAATTCTTTAGAGGTTTACGAAGAAAAGTTATTAGCAAATCCTTCCATTGTGTTGAAACCAAATTACAAGAACAGTATGATGTATTTAAACATCATATGGAGTCAGAATGAAGTAGCTAGCTATCTTGCCGATTGTGAAGCAGCTGGGATGGATCCAATTCACATATTATCGACCATTCTTCCTGACGGTGACGTAAATTTGAAAACGAAAAGGACCCAACATTGATCCAATTAATTCTTGCAGATAATGACTCAGAATCCAACAAAAGCATCCCCACCCTCTTTGGGAGCTACATGGATAAGATACGTTTGGCCATTTTGATCCTTGTAACCTCTGATGAAATAAAATTTGGATTCAAAATTGTCTCAAGGTTCGTAGTTTATCATACATTTCTTGTAGCAATTAAAGGAACAGAAAAATTTTCGAAACCTTTTGGTGTTTTTCAACAGGCTGTATCTCAGTGAAAAATGGTTGTATGAGAAATAGATAAATCAACTTTTGGAGCTTGAAGACTCTAGTTTCTGAATTTATTGGATAACAATTTTTCAGAGTAGGTACTAGCAGCCATGCAATCCTCAGATAAAGCACGAAGAATTTTCATTTTTGCTCTAAGCGCATGGAAACATTTTTTGAGCTATACCGATGCAAAGTCCGCATAGCCTGTTTATTCGGGTCTAATTCGTTTTTCACCACCCTTGGAAATGACTATTTGTCTTCGAGATATCCCATTTGAATGCAAAACTACTGTAGGCCTAGCAAAGCGACAGAGGGTGTATTTTTCTGCAAAAAATTTCTTACAAAAGTCGTTCTTGTCTTATTGAAAAAATTTTTTTTCCACTCGTAATGGTAATGTGAGAAAAGATCAAGAAAATGCCGTCAATATTGGATGGAAAGCTGAGCTTTTAGGAAAATTTTACACCCTAATGTACCCCTAAGACCCTTACAAATCGGTAGATCGATAAAAATTCCCCTTTTTCACTCAACTGGCGATATCTTCGAAACTACTGGAGGCCTAGCAATGCAGAAAATTGATGTACCCGCTAAATCCTTAAATCGATCCGTAAAGCAGTTTTCCTAGACCAATCGATTGAAATCTTGAAAGAATTAAGGAAACAAGGTTTTTGTCCCTTAAGCTTGAGTTAATCTTTTTGAAAATTATTAAATTAATTTCTTCAATTATTAGTTAATTTTGTATTTCTGAAGACCCAAAACAAAATTAAAAAAAAATTTTTTTATTTCGAAAAAAAAATTTGGGAAGTTTGACTGAAAAACTATTTTCTCGTTTTCTGACGACTAAAATTTCATTGGTGGTTTACCGCCGGCATCAGCGTTACCCAAAGCATACCACGAGGAGGTTGTACGGTCGGATTTACGCTCCTTGTTCTCAAGCACTTATGTTCCTGATTCTTCAGAAATGAGACCCTGTGGTTTGTCAGCTTCACAGTATTCGACGACCCAGAACTTATTGTTTGAATAGTGTTGTGTGAGTAAGTTTTAGAAGAAATAAAAGCCTGTGGTTCGTCAGCTCCACAGTATTTTATGAGAACGGAAAAATTTTATCGCTCATTTTTTTTGCATGAAAAATTTTTCGAAAATTTCCAATATTTGTAAGGGCCTCTTTTCACGATTTGAAAACAGTTAAATTTTGTTCTGAAAATATCGGGAAAAAAAATTTCTTTCAATGAGACTTTCTATTTTTTTCTCGATATTTTCAAAAATAACTCATCACCAGTTTGTTTCAATCGCAAAAAAAGGCATTTTCAAATATTCGAGATTTTTGAAAAAATTTCCTTCAATTTTCTTATAATCTCCAAAACATTCAAAATTGAGTGAAAAGTAAAAAAAATCAATAATTGATTCTTGAAAAGAAGAGGTTAGGGAACGAAAACCTTGTTCCCTTAATATTTTCAGAATTTCAATCATTAGATCCAGGAAATCCGCTGAATCGAGCGACCTACCGATTTGTAAGGGTTTTTGGGGATGGGGTACATTAGGCTGTAGAATCGTCTCATATCCTTAGCTTTCTCCCCAATATTGACAAAGATACAATGCGTTAACTAACAAACGTCAAAATGGCATTTTCTTACCCTTTTTTCACATTATCGTTACATGTGAAAAACATTTTTTTCTTAATTAAACATGAACGATTTTGTAAGAAATTTTCTGCAGAAAAAGAATCCATCTGTCGATGTTAGGCCTTCAGTAGTTCCGGAGATATCGGCAGTTGAGTGAAAAAGGGTCATTCAGCATTCAAAATGGAATATCTCGGAGACAAATGGTCATTTCCGAAGGTTGTGAAAAACAAATTAGACCTGAATAGACAGGCTATGCTGGCTTTGCATCGGTTAAGCTCAAAAATTTTTTTCATTCGCGTAGAGCAAAAAAGATTTGAATTATAATTAAAATTTCAAAAATCCGAGGATTAGATGGCTACCCGTACTCTGAAAAATTGTTAACCAATAAATTCAGAAACTAGACTCTTCAAGCTTCAGAAGTTGATTTACCTATTTCTCATATGACCATTTTTCACTCAGATACATCCTGTTGAAAAACTCCAAAAAAATTGAAAAATTTTTCTGTTCCTTCAGTTTTTGGAGAAATATATATTCATGGTGTTTGAGGAATAGTTGAACTCTTAGAACTCTAATTGCAAATTTTCACATCGTAATGGACATTAGATTGTTTCTTGATATTCTTAAAATTTTTCCAGGTTAATTTCGGAGTTCAAACTTCGGCCAGGGACCGTGTTTAGTCAAACTGGAAAACATCTGGCTAAAATGAAAAAGTACGAGGAAATAAAAGAACTTGTCACTTGCATCAAAACCAATTTGAGCGGAGATAAGTCGATATGCGAAATGTGTGATGAAATGTTGACTGTTGCCGTTGCCACACTCAGCAAAGAAAAATCGCCAATTGCGAAAATCGAAGATTTGATAAAATTGATAACTGATAAGGCTTGCAAGGTATTTCTCTGAAAAATATAATATAATGTTTGAATGAGAACCATGAAGTAACATTTCAATCAATCAGCATTTAAATGTCAGAAGCTGACATCTAACAGATTTCAAATGACGCCAACTAGATAGATTTTGTCTCATTATGGTGCTTCTGAAGTTATTCTTTCAGCTGCTAGAATTAGAACCCTTAATTTTGTGGCATCGCTGCAAAAGACTGAAATATCTTGCTACCTTCTTTGAAATTTATTTTATAGGTTATATTCTTCCAGATATCTGCATTTATAGAAGCCAAACAATTGAAGACTGCTTACTTCCTCGCCATGCGTTCAAAACGAATTTCCGACATCAGAAGGATTTTAAGAGAAGCGGAACTGAATAATCAACCTAACATAAAAGCGCTCTGTTTGAAGGTACTCCAAGGAAATAATAGCGGATCATAAGAGTTTTTTATAGTCGAGAAATGCAATGATTCTCTTAAACTTTACATCCCCTTGAGAGATTTTCTAACTTTTTTGAGGGATGCAACAAAAGAGTTAAAAACTGAGATTAATATTGTGATATAATAATAGCAACACTTTACCTGACATGTATATTTGAGTGTGCAATATTTTTAGTCCCTTCTCGAAGTCATTCACTGTTTTTTTGCAACTGCAAGATAATGTTTTATCATAGTTATTTGAGAATGTTTTATAATTATTCACAGTTTTATTTTAATTAGGCAATGATCAAATATTGAATGTTGATCGTTCAGAAGATAATAGCAAGATTTATTTTTGTTCACTGTCCAAGTTGAAAACCAAAGATATCAACATAAGTTGAATGTGATTTAGATATATAAATTTTTAGTAATATGAATGTACTATACATTTAGTAACTGTATTTAGTCATGATACCTGAAACTTTTAAAATGAATTTCTTATAAATAATTGAATTGTTTCTCTTCTTTTATGCATATGACAACATATCTTTATGAATAAATTTGATGATCTTTGTACTTTTATTGTAATTGAATAAATATCTCATGTTTGAGATCATGTTGAAATGATCTCGCCTAATTTTTTCTTATTTTGAAGGAAATAATTCAAGGATAATGAAAAACATACGGGGTTATTCTCGAATATGGCTCCATAGAATATTTTTAAGAAAGACACAAAATTCACAACTGAAATTCTAAAGGTGGGCTTCACGAAAAAAGACGACTTCTCGTATATTTTTTGAAGGTTCTCTAGTACTTCCAGATTTTCTAGAAGTGACATGAACTTTCGTTTTTCAAATGGGAAGACCCATTTTTCATTACATAAATAGATTCTCCATTGAATTCTGAGAATTCTGAGTTTTTTAAATGAGAAAATTCGAAAAAAAATCTCAAAATTGAACTCTGTTGAAATTAAGACAACTTCGAGGTTTTTCCATTAAAAATTCTCATTTTTGAGAATCTCCGAGAAGAAAGGCTGAAGCTTCTTTGCCGATAGCGGGATTTTCAGAATATGATACAGGAGGTCACAAATTATTTGTCAAAGTTAGAAGTGAAGAAACAAAAAAATTGTTTTTTCCAAATTCTCACCCCAGTTTTTGAAGCATTTTCGAAATCTTTGTCAAAAAATATTAGGAGCATACGTTCAAGACTTTCATCCCAAAATGAATATTTTTCGAGATATTCAGGAAAAGCAATTTTGTCTTCAATTTTCAACCTCATTCCGAATGTGTTTTCTTACTGGAAAATAATTAGCGGTGAAGTGAAATTTTCATTTGAAAATTGATCAACAAAAATTTCACTTCACTGCTAATTATTTTCCAGTAAATAAACACATTAGGAATGAGATTGAAAATTGAAGAAAAAATCGTATTCCTGAATATCTTGAAAAATATTTATTTCGCGATAAATGTATATGGCCAATTTCCAGTATTTACTGTTGAGTGATATCATTGGAAAGAATACAACGAAAAACTTACAATCTGTGAAATTTCTTTATTTCAAAACAAAATTATCTTCGAAGTGATATTATAATTAAATTATGTTCCTTCTAGGAGCTAAAATTACCAGTATATCCAGTGTTGTTGAGTTTTTTTTCACTGACGAATTTTACGTAACATTAAGATGCTGGAGAAAATAGAATGTCTCTATGCAGTAAAAATATTGATTTCGGACAAATGTTGTTTGATACTTCGAAGAAGGAATCAGTGAATGAACTAGTTCATTAAAATATCTTAGGATAGCCTCAGTTAAAAACACTTAGATTCTGTCAAGTCAGATTTTCTGCTTCTTTGGTTCTCTTTTATTTATATTTCTTCAACCAACCTTCAGTGAGTTACAACAAAACTCAAGTCTCTTGTATTGTATTCTTAATTTCGCTATGAAGTGACCAATTTCGAACCAGGCATATCTAAAGTAGCAACATCGCCCAGACTCTGCCTCTTCTTGAGTTCTTCCCTGATAAGTTCAGCGACAGCTTTTTGGGTTCTCCTCTCCAACAATTCGAGCTCTTTAGAAAGGTCTCTCTTCATATCCCAATCTTGCTTACGAGGTGCGAGTGTTGTTAAATCCAAATTATCAATAACAATACTCTCCTTAGCAGATTCCAGCTGCGTCTTCACTTCTTTCGTTAAATCTTCTGGCTTAGCATCGGGTAGTTTATTTTTGTTGAGCTCTTCATGTTCCGGTTTGTAACTTCGGAATTTGGGCCTAGAAATTTTCAAGTAAATATTGAAATACATTATTATCGTGTTTTTAGGAAGTTGTACCTACTTTGGTAATACTGTGTCTGCTTTGCCAATAGGTTGTTCGTCTGGATTACGCTTACGTTTCAGCTGATTCAATCTTTCCTTGCGTGCTAATGCCTGCTTTTCTAATTGAGACAATTCGTTCTCCATTGTATGTGTCGCTTTTGTCGATCGATGATAGAAATAAAACGTTCTTATTTGTTTGTGAAGAAAACAATTTTCTTTTTGTTGGTTATGTACCTATGTATCTATGGCCATAGATCTTCGAACTCTAACGGAATCTAACCTCAAACAAAAAATATTCTATGCTTCTGGCCTTGACACAGAATATCTATCCTTACCCACAGAATATCTATCCTTACCCAGAAGCGACAGCTCACGTATTTTTAGGGGTCAATTTTCAATGACCTTGAGTAACCACTACTACAAACACTAGCCAAACAAAAGTGTGCAAGTGTGCACTGAGCTCTGAGTTATACACTGCAAACAAAAAACAATTCTTCGCTTAATTTCAAAACGTTGTTATTTTCTTAAACATTCTTGAATGGAATGAAGGTTTAGAGTAATACCAAAATATATTTTGATATAATATTACCATTTATGGTTCATTTGAACTTTTCTAATTTATATTTCGGTTGGATAGAATATTGATGTGTTAGATGAACATTGAAAATTTCAAGGAGTTTTATGACTATATGATTTCTTGTTTGACGATTGTTCATCATATTTTTGCAATGTATTCGACAGTGTGCTTTTAACGATTTCCTATACTTTAAATTTCAGAACGTGTCTATGCATCTAATTAATTAAAAGAAATATCTAATTGAAAGGTTCAATATCATGACCTGATATTTATGAGATTGGAGAATAGATATTTCCCACCTTTCGGTGTTTCGGAAGATCTATCTTCAAATATATATTCAAGAAGTTCATAGATTTGAAAAAGGCTTTTGATACAGTGGACACAGAGATAATGATGAATAAGTTAGAAAAAATGAGATTTAGGGGAGTATGGTACAACTTGGTAAAATCACACTTGAGTGATCGAAGACATTGCAAAGTGATATGGAGAATGTCAATACAGGTGTATCTCAGGGATCGGTCCTTGGACCATTAATGTAACTATTATATGTTCAAATTTCTGAATCTGAAATGTCATTATGTACTTTATGTATTCAGATGACACAGCGCTTGTATTCTCTGGCCCAGGCTCAAGAGTTTGTGATCAGAATATAAATGATGATTTGGCAAAGTATTTCAAGTGCTGTACACTAACATAAATATCGATAAGACTGTATATATGACAATCAAACAAAATACCCTAAATGTGAGTGATATTAGAATAAGCCTGAATGGTATCTGAAAGAGGTTACTGAGTATAAGTATTTGGACTTGTCATCTAGTATAATCTTACCTGGAATAATCATATTGAAAATATAATGAATAAAATTACCCCCAATGGCAGGTGCAATAAGAAGATGTTCCCGAGAACTCAATGATAACACTAGAAAACTACTCTATCACAGCTTTATAGTCTATTATACCTAGTTTCCTGCTGGGCTACAGCTACAGGATATCTCATACAAAAACTTCAAAGGATGCAGAATAAAATTGTCAGGACAATATTTATATCAGTACCCCTATCTCACACCAACAGAACAATTATAAAAAGGAACTAAAATTATGAATATTAAGAACATTATATTTTTTGAACAAGTCAAACTTATATACAATATAGAAAGTAAAAAACTAAAATCGAATACAAAACTAACAAAAAATAGAAATTTCCATTGATATGAAGCAGGAAAAAAAAGTACCTAAGAAGAAACTCGGCAAGAAAAACAAAATGTTTACATTCACCTATCCGGCAGCATTCATTCGTATAATCAAGTCCCTATTTTGTTTGTAATATATGGTTTATTAATATTACAAAATTTATTTTTAGTTGAACAGGCTAAATTATAGTATTTTGTAGGCCCTGGTGCCAGTTTTTTATAATATGTTTTTAGGTCAACAATAAATGTCCGAAATTAAATTGAAAAATCGGTAGATTTAACGAAAAATCGGTAGATAAAACGAAAAATCGGTAGTTCCAACGAAAAATCGCTAGGGTCGGCAACACTGCAATATAAGAAGGAATGAAGCTGAGTTTGACAGATATACCACCAGATCTGGGACATGCGCACGTGATTTTGTCCCCAATAAATTTGTTCGAGCTGTCGCTTCTGGGTAAGGATAGATATTCTGTGCCTTACCCAGAAGCATAGAGAAATATTCTTATATTGCAGTGTTGCCGAACCTACCGATTTTTCGTTAGATCTATCGATTTTTCGTTTCATCTACCGATTTTTCGTTATATCTACCGATTTTTCGATTCGATTTCGGACATTTATTGTTGACCTAAAAACATATCATAAAAAACTGGCACCAGGTCCTACAAAATACTATAATTTAGCCTGTTCAACTAAAAATAAATTTTGTAATCTTGATAAACTATATATTACAAACAAAAAGCTAAATCTCACTGAGGAAATGACAGAAGGTTACGGACATTTTTTTGGTAGTATCAACTTTTCCAACTTCAACAGGGACTTGATTATACGAATGAATGCTGCCGGATAGGTGAATGTGAACATTTTGTTTTTCTTGCCGAGTTTCTTCTTAGGTACTTTTTTGTCCTGCTCATATCAATGGAAATTTCTATTTTTTGTTAGTTTTGTATTTGATTTTAGTTTTTTACTTTCTATATCGTATATTATTTATTTATTTGATCAAACGGCCATGCCACTTTACAATTTTAGAAGATATACATAAGAATTTGAAATAACATAGCAAAAAAAACATTAACAAGAAAATTGTTCGAGCCTATTTTGAAAAATCGTCAACATGAATACAAATATGTTTAGAACTCCAAAATTAGAATATACTTTTAAAGAATTTCTGATTTAACTGTGACACAATCTACAGAAAAATTAATTTGATCCTATATGATAATGGAATACATCAACAATATAATTTTCTCAACCATCAATACAGCTCTTGGGATTCGAAGTATGTTTTCAGATAAAAAATGGATACCAGAAAAATGTCAACCTCACAGGCGTTTGCCAGACGCTGTGCTCTCATCAATGGTCCATTCAAACTATAGTTGGTTGAAGCAAAAGGAATATGAAAAAGTTCTCTCGATCTTAACACCACAGGATTGCAATTTATTTTCAATTTTTGTAACAGATATTTGCAATCGATGAAGTTATTTACCAACTTATAAACTAACATTATGTCAAAGTTAACTCTACGTAATTCTAAAGATCTCAAATTAATTATATTCTGAACCTCCCTATAATTTTCAGCTGTTAACGATAAACCCATTTTGAATGCCACCCATTTCAAGAATTTTCTTTGCACCTTCTCAACGCTTTTAATATGTATGTCATAGGCTGGAGACCAGACTACGGATGCGTACTCACAAATACTTCTTACGTTAGCACAATACACTGTTTTCAACACGTCGAAATCGCTAAAGTGGCTCATTGATCTCTTAATGAAACCCAACATCCTTAAAGCTTTGTTTGTGATGTATTGGATATGAGGAGCAAAACTAAGTTTCTGGTCGAAGTAAACACCCAAGTCCCTCACGACGTTAACATCCTTCAACACTTGATCGTGTACGTGATATCCATAATTGCTCAGAGCTTTCACCCTTCCAAATCTCATCACCTGGCATTTCTCTATGTTCAAGCACATCTCATTTGCTGAGCACCACCTTGTCAAGTAATTCAAATCGAGTTGGAGCAGTTCACTATCTTCGATTGAAGATACCGGCCTCAAAATTTTAAGATCATCCGCAAATAGTAAAAACCAGCTATGTCGAATACCGTCACCAATGTCATTGATGAACAGTAGAAACAGAAGTGCTGATAATGGTGATCCTTGCGGTACACCTGATTCCATTTTGAATTCTCCTGACATTTCTTGACGTATTTTTACCCTCAATGTATTTTCTTTAATACGATCGGCAATCCAGTCCCTAAGTGGTTGTCCTACTCCCAGGGCTTCCAGTTTGGCAACAAGTAACCAATGGGCTACACTGTCAAAAGCTTTTTCAAAATCAGTGTATATAGTATCGACTTGTTTACCTGCTTTCATTGCCTCCAATATGATATCCGTAAAGGTTAACAGATTTGTTGTTACAGACCTCTTTGAAATGAATCCATGTTGTTCGTCAATAAAAATATGCTTGAATGAAGTAGACATTTTTTTTACAATCAATGTGTCAAATAACTTTGGTATCAATGAAGACTTACAAATCGGCCTATAATTCACTACATCATTCTTATCTCCTGCCTTATAGATTGGAACAATATAACTCAATTTCCATACAGATGGAAAGATTCCCGATCTCAATGACAAATTAAATAAACTGCAAAGTGGAATAGCTAGATTTTCACTGCATAGTTTCAAAAATACCGCAGGAATACCATCGGGTCCCTCATAGCTCTTTTCAGATAAAGATTGAAGTTCACTCAGTACCTCTTCAGGATGAATGTAACAACTACAGATATCAACTTTATTTTTATAGTTGATAGAAATATCCCTGGCATTAGATGATTTGAATACCCTAGAAAAATTATTCCTGAAGAGATTAGCTATTTCAAGATCATCACTTACAATCACACCTTCCAAATGCATTGTGGTAGGTAATCCCTTATCTTGTTTGAGGTCATTAATATACTTCCAAAAGTATTTCGGATTTTCGTGAATAGATTTCTCAACTGATGATATATAACTGCTATAACAAGTATGGGATTCGATTCTACATCTATTTCGAATCGAAGCAAACTCATCGTAATCAACATATTAGTTTGACTTGTTCAAAAAATATAATGTTCTTAATATTCATAACTTGAGTTGCTTTTTATAATTGTTCTGTTGGTGTGAGATAGGGGTACTGATATAAATATTGTCCTGACAATTTTATTCTGCATCCTTTGAAGTTTTTGTATGAGATATCCTGTAGCTGCAGCCCAGCAGGAAACTAGGTATAATAGATGTGGTTTTATAAAGCTGTGATAGAGTAGTTTTCTAGTGTTATCATTGCGTTCTCGGGAACATCTTCTTATTGCACCTGCCATTGGGGATAGTTTTATTCATTATATTTTCAATATGATTATTCCAGGTAAGATTACAAGTCCCAAATACTTATACTCAGTAACCTCTTTCAGATACCATTCAGGCTTATTCTAATATCACTCACATTTTGGGTATTTTGTTTAATTGTCATATATACAGTCTTATCGATATTTATGCTTAATATGTTAGTGTACAGCCACTTGAAATACTTTGCCAAATCATCATTTATATTCTGTTCACAAACTCTTGAGCCTGGGCCAGAGAATACAAGCGCTGTGTCATCTGAATACATAAAGTAATGATATTTCAGATTCAGAAATTTGAACATATAATAGGTACAATAATGGTCCAAAGACCGATCCCTGAGATACACCAGTATTGACATTCTCCATATCACTTTGCAATGTCTTCGATCACTCAAGTGTGATTTTACCAAGTTGTACCATACTCCCCTTAATCCCATTTTTTCTAACTTATTCATCATTATCTCTGTGTCCACTGTATCAAAAGCCTTTTTCAAATCTATGAACTTCTTGAATATATATTTGAAGATAGATCTTCCGAAATACCGAAAGGTGAGAAATATCTATTCTCCAATCTCATAAATATCAGGTCATGATATCGAACCTTTCAATTAGATATTTCTTTTAACCCTTTCCAGCCCGAATTATCAATTTAAGAAAAAAAAACTAATTACCCACCGAAATAAAATCAGATAAGCTCCAAAAACACAAATAAATGAGTAATTTATGTTAAGAAGTGTCCTGATCCTTGCAGGACTCGTGATGCTATATGGCATCATTGGGAGTTACACAAACATCGAAGAAATTAAAAATTTTTTATATTCCAACAGTATAAGCATTCATTTGACAAAAAAAAATTACATTTTCATTTTGCCTGCTCTGGCAAACATTTTTATTTCCCATTTATGAAGTTTATTTTTCATGAATTGTTTCAAAGATGATCGCCCATTGAAGGGGATCATAAGTTTTTCAATTGAATTGAACTCTTCTGGTTCCAGCTTCGCCAAGTTAGACCTTGTCCCATCTATCACCGGCTTAATCTTGAACAATTTGTCATAATCTGGACTATCCCTAGGCTTCATTTGGAAATTATCATTGAAATAAACTATATTTCTGAAATTATCGAATCTATTACGCGACATCACATCTGCGATTGAGGGATATTTGTACCTTTCGCCCAATACATTCGGTAACTTGGCATTTTGATAATTCTACTCTGAATGTGAATTCCCATTTCTTTTTCTATTGTGTTCACAGATGTTTGAGTTTGTTGAACAGAATAAAGGTTTGTTCGATAAACAATATTTGCTATTATATCATTTTACAAATGATAATCAGCGGAAAAATAGAGGGATGAAGGGGTGTTGGAAGAAGGCCAGCCTCCTGACTCAAAAATTTTCGAGAGTGGACCGGAATAAGAAATACAGGTCAACTTTTGCATTTAGCTTAAGATCGAGAAGCCTTCTCAATGGTGATCGCCAACGTCGGGGAAAACTGACATGGCACATGAAGAAGAAGAATTGTAGAGGAGTCATTTCAGTAGAATGGGGTTTGGAAAAAGAATTATTGCTAATTGTATCTAGTTGTCGCATATCTTTCTTTCGCCATCGATAAGTTGGATCCTTTTTTATCGGGAGATTAGGTAATCGGGCAAGTGGAATATCATCCGACGAACTATAATCTTCTGAGTCCCCAACATTCCCTCCCACTTCACAATCAATACAACCAGCAGCTTCTCCTATCTGTATTTGACTTTCTTCTTGAGGAGAAATGTCTTCTTTGTCTTCTACATCAACCTCTACATCTTCATAAGAGTTTTCTAACTGAATGTCTGAAATATCTCCTTCCAGAATTAGAAGTAGATGCTTTTCTTCTCTTTCCATCAACCCAACACACGTCATTTCAACCGGAATTGATAAAAAAAATATTTCTACAAATACAATATTATTTCTACAAATATGATATTATTATTATGAATATTTCATTCAAATATATATTCAATACGGAAGACAAAATCTGTATAGTATGAAGCCCAATGATTCCAAATGGAATCATAACTTTTTGGGGGTGGTGGGGTAAATTATGATGCTTATTTCTATAAACAAAAACTATTATTGAATAAACTAAAGCATGATTATTCACCTCGATTTTTCTCAAGTCTGTATATAGCGCAATTTGAAAGTAGTAATACTAGAAAGTTCACTGTTCACTAATTTATGTCAGCAGTAGGAAATGCAAACTTGCAAATGTGCATAAACATAAATACAGAACTCTATACTAGAAACTTTTGATGTCCATACAACTAATTCCCTTTATAGGAATAAGAAATATCAACAAGAAGGTTTTCAGTAACATCTAGGGATTAGAAAAAGCACTTATTTCTGATGATGCCAAATGGCATCACTGGGCTGGAAAGGGTTAATTAATTAGATGCATAGACACGTTTTGAAATTGAAAGTATAGGGAAAATTGAATCGTTGAAAGCACACTGTCGAATACATTGCAAAAATATGATGAACAATCGTCAAACAAGAAATCATATAGTCATAAAACTACTTGAAATTTTCAATGTTCATCTAACACATCAAGATTCTATCCAACCGAAATATAAATTTGAAGAGTTCAAATGAACCATAAATGGTAATATTGTATCAAAATATATTTTGGTATTACTCTAAACCTTCATTTCATTCAAGAATCTTTAAGAAAATAACGTTTTGAAATTAAGCGAAGAATTGTTTTTTATTTGCAGTGTATAACACAGAGCTCAGTGCACACTTGCACACTTTTGTTTGGCTAGTGTTTGTAGTGGTGGTTACTCAAGGTCATTGAAAATTGACCCCTAAAAATACGTGAGCTGTCGCTTCTGGGTAAGGATAGATATTCTGTGACCTTGAAACTTGAAACCTCAGTACACAGAACTATATTTTTAAAAAAAAATTTGTGATTAATTTTTAATTCTTCATCTACAATCAACAAGGATTATTAATTCATGTGTAACTAATGGACATTCTATTTTCGAATTTGTCTACAACAGTAACTGAAGCTACTATTTTCGAGCTAAACATTTGTTGAAACACTTTTTCCCTAGTTTTGTCCGATCCAATATTCTCCTTATTCTTCCTCGATTGAATAAAATTTTTTCCAAGAGTAATATTAACCAGGTCTTGAAAACCCCCATTGCAAGAATTATGATTCCAATGGAAAACTCTCTGAACGATACTCGAATTTTGATTTTTTTAGCTGTTTCTATACATTCGGGTTTTTTCGCATCCCAAAAACGCCTCAGGCGGAACATCAGACCATTTTCCACAAGTCTTAACATGCTGAAACACATTTTCAACGAAAGTGTATATCAAATAGGTGACGCCGGCCTTCATCATAAAACACTGTTTGAATTATATACAGTGTGGAAAAGCCAAATAGAAAACCCCGAAACACGAAAAATTTAAAATTTCACTTTTTCTTTGAAAAAAACATGTTCCAAGAGCTCTTAGTATTTGTTTTACATGGCCGAACCGGACAAACTGTGTTCCTAATTATTATAAACTTATTGTCTCTTGGTATATGGGCAGCAAATACGAAAATTTTTCATTTAACAACTGATTTCTTCTTGTGTGCGTTTCCTTAAGTGGAATCATCATCCAAAACTGAAGTTAATCGAAACATTATTCAAAACTAAAGTTAATGGAATTTAAACACAAATTGGATAATCCATGAACTTCAACTCCTTGAAACAGTTTGCGAAAGCGTTCTTAAGAAACAAGCATTTCCACAGAAAGTTTTTAGTATCAAATAAACTGCTCCACATGAGTAAAAGATATTGACTCAAATTGCGAAAAGAAAATATAGTTCAAATCAGATTTTGTGATGAAAATTCATACTTTTATGATTTCAAGTTGCAGAAAATAAAATTAATTTCAGCCTGTAGGTCTGCAGCATATACAGGGTGCTTAAGAAAAATCGAGTAAAATAACGAAACTTTATTCCCAGAGAATTCAAGCATTTTTAAAACTATCAATACAATGTATCGTCTCCAGGGGCATCAATAACAGCTTGAGATCTTCTTTGTTTACTACACACAAGGTTGTTGAACATTTCTTGAGGAATTTGGTTCCTGAACGGGGCAGAAGCTCTCTCAGATCATTTAAGGATTCTGGGGTAGGTTGATGATTATCTTATAATCTTTGAGGCATATCGAATGCATGTTCTATGATGCAATTCAAATCTGGTGAGGGCAGAGGTATTGGAAAATATTTACCACATATGTGGAATACCACGCGCGTTCTCAACTATGACTTCATGGTGCGGTCTAGCGTTATCGTTTACAAACTGAAAAGTTTCACCAATAGCAACGTGCAAATCGGGCAAAACACTGTCAAGGAGCTCCCTAAACCCCCAAATTACCCCCGCGGACGGCACAATCGATAAAACGTATCCGGATACAGACTACCTATAGTGTAGGGAGGGCTGTCAAATTCCCAGGACAAAAGTGTAGATCTGTGAGCCCGTTGAAACATATCCCGCCCCATACCATAACACTGCCTCTTCGGAATGGATCGACTTCTTGGACGAGGGATCGTCCATACCCTTATTCTTCGAGAATCTGAAAATCGTCCATATCTGTATTCATCAGTGAATGGACACCACGCCATTGATACTTTGCCTTGCCAATTCCAGTCTTTGACGCTTATGTTAGTGAAACTCATCTTAATGGACGTCTAGAACCCAGATTCACCTCTCTAAATCTTCGTCTGATGGTTTCGATGGAAACTTGGACCCCATCTGCATTTTGAGAGAGTCCGATAGGGCTATTAGCCTCAGCGTTTGTTAATTTACGTATTGGCATTTTCAGAAAAATCGTTTAAAATCGAAGCTGGGCAAACCACAGTAGAGCATCAGCAACCCAGGGTAGGTGGTGGATACGGCAGCGCCGCCCCCTGTATAGCTACTGCTAGTTTGAACCAGATGAACCAAATGACGGGGAATAGTCCTCGGTTTTTGGTCATCAAAAGAAAAGATGGAGGTGACTTCTCTAGTGTGAGTCCCTTCAAAATAGCAAAATGTCTGTATAATATAGTAGGAGAAGTGAAGAAAACGAAAAAAATAAAGGAAGGAATTCTTGTTGAAATGATATCAAAAAAACAATCTATTACCCTGTCTGCAATGATGAAGTTTCGTGAGTTTGAAGTCGTAATCAACCCTCATGTGAAACTCAACCAAAGTAGAGGCGTAATTTACTGCCGTGATCTGCTTAACTGCACAGTAGAAGAAATTAAAGAGGAACTCGCCATAACGCCATACAAGGTGTAACAGAAGTGAAAAGAATGAAAACCAAAAGAAATGGAGCAATTATCGAAACACCGGGACATATACTTACATTCAATACACCAAATCTACCTAAGAAAATAGATATCGCAATCTACAAAAGACTTGAAGTGAGACCATATATACCGTCACCAATGAAATGTTTTCGATGCCAGAAATATGGCCACGTTGCTCTGAAATGCCCAAACAATGAAATTTGTATTTGTGGAAAAGCTAAACACCCGGACCTACAATGTATGCAGCCATTTAAATGCCCGAATTGTGAAGGAGAACATCTGAACACTGATAGGAAATGCCAAACATTTATTTTTGAGAAAACAGTACAAGAAATAAAAACTGTGGAGAAGATTTCCTTCTCGGAAGCCAGAAAGAAAGCATTGCCCAGAACACCGATACACGGAGTAACATATTCAGAAATAATCAGAGCAAAATTTGTTAAAGAGGACGACTTAGTTTCAAAGATTATTCCGGAATTGACGAATACCATTGAATCCATTGTGAAACATTATATACCATGTTACAACAGTGACACACAAGAAACATCTAATGAGGGGAAGTCTGAGGTTTATCCGAAAAACTCACAAAATACCATACCAACACCTAGAAACAACATGCCTCCACCAAAATTGAAATTAGACATAACGAAGAAATATAGTAAGAGAAAAGGTGATCAAAGATCGCCTCTTGGTGGTGATGCGGATGAATCTGATGCAAGTCAGAGTTCGCAAAAATCAAAGAGGACATTGAAGAGAACAAAAAATTTATCAAAAGGGAAAGCAAAAACTGATGAATCACCTGGAATAGAAACTGGTCTCCACGAGATAACTTGAAATATTATGTGATAGTCAAACTTTTATTTATGACTCATATTCATACTCGTATCAATTCTCAATCATATTCTTTATATAATTTTATGTCTACATATTTTATATCTGATAATTTTTTCATGTACTTATTTTTTTCATCAGATTGTTTATTTATTTATTCATTTATTTATTTATATACATTTCAAATTATTTATTCCTTTGTTGTTTATTCTTGCTTTAAAATTTCTATCAAATGGGTTCATATCATCCCTGTCCGTTTTCGTTAAATACGTCTCAATTTTCATTCAACATGCAACATAAAATCCTCCAATGGAACTGTAATGGATTGAAATTTCATTACGCTGATATCAAACAACTGATTATAGAGAATGAGAATAATCCATTCTATATCTGCCTCCAAGAAACGCATCTCAGGCAAGAAGAAGTATTTAATCTGGAAGGCTTCCACTGCTTCCATAAGGAAGTTCCATCTGAAACTAGAGCCAAAGGTGGTGTGGCAATTGTCCTAAAAGAAAATATTCCCTCAGATGAAATTAACATCATTTCAGACCTTCAAGCAACAGCCATCTCGATTCTTTACCCTCTAAAGGTTACCCTCTGTATTCTTTACTTACCAGATTTCAGATGGTCTAAAACAGATTTAGAGAATCTGATCTCACAACTTCCTAGGCCTTTCATACTGATAGGGGACTTTAACGCCCATAATGAATCCTGGGGGTCTACAAATACGGACAGAAGAGGTAAAATCATTGAAGAGATATTGGAAGATCACGGACTCATAACCCTAAATACGGGTACAGGTACATATCTCAATAGTCGATTCAGAACCTTTTCTGCAATCGATCTTACTATTACAACCCCTTTATTGGGAACAAACTATCCTGGAATGTCCTAGAAGAAAATTTGTATTCAGACCACCACCCAATAGTAATAGAATATCTGGGTATATCCCAAACCGAAGTAAGATGTACAAGATGGAATCTTGATAAAGCAGACTGGACTTCATTTCGAGATGAAGTAACTTTTAGTGAGTTGAATGCTTTAAATGTAGATGAGAGCGTAAACTTTATTTTAAATATCGCCAAAAGACAAACCTGGCACTCTTATGTAGATTCGCTCAACTCCGGATCGAGCATGATAGACGTGTGGAAAAAGATCCATAAAATATCCGGAAGAAATAACGCACCTGCGTCTTGTGCAATTCTTGAAGATGACAAAATACATTCTGATGACAAATCTATAGCAAAGGTATTGGGCAGACACTTTCAATCAGTAAGTAGTTTCGATAATTACACACTACAATTTTGCATAACCAAGGATGAAACTGAGAAATATCTGGATTTTGGGGAATGTGATCTAGCAGAATATAATGAAAATCTTAGAATGGAGGAACTGGAACATGCCCTCCTACATTGCAAGCGGTCAGCTTCTGGGCCAGATGATATACCTTACGAGTTTATTAAACACTTGAGAGAACCTGAAAAACAAGGTCTTCTGAATGTCTTCAATAACATTTGGCGAGAGTCTCAGTACCCAGATGCTTGGAGAGAAGCATTGGTGGTTCCCATTCCTAAACCTGGCAAAGATACTAAATATGTCGGAAATTATAGACCTATATCACTTACATGCTGTTTGAGCAAAATCATGGAAAAAATGATAAATTTCCGTCTTGTCTTTTTAAATCCTTTCCAAATGGGCTTCCGAAGAAATAGATCAACTTTAGATAACCTAATTTTGCTGGAGAACGCCATTCAGAAAAGCTTCGTGAGAAGAGAACACCTAACTGCCGTATTTTTTGACATAGAATGCGCATATGAACTCACTTGGAGATATGGTGTGCTGGAAAAACTCTACAAGTGTGGCTTGAGGGGTAGATTACCTGGGTTCATTCGCAGTTTTCTGTCCAACAGGAGCTTTCGAGTGAAAATAAAGGACCACATATCAACATCTTTCATCTTCGAAAATGGAATACCCCAAGGATCCATTTTAAGTGTGACCCTTTTCCTGATAGCAGTGAATGATCTGTTGGATGGTTTGGATCCAGTTGTGGGTAGAAGCATGTTTGTCGACGACCTGGCTTTTTTCTTCTCGTCCCATAACATCGCGAACACGGAGAAAACTCTACAAACAGCCATCAATACCATACCTCGGAACACACGAAAATGCGGTTTCAAACTATCACCAACAAAAACATGTGCTATGCACTTTTGCAGACTAAGGTCGCCACACAACAACCCGGTATTGTTTTTGGGAAATTATCCAGTGGTGTTTCACCCGGAGATAAAATTTCTGGGGTTGATATTCGACGTGAAACTGACCTGGGCACATCATATTAAATACCTAGAGAAAAAATGTAAACCCACTCTGAATCTGATGCGGTGCCTAACAGGAGTAAGATGGGGTGCAGATCGTCACACTCTCCTGACCATTTACCAGGCTTTGATTCTTTCGAAAATAGATTGTGGGTCAGTGGTGTATGGGTCTGCTAGAAAAAGTTGGCTCAAACGAATAGACAGTATTCATTATAGTTGTCTAAATATAGCCATTGGTGCGTTTCGAACTAGCCCAATAGAATCTGTTTTTGTAGAAAGTGGATTCCTTTTATTATCTATGAGGAGAAAACAACTGCTCATGAACTATTTTTCCAGACTCTATGCACAGACTCGTAACCCATCATAAAAGGAATTTTTTGATCAGCAAGATTTCTCAGAAAATCAAATTACGGGATCAGTTAGGGCTCGTTTGCGAAGAATAATGGACCAATATCCGTTACCCCGAGTACACTCTCTCGATAACTTCGAAGTAATACCCTGGCGATTCCAATCCCCAAGGATGCATCTAGAGTGTCTAGAAAATAAAAAAGACAATACAAATAGAGATCTGTTGAGAACTATGTTCTTGTCGATTGTCGCAAGCTACAAAGAAAATTCAAAGATAATTTACACAGATGCTTCAAAAACAGACACTGGGGTTGAAAGTGCGATTTTTACAGAGGATACCACCCATTCCTGGACCCTACACAAAGCATGTAGTATTTTCACTGCCAAAATGTACGCAATATGCCAAGCATTGAAATACTGCGATATCATGAATAACCAGTCCTTTGTTATCTGCACAGACTCTTTGAGTTCCTTGAAGAAGATTGAGAACCCTTTCGAAACAGAATGTCAAGTACAATCGACGATAACATGGATGAAACAACAGTCCAAAAATATCACCTTCATTTGGACACCTGCATATATCGACATACAAGGGAATGAAATCGTAGACCAAACAGCCAAGAGATCCAAATAGACGATGTCTGTATTGATTACACGGATACTAGGACATTTTATAAAAATAAAATATTATTGGAATGGCAGAGTATCTGGGACCAGAGTAACGGTAAACTGAGAGAAATAAAGAAGACAGTGAATAAAAAAAAAGACAACTACAACATGAAGCGTAAGAACGACGTTACACTAACTAGATTGAGAATCATTATACATTATACATGTTACGAGGAATGAACAAACCTCGATGCATAGAATGTAACGAAGTACTCACAGTGAAACATATAATTGTAGATTGCAGCAAATACCGAAGCACTCGTATAGAACTAAATATGAAAACAAACATTGGGGAAATATTGGAATACAATCCACAATCTGAAAAAAAGCGTTGGAATTTTTGGAAAAGATTGGACTCCGGGGTAAAATATAATGCACACCATTTGTACATAGAAATTGTATATTTATTTAATTTATTCATTTATTTGATTTATTTATATATTTATTTAATTTATTCATTTATATTATTTATTTATTTATATATTTATTCAATTTATTGATTTAATTAGTTATACACTTTATGTCTGTTTATCGTTCACACATTCGTTTGTCTGTTCGTTTGATTGTTGACACGTTTATTCATCTATTTGCTTCGTTGTTCGCACATTTATTTGGCTACATACTCTATCATTTACACATTTTAATGTTTATTGAATGCCGTTATTTGTTTTCTGACTTATTTCGTCTATTCACTTGCTCAAATAATTCACTCAGTTGTGACCTAATTATGAGTCTGCCTGGAAGAATCAGTCTGATGCTTTTCTGCTCTCTCGCCTGAGAAAAACGGCTAATGACCCCAGCTGTCGATGCCGTCAAATGAATGGAAAAAAAAAGAACTACTGTGGCTGCTAGGTAGAAAGTCTAAATTATCTATGGCAAACAAAAGTCTCCTTTACAAAACAATTATCACTCCGATATGGACATATGGTATAGAAATTTGGGGTTGTGCAAGCAAATCCAATATTGCTCTGTTACAAAGATGCCAGTCCAAAATATTGAGGATAATAGCCAACGCACCATGGTATGTCACCAAACAAACATTACACGATGATATCTCAGTCCCATACATTGTGGATGTTATAAAACGGAGAATCCAACATCATACAAAACTAGAAGGGCACCCAAATGTTCTGCTGCAGCCGCTACTGAAGAAAGAAGACTACGAAGGCAATGGCCAGCTGATCTAATATGTTCTTTTGTTTTACGGGAGCTCCTCAGTGGAGTAAGCCTCCTCAAGCTGTATATGTATATCCCACTCTACCAAACATCAAATTAGCCCTTAGCCCATAGAATTGTAATTTCTGATTGCCGATGAATAAAGAATTAAAAAAAAATTGATTGCTATTGGATCGATTCAAGTTGTTATCGAGTTTAAAATGATTTTACAGCGATTTTCTAGAAAATTACAAAATTTTTAAGACGATTGAATACGATATCGCTAACTCTTGTGGAGCAGTATAGATTAAGGCTCTCCATCTAACACAATATATAGTTTTCTCAACGCACTCAAAGGCAGAGGTTACCTCGAACATCAAAAGTTACTATCTTATGAAGAACATGGAAGCCGTTAAGGTTTATAAACATAAAAACAACATAAAAAGTAGAGATTGAACCCCCTAGGTATATGGTTGGCCCTCTTAGATAGAACGTGAATCAAGCCAACACAGAGTGGGAGCGATGGGCCAATCAACATCGCGCACGTAAGCTCACGTCCTTCTCCTGCCATTACCGGAGGTTTAAATAACGAAACGTTAGGTGTAATAGTTCCTAGTAGGCCACTGACGAAAAGCCCAGAAGAATCTGTCAATGTCGAGTTTAGTATTACTGTAATTAATAGTTGTCAGTAATCGCAAGATTTAATTTTTTATGTTTTTCAATTTTTGCAATAAATTTATTCAATTTGGCTTTTCCACAGTGTATAAGGAATTGCATTCAAAATATGGGCGAATTATTGAATGAAGAGGCCTTAAGGTAGGAATCCTAAGCGACGACTCTAGCGACTACAAAACAGAACGAAACCCATTCCTATGACGCGACTGGAGCCGCTCGATCGAGGCGTCTCTGATGAGGCGGCTTGAGTCGCGCGGCTGGACTGCCTCTATGAGCAGTCGAATCGTAACAGCCGCGACGACTGAAGATCTGTTAAAAGTTTTCGTGTTGATTCTCCTGAAATAATGGACGACTTTAAACTAATTGAATTGATTTTCACTTACACATTGTTTCAAATCATGATTAAACACGTCGTTATATTGGCTATATTTTTGTTTCAAATGAATATATTTAATGAATTTCTGTACAGGTCATACCAAATTGCTTGATTTTCGCTTTTTCTGGTACATCTAGACTAGAAAGATAAAAACGTTTAAAAGAGTCCCGGGCTCGATTCTGTGCACCTTTAACCGAAACCCTTTCACGATATATTCATATTTTTTAGATATAACTAAATTTAGATATTTTATGTATTTCGAAAATGTGCCATTACCTTTTCATTTAAGAAAATATCTGAAAAAGATATAGGGTTGGTTTCACAAAACTTTGATTGTACCGTTTAATTAATTGGAGCCACCGCGATTCGTTGGAATTTCAAAACGAGTGATTCGATTGGTTCGAATTTAGGTGGGATTTTTTAATCGTACAATTAAAGCTTGATGAAACCCACCCTGAAACTTTTTAGAGGCACTTTTTCACTGGAAATCAGATACTATATTCAATTTTTTTTATCTCGTGTACTAAGGTTGGAAAAATAAAATTTTTAATTTCAAATACGAACGCACTCTTTTTCATCTCTTATCAAACAAACAAAATAAGAGATTAAAAAAATTGAGTACAGTGCAATCCCAGTGAAAAAGTGGTTCTGAAAGTTTTGATCGTTTTTAGATATGTATTTTCGAGAATGAGAAAATTATGACACAATTTCGAAATCGATAAAATATCAAAATTTTTTATATCCTCAAAACAAATGAAGATTTCGTGAAACGGTTCTCACATCTGGTGTTTTCACAAAAATCGAGCCTAGGATTTTTTTCAAGGTTTTCTCCTGTATAGTCTGGAAGTACCAGAAACAGCGAAAATCAAGCAATTTGGGATACCCTGTACATCTGAGTTACAGAGAGAACAAATTAAAATAAATTTTCCATTGAAAAAACATACGAGTGTTATAAAATAATTTGGAACACAATTTGAAAAATTAGTTATATAGGTGTACAAGGTGTAATCCGATCACATTAGACGACATGACTGAGTATGTTATCCTAAAATGAGAATATGTAGTTTCCTATATGTATGTATGATTTTTTCATGATATATTCTTCATATAACTCAAAACTGATATGACTGCCAGGACGTCCAACACTGCTAGCTTTATACTGCTCTAGTCGCGGCATAGGAATGCCCCTGTCGGCTACAGTCGTGGCGGCTTTACAGCGGAACATTCAAGATTTTAAAGAACACAATTACCAATAATTCATCATTTCTTTGAATGGCGAATGCTTAGGTAGATTGGTGTGCATTGGTTGGGTACGGTACATTTGAACCTCCTCCAAGTCGCAAATATCCTGATTCGAAAAAGAGTTTTGTATGATAGGATAAGCCGTACTTGTTTCGACGTGAAAAGCAAAACCACCCAATCTGACCAAAGACAACCCCGAAGAAGGTTCGTAAAAACCAGTGCTGTTGTTATTCTCGAACTTGTTTATTTTCTTATGGTAAAGATTCATCGCAACTGAGTCCTTGGTTTGCTGAAATAAATTACACATTTTCGAAAACTTAAGGTCAAGTTTCGGAATTAATTTGAAATTGATCTTACCACGAAATAGTTTCTGTCGATGAGAATATCTTCAATGCCTGCCTCCAAATTACTATCCAGTAGATCTTGCAAGTTGGTAATAGAGCTTGGTGGGTCCAACAGAATGTAGGAAACAATGCTCGCCGAGTAAAACTGATAAATCAATATAGATAATATGAAAACGGAAATAGACAAAATTCTTGAGCTGATCGAGATAGGAAAGCATGTAGCACCTGGAATAGAAAGAACTATATGGCTTGATTGAAAATTTTCAGTCTGAATCAGTTAAAAACAGTTACGCACACGATAATCCTCAAAGCATTATATTGTATTTATGTTGACTTTGAAATTGAACAAGTTTTCTAAAGATCTTGACTTCATGTCAGTTTCTTTAAACTGTGTTTTAAATGCTGAATACCTTGTTGACAAAATGCTCCAATGATGAAGAGTACCAACATACTCCAGCTCGAATCAACCCTCGACTCGTGAGAGAAAAACTTTGAACCCATCCCAAACGATATTTTCAAATTGACGAGGATGATACCCATTAATATCAGGATTACTATCCAGACCTTGATGTCTAAAGGTCTTAGGAATATGGTATAAGAATCAGCAACTTGCTTGGGTTTCTTGAAGATGAAGGCTGATCTGAAAAATATTTCGAGTTGTTTTATGATATACTTGAGTAATCAAATGTTATGAGAGCGTTGTCAATAACTTTTTATGAGAAAAATTAAACCTAACCGACAAAACACTTGCGATATAATACTGGAAATTTCATGAAATCTACTGTAGTATGTTTTAGAGCAAGTGAAGAACTATGAATTTCAACATTTACCAAACGAAGGTAATGGAAAATACCAATAGCAGATGAGAAGTTTCAGTAGGAGAAGACATAAAACGTCTAAAACACTTCTGTTGACTTCTGGTGTTGTTGCTGTGAGATATTGTATCAGGCCTTTTATAGAGTAACTATGAGTTTATCTCTACCATAATTTTTTTTTGACCATGAGTAACTGTTCTTTGTGACCTATCCGAGCTGTACCTTAAGGTACAGCTAATCAATTCTGTTGTATTTTTCTTGAAAATATCTGTTTACCTCAGTTTCCAATTTCCAAAGCTATAATCCACGAATGGGAGACGATCTTCTTTGAAGAGTAAGGGTGAACTTCCAAAATCAATCAAATTTTTCTCTAGTAGGCTGACTAATCCATCAAATTTACCATCTGCCTGTTTGTAACCCCAAGAATTGGTTCTCTGCATGATTAGCCTGGTACAAATAACCAATGTTAGTTAGTAAATATTTATTTGCAGAAAATATGAAACATAATACCTTACATTGAAATTGAATGAATCAGAAAAAAAAATACAAAATGAATGCGAAAGCGATACTTACGACAGTATGAATTGATTATAAGTTCCCAGGAAATATTAAAATTTGTGGAAAAAAAATATGTACTACACACTGTAAGTAGACCAAACACTAAACAAAATTATTGAATACACAATAGGTAGAGCAACCAAAGAAAATTACATAATTAAAAAGTAAGCCAAACAGAAAAGAAAGGTAGTGATGAGCATAACACACACAAAATCAACTATGGATTGTGTCATTCATCAAATAATTCCTATATCTTTTCTTAAAGAAAATCAAACTACATATAAATTTTTTTTTGCAATTTTTATTTACCCGCTCTTCACAATGTAGGCGAAATTATTTCCGAATCCTGTATTCGTCGTTAGGATAAAAAAGTGACTCTTTTTTCGTATAAAAAATTGAAAGAAACTGTTGGAAATTACGTTTTTTGTTACCCTAGATAAAAAAATCAGAGAAAGAACTTACGAGAAGTTGTAGAAATCTTTACAATGCCGTATAGTGACGCTTTGGAATCTGTGCATTGAATTTATCTCCCTGTTTTTTTCATTAGCCAGATAAGCGTCTAAGTTCTCTTCGGGCTTCGGGGTCTGAAAAAAATCTCAAGCTATATTTATTCGGAGGGCCAGAATATACTGGATGAGTCTTTAATTTCTACATATATTTCAATTATAGATAGTCGACGTCAAAAGAATAACTTTTTGTCTATACTAATTTATCCGATTCGGCTCGCTTGAAAAGATACAGGCTGTTGAAAATTCATAAGAACAGGGAACCTTTTTCATGTTATTTTCCATCGAAAGCTTCTACTTTTTCCACAAAAACGAATTCTACTAAAGAAAGCTGTTCCAAAAAATCATGACTTACACCCCTGTATGTGAAAGTCAAAGACTCACGCTATATTAATACAATAAATACATTTTTGTTTCGAACTTCTTACCACAATAGCAGATTTGAATGTTAAACCACTCATGTTCTTCCTTCTCCAATATTTTTCCCCAATCAGAGTTAAATTGAAACCCATTTCATAGTCATACGATCCAATTCTGGCCGTTTTGATCGAACCTCCATGGACATTCGAAGGATTGTATACTTCGTATATGTCTCTTATCATCTGTTTGTCGCTGGATCCAGTAATTACAAGAATATCAGCGTTAACAAAAATGTTCGAGTTTTGGAACAAACCCGTTAGTGTTTCGACTTCTTGCACATCAATTAACCAGAAGAATTTTTCGTAGAAGAAACCCTGTCGACTCAGCTGAAATATTCGATCAAATTGATATGAAATCAAGTGATCTTCGTTTATTATATCGATCACAGATAATTCCCGAAATATTGAATATTCACTTTATCTTAAAAGTGTATCTCCACAATTCTTGGCCAGAGCTGTTCATTAAAATTTAATGACTCATTAAAATAATCCTTCATTGAACAGCGTATTCATGGCTACCTTTTAATATTCGTTAGGTGATTAACCACGGAATTTCGGTTTTTTAAATTTTTTTTATGTAGAAGGCGTTTCATAATTTTTCATGAACTCTGGATAGGAGCCCACGATTTTGACAAATATGAAAAGCGAATACTCACCCCTTCTAAATGGTTTTTGGCGTTTTCACAATCTCCATTCATAAAAAAAGCCATTTTGTGTCTCAATGTATGATCTTCTGGAATATACGAAGAGTTAGATGTCATTTTAACAATTTTCGCTCTCAGATGGTATTTTGAGAGTCCCTTCAATAGTCTCACGTTATCTGAAAAAATAGAGCGACATGTTTCGAATGGTTTTTGATGAAATCATAATTTCAAACTATAAAGATTCAAACACATTAGCGCGATCTACAAACTACAGACGAATTCAGTAGGACAAGCGGGGCCGTTGTAGTGTGACGTCACATAGCCTATAGGAATTCAATATTCAGAGGGTTGTAAAATCTGAACTACTAGGTCTTTTCGACTGAAACAAAAACTAGTGGATTAATATAGATTATATTGTGACAAAGTTTCAATCAATTTTATATAGGCACCTGTGAACATTCCTAATTCGAAAAACAAATAGAAATCCTTCTGAAATACCTCGATTTGAACTGCAACTAAGTATTGTTATCATCGATGTGTGTTTCATTTCACAAAAATCTCCGAGAAGGCCAGGGTCGAAACCAAAAGTGGATTTGATAACAATGGTGAGAAAGAAAAATCTCATGTTTTCTGTTTTATTGCAGAAGTGAAAAGAATCATGAACTGGAATATAATGCAGTCAAATTGGCGTTGCATTCACTGAACTAATTTTGTAGTACTTATCTCTATTATGGTCGGAACAAAATGGAAAATTCAGATTAGAATGTTCTCATCTTCGAGATAATGAGATGTGATTGTATCGAGAAGTCGATTTTCTTGTCAATCATGGGGAAATAGACGGGTGATTTGATTGGAAGCAAATCTTCACCATCGATTTTGGTTCCCATACCTTCTTCATCCACTTTCATAAATGTCGTGGAGTTTTTTGTAACTGAAAAGGACAGGTTTGGCATACATGAAATGTCAGATAATGTCAGAACGATGTTGCTACAAGCACTTGCCGCCTTCTTTTTGCCAAAGCCAAAGAGCAAAGATGAAGTATCAGGTCATTTCGAATAGGAATATATACCCATGATATAACCTGATATTCCGAATTAAATGAGATTATGTGTGTCTACAATATGGAAGAATATGAGTGAAGGGGATGACAAAAAGAATTTTCTTCTATTGGGAGACTCAGAAAGATAGTAGCAGTTGAGGATATTATATTCAAAAAAGATCTGTAACGACAAATTTTGAATAATATGTAAATTGAAAATAAATACTGATACTAAGGTGTTTAGATTATGGCATTGAGGCCCATCTTTGAAATTTCAAATGCAAACACATCTTTTATATTGTAGATTCGGTTTTAGCGCAAACTTTTTCATACGAATTGATTAAAACATTGATTTCAAGGTTCAATTCAGCATTTTACCCAACAAGACGCATCTGCACAACATAGTAGTTTCTCTAGTGTTTGTAGGTACTCTCGTGCCCTTATATATTTTATTTTCTGGTCTAAGAATTGGTTATCATAACAACATTTTTGGACCATATTCGGACACTATGCAGCGTTTTTGTTCAAAGAACAATGTTGGACCTCATATCTCGCATAAAAACCTATCGGGTCTAAATTCTGACGGGCCCAATAGATTCCCAAGAAGAATTACTAAGGATCTCAGTATTAGAATATCAAATTTTCGCATCATGGTTTTAATGAACGCCGCGGATTTTTTAATGAAAAACACGTAATAGGGCCCATATATGGACGAAAAAATGATGTTTGGTTTTCACCACTTCAGATGGAAAATTTTCCGCTTGATCTGAATCTGCTATAAAAAGAGAGTTTTGCATTTGAAATACAGAAGTAGAGCCTCATATCTGGTAAAAGGCCCTTTTGGGTGCAAAATTTGATGGTTCCATCCGATTCCTCAAGCGAAATAACTAAAGACCCCAGTATCAGAATTCAGATTTTCCACCTGTGCGCGAAATAAATTCACCGTTTTCAGACTTTTGAAGCACCCGATATAATGAAAATGACTTGAGAAAAAATGCAGACGGTGTGAGAACTCGTAGGTATTTGAAAAAATAGTGACAGTAGTGGTGAAGATTTTGGGGATCATTGCATTAACCGATGACAAAGTTTTGACCAGGAGATTTAGATCATCTAAAGCTAAGTAATATGCCCTATTTTTTCAAAACGAATTGAGAATCAATTAAAATATCAATCTGACAATGAGAACCTACTCTGAACTATTTTTCATAAGAACTACATATTGTTTTTCCAATCACCAACTGCTTTGAGCTTATCGTTTTCACGCAACTGGTAGTTTCCAAATGAATGTATCTGATTTTTATGATATTTGAATCTGTGGTGGGCATTCAGAATTGAAGACTTATCGGTGTTGCCAAGTTGTATGTATGTCTAAACTTCGATTTATAAATCTCTGATTACTACTCCTGGTGAATTTAAAATTCCCTTAAACTGAGTTGAGAGTGTTGGTTAGTTTAACCTAGGTTTACAAAACGGGATTTAAAGCATCAGTTGTTAAAATTCGCTTCAAGCAAAGAGTTAGAAAGATAGGAAATGCCCTCATATCTACGATTTTTGGCTAGTTTCTTAGTTTTGACACCTAGATGGCGCTGAACACATTATTCAGTACATAAAAGTATTATAAAAGGCGCGAAATTCGAAACATATTTCTTATGAATTTTTATCAAATTGAGTATTTTTTGTCGAGCTCTTAAAGAAACATCCTGATCGACAAAACAAAAGTGGGGCTCCTCTTCTTGATAAGGACGATATTTTCCATCTACACATTGTTTTGAATCAAATGAAATAAACTTCTGGATTCTTCATATTTTTATTTGAAATGATTGTGTAAAATCAACTATGAAACAATAATTATGAAATTGAGAAAATTTAAAAAATTCGTTCACATATTAGAAAATTATTATAACAATTCATGCCGCTCACATCACTGTAGTCGCTTCGTTTCAAAATCTTTGGCATTAAGTATTTCATTGCGGATCTGTCAAAATTGACCATCCATCACAATGTAAAAACAATCGCCGATAAGAGCTGATTAAAATGCGAGTGCAGATCGAGCAGCAGCAGAAAAGCAAGAAAACTTCCTCTAGATGTTAAATGCTGAGGTTAGTCCTCGTCGTAAAACGTGAGGTCACTTCCGGCAATTCTTCGACGGTAACTTTGGATTAATGTCAAGATCGCCGTCTTCGCGTTTCAAGGAACGAAAAATTATGAGTAGAATGTTGAAAAGGATTTATTGTTACGTTAGGGTCGGATGAAATATGAACAATGCGAAAATTCGATTTTCAGTGAAGGATAGATTCGTATCTTTGCAATAAAGAATCTGGTCAATATGCGGGAATATGTATAGAAGTAAATAGCAATACCAGTTTTGTAAATTATAGTAGTCGTAGGTTTATCTTATCCAGGAGCAGCACCTATGGAAAAACATAAGGCAGGAAGCAGAAGGAATTTTTGAAGTTCTACTGACGTTTACTTAATAATTTCAACCTGTTTTTAGATTTTGATAAAACTAAATCGCTAATTGCCACTTTTAGCGGCTGTAAAAATTCGAAATTATACTAACTGACAGAGAAAGTGCAACACCTGAAGGATCTGTTTAATATATTTTTTTTGGTAAAACGTTGATAGAATATCAAGGAGTAAATGATTAAAATTTGGAGATTTTACAATTTTATTAAATCTGTTATTGATGTGTTTATCCACCGAGGTTGTCTATACACTCCCCAACAAATCTTGAGATTAATGCAAGATGATGGTATATTTCTTCTTGAATGAATAATCCTAAGGGGTAAAACAAGAAGGGGTCGATAATGTTGCTGTCCGAAAGATTCAGAAAGATTGAACAAACAAAAAATTCACATGAAAAAAAAATTTATCACTTTTTTATAAAACTTCAAAATCCACAAACAGAAATATTCCAACTACATTTATATCTGGAATACAGGCTGAAAATGAAAATGCCTACTGTTTGAAGATATTAGTACATATTTCTCGGGCCATGTATAAAAAAAAAAACAAATAAGAAAGCTTACAATAATATTTCAACGTAGAAGTGAGTGGCGTAGCTTGAAATGTTTTGAGATAGAGCACAAACTTGAAATGTTTCGAATGGAACATGTTTTAACGTAACGTTTTCGCATTTTTTTCTGAATACATCAATGTATCACAACCTTACCTTCAATAAATTTCAGCGTCAACCATCAGAAAAATTTATATTTCTGTTTGTTATTGTTTAAAGTAAGACCTGAATTCCTCAACACATGCATCAAAATTTATACTAAATTTTTTCTTCGTTTCCCCCATTTTTCAGTTAATATTTTGATTTTATGTTCTAAATAAGATTAAATAAATGGGTTTAAATATCATGGCTTTTCGAGAAGAATTGATTGAATGCGTGTGATTATTGATTAAATGCGTGGGATATTTTTTCAACTGCAATTCATTCAAGGTTAGGTAGTGATACATTAAATGATGTATCATTGTTTTCGAGATTGAATTTTAACGGAATGAATTTTCTCATATTGAACGTCAAAATAACGTTAAAATAAACAGGAAGTTCAATATGAAAAAATTCATTCCGTTCCAATTCAATCTCAAAAACAATACTTTGAAAAATATTACAAGCTACTCCACTGACTTCTACTTGAAAAGATTATTATAAGCAGTTTTCATTTTTTTCTTTCTCGGGTCCCGCATCATTTTCTGCACATTTTCAAAAAGTTCACTTTTTGTTTTACGAAAAAGTGACACAAGGTCGCGAAATCCACATGTCTCTATTTTTTTCAATAATAGCTGAGATAAAATGCAGTCTCTACAAATTTGGGATACAGTATACTATAAGCTTGAAACAACTGTACCATGTGATGATTTTCGAATCGTCTGTCAGGTACTTATGTTAGTCAAAATCGCCTGTCAATTTTTTTTAACTTAACAATGAATGAACAAAATCGTATGAAAGTTTCAAACTTACAGGAATAAGTATATTTTTAAAATTTTTTTTACACTTTCCTCCTCATAGGGGTTGTTGACGTGCAAGGGTGAGGGTGCCAGGCGATGATTTCTGTCCTTAGTATGCTATGAACTACCACTATAAGAATTTCTAGCCTTAGCGCGGTCTCACACGGTCTGGGTGTTTGTCCGTCCATGTAATCGCCCGTCCGGGCGTCATCCGGAAGCTCTCTTCACACGGGCAACTGCGAAAATCCGGATAACTAGGTGCTAGGTACGAGTAGGTACTTCAGTTTGCCTCTGATTTCGATGGAAAGTAGACGCAAACATATTTTGATCGCTTCATCAAAACATCGGCGAAAAAAACAACGAAATAGGCAAATTTGGGTTCACCCTTTGCACTCAAATTTACGAAATTTTCCCTCAACTGGGAACAAATATTTCTACAAGCTTCAGTTTTTCAATTCGATTTTTGTAATCCCCCGATCCTTTGTCCCAGATTTCGGGTTTCTCCTGAACTGTAGTTATCAGGATTTCGGAATCTATTTCTTCTTGTCTAGACCAACCAGACGACTGCCGACTGAACATCCGTATCGTGTAAACGCACTCATGGCACACTGTGGTCCGCTAGGGCAAAGTCCAGGCGATTGCCCGTCCGGACTCCGTGAGTTCTAGCGGGAACATCCGGGCGTTTTGTATGCCCGGACGGCGATTCACCCATGTCCGGAAAGTGTGAAAGAACCTATGCTAAACTATCATACATTAATAATCTCAGCGTGCCGTCCAATCAGAAGTACGAGCATTCGTGTGAAATCGCCGTTGGGTCCGAACGTCAACGGTCAATTGGATTTGGGAGCTCTTCGTCCTTCTCTTCTCACTTCTCATCATTTTGATACAACTGAGAATTTTTGAGGAATTTCATTGCAAATTTTTAACGAGACTTCTGAAAAAGCAATTCTTATTGCTAGTTTCCTTTATTTTACTAATCATTTTCAGTGAATGATGCAAGCTATTCGAAATTATTGTGAGATATGGCATCGATTGTGATGTAAGTACCTGATAGCAGGTTTTGTGTGTATTCAAATATTTATCATGTATATAGTTATTATGAGTTTTTAGTAAATGCTCAAATTTTTTGCAGATCAAATTCTCTGATATATTGAATTTACCAAAAGGAGTTCAGCAGTGTTTCAGTAAAGAATAGGCACCTTCGAAAAATCCATAATGAAGACATCCAAATGGACAAGAATCAAAATATATTGTATTGTCGTTATCATGCTGATTGTAGAGACTGAATCTCTAGTTACGAAAATTATGAAATTAATTTGAAAACAATTCATAATATATTGGTCAGAGAAAATAATTTTCATTTTAGGAGTACCGAAGAGTTTGAGGTTTGAGGCTTGGAGAAGACAAGAAAACAGAGAAGTGGATTATGCTATTGTGAGGGATCATAATTCAACAAACAGATATACAATTGTATATTACAATTCCAATAGAAGTATTTATAGAGGTAAAATATTTTTGTGAAGCCTCTAAAGATACTGCAAGTCTTAATTTCACTGTGTGTGAGAAACACAAGAGAAAGGTTGGAGGCAGTAGGTATCCATATTCAGGGAATACATATGTCATTCAAGAATCGAATTAAAGCTTCATTTTATAAATTTTCTGTATTTTAGTTAGTTGAACTTTCTCATTGAAGGATTTCAAAATATTATCGTGTTTGGCTTTCCTACTCTAGTTTCTGAAGAGACATAATGAGAACCGTATTCCTCCTTTCATGATATAAACAAAATCAGGAGGAATTCTCATTGGCATGTTCTATATACCTAAAACAATTTAAAAGAATTCGTTATTTAAAATCTCGTGAAGATGATAAAGTTTTAGAGAATAAAATTATGGTTAAATTCAAATTTTCCTTATGAGTTTCCAATTGAATCCATATGGAGTAGAATAAAATTGGACGGACATACACCCGGACTGTGTCACCGTGTGAAACCGCGCTTACAGACAAACTGTTTCTCGGTGGGTTCACTAGCTCTTGGACTACAACAAGACGCATCTACATAAAAAAGTTTCTCTAGTGTGTGTAGGTACTTTCTTGCCCTTATACATATTTTATTTTCAGGTCTAAGAATGAGATGGAAACCGAAACATGCCCAAAATTTTAGGGAAATGGAAAATCCTGAACACAAGAAAAGTAACAAACAAAATGTTGATATCTGAGTCATTTTTCAGCTGCGAAGAGAAATTCAATCTTTTTTTTTCCAGGAAATTCCTTCTGCAATATTCACATTCTCCCATTATGTAAGAAACGCCAACAACACTGTACATCCTTGTTGTACAATGATTAATCTTTTTGGTTGTTGATCGGGAAGATCCTGTATACGTCATAGCGCGAGTCTAGCAGAGTGTTGAATTCCTTATAATGAATGGTAATTATCCATCTGCTTTATTATACAATTATCGCTTGACTGCTCATGCGATACCACGTTCCATTTACATTTAGCTTTCGGAGAAATTATTGTTTCATTTCTCCTCATCGGGAGCAATGTTTGAACAATCTTACGGAGATATATTTTTTCAGAGAATTATATGATTCACTGTTATTCTCTTGTGGGTCATGTTTGATTGAAATGACGAAAAAGATCATATCATCCTGAAATTTATATTGGCTTAATGTCGGATTAGACCATATTCAGCCTTAGTATCATTCTTTGGAAATTGGAAAGAAAATTTAAAAGAAAGAAAATGTAACAAAAATGGGAAAGGGGGTGAACAGACTTCACTTTCACTCCCCGACGTTATTTTTCCTTTCATTTTTGGTATTTTTTCTTCCTCTCGCAATGAATTTTATTCTACTATTTTTTTTTGTTTTGGTTTGAAAAATTATCTATTGCAATATTTCAATTTTGTTATTTGACAGTGATCGCTTGTGAATTATTCAGCCTAGGTAGTAAATTGAGAAAGTGAAAATCAAGTACGGGCTGGGCAAAATTAGTGATACTTGAACTAGTTTCAAACCGAGTCTATTTTTTAGAAACTAATAATGCCATCAACTGCATTCCTCTATCTTCTTCTGCTTTCGATTTATAGGCCAAAATTAAAATTTTTTTCTACTTTGGTCATTATATCCGTTTCTGTTTGTGCTAGGATGTTGAAATGGAAACATTACACGGACACTTTTTCATATCATTTCAGTAGCGTACTATGTTTCTTCTCAAGACGTTTTCTGTCTGAGTTAGTGAGTTGTAACGGTAAACTGTGTTTTTTCTTGTAGAAACATTAGTTTATTATGACACAGCACAAGAAGAATCATATTCCTTTTCCATTTCAAAAATATATATATATTATACAGGATGGCCCACGTAATAAAGTACCTACTAACCGAATTGTTGAAGAAAATGCTTAGAAGAGTTAATGTTTCGACGCCTTTTGACTTCGCGATCAGGGGTCTATGATCATACCCCTTTATTGGAGTGGCATCCCCTTCAAGATCCAAAACTCCATTGGGTCCTAGTGACACATCATTGCGAAGGTTTTGCAATTCTATTCATGAATATTCCGAACAATTTTTATAGTTGTAAAGAGAATAATCTGTCCGAGCATTTCCTGTAGCCTGTAGCTCACTTTGAAAAATATGGGGCTCTACTGTTTCACGTGACCTATTCTGTATAATGTGTCATATATTTTTGAAAAGAAAAAAGATGATTCTTCTTGAGTAATAACAAACTATTGTTTCCATAAAAAACCCATCAAGAAAATGAAAAACGTGTCTGAATAATGTTTCATTTTCAACATTCTAGCACAAACAGAAATGGAGATAATGACCAAAGTTGAAATCGCCCACAGTTCCATTTCGGCATTATCAGTTTCATAAAAGAAGGAACCGTAATTTGCCATTGGTTTTCCTCTATATCGTTGGGTTAAAAACTTGTAGTATATGTATCACCTATTTTGCCCACTCAATACTCATTAGGTAAGTTTTTAAAACTGAACTTTTGCAAGGATCAGTTTCAGTCCCTCTTCTATTCAGTTCATATCTGTGCTTTTCCTTTCTACTTCTGAAAAATGTATATACGGTGATAATATTAAACTGGCTGCCCACCATGCTGACTTTCATAGAAAAAGAAAGTATTTTTCTGCAGAATTGAAAATGGCGAGAATTCAGATAATTTTGAATAATTTTTTTTTCCATTGGTCAGTATTAGAATCAAGATTTTAAGGTTCCCCCAAGATTTTTGTTCAAGGAACTTTCAAGAAGGCGGGCTATTTTGATATCATTTTGTCTATCAAAATTGCTCCGATTGGACAATATCTGTATTGTCAATCTGGTAGTCATAAACATAAATAATCTCTGAACATTCAATAGATACGGCCCTGCATTTTATCTCTTGAACCTTCACGAAATCCGACCGGAGAGAGTGAAATACGAATTAACAAAACCGATCTCGGAAAGCGGATATCCTTCCGAGAAAAAAATATACCCATATTGGAACTAGTACCAGCGTCTGAATCATGTTGCTGATGGCCATCGCTCATTTTGCATTCACTTCGATATGTCGTCGATTGAATGCAGAACTGACTCCAAAATGTTTTGTTTAATTAAGTCAAGGACTTAAAGGATATTGGTTTGTTTTCGAACTTCGATCTGAACGTTGAAATAGCTTATCGAGGTTCAAAAAACGATTAACATTAAATTCTTAGAAAATATGGAAATTCATTAGTTCCGTATATTTTAAGAGCAATTTTAAAACGAGGAACAAATTTTTCTGATCCATCCTATAAGTTTATTGAGTGTTCCTTTCAATTTGAGAGGGACTGATTCTAATTAGAAATGAATCAACTGTACAAAATTGTCAGAAGGTGTCAAGAAGAATATGAATTGTTGTGAATAGTTTCTTCATTCGTTGAATCTGGGTTCGATAGAAACATGAAAAAAGCCACAGCATTAGTTGATTCATCTACCTATTTTCATAGAGTATCCTTTCATCAAATTTGGAAATCCTGAAAAAATATTTTTTGAAGTGGCGTTTTCGCCTTATTATAATAAATTTGAGGTTTCATGTTTTGATTTTTTGCAGGTTATTAGATTAGCCTCACCACATTTATTGAATCAGGGTTCAATAAATACTTAAAACAGAGGCAGCATTTTTGGATTTATCAGACGCATATGATACAGTGTATGAAAAGACTGATTAATTTATAAACTCTATAATCATTTGAAATGTGGAAAAATGGACTATTAGAAAATAAAACCGAGGTTTTATGTTTTCATTTGAAAAATAATCAGAAATATAAAACATTGATTGCCACTTTCGGTTATTCTCCATCAAAACATAATTGCAATCCTAGATACCTGGAAATCAAACTTGATCTCTCTATATTTCAACGCCCATTTTGATGATTGCTTGTGAAACTTAGAACTCGAAACAATATTCTTCAAATACTAGCTGGTTCCTCATGGGGCGCTGATGCAACAATACTTCGTGCGGCAGCGATAGCTTTGGTTTTTTCTGCTGCTGAATATTGTTGCCCTGTTCAGTTGAAAAGTGTTCATCTAAAAAAATGATGCCCAACAAAATTTGTTTATAAGGATTATTACTGGTACTATCAAATCTACACCTACTAGTTGGTTACCAGTCCTCTCAAATATTCTCAGAGAAACAACAGCTTTAAATTTTTTGAAGAAATTGAATTAATTTCGTAATAAATTTTCCATACTCTTCTATATTCCAGGTAATCAGGTCCTCAATTCGAAGTCGCGTAAACCTTTTTGGTCTAATTTTCTGATTGAAATGAATAGAAGCCACGAAAAAACTTGGCAATCTGAAAGGAATGTATGCATTTTTTCCAATAAAGATCTTATTACTGATCCTTCCATCAGAGTTCCTGGTTTAGACCTTCTCAGAAGAATACGTTCTGTTGTAAATCGTGTTAGAACAAGCCATGGACGATGCAACATAATGGCAGATGGAATTCGGTTGAGAGACCGAGTGTGGGGAAGTTGAAAACCACGTTTATGATGAATATAATAATATAATTATTCGTTACGAATTTCTAATAACTGTGTCTTTTCTTCAATTGGTAATATCTTGATATGTAAATTTTTGAAAACTTGTCCTGAAGATTGGATAATTATTGACACTTTGTTATCACCGAAAATAAAAATGTTTACGTTTTGTTTTTGTTCCGAATCACTTCCGGTTCGAGAAATCAACAAACATATAATTCCGAACTTTTTTTCAATACATCCATCGGATTTCGGAGAAGTAATTTCGAGTGACCTTTTTCAGCTGTGTGGGCTTTCAAGGAGAAGAACACCGGATAACTTCCGGATACAATTTCGAAATGATCGGGTATTTCGGTAAACAAACCCAAGAAAGCATTGTTTTGTTTCGTGATCATGACCTCATTATTCAATCTTTCCTTCCTTCATTTCCGTAAACAAGCTCGACTTCTTTCCGTTTCTCATAGAAGTGGAGTGTATTCAGAATGGTTTGTTAAAAATTTGGCATCCTCAAGCAGAGATTCATCTCAATTCTCAATCTCGTTGCTCAGAGTATAAAGAGAATGGTAGGTGAAATGAAAACTTGCACAGATTTGTTGAGAGATGTTGAGGCTTTCACATTTTCAATCAGATTTGGACAGCTGAAGATTCCCATTCTGAAACAGCCTGTTTTCAATTGCAATATCAAAAACTTTTTTTCTTACTCGTTTTTGTATTTTCACTACCAATCTATGAAACAAATTAAATATCACACTCTATGACACCAGTTCATTACTCTGCTATCTTGAAGAAATTGTGTAAAAAACACAGAAATGAAAAATGATGAAGGAGACCTACGATGAAATTTATTTTTGTGTTCATGAACAGTTGAAACCATTGAGATATTGATATTCTTGGATACAACGAGGTTTCTGACCATATTTTAAATTTTATATCAAAACAAACTGGATTTTACGTTAAATAGTGTAACTGTAAAAATATTTTAATTTCAAAGCCGACTCCTTTATTTTTCTATTGAAACTAACAGGTTCCATCTTTAAAATTTTCGTGTTATTCCAATCTGTCATGTGATCTCCGGTATTGGAACATACATAATCTGCAATCCGCAACCTACCATTATATCTATTTTTCATGTTTTTTTCTATCATGCATCGAATAAATATTTTTCTCTATTTCAGTATAGTAATGAGTTCATTACAGTACTAAGGGCCTGTTTCATAATAAACGCCTTAAAGTCACTTCAGTAAAAGTCCACCCGATTTCATAATGAAATTAAATGGGACTTTACGTAAAGGCGACTTTAGATGAAATGTTGTATGTTGGCATAACTGCAATCGTTTCATTTGACCTAAAATGGACAGTTGCAGTTGTATTTAACCACAGCCATCTTAAAATTGAAGAAGGTTATGTTATTTTCATGTCATGTGGATATGACGTTCAGGTTCAAATTTGAAATATACAACTAGAAATTTGGGGGAAAATACCAATCCCAAACTGAATATTACAAAAAAAAAAAATGGAATTGATGATTGTGGCTGACAAAAGGGAGCATTGACTCGGATTAACATCATTAGATTTAGAAATCGAAATAGGAAAAAAAATTGAATAAACATAATCTTTGAATAAGCATTTATTTTCACCAATTGCATCAGCTTAATATAGCAAAATATATACCATAACATGATACTATAGTATCATACGATACTATCATCACTAGTATCATACGATACTATCATCACTATTATCATACGATACTATAGAGCCAGGGGAAAAAAGCTCAGCCGAAGAAACCTGTCTCCCCATAAAAAAAAAATAAAATAAAATTGTTGTATCTGAATATTCTATATAGAAGGACATCACGACTATCGGAAGGGCTTTTCGGAGGAAGGATTTTCAAACATAAACTCCAACCTGAAAAGAAAAATAGACCGAACAGCAAGAGAATTCAAATTATACTAAATCAAATTGATCTAAAATTTTCAACCCATTGCAAAAATGAGTTTGATATATTGTGTTGGGCTCTAATATCATCTTGGAAATTATAAATCGAACAATTATTAATTAGGTGTTCAACTGTTTCCTCTGATTCACCACATTCACAATTAGGACTATCAACTGAATTCCACTTGAAAAGCATGCTGTTGGTACGACCATGACCTGTTCTTATTCGATTAAGAAGGGACCATATTTTCCTGGGAAGGTTAAAACCAGGAACTTTATTCGATGAATCAGATATTAGATCGGATTTCCAGATTTCCTTGTAGCTGAAGTTCGAATTCAGAAAGTTATTCGACCAAATAGGTTTATGGATTTTAGTCTTGGAATTCTAATTTCTGGAACGTAGGAAAGTAAATAGCAAAATGACCTGTTATGATTGAATTTCAACATGTTTCCCATTGACTAAATCAGTAAAAAAATTTTAATTATCACCTAATTCCTTTTCAAAATTATTGATAGGAGACATGTCATTGAAATCACTTGTGTGAACTGCATGTTTACCATGAGCCGTATGGTGTCTAATTGTAGTCTCATTTCGAAATTGGAAATCTATACGTTTCCATACTCTCATTTTCGTATTCTCATTCCACTTGTGAAAGTCAATTTTGAATTTTGAAATAAAACAAAACATAACTAACCTCAAATGAGTTGACAGTTTGAACACGAGAGGTTAGGAATTCAGAGCTAAAGGATACTTTAGCTGCTAAAGTCCCGAATTTGGGCCTTTAAATATAAAGTGGCTTTAAGAAAGTTAAATGTGTTATGAAACATGAAACCGAAATATTGAACTTAAAGGAGCTTTAAAATTAAAGGGACTTTAAAACTGATTATGAAACTGGCCCTAAAAGTAGTGCTGTTATTAAACTCATTACAGCATTGTGTGCAGTTATATTGTATATTACGTTGTGTGGTTGTCAGTACTGACCTCAAATCCTCTCAATTTTCAAATCGAATCAATTCAAATTCCGTAATCTGCCAAATTTCGTAAGACATACCAACTGCCAAGATACAATACAAAAAGCATTTATCTGAATTTATATTTGCTTTCCGAGAGTTTTTCACAAAACTTGACTTGCAGAAGGCAATTCCAACACTTACGCTTTCGAAAACTCGCACCTTTGTTGCTGGTTTTCGAATTTCGCATTTTGCAACTGGTTTCAGAATATAATTTTTCATGAAATTAATCTATTCTTTTAAGATTTTCGAAAGGTTCTTCTCAGATTCATTTCCTCTTTTTCTTTTTGTATTAATTCTTCCACCATGGATCAGAAGTACTTTTTCTTGGTAAAACCACACCCAATATCTTTCGATAAAGATGATGAATTCAAAATTATCTCAATTTTTGTGAAGCAGTTCATTTACAAACAACGAGACTTCTTATAACCTGAGAAATCATAAACTCATTTTTCTGTAAGAGAAACTTCTCTCTGTATTTCCGTTCGTCAAGCATTAGATTGTTAAATGTTAAGCACATTTCAATAATATTAGAAGTGAATGTTGTGACACAGTTTTAAAACGAAACTAGATCACTGCTATTAGTTGTGGCCATGTAAAAATCCTCATCGGTTCCATTGTAATGTCAATATATATATTTTTTTTTTCGTTACTTATCCCGCTAACTTAGATTTCCTAGAATTCACCAAGAGCTTGACAAATACATGCAAATACCAACATAACTAACCACAATTATTGGGTTTCCTCAAAATGGTCAACGGAAAAAGTCTTCCAGTTTGTAAATTCAGATATTAAGAAGCACGGAATCAGGCAACCCATTTTCATCTTTTTCGATATCTCAAACTGAAAAAGAATTTTCTGACACCAAAACTCACCAAAATTTCTATTCTATAACAAAAAACGAAAACCAGATATAATATGAATGTATTAAAATATACAATTATGTAAATTGCATTACATTGCTTTTCATAGGCCTATGAGGTTCGAGTTTCAAGAAATAAAAGAAAATTTCTGGAGAATCAATACGCACGAAATTGAATCGAAAAGCTCTGAAAATCACTTAATTTAGATTGAGTATGATAGGGAGTAGGGACTGGCATCTGAAACGTTGACATTCAAGGTTGTCACGACCCACTTCTTGGTCAATGAAGAGCTACATCCCTTTCAATGCCGATCTAAATTTATATTTTGCATTTACATTTCTCAATGTCATCAAGATCATGCTCCCATAATATGATTTTCGGAATTCAGAAATTATTCAGATAGGTTCTGATTTCGAAACAATATCTTTTTGAACAGATGATTTCCGCTGGGTCCTGATTGATGACTCTTTCCTAATAATCTTTTGGATCTTTAAGATGAAAAAAAATGCTAGGACAGGTCAAATAATGACTTCGATATCACTACCTCTCTAGCCGCTAGTACTTACAGCAATTATTTTTGAAAAGAAATAATGGCTCGAGTAGCTTTGTTGAAAAGGTAATTCAATTACCTGCATGAGCGTTTTAGTTTTTTCTTCGATCGCTCAACTATTAAACAGGATGAAACAGTGAACAGGGGTAGTGATATCGAATTCATTTTTTGACCCGTCCGAGCGTTTTTTCATCTCAAATATCCAAATTCGGCGAGTAAAAGTAATTGATAGAATATTTAGTCACTCTGTATAATAAAAAGTTTTAGTATCATGATCCTATACGACGTCTTCAAGGCGTTGCTTTTCATTCTGATAATGAAGGTACGAACTATGGGTTTTGGCTGTTTTTGATCATTTTCATGTGTCATATTAATGGAATTTCACAAAAAGTTTTTTCAGAGTCAATGAATTCCCATAAATATGAGGACTTGTGTTGTAGTTAAAGAGAAAGAGAATTTAAGTCGAGATTTCAGCAAAGGTTGAATTTATTTTCCTCGAACGATTTGAAAGGATATGTTTCAACGGACTTTACATTAAACAATTATCCGGATTCATTAGAAATTGTGTACAATACTGCTGTTACCATAAACTTTGACGCCAACATTACCGAGCAAAAGAATCTCGTCTAAACTAGGAACTTTCAATGAGACATCAGTAAAGTTACATTCTTTCAAGATCTCGTTGTTGAATAAGATTTTCTTTAGCTCTGGTAATTCGGGAATGTCTTCAGTATTCACCGTTTTCAACCCGTTAGAGCCAAATTCTATCGTTTGGAGTTTTTTGAGAGGCTTCAGAGCTTCTGTTGGAAAAGTTTTAAGTCTGTTCTCTCTAATGACCAGAGATACGAGGCCGATTAGGTTCTTGAACGCCGAAGGATCTATGGTTTCTATCCTGTCGTTAATCAACCGCAGCGCCTTCAATTCCTTGTTCTCGAACATCTCATCTTTCAATGTTGGTAAGTTTTGGTCCATGATTTCCAATTGTTGGAGAGGAAGAGTACCAATTCCTCTCAAGTCTTCTGGTTTGAATTCGTTCCAACTTCGTATATAAAGAATGTTCAGTTTAGGGCAGCAATTCTTGAAGACCTCATCTTCCTCCTTGTGAATGTCTGAGAATGTAATAGATAAAGATTCGAGATTTTTGAATTTTTTGAGCATCTCGCTCGGGAATGAGGTCAAGTTGCTAGATCGAATGTCCAGGTATATCAGTTCGGAGAATTTCGATCTTAGAGCTTTATCGTCTAGGGGTCCAGAGTACCTATGAAGTTGAAGATCTACGTTCTGAGATCGGTATGGTCCATCTTGATCCGAAGCTGCTGCGTTAACGGTCAAGATGAAAAGTATTGCGGAAAAATGGATCCTGAAAGGAGGAAAAAAAGGGTAAAAATCAATATTCATATCAGAATAATCTTTTATTCACTTTTGATAACGAACAAGTTCTGCATTTCGAGAATAATGAGGAAAAGTTTAACCAAAGAAGGTTAGAGACAAAAAATATTAGTGATTCGTTCAAACATACTCTATTTTATGCGTATTTTTCGAATCATTTTTTTATGGTATTAGTTTAATTCACATCAACTTATGAATTACTGAAACATCCCGTCCTGATGCATGAAGAAAAATTTGCGAGACTATGAATTGAAGATGGTACTCATTCCGATTTTTGTATCTAGTGTGCAAAATGCTAATTTGGTGATCAAGAACTGCTGATATGCCTTTCACTATTTGTTTTGCTATATTTTTTCATGAAATACAGCATGCTTCTTCGGAAATCAAATAACAGTTGAAGATACTTACATTTTCAAATAGATTTATCGTAACACGTAAGTCAGTATGACAATCACGGTTTGCTGGTCGATTTTTTTCACCTACACTGATAAGAATTTGCTTGAACCCAATGCCTACAAAAATAGCTGTTAGAAAATTTTTAATGTTCAGAACAAAACTGTCAAGAAATGAATGAAAGCCCTCACATTGATTGTCGTCAAAGTTCCCATTCGAAATGAAAACAATCATGCAATCCGCTATAAATATAAACCCTTGGTCAATGAGGAATACTTCAGAACAAAATGAGGATATTTTGAACATAATCAATGAAGCATTTTTTCTGAAAGTAAACAAAGATATCGTCGAAAAATAGTTGTATCTATCGGTCAATAATTGCGATTAAATCCAGTGAAGCGACACAGGGTTAAAACCTTTACACGATACTAGAACACTGAATGGAATTCGAAACCTGATTGATTTGAAATTATCAATATTATCATGAGAAATAATATAGAGTGTTCCATTCCAAATAACAGAATCATGACGTATTTTTGGTATCACCAGAAGTCGAAAAATGAATCTGGGGAAACGGTAGTGCCCCCGCTAAAACGGCAAGATTTCTCGAAGTGTATCGTCGTATTTTTGAACAATCATACCTTGAGTTGGGAATATAGCAGAGAAAAAAACTTCTCAGGATATAATGCCAGAGGTGAACTTATCGAACGTGCAAAGTTTCTACTGCATAGCTCGTACACTTTAGATTTTAACCCCCGATTTCGTCACTCACTTACTGATGATTATAAAAACTGTTACTTCCCGATGTCCAATCAAGTTGGACTTTGGTATATGAGGTAGTTTCAGTACACAAACAACGAAAAAATTCTTAAACTTGAATCTTTGACTCTACAACCCTCAGAACCAGGGAGAGTTTAAGTTTGTATGAGACTAAATATAACTCTATAAGAGGTAGAGTACCAATTCCTTTCAAAGCTTCTGGTTTGAAGCCTTCCCAAATATACAATTTTTTCAGTTCAGGACAGCAATTCTTGGAGACCTCATCTCCTTCTTTGCGAAATGTTCGTGAAGGCTAATAACTCGAGTTTTTCAAATTTCTTGAGCATCTCGCTTGTAAATGAGGTTGCTCGAAAGAATCACCAGTGTTTACACATCGGAAAAATTCGATCTTAGAGATTTAGGGCCAGTTTCATAATCAGTTTTAAAGTCCCTTTAATTTTAAAGCTCCTTTAAGTTCAATATTTCGGTTTTATATAACACATTTAACTTTCTTAAAGCTACTTCATATTTAAAGGCCCAATTTCGGGACTTTAGCAGCTAAAGTATCCTTTAGCCCTGAATTCCTAACCTCTCGTGTTTCTAACTGTGAACTCATTTGAGGTTACTTATGTTGTGTTTTATTTTGAAATCAATTTTCACAAGTGAAATGAGAATACGAAAATGAGAGTATGGAAATGTAGATTTCCAATTTCGAGATCACAACTCATTGTGGTTGGAACTGCAGTGCTGTAATTGATATCAATGACATGTTTCCTATCAATAATTTCGAAAGGGGAATTAGGTGATAATTGAAAATTTTTTGCTGATGCAGTCAATGGGAAACATGTTAAAAATTTAATTAGAACTTCAGCTACAAGGAAATCTGGAAATCCGAATGGGATGTATGTTCTTTATCTAATAAAGATCTAATATCTGATCCTTTATTCAAAAGTTCCTGGTTTTAACCTTCCCAGGAGAATATGGTCCCTTCTTAATCGAATAAGAACAGGTCATGGTCGTACCAACAGCATGCTTTTCAAGTGGAATTCAGTTGATAGTCCTAATTGTGAATGTGGTGAATCAGAGGAAACAGTTGAACACCTAATTAATAATGGTTCGATTTATAAATTCCAAGATGGCATTAGAGCCATACACAATATATCAAACTCATTTTTGCATAGGGTTGAAAATTTCAGATCAATTTGATGAAGTATAAATTGAATTCTCTTGCTGTTCTTTCTTTTTTCATTTTCAGGTTGGAGTTTGTGTTTGGAAATCCTTCCTCCGAAGAGCCGTTTCGATAATCGTGATGTCCTTCTATATAGAATATTCAGATACAACCATTTTATTTTATTTTTTTTACGGGGAGACAGGTTTCTTCGGCTGAGGTTTTTTCCCCTGGCTCTATAGTATCGTATGATACTAGTGATGATAGTATCGTATGTTAGTATAGTAGCATACGAAGAATGTTATGGTACCCTGTTCCTTTTTTTTTGCCTCAGCTAAGGTTCTTTTTGTTTCAACATTTATGGTATTATTTTAGCTCTCTTATTCAAAAGAATATATATATATATATATATATATATATATATATATATATCTACCCACCTAGCCGAGTACCGGAAATAATTCAATCATAAATTGAAAGAACGGCGAAATCATTTCTATTTTCATTCTGAATAGATGGGGTTCTTCCAACAAGTTGAAACAGAGTATGGAACTGTTGCATCACACTGCTTACGACAATGGGCTCACATTAACACCAAGATTGCGAAAACCAATTGCAGGAGGAATTTCTTACTTAAGTGCCGATCATCTGGTACCAAACCACGACATATAGTAGAAAATGTTAAATGTATCTATAACTTACTGACAGACGACGCTAGAGATAACAAGAGAATTTTGGAATTCAATGATAAGGTATCTTCTAAGATTCTCAGTTTAGAAATTTCATTAACGATAAAGAAAATAGGTTCGTTGCATACCAGTCTAGAAAACATCAAAAATCAGTCCTCTTCTCTTTTACCTGAACACATTATCAATAAATTTTCCAAAACACAAGAAAAAAGTTATAATAACTCTTTTAGGATCAATAAGAATTTACTTGATGAGAAGTTTTCTGCATTATATAGGAGAGAGGTATCCTCTTATAAACATAAAGATAATTGGTTTAAGAATCTTACCTCTTACAATTTTCCTCCAGATATTAAGATGTTCCTTAGCTTGGGCCCAAAGTTTTGTCTGCCTCCAGTGCCATACAAGACTATTTCAATGAAAGTTGTTTTAGCTGATGTAGAAGGTATAATAAAACTGGCGCCTATTTCGACCCAAGATATTTTAAGAGCTAAATGCACAAATGCCATTACTAACTTCATTCATACCAACAAAAGAACCAATACCATAGAGCATGAGCTTTACTATAAAACACAGAGATTTCTCAAAGACAATAATGACATATTGATCACCAGAGCTGACAAGGGCAATGTTACTGTAGCTCTTACTAGAGAACAATATTCATCAAAAATAGTTTCACTGATTGATGATACCACAACCTATAGACGCATTTACTCGGATCCAACCACACGCTAAAAATAACCAATTCGTTAAACATCTTAAAGATAAAAAATATATCGACTCTTTGACCGCTAAATCCTTAACAACATATAAAGCCGTGTCTCCACGAATCTACGGTTTACCCAAAATTCATAAAAGAGACATTCCTCTCAGACCAATTGTCTCAACTCTCAATTCACCAACCACTGAGTTGAGTAAATATGTTGCCAGTATTTTATCTAATGCATTTTCTGGTTTTCACACCTATGCTGTGAAGGATACATTTGAGTTTTGTGAAAAAGTTAAAAATTTACAACTTCCCATTAATTATAAAATAATTTCTTTGGACGTGGTGAGTCTTTTTACAAACATTTCCTGGAGTCTTACTAGGAATTTGATATCTGATCATTGGGAACATATAAGTGCAGTAACAACTATCCCACAAGATGAATTCTTAAGCTTGTTGAAATTTCTTTTTGAGGCGAATTACTTTCAATATGAAGATCAGTTTTATGAACAGACGTTTGGATGCCCCATGGGAAGCAATCTTAGTCCTATTTTAGCTTCCCTTACTATGACTTCTTTGTTGAAATATTGTATTCCAAAGCTGACTTACTCTCTACCTTTGATTCACCAATATGTAGATGATTTGATTATATCTGTCCCAATTGATGGTACTGAAGAAATAGTTAATGTCTTTAACTCATTTGACAGCCACATTACCTTTGTGGTAGAAGAAGAAACCGACCGTGGTGTACCCTTTCTAGATACTAAAGTTGTCAGATCGGAGACTAATATAATCAAGCTTGATTGGTATCAAAAAAGTTGTTCCTCGGGAAGATATATACATTATAAATCTAGCCACGATTGGAAAATTAAGTTGAACTTGGTTAAAGGATTATTAAAGAGAGTGAGAACCATTGCAGATCCTGAATTTTTTCCAGATGCCCAGAACAGACTCTTCAAGATTCTTTTGGAGAATGGATATCCACGTTCCTTTCTTAACAAAATGTTTTATGGTACCAGTTTGATAGTTCCTAATCGAGAGTTGACATTAGCCCCAATTGCAAATGATAATCCATCTAATAACAATAATAATGAAAATAATTATACTTCTTCAGCACAGGGTGAGGTTGACTTGGTTCTATCTAAATTTATGTCTCTGCCCTTCATTCCGGGCTTGACTCAGAAATTATGCCACATTTTGTCCGGTATTGAAAATTTAAAAATTGCCAAATACTATCCACACTCCTTGAGTTTGCTTTTCAGTTCTTTGAAGGCCAAAATTCCTACACTCTTAAGATGTGATTGTGTATATTTGATTTCTTGCAAAGATTGCTCATCTGTATATGTGGGACAAACCAGTCAAAATTTGAAACGTCGCATCGCTCTTCATAAAAGCGACATTAGAATACATCCAGAGAGATGTGCTCTAGCTGGGCATGCATCGAACCTTGGACATCAATTTAATTTTGATGAAACCAAAATTCTCTGTCAAAATAATAACTTAACGAAAAGAACTTTTCTGGAAATGTGTTATATAAAAGAAAATGTTAATAATATCAATAAGAAAACTGATATTGATGGATTAAGTAGTATTTATAGTTATATACTTTCCATGGAAATGCTTCAAGTCCGACCAAATACTTTTAATGAGTCTATTACTTGATCCATGTTGGTTTTGGTTTTCTTCTTCTTTTTTATATCAATTTTATGATTCAACATCAAAATTGACGTCAGTAATTTCACTGTCTAATTTATGTCTTCTGCTTTTGGATATCGTTATCTTTTATAACCTAGTCAAATGTAAGCTTATTCAGTTAATCCCATAGATATTTCCTTTTTATATGTTCCATTGTAGCATCCTGATGAAGGACCGCATTTGGTCCGAAATATAGATGTATTGATTGACGATTGGTTACTTCAATCTACCCACCTAGCCGAGTACCCGAAATAATTCAATTATATATATATATATATATATATATATTCATAACAGGTTATTTTGCTATATTAAGCTGATGTAATTGGTGAAAATAAATGCTTATTCAAAGATTATATTTATTCAGTTTTTTTTCCTATTTCGATTTCTAAATCTAATGATGTTAATCTGAGGCAATGCTCCTTTTTGTCAGCCGCAATAATCAATTCCATTTTTTTTTGTAATATTCAGTTTGGGATTGGTATTTTTCCCCAAATTTCTAGGTGTATATTTTAAATTTGAATCTGAACGTTATATCCACATGACATGAAAATAACATAAGCTACGTTCGATTTGTACTTATGGAGTTGGAGTGGAGTGAGAGCGGCGTTTTAGTCACGTGACTTCAGAGCTTGCGGTGTTTGATTAACCGATGTCGAACGCTCCGGAGCTGGAGGAGCGTTTGAAACTAACCTCTAATCTTATGTTTTGATTTTTAGATTTCAATCGAACTCTTGTTTTCTGAGATTAATGTCTTCAGAAAATATTCAGAATTATCTATACATTCTTTTACTCCAAGAGAAATATACTGCATTCTCCCAAGTCGTTCCAATAATAAACTTTTGCCGAGATATGTTTTTTGAAGATTCTTCTGATGAAGAAAATGAAATTAGCTAAAAAATTTACGACTTTGCAGAAGAAGTAGTACCAGGAATGCCTAATAGGCAGTTTAAACAACTTTTTAGAATGTCGCTTTCTACTTTTGAAGTTTTCATAAAAAAAATTCATTATAATGATAATGATATCCAAGCCTAGCACGGTAACCCTAAAGTTTCTCTAGAAAAAGAAGTTTATTAACGTCGACATAATATTAGTAAAGAAGAATATAGTTTCAATTAAAGAAAACAAAACGAAATCGAATTGAAAATAAATAAACAAACTGATTAGCTGTTATTTTGAAATTGTCTAATACGCAATACGCATGCTCACCCCGGGTCACGGACTTCACGAGGTGGGGCTTTAGGAGCGAGCTCCATTCACTCTATACTTACCCCACGCTATCAAAAACGAACGCAGTGTTCGACGCACTTTTTACTCCAGAATCCAATCACGAACGCATACGGCGCGAAAAGAGTTAAAGGAGTGAACGGAGCGTCCAAAACGAACGTACCTTATAACCTCCTTCAATTTCAAGATGGCTGTGGTTAAATACATCTGCAACTGTCGATTTTAGGTCAAATGAAACGATTTCAGTTAACATACAACATTTCAACTAAAGTTTCCTTTACGTAGAGTCCCATTTAATTTCATTATGAAATCGGGTGGACTTTTAAAGTGGGCTTTAGCTTTAATGCACTTTAACTAATGTATACTTCAGGGGTTTATTATGAAACTGGCCCTCAACGTCTAGTGGTCCAGAGTAGCCATTAAGCGTAAGACTAACGTTCTGAGATCGTAATAGTTCCGAGTGATGGAAAGCTTCTGCTTTCACAGTGAAGACTGTAAAAATTGCTGAAAGGGAATCCTGGAAAGAAAAAATGACAAAGGAATTAATATTTATATCAGAATGTCTTCGCCAAGTTGTGCATTTTGAGAAAATTAAAAAAAGTTTAACCAATGAACTGAACAGCCCATTAGAATGTTAGTGCTTGGTTCAACAAACATATATCTATATCTATTTTATATAAAATATGTATAATGAGTGTTTTTCGTGCCATTATGAATCTACGGCAGTTGTAAATGCTGGTGCTTGCGGTGCATCAGTTCAAAAATATTCCATCCTCAAAATTTAATGACCACTCCCATGGGACGCGACAAAGAATACAAATAATTTCAACACCAATAACTCGCAAAACCATAGGACAACGATCGCACACATTTTAAGCCCCTCGGGTGTACAATTACATACCAACACGTGTCAAAGCAGACTACATTAAGAACATTCAAGATAAAGTTTAAAACCTGTATAAAAACCTTAAGTCTCCAAGAGGTTACAAACCTATTGGATATAAAGAACTCGTATGTGCATGTCTGATATTGGGGGATCGGAAACTTGGTATTGTTTGATTTCTGGTCGCTAGTGCAGCTATTAATAATGCATAGGTGGAACAAAAAACTATAAAATGGAAAAGAAAGGGAAAAAATCAAAACAAAAAAGTCACAAAATTAAATGTCTCAGACAAGGTCCCTGCGCACCTTCGAGGCATAATATATTCAGTTTATTGGCTGTTTTAATTGTTAATTTTGTCAGATTACATTCAATGTTTGATGTGAATTGGTAATAATTGTAACTCAAAAAAAAAATGTTATCTTACATCAATAAACTGATAATAATAATAAAGAGAATAATTCTTTTATAAACTTTGGTTATTTCACATCAACTTATAAATTATTGAGACATCTTTCCAGTCATCATGCTGCAAGAGGCTATAAATTGGATGCACTTATTTCGATGCATAGACCAAGAATTGTTCGTTTTTTCATTTCTTGTTTTTCTAGAAATGTCAAGGGCATTTTGATCATTTCAAATGAATATTTTACTCTGAGTAAATAAATTATGGAGTGGTAATAATCGAATTTAATAATAATTAATTCATTGATAAAAATAGACGTTTGTTAATTACCGAATGATTAGTAGCTTTTAATGAATATTTCATACATTTGGAGCAAAGTCAAGTTCATTCAAAATACAAAATACCACTATATAGGGTGTACCAAGTTCGACAACCTGTTAGACGTTTCTGGAGAATTTTTTTCATTTCCAATTTCGATAGAGTATTGAGTTCTGAATACATTCTCATTCGAATAGTGGCATTCCTCAAAATACTTTTCAAAATATCGGAGAAAAAACTGAAGGAGAAAGAGTAGACTTTTGTTTTAAGCGTGTTGCGAACATACTTATAAAATTTTTTTTTCCATTTGGTATGTTCAAGAGTTATGATTCGTATTCCTGATTTGCCTGTGAGAGCCTGTATCTAAGATCTATAGAGTACCTTCTGTGGTTATTATAGTCGCTATCAGTTCTACTGCGTCTGTATCGTTGCCAGAGGGTCCTCTTCAATCGGATCATCCTTTGAAGATCAGGAGTAATCCATGGTTTTGAGGGAAATACAGTGTTCTCAACAACACGAGTGTGTCTAGATATGTAGGATTGCAATATTTCGGAAAAGGTCTTCCACATATTGTCAACCGACTGGTCTTGAAACACCGAGTCCCAGTCGACTCCTTGAAGGTCCCGATTAAGCTCAGGAAAATTTATGATGTTTTTTATTTTCGTTTGCCTGCGAGTAGGAACAGGTGGTGTGAACTGAAGTGTAGAAACTAATGTAACATGGTCGGATAGTCCAAAAGGAGGGTGGTACGATATTTAAGAGAGAAGCCTCTCATCGTTGACCAAAACAAGATCCAGAAGTGAAGGATTCTGATCGTGTCGGTAGCGAGTTGGTCTATCCACCAGCTGTTGTAAGTTAGAGTCCAACAGCATGGTACAAAAGTTATAAGAGGACGAGCTGGAAGAAATTTGAAGCCAACAATGGCCAATTCACATCTGGGCAGTTGAAGTCCCCGACGATGAGTAAAGGGGACAAGTCATTTGATAATGTCCTTATATAATCAAATACGTAGTTGTCGTATTGAGATGGACGGGGTCTATAGATGCAACCAAACTTCAGCGAGAAAGTTGGTCAAGAAATTGTGACAAAAAGATTGTCAAGTCCTGGTGTAGACAGAGAATTTATTGCGGTCGTGAAATTGGAGTATATGGAAGTATGGATGTAAATACAAACTCCACCGTGACCCACCGTAGTGACACTATCACATCTGTAGATGGTATACTCGGGAATCTCATATAGGGAGTCAGGAGTGGTAGGACGGAGCCAAGTCTCCGTGAGAAATATTAGAAGAGGCCTATTAATTTTGACGAAAGGTGATAACTCTCTGAACTTCGGATGAAGTGATTGAATATTCGAGTAAAGAAAACTCCACTCATCGAGTGAAGGACATTTTCCACTTTCTAGTTTTTTCGTCCGTTAGAAAATGATGGAGTGTTAACAATGGTAGGCTCGCCACGTATGTACTTTATGGTGATGTCTATTTCCCCCATCTTCTGTCTTTTTCGCAGTTCATCCCGCAAAACTCTTCAACTGATTCCTCTGAAGCAGTGTTATATCATCTGAAATCCTCACTCTCCTGAAATCACGGTGCCGCACCAAGATCCTTTTATTCCTGAGAATCCTTGTGACAACATGTGGGTTAGAAAATCCCAACTTTCAGGAATCAGCACCAAGACTTGTGTTATCAACGATGAATCTGGAAGAGTCACGCGCCACCGAATCAACGCATCGAGCAAGAAGGCCGTAATCCACATCTCCATCACCGGAGGGAGCAATGGCGCGGATATAAAAGAATATTAGGAACCATTTCTACAAATATTTGGCAGGTACTTGAAATGTATGAAATTCAATAAATTCTCGAACCTCAATTTCTTATACTTCAAGGAAATGATTATTTTCCATATCAGGATTATGAAATCCTTTTAAAACAGAAAAGATCCAAGGAAAAGTATATTTCTCAATGTCATTTACTGCTGTAATGTTTGAAATCGTGAATCTTTTGTACAAATGAGTATAATACGAGAATAATATCGGAATAAGTGATATGTTTTGCATTATTATTTCATCAAATACAGCATGCTTTTTTGGAAATTTGAATGGCAGCATCATTGGACAGTCTTATCGCAACACGTAGGTCAATATGGTAAATACACTAAATTAAAGCCTCCACTTTGATTTTCGTCAGAGTTTTTTTCGAAATGAAAATGTAGCTTACTAATGGAATCATGAATTGAGGTGTTCGAATGAACTTATAATTACGCTCTAATTATGATAGAATAGTTCGGAACTAAATGAAGATATTTCGAACATAATCATTACAACATTTTTCAGTAAATAATTGCGATTAAATCCAGTGAAGCGATACATGGGTATTTACGAGAGGTTAACCTTCTAATGATAGTAGAAAATTGAGTGTAATTCGAAAACTGATTTGAAAATGATCAACAATGAAAATACTAGTCGAACACAATAGACATGGAAACACGAAAAATAAAGGGTGTTCCATTTTGAATAATAAAATCATGTACGGTATATGAAGAAAATTATGGAAGGACATTGGAGTTAGCTTAACAAATACGTATTTTCAAAAAAAGCTTCACATGAATCTACGATCAAGGTTGAGAGAATCAACTCGGAATATTCATCTAAATTTATTTAAAAATCTCCTAAACAAAGTTGTGTACAATACTGCTGTTACCATGAATTTTGACGCCAACACTACCGATCAAATTGATCTCCACTAAATTTGGAGCTTTCGATGCTATATCCGTAAAGTTCACTTCTTTTAAATTCTCGTTGGTCAACGTCAGTTTCCTCAGCTTCGGCAATTCGGGAAAATCGTCAGTAGTGAGCGTTTCTAATCCGTTCGAAGAAAATTCTAGAGATACGAGTCTTCTCAGAGGTGCGAGGGCTTGTTTGGGAAAACTCCTCAGCCTATTTTCTGAGAAGAGGAGATGTTCGAGGCTGATTAAGTTCTTGAAGGCAAAGGGATCTATGGTTTCTATGCTGTCGTGTATTAACCGCAACTCCTTCAATTCTTTATTCTCGAACATTTCGCTTCCCAAGGTTGGTAGGTTTTGGTCCATGATTTCCAACTCTTCAAGAGGCAGAGTACCAATTCCTCTCAAATCTTCTGGTTTGAACCCATTCCATCTTCGTATCTCTAATTTTCTCAGTTTGGGGCAGCAATTTCTGAAGACGTCGCCTTCCTTCTCTTGAATCTCTGAGAATACTATGGAAAAATAGTTCAGGTTCTCGAATTTTTTCAGGATTCCGTTCGAGAGTGTGGTTATGTGGCTGTGGCGGATTTCAAAGGTTTCCACTGCTGAAAATTTCCTTCTAAGAACTTGTTCATCTAGGGCTCCGGAGTAACCTCGAAGTCGGAGAAACACATCTTGGGGGCTGGATGACGATAGATCATCGAGAGCTGATGCACTCACTGTTAAGGCGGCAAGGATTACGAAATAAGTAAACCTGAAAAATAAAGCAAAATAAACGATTGGCGAAAAATGATTTTTCTTGGAAGAAAATACTATAGTGTACTGTATATCTTTGTGACGAGAAGATTAGAAGGGATTCTACTACTAACTATTTTTATCAATTCATCCGTTTAATTTATTTGTTTACTTATTCATTTATTCATCGATTACTTCCTTCATTGAATGATTACTTCCCCGTTTATTCAATCAATTATCAATTTATTCATTTTTTAATTTGAATTTTTCTATTTATTTATTTACCATCTATCCATTTATTTGTTCATTCGATATTTCTTTCTTATTCATTCGATATTTATTTCTTATTCATTCATTTTTTCAGTAAGTATTCATTCACTAATGGGTAAAGAAGGGAAATAAAAGGAAAAAGACAACAAGATATCGATGATGAAATCTCAAACAAACAAACGAAGGTCAGATGAAGCTCAAAGAAAACATTTTCAACCAATTCAATTTCACACAAATTCATATGTGTATAAATACTACTATAGACTTCGTACTGCCTCAATCGATAAATGAAACAGCAACTTTGATATTGTGATAAACTATTATGGTATAAAACCTTGAAAGTGGACATGAAATTGTCCTATACAATATGTGTTGCGCAAAACGATGTGGTCTTACGGCCGTTTTCAATAAACAACCGAAGATAGCCGATAGAGCTCTATCTTCGGTTTTACCGGCCTTCTATCGGTGCTGATATCTATCTATGGTTTGCGTTTCACAATCATGGTTTAACCATATCTTGGTTAAAGCATGGATAGATAGGGACTTCTTCAGTTCTCACCTCAATCCATAGAACTTGATTTATTCATTTTATTTTTCGAATCATTAATCGCATATTTTTGTATTATTACTGTGATTGGATGTCGAATTGGAATGTAATTATTCATATAAATTCTGTTGTTTTTTCATTTTTCCTTTTTTTTTTATGAAATAATAGGCATAAAGACAACTCATGATCTATGTTTAGAACTCGGAAGTTTTGTTAATTTAAAATTGGAATTAGGGAATACCAGGGGAACTAAAATAAAGTATTTCATTAAACTGACTTCCCAATCTGATTTGGTTGAAGTTATTGTACTTCAACCCTTCCTTTAGGTTTCACTTGTGAATAAATGATTATTTAAAACAAGTATTGGGGATCAAGGGATCTAGAAAAATAATTAAAAAAATCATGAACGTGATGAGAAATTAAATGAGGTTGCATGAATACTGATATGAACTATATCAATTTCAATATTACAACTACTCGTTAACAGTTAAATAATGAAAAATCTTATTTTTAGTGCAGAAAATCATTTATTTTATATGTAAGTGACTGTCTTTCTGCTGTCTAAAATTTGAATGTGAAGAAACGGACTACAAAAAAAAAACAGAGAGAAATATCATTCAGGCTGAAATTGAGAAACTCTAATTGAAAGCACAATTGCAATCATATTCGTTCGTTATCGTAAGGTTACGCATTATGATCTTGTTCATCTGCATTTCCTCGTGAAACTAAAATAATGGGTAAATTAGCAGATAATCTATCCAGTAAGGACAATAAAAAAATTATAACAATAAATAAAATGAACAAACAGCTTTATTTTCATACAGGTGAAACCTAATTACATGAAAATTAACAAAAACCCCAAACTAATTAGACAAAAAAATAAAATGACATCCAACTTTGTTCTAGCCGACCATTCAATTATTTTGTACAACTCCATTTATTGCGGTGGCAACGAAACTTACAATAAACGGGCACTAGGATGCCTATTGTACCAAACTAATTGGCAATGGCCTTATTCAGCTTGCTCATTCAAAAGCAAATTCACATCCGTTTAAAATATACCATATATATATATATCCGTTATATAAACCAAGCTGAGGTTATGACTAAATACATGAAACCAACTATCTATAAGTGACACTCATTTCTGCATGTACTTCTTTAAAATTGTAACTTTTGGAAATATCTTCAAGTAGCTGTAGCAGTATTTACAAATAGAATATTTTCAAGTTTCAACCCTCATATTCAATGCTCAAACAGAATATCTTCTCCTCCAAACACGCTAATCACCTGAAAAAGTATTTGACTTGAAATTCAACTTATTGTGTATATTTTCTTCAACTAAATTATTATCTTTCAGTTTGTTAATACATGAAAATAATAAATACAAGATATGAGATTCTGTTGAATATTTGTTCAGCTCTACTACTGGATATCCATTATCACACAATAACCAGCGATTTCCGAGTCTATCTTGTTGTTCACAATATCCTGAAATCATTATACAATGGACACTTGTTGGTACAGTCAGGAACAGTTTATAAATTTCACCTTCCAAATCTGAATGATTAAACATTGCTGTATCATGAATTCATCCTGGTAACCAAGTCGAAACATTCAGAAGCATAAGTTAACACAATCTGAACATACGAAGATGATATGCTTTTTATATTTCCTGAATCTCCCAATGTGAAATGTCATATTTTCACTATTTCTGAAAATAAAAGTTCGTTAAAGCCTAAATACATGTTATTCTATTTTCAGAGTGAATACTTACTCGTTGACCGTATCAATATACGAGTTACACCATTATGTAGCCTGTAAGCCTATAAATATCAGCAATTTTGTGAAATTCTTGTTGGTAGAACCTTTCTATTGAAACGTACTTGCACACACAATTCCGCTACAGCTTTTTTTCCGTGATTCCTGAAAACTAAGAACGTGGATATTTCTAAACTGAATAGGTTCAAATAGTCTTACCTTGGAGATTTTACTTTCGAATATAAATGAAAACTTCATTCAACACACTCTAGTTCAATAAGAATTTACATGTCAACTCCTAATCATTCAAGTATTTTATGGACTTTTCGCGTAATCGTTTCTTTCCATTCCTCATCTTCATCCCATCATTTTATTACAATAATTCCATATCGCGATTAAAGTACTTCATTAATACAATTCAATTTCGCTCAGGTATCCCAGAAAACAGCAATAAAATGTACTCTAACAAAAATTCCCAACACTTATCCATAGTTCTTACTGCCCGAAATCCACCAGTAAACAAATAACGCTTCCGAAGATTCTTTCAACTATCTTTGGTTAAGTTTAAAGTTCTTTGGAACGCCGGTAGGCTCATTTACTTCGGGGGTGCGTATCTGTGTAGCTTTATCTGACCTCTTTAGGAAACCAACGATACACCTTACCGATTGATAGAAATCCCCGTAGGCAGATAGAATATTGGAACAGAAGTAGGTACAAATGGATCGATTTCTCTAACGCAGGTAGACAAATATCGGCTATCGGCTATCTTCGGTTGTTTATTGAAAACGGCCGTTAGTCCACTGAAATTAGACTTTTGCTTCGGACCAATTCATACAAAAGCAAATGAAGGCTTTTCTGGTAGGTTTCGGTGTCCCAAATGATATCCCAAAAGTCCCCTAGGCGGGAGTGACCGCATAAAATTTGGCAACGTTGTAAAGGGCTTAAATCCTGCCCCAATGTGATTTTTCGTGAATATCTCGGTCCCTATGGAACTTACGACAAAAACACAGCTGTACAAATTGAAAGCTGACAAAATTTTCTAGAAAAAAGGTTCTAGGTCGTTTTTTGATGTAACCAATGGTTTCGTCCCAATCTTACCTTCAATTTGAAGGTATGTGATATTCTGGATAATGGAGGTACACTATTCCACACCACCTTCGAGGATGACTACAGGGTTCGTTTTTCTCGAAGTTGTATACCCTAATAGGCCTAATCCACGCCTTTTTTGATTTTAGGAAAGGCGTTCGAACGCTAATTTTCTTCTCCTTCGTCTTCTCCTTGCTATGAATGCATGTATATTTTCTTCGATGACATCCGTGGAGTCAATCTCAGAGTTTCGGATTCCTTCATCGGTCACATTTTATTTTTTTGAGGAATCTTCAAATGGTTCGGCATTCGGGCAGGATTTTCCATGACAATTGCCACAAACCGGTGAGCAACCAATTCTCAAACTCCGACGGCCAGACATTGATCCACAAATTTTCGTACAGTTGCAAAAAACATTTTTGAAACACAATCAGGGTCAGGAAGTTGGGATATCTTTTTTGGTTATAATATATTGTCTTTCAATATGCATTCCCACTCCTCAGGATTCAAATTGTAACCCAGCCATTGTTGTACTTGATAGTACACCCGAAACAGATGTTCACAGATGTTGTTGTGCTGCGTCAAGGGTTGGAGGTAAAAGAGTCAATCTCACTGGTCTGCTTCTGCTCACAGTTCTTATCAGGTGAGAATACTGGTATTTATTGATGCGTCAACGAGGCTGACGAGGAGAAAGAGAAAATAGCAAAAAAGGACAAGAGTAAAATAATTTGTCATGTTTCAACCCTCATTTTCAAAGAAAATATTATATCACTTGCCGGAGATGATTGAGCAAAATCTTTTAAAAACCGTGTAACGTTTGACACAGATATAGTTGCAGCTGAAGCTAAATATCATTAAATTTGTTTCAACAAATTTAACCTGCCAGTCTCCGAGAAAATGAAGGTTGGTCATCCTGCATATGAAAATGTTCTCAAGGCAATGAAGGACATTTTTTCTTTCATTGAAAATCATGAAGACTCTCAGTTTAAATTGACTGGATGGAAAGCAATACTGACAGAAAACATACCTGATGACAAGAAAATCAAGAGAAAACTCGAAGAGAAGTATGGAAACCGTATTGTTATCACCTCAAGGGAAAACAGGATATCTTGAATCAAGCTTGGTACAATAGGAAAGATTCTGAGGCAGAATTTATTATCGGTACTTCTGCAGCACCAAGCGACACAACATCTGCTCTGTTCAATAAATGAAAGACCACGGCTTTGAAAATGATTGAGGAACGGCAGGACTTGAAAGAGGCAGCTGAAATCTTCAACAAAAATAATACTGCATATAACCTTTGAGCGGACTGAAGTTTTTCCTCTTAATCTATGTCGCCCCCATTAAATAACTCTCCATAAATCACTACCGATATTCTTCCTTGATTAAAGCTGTTAGTAGAAGCAGACCAGTGAGACTGAATCTTTTACCTCCAACTCTTGACGCAGCAAAATAACATCTGTGAACATCTGTTCGCAGTGTAATATCAAGTACAACAATGGCTTGATAACAATTTGAATCCTGAGGAGTGGGGGTGAATGTGAAAGACAATATATTGTAACAAAAAATTACATCCCAACTTCCTGCGCCTGATTGTCTTTCAAAAATGATATTTTGCAACTTTACGAAAGGTTGTGGACCAATGTTTGAGACTTCGTTGCTCACCGGTGTGTGGCCATTGCCATGGAAAATCCTGCCTGAATGCCGAACCATTTGAAGTTTCCTGAGAAAAATGAAATGTTACCGAAGCAGAAATCCGAAACTTTTAGATTGACTCCACGGATGTCATCGAAGAAAATATACATGCATTCATAGAGGGAAAAGACGAAGGAGAAGAAAATTTGCGTTCGAACGTCTTTTCCTAAAACAAAAAATCGTGGATTAGGCCTATAAGGGGATACAACTTTGAGAAAAACACACCCTGTAGTCATCCTCAAAAGTTTTGTGGAATAGAGTACCTCCATTATCCAGAATATCACATACGTTCAAATTGAAGGCGAGATTGTGACGAAACCGTTGATTATATCAAAAAACGACCCAGAACCTTTTTTCTAGAAAATTTCATCAGCTTTCTTTTTGCCCTGATTTATTTTTGTCGTAAGTTTGATAGGGACCGAGATATTCACGAAAAATCACATTGGGGCAGGATTTTAGCCCTTCACAGCGTTGCCAAATTTTATGCGGTCACTCCCGCCTAGGGGACTTTTGGGATATCATTTGGGACACCGAGACCTACCCGAAAAGCCTTCCTTTCCTTTTGTATGAATTGGTCCGAAGTTTGGTCCTATTTCGACCTAAATGCAGTGGACTATCTGGAAGCTGTTATATTTTTGAATGTTGGTGGGACCAATCGTGGTAATTGGCAATTAGAAAAGTTAGCTGACACGGCGAACTTTGTTTCGCCTTAGAGATGAATATAGTTTTACTAACCATTGTTTATTTTTTTTTTGAAGGAGATATATTAGGTTAAATGCAAAAATTACAAAAGTAAAAAATATACAAAAAATTTAATTGCATTGAAATATGTATGTACAGGGTGATTATAATTTACTCAATAGATCTCAGTTAATATTGGTCGTAAAAAAACGTTTGAATAGAAAAAATTGAAGTATTTTTCATGGATTCAGTGCTAAGAAATTCAAAAAAGCAACGAAAACCTGAAAAATTTTTGTGAACTATTATTTTTTAAATGGTACCTACACCGTGTATTTTATTTTTCTACTCGGTAGAGCTCTTTATTTTGATTTCAAATATATGAATATTTACTTTATTGAGGTTATTTTCGGCAGTTTTTGAATAATATGCATAATTTATTTCAAATCCTAGGCAGCTGTGGAATGCCACACGATAACGATGCGATTTCTTTTTATCAAAGGACCCGTGGATAAAATAACTACTGATATTTATTTCATTTATATACCTGTATTATCGTCTTTAAGTTGTATTCAATTTGCAAGTAAAGTACTATTATTATTATTATTATTATTAACTAAAAGTTGAACTAAGTGTCCAAATGACCCTTATATACACCTACACACAGTCGATATCTTTTAATTTTTTTTATAGGTTTTCCTTTCCATTCATGGAGGTTTTCAATTATTACTTCCTCTATTCTGAGATAAATCTCTTTCATATTTTGCGGAGGGGCCCTTTATACTCTTTATTCTTCGAATATCCCCATGAAAAAGTGTCCAAGAAGATTATGTAGGGACTATCAGGAAGCCATAGAAGAGAACTTTGATATGAAGAAATCACCGCATTCTCGAATGGCCTTACACAGCTGCCTTGAATTGAGAGGAAAAAACCTATATTTTTCAAACTCTACCGAAATTAAACTCAATAAAGTATATAAAGATATTTGAAATCAGAAGATAGAGCTCTACCGATTAGAAAAATTAAATACCGGGTGTACCATTTGAAAAACAATAGTTCACAACGAATTTTCAGGTTTTCGATGTCGAATTTCTTGGTACAAAATTCTGAATGTCCATGAAACATACTTCGAATTTGCCCACTCAAACGTTTTTGTACGACCAATATCAGTTGAAATAACTATTGAGTCAAATATAAACAATCACCTGTACATTGTTATTCATACATCAAAAATAATCTTTTTATTTAAGAGGTGAAGAGGTAATTTTTTCATATTTTACAATTCCTTCATTGTAGTACCTTGTGATGAACAACATTTTTAGTTTTTTTTTCCGAGAATGCGAGAATAAATAAAGCAGATGGCTGATTGTCCATTGTGAATCGGCACGTATAGGCAACTCAAAACGCAAAGTAATTGTTTACATTGACGATAATAGTAGAATGGAGATTTCTTCAAAACATTTCATCATAAAATTTTTCGTAGAGTTCGGAAGAAAGGTAGGTGTAATAACACATGGACTCAGATGAGTTCATATTATCAGAAAATGTAGTTCACCGAATTGATATCAAATAAAATACTTCCACGGAGAAGCTATTAACCGTAGCGACATCTACTCGCGTTATTCGCCTGAAAGAAAGTTATTTCCTATTTTTTTTTTCATTTCATCAAATTTTTCAGGGTTTTATGGTTTCTCATGCTGAACCTGCCGTGGAAGAATTCAACAAAATATCTATCATAACAAACAGTTCATCTAAATTACCTTGAGTTATGAAAAGTGTAAATAACAATATGGCCGACCAAGTTTTATATATCGAGATTTATAATATAAGTAGGATCTTCTGACTTAGTTTTAATGTTATTTCGAAATGACGTCTTAAGCAGAAATATCCTTACCGAGAACATATCCAAATTTCCACAATAACTTTCATATTGTACACGGTGAGAAAATAAGTGATATATAAAGTATTTTTCAACCGCTGGAGATAGAGGAAAATTCATGACACATTGTGGTCGTCTTTTCTAGAGAAACTGATGAAATCATCAACTGCATTTCTCTTATTTTGTTTTCGAGTATAGATCGAAATTGAAATTGGTTGTATCTACGTTTCTGTTTGTACTAGGATGTTAAAACTATGTGAAGACATTTTTTTCATAGATATTCAGTAGCGAACTATGTTTTTGTCCAAGAGGTGAAACTATAACATCAAGTTGTGTTTTTTACCTTTGAAATAAAACATAGAACGCTACTGGTTTACTATGATAAAGCCTCTACAACAGAAAGGGAGACAAAGACGAAAGTTGAAATCGCCCAAATTTCAATTTTGGACAACAACAGAAGATAGAGGAATGCAGTTGATGGCATTATCAGTTTCCACGAAAAAGACGACCGTAATGTGTCTTCAATTTTCCTCTTCTATTTCAGTTGAAAAATTGTAGTTCAGGTATCACAAGATATAAATGAATGATCATCTGATACTCCGCATCAATGAAAATGATTATTGCAGAAATTTATGACTAAAATGATTCAACTGATGATAAAAAAAGATACTCACATCTTTGAAACGTCAAATCGATAAAACAATCACAATTTTCTGGCCGATTTCATTTATTCTGACACATTAATCAGTATGTTCATACGAGAACACAATACAATACTATTTCATGAGTGATGACTTCTAATAGCTGTAAACTAATAATGAATCTCTTTCAGTTTGATTGTTGCCACAGTTCTCATTCGAACCAAAAATGAAATATAACCAATAAATTGGTGTACTGAGATAATGATGAGATTGGAAGATTGCGCACTAGAGATTGAAACAGGAGTTAATGAAGAATTCTTCGAAACGAACTAACATAAATAATTATGATCCAATGTGTCATTCTTTCTCGGAATAAACAAAGATCGTGAAAAAAATTATATCAGAACTTGTTGCTTCCAGACTACCCAGCTGGCTTGGCATGTAAACAATGAATACGATTTCATTCGTTAACATGAATTGATTCTTAAGAAATTGAAGTATCGATTCCTAAATAGAACTAACCACATTTTATTTTCAAATCTTTTCTAGAATCTTCAACATCAAGATTTTTCGTGATAAATAATGTGCAACATAAAAGACGAAATTGAGAGACGAGAATGCAGATTGAAGTTAGTCCTAATGAAATTTTCTACCTTCATGAAAAATATCATTTGATGAATAAAACAATTTTCAAATTCTGATGATTCTAATAAACTTAAGAATTTGTCTGAAAACGGAGTTGTTTTTTGGGAAGGGTTAGGCCCTGAAGAATCTGTTTATTTCGTTGGGGAGTACCCAAGAAAAAAATAATAATAATCATCTGAGCGGTGATGGCTCAGATTTCTAAATTCGAGATCCACACTAGATTAATCTTTATTCCGTCCAATTTAATTTCATATAAGAATGAGATAATTCCTTAGCCGTATTTGGTGATGCGTATGACTCTCCTTCTCTTTGTTCGAACCGGACAAGGTCTGCAAATATCGAGTAAATGTATGAGTAAGATGTCTAATAATTTGAATGAAATTATATAACCTCCGATACAATCAATAAGCATAGGCGTCGTTGAAACGAATTCAACTAGGAATTCTTATAATTTATCAATTTCGAGCAATGAATAATCTCAGATCTACGAATAAGTCTTATCATGATTTTGTAGTCAATCATTTCTGCTGTGAACACCAAAACAAAACTCAAGAAATACAAAAGTGATCTTTATTTTTATCTTATTCAAGAAAGAGAAGAATAATCAGACTGAAACCTTCTGCTATGTTTCAGAATAACTGATGAGGATATTAAACTGCTCCACATGAGTTAGGGATATTGACTTAAATTGCAGATAAATATAGTTTAAATGCGATTTCGTGATGAAAATTCATTCATATTAATATGATTCCAAGTTGCAGGAAATCAAATTGATTTTAGGTTTTAGGTCTGCAGCGTATACAGGGGGCTTGAGAAAAATCGAGTAAAATAACGAAATATTATTCCCAGAGAATTCGAGTATTTTAAGACCATATATATATATATATATATATATATATATATATATATATATATTCTTTTGAATAAGAGAGCTAAAATAATACAATAAATGTTGAAACAAAAAGAACCTAAGCTGAGGTAAAAAAAGGAACGGGGTACCACAACATTCTTCGTATGATACTATAGTATCATACGATACTTTCATCACCAGTATCATACGATACTATAGAGCCAGGGGAAAAAACCTCAGCCGAAAAAACCTGTCTCCCCGTTAAAAAAATAAAATAAAATTGTTGTATCTGAATATTCTATATAGAAGGACATTACGATCAGCGGGACGGCTCTTCGGAGGAAGGATTTCCAAACACAAACTCCAACCTGAAAATAAAAAAAGCCAGAACAGCAAGAGAATTCAATTTATACTTCATCAAATTGATCTGAAATTTTCAACCCATTGCAAAAATGAGTTTGATATATTGTGTCTGGCTCTAATGCCATCTTGGAATTTATAAATCGAACAATTATTAATTAGGTGTTCAACTGTTTCCTCTGATTCACCACATTCACAATTAGGACTATCAACCGAATTCCACTTGAAAAGCATGCTGTTGGTACGACCATGACCTGTTCTTATTCGATTGAGAAGGGACCATATTCTCCTGGGAAGGTTAAAACCAGGAACTTTATTCGATGGAACAGATATTAGATCTTTATTAGATAAAGAACATACATCCCATTCGGATTTCCAGATTTCGTTGTAGCTGAAGTTCGAATTCAGAAAGTTATTCGACCAAATAGGTTTACGAGATTTCAGTCTTGGAATTCTATTTTCTGGAACGTAGGAAAGTATCGGAAAAGAATCCGGAAATGAATTGAATTTATTCCAAGAATTCCAAGTTGCAGACTGTCTTCGAATATGGGGAGGAGCTATATTCGATAGCACTGGTTGCCATTGGATAGGTGTAGATCGGATGGTTCCAGTAATTATTCTCATTGAAAAATTGAGCTGTGCATCGATTTTCTGAACATGAACACTATTGAGCCAAACAGGGCAACAATATTCAGCGGTGGAAAAAACCAGGGCAAGGGCTGCTGTGCGAAGTGTAGTCGGGTCAGCACCCCATGACGTAGGTACCAGCAAGTTTCTGTAGAATGTTATTTCTCGTTTTTAGTTTCATTCGTAAGTCATCCAAAAGTGCTTTGTAATTCAGAGAGGAATCTAATTCAACACCTAAGTATTTGGGGGTAAAATTATGTTTCAAAGGAAAGTTCCCGAAAAGGACATTTAATTTTCTGAATTTTTGATGGTTATTCAAATGAAATAACGAAACCTCGGTTTTATTTGGATTTAGACACAAACGCCATTCGAAAAGATAATTTTTCAAAATTTTCAGATCAGAAGTTAAATTTTCCTCAATACTTCTAAAATCAGAATGACGGAAAGCGAGTGCAATATCGTCGGCGTAAATGAATTTTTCAGATGAAGTACAAGGAATATCGCATAAATATAAATTGAATAGAAGGGGTGCTAAAACAGATCCTTGTGGAAGGCCATTGTTCAATATTTTGAATTTACTACTATTATCATCAATAAAAACACGAAATCTTCTATCCGACAACATATTCTCTGATAAACGAATCATCTTTCCACATTTAAGATGTGTATAAAGTTTATAGATCAAACCATCTTTCCATACCGTGTCGTAGGCAGACGATAAATCAACACAATGTATGGCCCCAACGGGCAACAATAACAGCTTGACATCTTCTTTGCATACTACACACAAGGTTTGTTGAACATTTCTTGAGAAATTTGGTTCCATTAACCTGGCAGAAGCTCTCTCAGATCATTTAAGAGTTCTGGGGTAGGTTGATATAATTATCTAATCTTCTTTGGAGCATATCCCATGCATGTTCTATGCAATTCAAATCTGGTGAATGCGGAGGTATTGGTGAATTTAGAATACAAAGCTCCTAGCGAGCATTCTCAACTATGGCTGCACGGTGCGGTCTAGCGTTATCGTCCAGAAATTGAAAAGTTTAATCAAAAGTGAAAATTTAGCAAAACATTGTCAAATACATGCTCCCTATAGTGTAAGGTGGTCATATTTCCAGGACAAATGTGTAGATCTGTGCGCCCGTTGAAACATATCCGGGATCATACCATAACACTACCCCCTGGAAATGGATGGACTTCTTGGACATAGCGACGATTACGGGGTATGCTTGGGATTATCGAAGAATAAGGGAGCCTTATTCTTCGATAATCTGAAAATCGTCCATATCTTGATTTATCAGTGAAAAGGACACTACGCCATTGATCGTTCCAATTAATATGTAGCATGGTCCATTCCAGTGTTTGACGCTTATGGTAACGTGTTAATGGAACTCCTCTCAATGGACGTCTAGAACCTAAATTCACCATTCTCAAACGTCGTCTGATGGATTCAATGGAAACTTGAACCACATCTGAAATTTTCCGTAGCATTCTACTCGTAGATGTAGGCTGTCTTCTCGTCAAAACGGTGATGAAACGATCCTGAGCAGGTGTTGTTTTTCGTCGCCCACCACGAGATATCGTACTTTTATTTTATTTGGCTGAGTTGGGGCCGTTCCGCTACAACAACCTGAATTAGGTCTCCCTGTAGCATTTCGGTAGCCCTATTAGCCCCAGCGTTTGTTAATTAAGAAAACTCGTTTAAAATCGAAGCCGTTGATAAACTTTCGGAATTTCAAAATATGAAGATTCATGAAGCATATGCAAAGAAGCAAACTTAAAAAAAAGGGATCAAGTTGACGAAATGGCTCATACTGATTTCTATTGGATCGATTCAAGTTTTTATTGAGTTTTAAATGATTTTACAGCGATTTTCTCGAAGATTACGTAGTTTTCAAAACGATTGAATACGATTTCCCTTACTCTTGTGGAGCAGTATATTCCCTGATTATCGTATGAATAGAATTATGATTAAAAATTCTGAAATGTCAATGATAACGTCACGTGAACCACAGTCATCACAATTTTTTAGACGATGTCGGAGAATCGTCCTATCGGAGACTTGTGAACAAGGTCTTTCGTATCTGGTTACAAAAGCAAAGTAAAATATGTATATCTATCATATTGTCCCGGTGGAATATGATTTGACGTTGTACATTTCTCTTAGGTAAACTAACGCGATATGATAAAATATACAAAACGTTAAAGGCATAAACTGACAGATACATTCATTCGAATGATCCCCCTTGAACATTTCAAAGATACGCATTTTTTAGGAAAAATTATTCTACTCGTGACCCCCCTTGCCTTTTGGATGACCCGCCGCTGCGGAGGCTGCACCGAGAGAAGAGGTACGATATCTACCTACACAACTCAACAACTCATTATTAGGTCAAGTTTGACCACATGTTTACTCACAATATCGTATCGTACGTTGAATTCAAATTAGCAAATTAAAAGTGTAAATCCCGATTGAGCTTTTCGCCGCAAAATTGCAGGTCGCTTTAAACGGTGTCCTTAATAACTAAATGTCAAAATGAAGTATTGGATAGGTGAATTGATCTCGGATTGAACATTTGTTGAATTGGGTCATGCTCTGTGTGAGTTGCTGAGAGCACGGTTAGTAAGGTTTGGGAGTCGAATTTCAACATGAATATACCAGAAAATTAAAAGAACCAACTGTCAAAAGTTTATTGAATTCCAATGAATGAAAAGTACCAATATTTGGGGAGTTGATTCAAAATGAGTTGAAAGTTTCATATTATTAGGTGTACCTAGAACTTTGAGATACTAGACTCAAGCTACTCTTGGAGAATCCTACTAAAAAAACTCTGATTCGTTGTTCATCGATAATGACAATTAGAAAAATAACAAATCATTTTTCTCAACTTGGTCCAGATCCCGCTTTGCCTCAAATAAAAGGAGTTTTATAGATATAAATGTCTAAAGTAAGTGTGAATTGTAGATATGAGGGATCTTTTCAGGGTATACCTATGTAGTTGTTTCAATTATTATTTTAATGTATGGATATTCGAAAAAATTTTACTTTCACTTTCTTATCATCTAAAGAAATTTTTCATGAGTTGTCGTGCGTTAAGTACGCTAAAACTTGAAAACGGCTGGACCAATTTAGCTAGTTTCGGTCTTGACTTCGTGCAATTTTAGGGAGAATATATCAAAACGAAAGGTATCCAATATGGTTTTTCCTCAGAAATAGATGTGATCAATTATCATTGATTCTCGATAATCATCGATGTTTGACAATTAAACATCGATGTTTTAAAATTGATTTTGCATAATTTATAACATTTTTACATCTATTTCACAATTTCTTCAAGTTCGCACAAAACACCAATGTTACCAATTAATAATGAATAATTAGTTAATAATTCGATAAACATCGAGTATCATGTTCGGATATCTATGTCATTATCGGCTTCGGTGATCATTTGTGAAAGTGACATTTCAAGTTTCGTCCTCTTTTTACAGTTGATCTTCTGTGATAGATACAACTTACCATCGAACTTACCTCAAAGAGTGCGAGAACTTTTTCATCAACTTAGTTTATTTTAATTTGTGATGCCGAGAAGAAGAAGACCTAATATAAGAAACCGCGTCACGGGAGGGCCCATGCCTTGAGGGGGTTGACTGATTATTTGATTATAGGAATAGTAGTTTCAGCTGTTTGGGTATGCGACGTATATAAACGAAAAATTAGGGAAATACAATGAGGAATGTTCACAGGTATGCGAAATCGATCGAAACTTCGTCACAGTATAATCTATATGTATATGTAGTTCGGATTTTACAACCCCGTGAATATTCAGTTCCTCGCGGCGATGTGACGTCATACTACATTCGCAAATCGCACTCCGTGAGAAGAATTGCCCTTATATTGGACCCGGCTACGTACTGAACCTCGCAAGTCGTTGGATGTAAAGTGACGTCACACGGATCCATCGAACTGTTTATAACTCGATATCTCGGGCGCTATTTGAAGTATTCTAATAATTTTTGGACGCAATATTTTCATTTTCTACGGAGAATAAGAATATGTAGAAATTGAAAAATGTGAACATTCCTCATAGGATCTGGTAGGCGGTGTGGCAATCAGGATCTAGGTTTGAAGATAATTTTTGGACTAATAATAATAACAATAATTTTAATAGCCGATTGGGGCAGACGAAGTTGCGCGTGCCAGCTAGTCTATAAATAAATGAAAAATGGGATGATACTAAAGCCGAGTTACGATGAACTTCTACTGATGAAGATTTAACATGATTTGTAAGTCATGCAGGCAGTATTCTCAAAATTCCAATGTGGTTAATTTCGATATCTTTCAACCACAAGTTCAGCTCGTTTGAATCCGAAGGCACAGTTCCAACATGCCACAAGGAAAGACAATCATCTTTGTTGAAAAAGTAAGGTTCCACAGACTGTACCCCAAGGTTTTTTTCTATATTGGGCGACAGTGACCGTCAACAAATTATCACATCCCATCTGATCACTCACTATGGTTGACCACGTTTATGGGGATATCTAAGATAATGTGGAATTTATTCTCATACGCTCTATGATTAAAAAACCTTATATTCTTCGAAAGGCTCGAGCAAAATTGATTCTTTCAAAATGGAGGCATATATTATGAGCTCTGAGACCACACAGGGTGAATTGCTGGTACGACAAAGTGATGGGAAGGGTCTTATTCGTGAGAGGGTGTCTGTAAGTTTTGTTATTCATTTTATCTAAGCACGAAATTGAATAATGGCGTACACAACTGCTAACTCCGGAGGCGTGGATTATATCACAGTGCTAGAAAGTAGCATAGAATGCAGGAAAATTGTTTTTCTTACTTTATATAGGTGTGTTTGGATATGTGATCACCTTAAATTAGTCCAAGGAATACCCTCTTCAATTTTTGCTCCATGTTTTCATAGAAAACTGTATATACAGAACTGCCAGTATTTTTTTTCATGCCGTACAACCCTCTGAAGGCTTCAGCGTCCCTAATTCCTGACCTACATGTTTCTGGAACTTGTGAATAGGAGTTGTATTGACCTCTCAAGCAAAAGTAATAGAAATTCGTAGTGAAAGTTTGGCGAGTGGATCTGCTCAATGCCTATATTCCCCGCTCCGCATTTATATTTCACTATCCCTCGACCTACTCTGGTTTCTGTTGGCTTGTCGACACCACAGTTTATGAAAAACACAACAAGACGCTTTGGCTTATTTCAAGTTAGGAGAATTAAAGTTTGTGAATATTCACTATGCAGGATATTGATATGAATCGTGTTTTTGTGGTGAAATTAAATTGACATAAGAAATATTGAAAAAAGTATGAAAATTTTGATATGTCGTTTGAGTAAACCGGTTTCATTGGATGAAATGAAGTATATCACGCCGAGTGATGATTTAAAGTTTTCAGATTAAGCCAATCCCTCAAGGTACTTGTCAGATTAGGATAAAGCACATCTAGGACATGAAGATGAACTACAAATATCTCAATCTGATGCACCCGAATATATCAAAATTTCGAATTTTTTTGCAACTTCAAAATATGACTGCGAGTTTGCGTCAAATCTAAATCGTCAAAATATTGTTTTTCAATTTCACTATCGTAATGAGTTCGTTACAGTACTAAAAGTAGTGCTGTAATGAAACTCATTAAAGAATTGTTTTCAGTTATATGTCGAATTACGCATTCGTGTTGTAATAGGAGCTCATTCTGCAACTTGTTTCAGAACTTAAGAATTTACTATTCTCAATTTCACTATCGCAATGAGTTCGTTACAGTACTGAAAGTAGTGCTGTAATAAAACTCATTACATCATTGTTTTCAGTTATATTTTTCATCTTGTGGTTGTCAGTACTGACCTCCGATCCTCTCTATTTTCAAATCAAATCAAATTCCGTAATCTGTCAAATTTCATAAGTCACACCAACTGCCAAGATTCAATACAAAAGTCACTAGTTTTTTCATTTGAATTTCGAGAATATTTCATAAAACTTGACTTAAATTGGAAAAATTTCGTCTAATACTTCTTGCAGAAGGCACTTCCCACTCGAGTTTTCCAAAGCATGAGCTCATTCTGCAACTTGTTTTAGAATATACTATTGTGACCATTTTTTCAGGTCCACTTAACATCCCCTTGGAAAATCTGAAGCGCTTGAGAAATGCATAATCTATATTCATCATTAAACGTACGTAGGACATGGATTATAAACTGACGCGCTCGAGTTTGTCCATGCCACAGTTTTTTTTCAACATTTTTGAAAGCTTATAGCTGCTCCCCCCACCCATGAAAAAGGATACATTATATAAAATTTTTTCTGAGCTTTGCAATCCCAATTTAGCATCTTAGGCTCCCCTACTATAGAGGTGTGAGATCACTGTATGATCACTTATAAACTGCTCCACATGAGTTAGGAATATTGACTTCAACTGCAAAAGGATAAATATAGTTTGAATGATGTTTTGTTATGGAAATTCATAATAATATGATTTCAAGTTACTGGAAATGAAATTAATTTCAACCTGTAGGTCTGCTGCGCATACGGGGTGGTCAAGAAAAATCGAGTAAAATAACGAAGATTTATTCCCGGAGAATTCAAGGATTTTAAGGCCATTAATACAATGTATTGCCTCCAAAGCATCAATAACAGCTTGACATCTTCTTTGCATACTACACACGAGGTTGTTGGACATTCATTGAGGAATTTGGTTCCATCAACATGGCAGAAGCTCTCTCAGATCATTTAAGAATTATGGGGTAGGTTGATATAATTATCTAATCTTCTTTGGAGCATATCCCATGCATGTTCGATGCAATTCAAATCTGGTGAGTGCGGAGGTATTGGTAAATGTGGAATACCAATCTCAATGACATGCTCCCTATAGTATAAGGCGGTCATATTTATAGGATAAATCAGTAGATCTGTGCGCCCTTTGGAACATATTCTGGCCCATACCATGACACTATGCACTCAGAATGGATGGACATCTTGGACATAGCAACGATTACGGGGTATGCGTGGGCTTGTCCATAACCATATTCTTCTAGAATGTGAAAATCGTCCATCAGTATTCATCAGTGAAAATGACACTACACCGTGATCGTTCCAATCCATATGTTGCCTTGCTCATTCCAGTCTTCGACGCTTGTGGTTACGTGCTAATGAAACTTCTCTTAATAGACGTTTAGAACCTATATTCACCTTTCTGAAACGTCGTCTGATGATTTCGATGGAAACTTGAACCCCTACATGAAGAAGCAGGCTTTTTTTGTCGAAACGCAAATGAAACGATCCTGAACAGGTGTTGTTTTTCGTCGCCAACCAAGCCTTAGTCTTTCCAACAAGGAACCTGCCTCCCTGAACCTATTCCAAAGTCGACATATCACACTTTGGCTGACTAGGAGCCTTTCCGCTACAACAACCTAAGTTAGGCCACCCTGTAGCATTCCGATAGCCCTACCAGCCTCAGCGTTTGCTAATTTACGTCTGGGCATTCTCAGAAAACTCGTATCAAATCGAAGCCGTTGACAAACTGACTCCATTACAAAATAAGAACATTCATGAAGCGTATTGAAAGAAGCAAACTGCAGAAAAAAGGCGACCAGATTGCCGAAATGTCTCATACTGATTTTTATTGGATCGATTCAAGTTGTTATTGAGTTTTAAATACATACAGACTTTTCAAAACGACTGAATACGATATCTTACTCTTGAGGAGTAGTATATTTCATGAAATGTATGCTTTGACGGAGAGTTCAACTGGTATACCATCTGAATCTCGTTTGGTTGTTCGTAAACGTGTCGCTCCGCACCGGCCTCGTTCAAGTTCCGGAGGCCAGCAGCTTCATTTCCGATTTAATTATAATGAGAAAAAATACCGAGCGAATTCGACTCGAATTTCCAAGCCGACTTTACGATCTTGCAATAATTAATTGCCGAGCGTTTGAGTCCTGTCATTATACTTCAAAAATTATTGATTGATATGTGAACGATTCAAGGATAGACACTCTAAACGTTCCATTTTCGTTTCAATGACTTCATCTTCTTCGGGGACCTCGAGTCGTAAGATCGACAAATATTTTGGGAGATTGCAAGAACGATTTTGCCCAGGGGGTATCGGCGGTTGCGTAACGGTGTGGTAATGAATTAGGAGGATCAATTGAAGGTGCCCTAGAGAAGATTATGTTATGGACTTGACCCTACATATCTTGGAGAACAGAAAACAGCAGGCGAGAGTCAGCAGCACCAATGAGTGGTCTATAACCGATTTCAAGCGAATAACCTGGTCCTCATTGGTAATTATCAACTAGGACCAACTGCATTCAAGCGACTTTGGTCATTGTAGGTTATAATCATTTTACAAGGAATATCCCTGAAGACTATAACATCAGATAACCGCAGGCAGGACCGTAGATAACCGCGGTCATTACTGGTTATTCGCTTGAAATCGGTTTATATCGGGGGTCGAGAAGTTGGGAGTCCCGCAGGGCAGTGATTTGGGTTCCGTCATGTTCATAATTCTTTTGATCTTGATGGGGTTCTCGAGGGTGTGCCACGGGCTTAACTTGAAAAGTAGACAATAGTGGTTATTTATGAATGAGTGTTAGTGACGTTTTATTTTGTGAGTGAAAAGTTGGTGAAATGAGCTGTGCGAACAAAATAAAATCACTTTTAACACAACTACCATACAATGTTTTTTGTACAACTGCCCTATTTTGATTATGAAATGGGCGAATTTGCAATGACAATAAGCTTCAAAATGCATTTTAATATTCAAATAATCAAAAGGTTGTTGCGAGTGGCAAACGTTGCCAACGTTATGATCATTAAGAAATGAGAAACGACGCTGTCATTTGAATTTCGTTCCTGTCCAATTTTCGTGTTCGGTTTTCAACTGCTTAATTGTGGAGAGTCTAATTATTATTAAAAGCGACGATTTGGTTTTCCTTTGGGTATCGAAGAGTCTGCAAGAAGAGCAAATCTGCAACTCCTACCTGAAAAATCTGTTCAGTAGTACAATATTGCATATAACAATTTCCTGGCATGGTGCCAATTTAAAAATTTAGAACAGAACTTCATTGGAACTGTTTTACTGGCATTCTCCGAAAAAAAATCGAAAATATGGAGTTCATCAACTTTGTGGAGCAAATTTTCAATGATAAAGTCAAGCGCCCTTGTCAAAAATGGCGTGGACGTGGGTGAATATTTTAAAGTGATAGCATATTTAAAACGGAAACGTGAAGGATATCGTTCCAAAAAATCGAAAATTCTCTTTCGTGAACAAGTTGAAAAGTTTATAAAGGAAGCACCAGATGAGAAAAACTTGATGGTTGAAGTTGCAACTATTTTCGGATTATTTGGAGCCTGTCGGCGTGAAGAATTGAGTAATTTATCAGTAGAAGAAATCAAATGACTCATTGGTTTCATTACTTCCAAATATGAAAACGAAAGTCAGTCGTTCTTTCAGTACAGGAAGTATGTAGACTATTTTCATAAGTACTTTGCACTGCGCCCTTCTGTCATCGAACATTTTCGTTTTTTCCTGAAATACATGAATAATAAATGCATTGTCAATCCAGTTGGTAGTAATACATTTGGGAAAATTCTATGTATTGTTGCCGAATTCCTCAAACTGCCAGAACCAAAGTAATATACAGGACACTGTTTTCGAAAATTCTCCGCTTCATTGCTAGCAGAATCAGGAGCAAATATTATGGATATAAAAAACACGGTGGATGGAAGTCTACGACGGTAGCCAAGGAAATATGTTGATCATTCCATTGCATGAAGTTATGTCTTTGCTGAAAAAATTGCCCAACCTCAACAGATTTTGGATCATCATCATCTAATATTGTACTTCCGGTTTTTACAAGTACTGATGGTACTGAGGATTCTAATAATGCTTTGCGAAGCTCCCTAACGTCACAGGGCATTAATGTTAGTAATTGTTCTAGTTTTACGATTAATATTGATGTTCATAAGTAATGATTGTTAAATATTGATAATACAAATTTGCAATTGCTGAAATATTCTCATCTGATTTCATGATAAGTACTAAAAATATTTTCAACACTGATGTTAAAAAATTTTTTAACACGCTTCCAACAATCAATTTTAACATTGTTGGCTGTCATCAAAAGTGTCACTTTTGATGGCAATTGTACAAAAACATTTTTAATAGGTGCAAACACATTTCCCGAGGTCAGGTGAGGGACTGTCATGGAGAAAGCAATGGAATGGTTTGGAGATTTTAATGTCGAGAAAGGGTCCAAAACCAGGACTTTTTTGTGTTATTTTTATTGCATCCTTCCTAGCTTTCGTTCTAATTTCAGAGCTTCATCAGGCGCTTAAATATTTAAGAATGTTGAATTCACGTACATATTATACGTTGTATATTCAATACTCACATTCAATATGAAATTTTAAAAAGGAGGGGTGCGAAGAGTCCAGTAACGCAAAAAAATATAATACCAAATAACTATAACACAACAGAGGTCAACAGAAGTAAATCAACCATCAAAAAAGAATATTAAGATATCCTCATTACAACTTTATGCAGTTCTATCTAACGTACCTATTATATGTACGTGATTTCAACATTTTTTTGAAATTTTATGAGATGTAACTACATAAAGGACATCTAACTATTATTTTTTTATCATTGTTTTACTTCTGTTGACCTCTGTTGTGTTATGGATTTGCGTTATTTAACCCATTTATTCAAGCCTCCTTATTTAAAATTTCATATTTAAGTATATGTACGTGATTTCAACATTTTCAAACATTCTAGTTCCTGATGAAGTACTAAAATTAGAACGAAAGCTAGGAAGGATGCAATAAAGTATACACAAATAAGTCCTGGTCTTGACTTCTTTTATTAAAATCCTCAATATGCAGCGAAGTCGTTTTTTCACCAAATTAAATGGTTTGTTCATAATGTGCCGTAAATATTTTCTCGAAAATTCGTCAAATTTTCGGGCAAATTACGAAAATGAAAAAAAGGTCAACACAAGACAATTTCATGCTTAATTTCTTCAGGCAAGTAAGGTGCTCTCATTTTGTTCGATTTACAAGTTATGGCAGAATGAACGGATTTGACACAGAATTGGATAAAAGAATACAAGACGATATTTTTGACATAACCTGTCAAACTGACACTTGAATATTCGCCGTATTTTCGAAGTGTGCAATGTAATTGCCATGAATAGTGCAATTGTCGGTCTGCAGATCGCATTGCTCTCCTACAATGCAATAATGGCTGTTATTTCGCGATAATTGCGCTTGGGATTTTTGACAACGGAAAAATAATCGCATAGACGTTCCAGGAGGTAGAATATCGAGAATCGCAAGCAATAGTTCATATGAACCGTGGAAAAACACGACAGCCTCATCCATTATCGTTATTATTTCTCCTAATGGCCGGCTTTGACCGGTGTCGGATGGTCGCGTCCAGCAAAGCGAGACGCATACGATTAAAATTTCAAGTGCAGTGCATCCAAGCGAAGAATCAAGTTCGAGGAGACTTCTGCAGACACTACCGGTATGGTCTGCGTTTCCTCCTTCTAAATGTCAGATTCCATACCAGGATTATCCGGTGGAAGACGTTTGTTCTGTAGGTTTTCCAATGGGTCTGACTGCGGAGGGTGCAAAACTTTTTTTCTTTATTTCAGTATCGTAATGAGTTCATTACAGTTTTAAAAGTAGTACTGCAATGAATCTCATTACAGCATTGTTTTCAGTTTTATTTCTCGTTTTGTGGATGTCAATACTGACCTCAGATACTCTCCATTTTCAAATCAAATCAATTCAAATTCCGTAATCTGTTAAATTTCGTAAGTCTCGCCAACTGCCAAGACACAATACAAAAGTCACTAGTGCGTTTTTTCATTCGAATTTCAAGAGTATTTCACAAAACTTGACTGAAATAGAGAAAATATCGTCTAGTAGGTACTCGTTGCAGAAGGCCATTCCAACACTCATGATTCGCATTCCTGTTGGAATAGATGTTCACTCTGCAACTTTTTTCAGAATATACTATTCTATATAAAATGTACTGAAATGTTACTGAAATGTACTTGTACCGGGCGAGCAAAATTGATGATACCTGAACAAAAACTTATTAACCGGAAGGGATAGAAAAAAAATGAATAACACATTGAGATCCTTTTTTCATGGGAACTAATAATCAAAATTAGTGATACCTACACTACAACTTTCGAACCGAAAGATATAAAGGTTTCCTTGCTGAGTTACAACATAAAGTTGTAGGTATTTAATTTTATGGAAACAATAGTTTGAAATGTCTTGGAAAGAATCCTTCCTTTCTTTCCTTCAACATCTAAGAACAAACAGACATGAAGATGATGACGAGAGTTGAAATTGCCAGAATTGAAATTTTGGCCTATAACTAGAAATAGAAACTGAAAGAAGATAGAGGAATGCAGTTGATGGCATTATCAGTTTCTCCAAAACAGACGACCGTAATGTGTCATTCAGTTTTCTTTATCTCTTTCGGTTAAAATGTTGTACTTCAGGTATCACCAATTCTGCCCATCCTATACATTTACAGGGTTGGGATAAAGTATGGAACCAAGTAAATATCTTTTAAACGAAATAAACGATATTTATGAAAATTTGCAGGTAAGTGCAATGGAACAAAACGCATCTGATGTACATTTTTTCGATAATAATATACTTCCGGTTTAACCGGAAATGCCATCAACTTCTTTAATTTAAATGGGACACCCTATATATTTTCACAGATTTTGAAAGAGCTTGTTATTTTGAATTCATACATACTGAGTTTAGTGTCAAAAAATTTGTAAAAATGAGGAATAACTCACTGTTAGTATAGTACAATAGATGTACATTTCATTATTTTAGTATAATGAGAAACAAAATTACTTCAAATGTTCAAAATGCTCGCCGTTTACTTGGTGACAATATGCCATCCCATTAACAAATTCTTGAGTCTCTCTTTCCAAGACTTCTTCACGTATTAGTTCACATTCATCAATAATTCTTTGTCTCAATTCCTGTAAGTTTGTTGGTCGTCTAACGTAAACACGTGATTTTAGATAACCCCAAAGAAAAAAATCTAACGGGCTAAGATCCGGAGGACGTTTATTTATTACTATGCATACAAACAACATCAATTAGTTTATCTAAATAGTTTTTTGCTCTAATGCAAAAAACTCAAAGGAGGTTGGTTAAAGTACTATATTCCTCGTTTTCACAAATTTTTTTACACTAAACTCAGTAAGTATGAATTCAAAATAACAAGCTCTTTCAAAATCTGTAAAAATAAATAGGGTGTCCCATTTAAATTAAAGAAGTTGATGGCATTTCCGGTTAAACCGGAAGTATATTATTATCGAAAAAATGTACATCAGATGCGTTTTGTTCCATTGCACTTACCTGCAAATTTTCATAAATATCGTTTATTTCGTTTAAAAGATATTTACTTGGTTCCATACTTTATCCCAACCCTGTAAATGTATAGGATGGGCAGAATTGGTGATACCTGAAGTACAACATTTTAACCGAAAGAGATAAAGAAAACTGAATGACACATTACGGTCGTCTGTTTTGGAGAAACTGATAATGCCATCAACTGCATTCCTCTATCTTCTTTCAGTTTCTATTTCTAGTTATAGGCCAAAATTTCAATTCTGGCAATTTCAACTCTCGTCATCATCTTCATGTCTGTTTGTTCTTAGATGTTGAAGGAAAGAAAGGAAGGATTCTTTCCAAGACATTTCAAACTATTGTTTCCATAAAATTAAATACCTACAACTTTATGTTGTAACTCAGCAAGGAAACCTTTATATCTTTCGGTTCGAAAGTTGTAGTGTAGGTATCACTAATTTTGATTATTAGTTCCCATGAAAAAAGGATCTCAATGTGTTATTCATTTTTTTTCTATCCCTTCCGGTTAATAAGTTTTTGTTCAGGTATCATCAATTTTGCTCGCCCGGTACAAGTACATTTCAGTAACATTTCAGTACATTTTATATAGAATAGTATATTCTGAAAAAAGTTGCAGAGTGAACATCTATTCCAACAGGAATGCGAATCATGAGTGTTGGAATGGCCTTCTGCAACGAGTACCTACTAGACGATATTTTCTCTATTTCAGTCAAGTTTTGTGAAATACTCTTGAAATTCGAATGAAAAAATGCACTAGTGACTTTTGTATTGTGTCTTGGCACACAACATATTTTTTCAGAATATACTATTCTATATAAAATGTACTGAAATGTTACTGAAATGTACTTGTACCGGGCGAGCAAAATTGATGATACCTGAACAAAAACTTATTAACCGGAAGGGATAGAAAAAAAATGAATAACACATTGAGATCCTTTTTTCATGGGAACTAATAATCAAAATTAGTGATACCTACACTACAACTTTCGAACCGAAAGATATAAAGGTTTCCTTGCTGAGTTACAACATAAAGTTGTAGGTATTTAATTTTATGGAAACAATAGTTTGAAATGTCTTGGAAAGAATCCTTCCTTTCTTTCCTTCAACATCTAAGAACAAACAGACATGAAGATGATGACGAGAGTTGAAATTGCCAGAATTGAAATTTTGGCCTATAACTAGAAATAGAAACTGAAAGAAGATAGAGGAATGCAGTTGATGGCATTATCAGTTTCTCCAAAACAGACGACCGTAATGTGTCATTCAGTTTTCTTTATCTCTTTCGGTTAAAATGTTGTACTTCAGGTATCACCAATTCTGCCCATCCTATACATTTACAGGGTTGGGATAAAGTATGGAACCAAGTAAATATCTTTTAAACGAAATAAACGATATTTATGAAAATTTGCAGGTAAGTGCAATGGAACAAAACGCATCTGATGTACATTTTTTCGATAATAATATACTTCCGGTTTAACCGGAAATGCCATCAACTTCTTTAATTTAAATGGGACACCCTATTTATTTTTACAGATTTTGAAAGAGCTTGTTATTTTGAATTCATACTTACTGAGTTTAGTGTAAAAAAATTTGTGAAAACGAGGAATATAGTACTTTAACCAACCTCCTTTGAGTTTTTTGCATTAGAGCAAAAAACTATTTAGATAAACTAATTGATGTTGTTTGTATGCATAGTAATAAATAAACGTCCTCCGGATCTTAGCCCGTTAGATTTTTTTCTTTGGGGTTATCTAAAATCACGTGTTTACGTTAGACGACCAACAAACTTACAGGAATTGAGACAAAGAATTATTGATGAATGTGAACTAATACGTGAAGAAGTCTTGGAAAGAGAGACTCAAGAATTTGTTAATGGGATGGCATATTGTCACCAAGTAAACGGCGAGCATTTTGAACATTTGAAGTAATTTTGTTTCTCATTATACTAAAATAATGAAATGTACATCTATTGTACTATACTAACAGTGAGTTATTCCTCATTTTTACAAATTTTTTGACACTAAACTCAGTATGTATGAATTCAAAATAACAAGCTCTTTCAAAATCTGTGAAAATATATAGGGTGTCCCATTTAAATTAAAGAAGTTGATGGCATTTCCGGTTAAACCGGAAGTATATTATTATCAAAAAAATGTACATCAGATGCGTTTTGTGTTTTGTTCCATTGCACTTACCTGCAAATTTTCATAAATATCGTTTTTTTCGTTTGGAAGATATTTACTTGGTTCCATACTTTATCCCAACCCTGTATAGTTGGGTGACACTGACTCCAAAAATAACAAAAATTGTGAATACCCACATTAAATATTAAATTATCGTCATAATTTGATTGACTTTCAAGTTGCCTAATATTTTTCATTTCATTTTGTTTAGGGAACTCTTGAAAATATTTGTGTCATCAATTTTTTCTTCACAGGAATATGTTGATTTAGATTTCATTACGTTACAGTGCACATAATGGCTTTTTTCAAATCGGTTTTCTTTTTATGATTCAAAAGTTTTCATATGAGAATTTTCAATACACCTCTGCCATACTTTGTTATTTTAAACTCGAAACAATTTGATTTATTGATAGTATTATTAATAGTAATCAAAACGTTTACATCGAAAATTTCAGTGTGAAGTGAGAACTTATCGATAATTCTTCACTTATATCAGTGAAACAATCATAAATAATCTGAGGAATTTCTCTCATAATCATTCTTTATTAAGTTGCAAATAACTGCTAACAATATAATAATGTATCCTTTATTTTCATATGAAATAAAACATCCTTCCTCAAAATTACAAAGAAACAATCGGTATCCATCACAATGCACAATGAAAAAATCTATTCACCAACTCAATATCCTCAAGCAGTTCTTGAATTGATATATTCACTTTTCAATAGATCGACCCATAGTTTTGTGTTGGTTTTCAGTTAGAGAGGTATTTGTGAACGGTTGAACACCTTGATGCCTGAGAATAATCTTGTATACAAGTACTATTAACCATATAATATCCAAGGAATTCAATTTGTCGAATTGGTTGGTAATATTTATTCGTCAATGGAGAGTACTTTGGAGTATTTTGCAATCGCATCTTATGTAATTTAATTATTTGCGGATACAGGTTGTTAATTTTGACGAATGATTCGCCTACACTGTTCTTTCATTTTAAAGTTTGTGGAATATCTGATCCAACCAGAAACATTTTCATGTAAAATATTGCCGTATTTCTAACATTGTCAGAAAGTTATCAGATCTCAGGTAGAACCAAGCTGTTAACTCTACTTTCTTCATCTTCACAAGTCCTTTTTTCACAAACTTTATGCCTTGGTCGAAATGAGTGACTTGGCCGTTTCTCTTTCGCCACGTGAGCTCAAGGTGAAAAATTCATCCTCTGTTCATAACTTTTCTGTTATACAATGGTTCTTGTAGCTACGGAACGGCGGAGTCAATTATTCTGACCAAGGCATAGAGTTTGTGAAATAAGGACTTGTGAAGATGTAGAGTGTAGAGTTAACAGCTTGGCTCTACGTGAGATGTGATAACTTTTTGACAATGTGAGAAATACGGCTCCGTCTTGGCAATATTTTACATGAAAATGTTTTTGGTTGGATTTCTATTCTTTTTGTACGTTGCTTATGACAAAATGATTTCATTTTGACCCTTTTTTTCCTAAAAAGAATTAAATAAAATATAAATATTGCGAGATCTATTTCAAGTCACAATTATTCATATTCAAAATCTACCTACCTAGGTTCAACCTGCGATGGCGATTTATTTGAAAGTTGCCAACACAACCATTGTATAAAGAATCCTATCATTATACAATGATCAAAATGGGAAATTGCACAATGGAAACTGCGGTTGAGGTTATTACAGGGAAATTGTATTTGGCGTAAATACACATGAGGCGTTTTACGAGATCTTTATTTTATCGCCCTATTCAAAATATGGGGTAATTTTCCCCGAGAATTCTTGAATATTTTTTAAACATTTATAACAAGCAGTCCTCCGTATATATCAATTTTCAGACCACCAACAAAATCGCGTTCAAAGCTTAGGTCACAAACTTGGATTATTCATAAGGCTATCCCCTTATTCAAAATGTCGGGTAATTTTCCCTGAGAATTCTTGAATGTTTTTTCAACATTTATAACAAGCAGTCCTTCGTATGTATCAATTTTCAGACCACTAACATCGAAATTGCGTTCAACGATTAGGTCACAAACTTGGATTATTCATAAGGCTTCACATCATAAGCAAGCCTGCAAAATGAAAGCTACGTCTGCTGTGGTGTATAAAGTTACTGGACTAATATTCTAGTATAGTTTCGATATACGAGATGTGGCAGAATGAACGGATGCGACACATAATGAGTATAACAACCATAGACAATAATTGACACTTGACGTTGTCAGTATCAAAATCAGAGATTGTTGCCAACTGCACAGCAAGTTGGGATAGAAGACCGAATTAATTTCTGAAACTGGCAGGGCAACATTTGACGGCGCGCCCTTCTAGTTTCGAACGAACGCAAGGCAATTTGTCGATGGGCGGCGATGGGAGTGCTCGTTATTGTCCTGATTTCAGCGAGGTGACTGATCCGCCCAACCCATGTCCATACCATCGTTCGGCTCACCGTGCAGTCTACGACAACTAGATCAAGGCGACCTGCTCCCGGTGGAAGAACATGAGTTAACTTTTCGTTTTCCAATTCAATGGTAATTATGTATAACTTCCATCAAGACGGGAGAATCGAAATTTCCTTCAAACGTTCAATTATGCCATGGCTGAACACCTGAACACGAAAAAAATTGAGGCTGATGCTACTTTCACACCGTTAGTGGTGGAGCACGTTCGTACACACCCTCTCGTAGCCACTCTTCATATCAACAAAATACACCTCTTTTCCATTCTGCAAAATGGAGAAGGGGCCATAATCCTGATCTCTGCTGAGTTTTGTGTGATATACGACAATGAGACTCCTTCACTAAATTTGTCCGATTCAGGCTTTGTGAGCCATCCTTCTCTATATCATTCCAGATCACATAATGCTATCTTTGTTTTATTTTAGCGGCCCTGAAAGTAGAGGCGCTGCGTACGCTTTTGATGGCGTTGCCAAATTTGAAAATATATACTGCTTGCTATTGGCTGCAGTGGCGGCTTTTGGGGGTGGCGAACGGGGCAATCGCCCGGGGCCTCGCTCTTGGTGGGGCCTCGCGCGCAACAACCCGAGCAAATTTTGATATTGATTTAGATCATTTGAACATAAGGGTAAATTTGAAAGAAGTAAGTAACCAATACATTCATTGAGAACAAAATTGAAGAAACCATTTTGTAGATTTTGAATATTGCGCTTTGTTGGAACGTCCGAATGGGTAATTGAGGCACCAGATGTCCGATCCACTAGATCAGTAGGTAGAATAGAATGCACACAACACAATTAGGGTGAAAATTATCTAAGTATTCAGGTACAATGTTTACTTATCCCAGATGTTCGAACCTTATAAAATATTTATTGCCCTGTTGACCGTTCTTTGGCGGTCCCTTTGAAATATTCGTTGAATTGTCGTCTTATGAATGAATTCATTCCATTGTAGAGGATTACGGTAGAAGGAAAACGAAATCTGTTTTTTTTTTTCCAAATCTAGTGATTAGGGATAAAAATAGTGGGTTCGGTTTTGTTATATTCAATTTCTTCTGATTTTTTTGTTCTTCATTTACATTTAGTGGTCATATTCTTATTTCTCGAATAAATTAGAATTTTTCTTGTCATTGAATTGAGAAATTAATTCAATTCGTTAGTTACTCAAGCCGTTCTTTTCAGTGTGGCTCTTGTAAGTATAAATTTGGATACCAACTATCCAATGAATTTATCCAATATACAGGGTGTACCAAGTTCGACGGCCTATTAGGCGTTTCTGGAGAACTAGACTTATTTGAAATATGAAAATTGGGATTATGATATTGTTTGACATTATCTACCAAGCTAAAATATTCTTGGAGCCTGACCAGTTTCAGTTATACAGGGAGCGAAAAAAAAATCTTCAAAATTTTTTTTTTCTGTTTTTTTGTATTCGAATTTGATGAAGTAAACAATTCTGAACATATTCGTACTAAAATCGTTGCATTCGTCGAAATACTTTCCAAAATATCGAGAAAAACCTGAAGAAAAAGAGAGAAAAGTGTATTCGGTATTATGTTTGTTATTCTTAATCTAGATACCTTAAGCACAAACCGTTTTCTTATTTTTGAAGTCGAAGACTGTGTAAATATTGTACATTTTTAGAATTTTGAAAAACTCATCACAGGGTGTTCCAAATGTTGGGTCAAAAATTGGGATCAAGATTGGCCCGTAACTTTCGTTTTTCAAATTAGAACCCTATTTTTTTATGATTGCATTAGATTGTACGATAAGAAATGATGATATCGTTCCAACATGTTAATGCTCCTGAAATTGATAATTCTTGAGTTATTTAGGATTTTCTGATTTTATGTCGTACGTAGCGTCAAATTCATTAAATCTGTTTCATTTCAACTATGACCTTGCTCATAGAAGATAAATCATTTCAATACCTCACTAGTGACACACACTTGAATACTCAAATCGTTGCATTCGTCAAAATACTTTCCGAAATATCAAAAAAAAACTGAACAAGAAAAGGTAGATGAGAATATTCAGTATAATGTTTGTAACTTCTAATCTAGATATCTTAAGCACAAACTGTTTTCACGTTCTTGTAGTTGAAAACAGTGGAAATACTTTACATATTAGGAATTTTGAAAAACTCGTCACAGGGTGTTCCAAATGTTCGGTCAGAAATTGGGATCAAGATTGGCCCAGAACTCTGGTTTTTCAAATTAGAATCCTATTTTTTCATGATTGCGTTGGATTCTGCGAAGCAAAATGATGATAATGTTCTATAATGTTGATACTCCTAAAATTAATAATTCTTGAGTTATTTAGTATTTTCTGATTCTATGTCGTACGTTGCGTCAAATGCATGAAATCTGTTTCATAACAACAATGATGAATGAATTGAAAAAAAAAAGGTGTGTCACTAGTGAGTTATTGAAATAATTTATCATCTATGACCAAGGTCATAGTTAATATGAAACAGATTTAATGAATTTGGCGCTACGTACGACATAAAATCAGAAAATCCTAAATAACTCGAGAATTATCAATTTTGGGAGCATTAACATATTGGAACATTATCATCATTTCTCTTCGTACAATCGAACGCAATCATAAAAAAATAGGGTTCTAATTTGAAAAACGAAAGTTATGGGCAAATCTTGATCCCAATTTTTGACCTAACATTTGGAACACCCTGTGTTGAGTTTTTCAAAATTCTAAAAATGTACAATATTCCCACAGTCTTCGACTTCAAAAATGTGAAAACGGTTTGTGCTTAAGGTATCTAGATTAAGAAAAACAAACATAATACCCAATACTCTTTTCTCGCTTTTTCTTCAGGTTTTTCTCGATATTTTGGAAAGTATTTCGAAGAATGCAACGATTTGAGTACGAATGTATTCAAAATTGTATACTCTATCAGATTCAAAAACAAAAAAACAGAAAAAAATAATTTTGAGAAACTTTCTTTCTCTCCCTGTATAACTGAAAGTGGTCAGGCTCCAAGAATATTTTAGCTCGGTAGATAACGTCAAACAATATCATAATCCCAATTTTCAAATAAGTCTAGTTCTCCAGAAACGCCTAATAGGCCGTCGAACTTGGTACACCCTGTATAATACTTGTTTTAGTATATCGGATACTCAAAAGTATCCAAGTTGCACAACACTACCACGAACTGCTCTGAGCTTTAGGACTTGATACAACTGGGACTTCACGCCCTCACTCAAACTCATAATTAGTGGCTCCTCTATCGCTTGGACAATCCCAGGAAAAGACATATATGGTGGATTTTGCAGAGAAATTTTCGATGGAAATATCGTGAAAAATCACCGTTGGTTCCATTTCTCATGGAACTTTCTATTCTGTTCATCTGGATCATAAACATAAACAGTTCGAAACCGAAAATCTCCTTTCAAAATACCTAATATACTTTCATCATTTATTTCCACCATCTGTGGGAATTCCGCTACCCGTCTCTTTTTCAACCCCCGCTGTAGATCAAAGTCCAAGACTTTTGGTTCAATTGGTTTGGTTCATTAGAACGGAATGAGTAAACGGCTCATTTTCATAGTGAAGAACCGAAAAAGTGTGGAAAAACTGTGTGTTACATAAAAATTATTTCTGGCGCTTTGTGTGAAATTCAACAAGATTTTTTAATGAGTTCGCGTGATCGAGATGCCAGTAGAAAATTCGAGTCGGGTCGTTCAAAAAATAAACTAGCAATCAAAAGAAAGCAGAAACAAAAAAATCTCAGAGGATTTTTATATAAATTTATGAAATATGATGATCAGAAAACCTCTACGAATCATTCATTGCCTGTAAGTGATTCTAATCCTGATCCAGCTGAAAACAGTGGAAATTAGTGATAGTGAGCTTTTGAAACATTGCAGCGACTTGCAAATATCTATGATGGTGGGAGAATCATGTGATATTGATGTACATGAATTGTGCGAAGAACTGAATATGTTCATCCGTGTGTATGAAGGAAACGAAGACATTGTCTGGGTGCTGAAATACATAATTGAAAAAAATTCAACTATCTTGAAAATCATTGCCACCACACCTGTTACAGTTGCGTCTGCTGAAAAGAGTTTTTCTAGACTTGAAATCATAAAAACATATTTGAGGAATTCGATGACGATGACACAAGATCGGCTTTCAGCCCTTGCTATTCTATCAATAGAAAAGGACGTAGCTCATTCGATCTATTATGATACTTTAATTGAAGATTTCAGTGCAAGGAAAAGCCGCAATCATGAAATTTAAATTTATTATTCCGGTATTTGTTAATTTTGTAAATCTTCTAATGTTATATTACATTTATATGTTATATTATATTATTATATTTTAATTTAACCTTAAATTTTATATCTCTATAAAACTTAAGCATTTCTTGTCAAATATGACAATAACCTATACCAAACAACCGGACTTACTTTCAGATCACATACTTTTCACGAAGGAAAGAGGGCCTCGCGAAGACTTCTCGCCCGGGGCCTTGCAATTTCTAAGGCCGCCACTGATTGGCTGAAAATAAATTTGCTTGATCTTCTTTCTTCTATTGCATTTATACCATTGTAGCTACACGGAATATATGCCGTTTGAAAGTTTGGATGTGTTCGTGTATTTCAAAATATTTTTCGAATATGATTAGGTAAATACTTTATATGTAGAGCTGGAGAATATGAAGTATCAAAAATGCATCATTTTACAACTAATATAAACAAATGATGAATTGATTGAGGCTTTCGCGGCCATCGTTCAATGTGACATGTTCTTGGCGAAAGAACATGTCACAATCAACAAATGAGTTGGCGATATTTATACAAAGGAAAGAGCTTTGAATACAATCGTATTTTTAATTTTTTTCAGATCAAAAATCTCACAGGAGAAGCTAGGAATGAGAGTCATGAAAGAACATCTCCTAAATTATAGAATACTAGCTGACCGAGTAGTCTTCGTACTGCCACAATCGATAAAGTATGAAAAAGTTCCCTCTTTACCTCTTAAATAAAGAGAATTCTTTTGATATATGAGTAACAATGTACATACATATTTCAATGCAATTGAATTTTTTGTATATTTTGTACTGTTTTGTATTCCACCGAATATATTTCCTTCTTGAAGAAAAACCAATGGTAAGAGTTTATTCATCTCTAAGGCGAAACAAATTTCGCCGGGTCAGCTACCTTATTGAGGAATGTTCACAGGTATGCAAAATCGATCGAAACTTCGTCACAGTATAATCTATATGTATATAAAATCACTAGTTTTTGTTTCAGTCGAAAAGACCTAGCAGTTCGGATTTTACAACCCCGTGAATGTTCAATTCCTCGCGGCGATGTAACGTCATACTACATCCGCAAATCGCACTCCGTGAGAGGAAAGTCCCTTATATTGGACCCGGCTACGTACTGAACCTCGCAAGTCGTTGGATGTAAAGTGACGTCACACGGATCCATCGAACTCATGTTTATAACTCGATATCTCGGGCGCTATTTGAAGTATTCAAATAATTTTTGGACACAATATTTTCATTTTCTACGGAGAATAGGAATATGTAGAAATCGAAAAATGTGAACATTCCTCATGCCACAATTGGTTCCACCACCAGATCCCCTACGCTCTTTAGTTTCTGGTATAAGAAATGATTCTAAACACTTCTTGGCCAACATTACACCATAATAGTTAATTATAATATTTATGTTTCTTTTTCATTTAGCGATTGAAGCAGTACGAAGTCTGCCGGGTCAGCTAGTTTTGTAATAAAATTCATTAGTGACTTCACTTTCTGTTTAAATACTTGTGCAATGATGTCATATAGATCAACTGATGTTTGTTCGGGAAGAAGCAGTTGAGTGTTTTTTTCCCATTTTGGATTGCAGGTAAATGTAATGAATGAATCAGGACGACCATAATATATAATATAATATAATATATACGTTGCTGGTAAAATTGTCAACCTAGTTTAGATTGATTCAGTCTGATATAAGTGAGGCGCACTGTTTCAATTTTACAATACATGTCCACACAATACTGCTGCAACAATTGAAGAAATCTCAGCAAATAGTTATCAGCATTTTGACAAACCATTAAACGAAATGAATAATAATTCATCGAGCTAACTTTCTTAGTGGTTTCTTGGCCTAAAATCAAATTTGTATTGAGACCACATTTTAAATTTTAATATAGGTACTCACCATTCAATGGATTTATCCATCATAAACCTCTCCAAAACTACTATAGTAGAGCATCCTATGAACAGTGCTTCATATATTCGTTACAAATCTCCAGTATTGCGACACGTAAGAACAATATCAAGCGTTTCCAAGTTTTCACCAACAATCACAATTGCCACTTCGTCTATTGTAGCAACTGTTGCAAATAAGTATCTTTGAAAATTACATTATCATCTTCATCAAAATAAACACTTTTCATTTCCTCCGTTAATGTTATCCAAAATGTTCTTTCGTGTCCTCTCCGGTTCAGACTTTTCTTCACTCTCTTGAAATGTTCTGTCTTCACCAATTCATCATGCTCACTCACGTATTTATCTTCTTCTGAGAGTATATATTTTACCTTGTCTTCCGTTGTAATATAAGATATTGCAACCTCATTTGTCTTTGTATCTCTTGGAGATACTATCAATTTGAAAGTGAATTGGATTCTTTTTGCCATGATAACAAAATATTTTCGTTTTGTAAGACTATTTTTATCAGATGAAATTGAAATCAAATGTGTTTCTCTGTAAACAAAGTTTTCAATTTTATTAATTATTTTATTTCATTTCAGTAGGAGTTCATGGGATTATTCAAGAAAACAAGTGAAGCTGCACCTTTCGCGATATCATCCTCGAAAATCGACCCTAAATTGATTGCTCGTCGTCTTATTAATTTCTCGGATTCAATATCGAAATCGCAAATCAAAGATATGTAGTTGAAATCGCATAAATTTAGGAATGTTATTTCTAACCCATCCAATATGGATGAATTTCAGAGCTCAAATATACAAAATCTAGAAAGCAGCCGGTTTTGATGGAATTAATCCAAATATATAAGTTTATTGAGTGGTGTCCCTTTCAAAATTTTAGAGAGATTGATTCTATTTAGAATAGATTCAACCGAGGATTCAACTGTAAAAGAATCATTTCAGAATTGCCAGGGGGGTTTCAGGAAAAATAGGAATTGTTGTGAGGTTCTTAGCTTAACCCCATTTATTGAATCAGGGTTCAATACAAACTTTAAAACAGAGACAGCATTAGTGGATTCATCAGGTGCATATGATACAGTATGAAAAGATGGATCAATGTCTATACTTTATTATCATTTAAAATGTAGAAAACGGTTAGACTAGTAGAAAATATGTTACCCGACAGAAAGTTCCGTGTTTTTGTCGATAATAATAGTAGTACTTTCGTCACTTTGAATAATGGTCTTCGACAAGGTTCCGTTTTAGCACCTCTTCTATTCAATTTATATTTGTAAGACATTCCAACTATTTCTTCGGAAATAGTATATTCTAAAACAAGTTGCAGAATGAGCTCCTATTCCAACACGAATGCGAAGTTCGAAAACGAGCGACGAAGGAGCGAGTTTTCGATAGCATAAGTGTTGGAATTGCCTTCTGCAACGAGTATTAGACGGTATTTTCTCTATTTCAGTCAATATTTGTGAAATATTCTCGAAAGTTGAATGAAAATTCAGATTAGTGACTTTTGTTTTGTATCTTGGCAGTTGGTGTGACATACGAAATTTGACAGATCACGGAATTTGAATTGTTTTGATTCGAAACTTAATTCGATCGGAGGTCAGTACTGACAACCATAAAATGAAAAATATAACTGTAAACAATGCTGTAATGAGTTTCATTACAGCACTACTCTCAGTACTGTAATGAACCCATTACGATACTGAAATAGAGAAAATGTATTTATGCTGATGATATTGCTCTGGCTTTTCATAATTCTAATTTTCAAACTAAAGAGAGTACCCTTTTCGCAGATTTGGATATCATGAAAAATAATTTCTTGAAGTGACTAATAATCCTCAGAAATGAAAAAAATTTTGTGTCACTTTCGGTTCTTCTCCCTTAAAACATAATTTCAATCCTAGATACCTAGGAATCAAACTCGATTCCTCTCTGAAAATATAGAGGGAAAAAGTAGAAGGGATCAGCATCATATTAATTAATATTACTCATGACGAGTTTCCGAAGAAACGCCGAAACGTTAGGAAGTTTCTCGCAAGTTCCTCTCTTCTATTATTTATGGATTTTTCCCATTCATTTTTTGCAGGGACTGGGAGAGAAAACCCCTAGGTAACTTTACGAAAAAAAATTTTTTTCTCTATTTCAGTATCGTAATAAGTTCATTACAATACTAAAAGTAGTACTATAATGAATTCATTACAGCATTGTTTTCATTTATATTTTTCGTTTGTTGGTTGTCAGTACCTACTGACCTCCGATCGTATCAATTGTCAGATGAAATCAATTCAAATTCCGTAATCTGTCGAATACAAGACAAAAGTCACTAATCTGAATTTTTATATGAATGTCCAGATTGCTTCAAAAAACTTGACTGAAATAGAAAAAATATCGTCTAAAACTCGTGCCAGAAAGCAAATCCAACACGAATGCGAAATTCGAAAATGAGTGATGAAGGAGCGAGTTTTCGAAGGCATGAAGAGCTCATTCTGCAACTTGCTTCAGAATATACTATTCACACATTCAAACTCTAATGAATCACAAAATTCGGGAATTCCATTTATCGTGTTGAATTTGTTAAAAAATTTGTAACTTTGAATTTGAATTTCAGTCTTCAACTTATACATATATTCCAACAATATATTTTTGAGTTTGAAGTTTTTTTTTCGTATACCATTTTTTCCGACGATAGATAGAAAGATAAAGTGCTGGTTTCATGCAAAACTTTGATTGTCCGATCAAGAAACCTTACGTAGATTAAAACCAACCGAATCAGTATCTTTGAATTATCAACCCGGTGGTTCCAATCAATTTGAAAGGGAATCAAATTTTTGTGAAACCAACCTATGTATACCGATTTTAAACTTTCAAGATGAGTTAGACCATTCCTGGAAACATGCCACTGCAAAAAAGCAGGTACTCAAACGAAAATGAAGCATCAGAACGAAGTATACCTTACACGAGAAATTCGCAATTTAATCGAATTAAAATCGAAAAAAAATAAAATTCTCCAAGATAAATTTGATTCTTAAATGAAGATCTAGTGAAAAGGCACATTCATCATAGGAGCTGAATATTTTTCATCCTATATTTATGGCATTCATTCGTTGAACTTTTTTTTTCTCAAATATCCTGGTTATCGTATAGGCGATGAGTTACGTAATATTGAGAAAAAATTGGAATTAAATGAAGTATTTTCCAATTACATACACGAGAAACAATTACGAAATAATTTGGAGAACCGTATTTCAAACCGATGGAAAATCCAGTCAATTAAGAAGGTTAACCACCTTTTCTGGCAAAAACTATCCAATCAATTGCAGAATGAAATATGCCTTCCATAATTCTCGCAATTTTTTAGGCCATCTGAATGTTGACCGCTCGAAATCAAGCTGAGTAGCACCGGGAAACACCACTATGAGTTTGAAGCTCTTAATTATCTGGTTATTCAATTAATTCCTATGCAGAAAGCAGTGAAGCCTGCAGCGAGTGGAAAATTAATTATCTTGTGTGAGTTAAATGTGGATTACTATTGATCATTATGGTACATAAATTTTTTTCGTACTGTGAGTTAAGTTGATTTCGTGGAATGCGAATAAAAATAAACTACTTTTGAAAGTTTCTTTCGGGTTTTCTCTCCAAGTCTCTGCAACAATAAAAAAAATTTCTAATCGATTTTCGTTTCAGAGAATTTTTTCATGTAAAAATTTAACAGTTTATATCCCTTTCATACTTTCATATGAAAGATTGTGGCCGGTGTTTCAACCCAAATTATTTATTTCATCATGCTATTACCATCTCAAACTAACAAACGATGCATCAGGTTAATCAACATATTCGAATTACATACTCGAGGATCTAGGAGGCGATTGTTTTCTGCTTTCACGATTTCAACCGCAGTTGAAACCATACGACGTGTATAGAACAATACGTCATTAAGACGAAAATAAACAACGGCAATGGTATCATTGAAGAGATTTCTAAAAGGATAGGTGTAGGTACTCTCTCAAGTTAAAATTCTTGAAATTGAGGACGAGGAATAGAAATATAAGCGATAACTCGTTCGTATGAGAATGTCATACAAGATGAGTCTTTGATTTGTACATATTTTATAGCCAGGGGTAAAAAAAAATAGTTTATGTCTTAACCAATTTTTCCGATTCAGCCTAGAAGAAAAATTGTGATTTTAAACTTTCATAATTAATAATGCCATTGCCAAGTTTTTTCAAGCATTGAAGCTACTCCTGAAACTTCAAAAATGAATTTTTTGATCAGAGTTGCAGTCACCCAAAGTAGCAATTTTTTTTAATTTCGCTGAAATGGATTGTATCGAGAGTTCCATTACTATCTTTCTGCAAATGGTTAGGGCACCTACTTTTGACCCCAGGAATCTCTCGTTATTGTATGTATAAGTCAAAAACTCACTCTGTATAAATTTGACACATGGAAAACTGCGATTGAACTAAGAAAGCAATTACTTAGCTGATTACTCTGGTATTATACATTTATGTTCCTAAGCATTGGGTAATATGCTTCAATTTAGTGTAGTTTAGTATCAAGCGGTTCGAATCGCATAGCCGAAAAACCAGTACTATCAACCTGAAGATGGCAGGAGAATGCCAGCCAAAACGTATTAAACGTCCAAATACTCCAATATCGGAAAAATCACGTTTTTGATGGTTTATGATTAGAATGAACTTTGTAGTACAAAGAAGAACCTTAATAAGACGTTTTTTCCAGTCAGGTATCAGAACCAGAACAAGTAGATCAATTATAACAGTTGAATGAATTAATTTCGTTCGGCACCTAAGCGGTGGAACAAACACAATGAGATTGTTGAAAATGCAGCAGAATAAAAGGATATCTACTGTTGTGACTTCGATACACTTGATTCCACACAGCTCAAGAAGTTTGCGTAATTTCTACAGTTAAAGGGAACGACACTAGTTCATTCAAATTCTTCTTATTGAGTGCAATATTTGGAGCGTAAAATACACAATTAAAAAACAATGCGTCATCCTTAATTTGAATTCGCCTATGTTGAATTATATTATACTCACCAAATTCAACATGAGCTTCGATAGGATGTGGTAGGAATACAGTTCAAAAATAATACAGGCCATCAGCAAACTTAGCGCTGATATTATTAACGTGTCAACCGAGAATTGGAATTCAATCCCAGCTTGAAGACCACTTTCTGTATGCCAAAACTAACCTTCAAGCTGAACTTAACTTCAAGCAAACAGATCTTGTTTCAACTGTGACTAGGAATTCGAAAGTTTCTACTAGTATTTAAAACTCTAATCCTGATTTGCAGCATCGTCCATTAAAACTTAAAGCTCCCTCTGGAGAATAAACAAAGTACGCTTGTGGTTTGCTATGCAAAAACAAAGTGCATAAGGTTTTAGTTTCAACATTCTGGCACAAACAGAAATGGAGATAATGACGAAGTTACAATATCCATTGGCCATTTTGTTAACATAAAATAATTAATTTTCCGGATCACTCAAAGTTACGAGCCGAACAAACACTACGTCACTAAAACTATCACATATCTAGAATCTAGACTTAATAAAGGTGCGAATCACGAATTATCGAAACAACTAAAGCGGCATTTCATGCAAAACAAATGAAAGCATTCAAGGTATCCCGACCTGATGTTTCCGAATCGAGGCATAGCCAGTACGGCATAATTCAAATTGCCGTACCGGCGATGTATTGATCCCACCATGAGCTACAGCCTATCATTTTTTTTCAGCTGAAAGTTTCTGGAAATACTCAGAAATTTCAGTATTATTAAATTCAGCATTCACGTCTATGAAAGGTATGACATACGAAAAATATTCGTTTTCGGCACAATTGATCTGTTTTAATTTTCGATATTGAATGAAAATATCGGGTTTTCTATTGTGAAAAAACATTATTTTGGAGGCGAATGCAATAAACTTCTCCACAGGAGTTAGAGATATCATACTCAATCGTTTTGAAATGTATGTAATCTTCTAGAAAAAAACTGGAATCGATCCAATGAAAATCCGTATCAGACATTTCGTCAATCTGGTCGGGTTTTTTTCTGGAGTTTGTTTCTTTGCATATGCTTCATGAATGTTTTTATTTTGAAATGGAGTCAGTTTATCAACGGCTTCGATTTGAAACGAGTTTTCTGAAAATGCCAAGACGTGAATTAACAAATGCTGAGGCTAAAAGAGCTTTCGAAATGCTACAGGGTGACCTAACTCAGGTTGTTGTATCGTAAATGCTCCAAGTCAGCCAAAGTGTGATATCTCGACTTTGGAATAGGTTCAGGGAGACAGGTTTCTTGTTGGAAAGACCAAGGCTTGGTGGACGACGGAACACAACACCTGCTCAGGATCGTTTAATCACCGCTTCGGAGAGAAGAAAGCCTACATCTACGGGTACAATGCTACGGAATACTCTTCAAAATGCATATGGGGTCTAAGTTTCCATCGAAACCATCAAAAGACGTTTGAGAGGGGTGAATCTTGGTTCTGGACGTCCATTGAGAGGAGTTTCATTAATACGTGACCATGAGCGTCAAAGACTGGAATGTGCAAGGCCACATATCAATTGGAACGATCAATGGCTTAGTGTCCTTTTCACTGATGAATCCAGATATCGATGATTTTCTGATTTTCGAAGAATAAGGGTATGGACAATCCGACGCATAACCATAATCATCGCTATGTCTAAGAAGTCCATTCCGAAGGGTTAGTATTATGGAATGAGCCGGGATATGTTTCAACAGGGGTACGGATCTACACATTTGTCCTGGGAATATGATCGCCTTAAGCTATAGGGAGAATGTCATTGACAATGTTTCGTCAAATTTTAAGGCTGCTATTCGTGAAACTTTTCAAAATATAGACGGTAACGCTAGACCGCAACGTGCAGTCATAAATGAGAATGCGCACGAGGAGCTTGGTATTCAACATTTACCAATACATTCACACTCGCCAGATTTGAATTGCATAGAACATGCATGGGATATGCTCCAAAGAATATTAGATACTCATCAACCTACCCCAGAATCCTCAAACGATCTGAAAGAGCTCCTGCCCCGTTTTTGGCAACATATTCCTGGAGAAATGTTCAACAACCTCGTGTGTAGCATGCAAAGAAGATGTCAAGCTGTTAAAGATGCGATAAGATAAAAAACAACTTTATTTCTAAGCAATTCAATCTCACAACAAGAGAGGATATTAAATAGTGTCAAAAAAAAGTAGGATTCAGGTCACCCAGCAAACTCCTCCAAACTTCCAAACTCTATGGTTCCATGTTAAACATCGGCTTGAGTATTTTTTTTCGGAAGGTTCATGTTGCTCTATTTTCTGTATATCCCTTGGCTGTACTCTGCCTTTGACTGGTTGATAAACTGAGCTTCGGTAGATTGAATGACAACGTTCTAGTGTTGTAATTTTCCTTGCGATTGAGATACTGAAGAAACAGATGATCCCCCCCCAATGTTGAATGAAGTTGGCAAATTTTCAAAGCAGTCGGTAGATTTTCAAAGGAGTTGGAAAAATTTCAAAGCAGTTGGGAAATTTTCAAATCGGTTGGAAAAATTTCGAAGCAGTTGGAAAATATTTCGAAGCAGTTGGCAAAATTTCAAACCAGTGGGAAAAAATTCCAAAGCAGTTGGAAAATGTTCAAAGCAGTTGCGGTAAAATTTCAAAGCAGTTGAAATACATAATTCCGAGAGAGATATGAAATTCGAAGGAATCTGAATTAGAAAAAACAAGTTTGCAATCAGTATTTGACAATATATTCATAGCCGGCAATGAATGGTATTCAACCCAATATTTTTATTATCAAGTATTGGGAGAGATGCGGCCCCAAGTAGTAGGTACCTAGTTGTAAATTTTTCAGTTACGCCGCATGAACTGTGTGATATAAAAACCATCTGGTATCATAAATGGAATCATCTTCATGTACGCTCTTCGTACATTAGGTTAGAGTTTTGCGAATAAACAATATGTATAAATAAATTTGAATAATGAACCAAAAAAGATTCAAAGTGAAGTTTGAGTTATGTGGTGCCTTATAAAAATTCCAAAAAAAAAATTTATGAACAGAAAATGCTTGAAGGACAACAAGTATGAGAGAAAATTATGGGTAGTAACCACAGAATACCCTAAGTCACAACAAAAATCGTTCGAAACACTAAATACATCCTCAATTCCAAACACTAATTGAAATAAACGTTGCGAAGAGATCGAAATCGCCAACTCAAATTAGCAAATTTTGTTCAAAATTGTTTCTTCAATATAACTGATTTAGGTCAAAATCGTTCCCCTGCTAAATTAGGAATCTGTTTTTTTTAAGGAATTTTCTTGATTCATGAGACACACTTTGACATACATTTTCTCTTTTATTCCCTAGTTATGTTGCATTTCTTTATTTCATGGAATGTGCAAGCAGAAGTAAGGCTCATTTTTATCGAACGAAATATATTTTGTGAAAATTTTGTTCCTTTTATTCTGTAAAATGGACCCATGTTACGTATGAGCTGTTTCAATATTATGAATCTCATCAAAGTATTCAGTAACTATCATTGATTTTTCATCTACCCAACATTCAGTCATGTATATTTCTTTATTTTAACTAATCTGCTTTTTTCGTGAAAAATATCTTGTTTTATTATGATGTATGAAATTTTGAGATACACCATAGAATGAAACTGAACTAAATTGAAGAATGAAACAAAACGTGTCTCATAGATTCAAACCAAGGTATTCCTCATAAAAAAAGATTCCATGAAATAAAGAAACTCACATTATTGAATATTGGGTAATTGGAAAATTAACGTTTATTTCTCATAACTTTGATTTCCAATATTTACTCCTTTCTCGTAATAAAAAGAATAGATTAAAAAAAAAATTTCCCTGATGAAAATGAGCCTTGCCCTCGCTTTTAGAATTCATGAAATAAATAATTAAAGAAGGGCTACAAAACTGAAGAAACAAACAAGTAGTGTTTCTCAAAGTTTCAAGCAACATCAAGATACTCTTCATGAAAAAACAAACTCCATAAAATCAACTTAATTAAATGTTCGGTAGATGTTCTGTTGAAATTCATCATTTTGAATTTTTTTTACCGAAACAAATATTATACCATAATATGTATAACGGTGTCCTGTTAATTCAATGTCCAGTTGGAAAATTTTCGATGGATTTCCCCCCCCAAAAATTTGGCTTCGGCCCGTCCCTGGAACGTCGTCGCGGTGCTCTTGTCTTCGCCGGCAGATAATAAATAAATCCGCGACAAGATGCCAACTTGTAATGGATACATTTTTATAAAACCATGAAAACTGAGCTAGAACTAGATATTCTCACGTGATTTCGTTCAACAAGAAGTGGCAAAATTAATGAATTCGACACAGAATTAGAGAAGCAACGATCCTATTTAGGAATCGGGAAACCGACGCTGACTATCCGACCCGTCCAAAACGAAGAGAAAGGCGAAAATCGCAGTCAATCAGTCACCATAAATTAGACGAATCAAATCGAACCAGAGCCGGTTCATTCCGCACTTTCGCTTAGAAAGTTCAAGTTCTTTGCTGTTCGGTGGGCAACAAACGATGCCCGTTTTGCTGAAAATGGACACGAGAAGGCGATGACCTCCATTCCACAACAAATCATGGTCGGATCTATCAATGGCGATGATGCACCGACGTTAGAATCGTGAATTCATGGTTTTGCCATACAAGAGGACGCGGCTGCATTCACCTGCCGATCGATTATGTTATTATCGAGGTTGGCCTTTTTGATGGGGACCGTTTGAAGTCACTGGTCAGCTTCAAAAAGTACACTTTCAAGGACCCGCAAAGTTGGAAGCACTAATTCTGAAAGTATATCTAATATTTAGTGCCTAATTAGTGCCGTATAAATCATTAACAGCACCATTCTAGTTTTTCGAAAAATTTACAATTGAAAGTTCTATGATAAGCTCTAATTAAGAACTGAATATTTGACATGGTTTTAAAATTAGTGCTTCCAACTTTTCGCTAACTCAAAGTGTGCTACGAGCACAACACTCAATCCTAGTGAAACTAAAAATATACGTTTTAAACGGCATAATAATGAAAAATTCTCAATAGGAATGACCAGAATTTAATGAAATCTTTGGTATATTGGTTTTTTACTCGTCGACTTTTCGCCCACATATATGGGGCATTATCAAGACGATATTTATTTTAAGTATCAAACTTATGAATAAATCATAATGCTTGCAAGGTACGTAAGTATTCAATTTTTAATGAAGGTATGAGCCTAAAGTCATATTTCTGGTGTAACAACGGTATTCCCGACATCTTTTAACGGCACTAATTGGCACTAATTAAGCACTAATTAATGCGGTGCCAACCGTGGAGTCAGCAGCAATGATATTATGAAAACTGTTCATTTTTATGCATGGGTCCCGAAAGCACTAATAGCCACTAATTAAGCACTAAATATTGGTATATCAATTTTTATTACAAAAATTTCATAGTAATTCGGAACTCTCAGCACCAAAACCTTCATTTTCAATTTCTCAAGTTCTAGAATGGTGCTATCATTATCAATTATTTATACGGCACTAGTAGCCATATTAGGCACAAACTATTTGACATGCCTTCAGAATTAGTGCTTCCGCGGACCCCAATTTCAACAAGGCACGTTACTGTAAGAAGAATAATATTCACACTTTAGAATTTTTAGATATATTCTGTAGAAAATGAAGATATTGTGTGAAAAAACTAATTTCGATATATCAGAAATATCGAATTACAAACATTATTGCTTAGTTTCCCAAACTGAGGATGTTTTGATTTAATGATAATAATAATATTTATTCGGACTTATACATACAATTATAATATATTTTTTTGTGTCTTTGTATAACCTAAGCTTGGAGCTTGTATGTTACACAGCATCTCTCAGTTATCGAATAATCCACTGCAAAGAAACTAAGTATCTACAATCAAACGATCCGCTCGCATGAGAACGCAGGATAGAAAGGAAGAAAACAAGTACAACATTCATGACATAACACTAAAAAATTCTGAAAATGTTCTTCAACGTATTGTGATATTCTATTTTTACAATCCCTGTTTTTTGTGTTCACATATCTCAATGAAGATGGCAGATGGCTATATATTATAGAATTTTGGTCCGATATATTGAAAACCTCGCTGTAAATGGGTCTTGAGAGTGAGTGGCTCACGTAAGTTTTGTTCATAGCAATGTCTCGTGGAAAAACCATGTTCGATGAGATTTTTAATACTATTGATCTGATACATCAAGCATTCCGAGATATAAATTCGTCTCAAATTTTTAATAATGAATGTTGAATGATCCACAAACAACTCAACCAAGTTTACATCTTATGATACACAATATGAATAATATCGGACCCAGGATAGAACCCTGCGGCACTGCATGTTTAATCTGAGCTGTAGATGAAGTGTTGCCTTCAATCGAATCCTTCAGGACTAGCGGGCGCTATAGTCTTGGATTTTCTGCTACTGAATATTGTTGTCCCGTTTGGTTGAACAGTGGTCATATGAACAAAAATGATGCACAACTAAATTTTTCTATGAGGATTATCACTGGTACTATAAGATCTTCGCCTACTCCTTGGTCACCAGTCCCCTCAAATATTGTAACTCCCCATATTTGCAGAGAGAGAACAACTTTCAATTTTTGGAACACTTTCCTATGGTCCAGATGAAAAGGTTCCCAGATTGAAATTGCTTGAACTGTTTTGGTCAAATTTTCTAATGGATATAAATAGACGCCATAGACGATGCAACAGCATGCTCTTCCGATTGAATTTGGTTGAGAGCCCTTGTTGTGAGTGTTATATGTTTTATAAACACACAGGCCGATCTGTAAAAAAGCGTTTCTTATCTATACTATATGAAATATCAACGATGTAATTTTTAAGTTCGATCCACATTGTTCTAATAATAGGTTCTTTTCAAGAAAACCCAACATCATTACTTATAACTGCTCCTAATCTTTAGAATTCACAATTTCCTAATTTCCCATTGTTTTATGTTACTTCAGGTTTCCAACCATCAAAGGCTCATCCAAATTTCGCTGAAGAGTACGAAATTACGACTGCATCATCGCGCATATAATCAATGACGATTACGATGTGTTCGTTTTAAATTTTATAATATAACTTTAAGTGCAGGTAATAACCGCAGGAAACTATTTTCGACATGAACTGTTGTTTTATTGTTTTTCGAACGATCTGTTACACACGATATCTCCCGCAGTCGCTTTCTTTCTATTTGATTGTGTTGGCTGCTTTCTTTTTTGTGCAGAATTCCTGGTAGGAGGTTGGCTCGTGATAATGACCCCTGAACAGGTCGGTGTGGACCAATTGTCAATTTTTTTTTGGGAACGAATGGTTCATGAAACATAAAAAGTTGAAAAGTACAATTATCTTTAGATATTGCTCAAGCCATCGTTTAGCTTGGGATTCCATGATGTCAAAATTATCACCATTTTGACTTCTCCATCGAAAGAACTCTGTTGTTCAATATAAATTTGTTAATTCCTTCTTATCGTTTTTATATTGTTCATCAATATTTTTGTCGAACAAAAAATTGAAAAGACCTCTAAACTCATATTAATTTTTCACATTTTTATTGAGAATTTTGTTGAATGAAGCAGTTTTAAGATATCAGCACGAAAAAGTTATTCCTTCTGGATGTTAACTTATGAAAATATCGCTAAGTATACTACAAATTAGTAATGTTCAGGAACTTAGAAGGAAAATGGATTTTTCGCAACAAATAATAGAGAAGAGAAGAGAAATTCAAATATTGATGAATTTCAAAATTTGCCTGCACTTATTTTACGGCTTATGTATAACTCAGCTATTGCAGTATTCTATTACATTATGTAGTGAGTGATTAATATTTGAAAATTATAATCATCTCCTCATGGCAAGGTATTAATTCTTAGTAACGTGAACTACCATATTGCAATGTTGGTCTCATATTTCCATTAAATCTAGAGCATTCCTTTCCCAACTGAAAAAGATTGAATATTATTATAGATTAGATTACTCTGGGTCTTTGAAGCTATGGCCCTTCTCATATGCTTCCCACTAAGCATGAAGAAATGCCATTTCAATCAAATCCTTATATTTACTGTTCTCTCCTGGATCTCAGTGAGTATTCATTTCAAACTACATACTCGTATAGCACATACGCTCATTACAAAATGGGGATGCCATTTGAAAACATTTGTTTTTCACATATTTCTCATGACTAACTTCGACACTGAATATTGGGTCATCTGTAAATGAAATATTATTTTTGACTTCAGCGAGAGATACCTACTATAATATTCCTCATGATAGAGACTACTCTTCTTGCCCTGGTTTTTTCCACCGCTGAATATTGTTGGCCTGTTTGGCTCAATAATAATTGCTTTATTCGGGTTACAATTTTCAGGACAGTCCTTGGATCGTTCTAAAACTGCGCCGAACAGATAAGCATTCGTTTTGATACCTAGAACCGTTCTAGGACTGGTTCAACTTTTGAAAAACCCGAATGCATCAAATGATCCAAATATGATGATGTTAAAATTAAAGCATTTCAGTTTTCAGCACGAGAAACATATCTCGTCAACGATGTCTTCATTGAAGATAATCGATGGCATCAAGATTTCGGTCAACAACCATCACGCAAAGCCCTAAAAAGCATGCACCCAGAATAATCCTAAAACAGTACCTGCCGAAGAGCGGGGACAGATTTCGGACTGTTCTCGGACTATCCCAGGATAGTTCGTAAAAACCCGAACGCTAAACAAGTGAGTCCTGAAACAGTCCCCAAAAAACCCGAACACGAAACACATACTGCGCAAAATTCTGACAGTCCTAGAACTGTAATTGTGTGAACCCGAATAGAGCTAATAATTACTGGAACCATCCGATCTACACCTATCCATTTTATTCCAGTGCTATGAAATATAGTTCCTCCCCATCCATATTCGAAGACTTGGAATAAATTCAATTTATTTCCGGATTCTTTTCAGAAACTTTCCTACGTTCCAGAAAATAGAATGAGGAATGTTCACATTTTTCAATTTCTACATATTCTTATTCTCCGTAGAAAATGAAAATATAGTGTATAAAAATTATTTGAATACTTCAAATAGCGCCCGAGATATCGAATTATAAACATGAGTTCGATGGATCCGTGTGACGTCACTTCACACCCAACGACTTGCGAGGTTCAGTACGTAGCCGGGTCCAATATAAGGGCCTCTCGTCTGACGGAGTTTGATTTGCGAATGTACTATGACGTCGCATCGCCGCGAGGAATTGAATATTCACGGGGTTGTAAAATCCGAACTACTAGGTCTTTTCGACTGAAACAAAAACTAGTGATTTCATATACATATAGGTTATACTGTGACGAAGTTTCGATCGATTTTGCATACCTGTGAACATTCCTCATTCTAAGACTGAAATCTGGAAATCCGAATGGGATGCATGTTCTTTATCTAATGAAGATCTAATATCTGATCCATCGAATGAAATTCCTAGTTTTAACTTTCCCAGGAGAATATGGTCACTTCTCGATCGAATGAGAAGAGGTCATGGTCGTACCAATGGCATGTTTTTCAAATGGAATTCAGTTGACAGTCTTAATTGTGAATGTGGTAAATCAAAGGAAACAGTTGAACTGCTAATTAATAATTGTTCGATTTATAAATTTCAAGATGGCATTAGAGCCAAGAGCCATACACAATGTATCAAATCCATTTTTGCAATGGGTTGAAAATTAGATCAATTTGATGAAGTATAAATTGCATTCTCTTGCTGTTCTTTCTTTTTTTTTATTTTCAAGTTGGAGTTTGTGTTTGGAAATCCTTCCTCCAAAGAGCCGTTCTGATAATCGTGATGTCCTACAATATAAAATATTGAGATACAACAATTTCATTTATTATTTTTCGCGGGGAGACAGGTTTTTCGGCTGAGATTTTTTCCCCTGGCTCTATAGTATCGTATGATACTAGTGATGATAGTATCGTAGGATACTATGGTATCATACGAAGAATGTTATGGTAACTCAGCTCAGGTACTTTTTGTTTGAACATTTATTGCATTATTCTAGCTCTCCAATTCATAAGAATATATACATCAAGAAATACCATATAGGTGCTTGTGAACGAGATATTCTTGATAATGGAATATTTGTTGGGACATTATTTGGGCTAGTCTATTATCTATACTGTTGGTATTTACCGACGTTTCGGCAAGCATTCGCCTGCCGTCATCAGGGTGTTTTTTGTTTCGGAGTTTGCACATCTGACAGCTCGCGTTTGCATTCCCACAACTCAGTTGGATAGTATGGAGCGCAAAAGTCCAAACGGAACAAGTTTGGCAAAGACCAGTCCTTCTCAGGACCAAAAATACCCTGATGACGGCAGGCGAATGCTTGCCGAAACGTCGGTAAATACCAACAGTATAGATAATGGAAATAGCCCAAATAATGTCGCAACCATAGGTGCTCGTTCAAATTGAGGCGAATTTTGAGTTATTCTTTCAATTTTTTCAGAAAACTTCCTCCTGGACTTCGCTTGTTTTTCTCAATGCATCTAATGTGATTATCATTAGATACATCATCCTAGGGACATGATAAGAACGTGAAACTGTTTTCCTCATGTCGTAGAGTACTTTCATGCTTTGAGGCACTCCACATCCTTTTCGTTAGCGATTCTTTACCAATCCAGAGCAAGAAACAATAAAAACATTACGATGATATCAATTAAGTAACTAATCACCTTCATTACCGGGAAAACAACGTGTGTCTGCATGAACGCTTTATAATTAGATAAATTGTGGATGTCGTGCCGCTACTGGTGAACGCGAATAGATGAGAGAATGTAGAAGAAAGTGTTATACCCGGCATGCTCCGATAGAGAATTTCACATGGAGAACGACGGGCGAAAGTCAAGTACATGTTCTGCGAGTCCAGGTCATCTAACCTAAGTGCTCGATGCACCACAGAAGAGCAAGTGACAATAATTACCTTCTACAATTATACTGCTCCACAAGAGTTGGGGATATCGTATTCAATCGTTTTAAAAAGAATGTTATCTTCGAGAAAATCGCTATGAAATCATTTAAAACACAATAACAACTTGAATCAATTCAATGAAAATCAGTATGTGACATTTCGTCAATCTGGTCGCCTTTTTCTGAAGTTTGGTACTTTTGCATATATTTCATGTATGTTTTTATTTTGAAATGGAGTCAGTTCATCAAGGGCTTCGATTTCAAATGAATTTTCTGGAAATGCCAAAACGTGAATCAACAAACGCTGAGGCTAATAGGACTATCGGAATGCTTTAATACCTTAAAGCATTCCTACTCAAGCATGCCTAACTCAGGTTGTTGTAGCGGAAAGGCTCCAAATCAGCCAAAGTGGAATATATTGACTTTGGAAAAGGTTCAGCGAGACAATTTCCGTGTTGGGAACCAGGGCTTGGTGAGCGACGAAAAACAACACCTCCCTCCCCGGAATAAAGCCTACATCTACGTGTGAATTTCCAACGAAACCATCAGACGACGTTTGAGAGAGGTGAATTTAGGTTCTAGACGTCCATTGAGAGGAGTTCCATTAACACGTTACCATAAGCGTCAAACACTGGAATGGACCATGCTACATATTAATTGGAACGATCAATGGCGTAGTGTCCTTTTCACTGATAAATCAAGATATGGACGATTTTCAGATTATCGAAGAATAAGGCTCCCTTATTCTTCGATAATCCCAAGCATACCCCGTAATCGTCGCTATGTCCAAGAAGTCCATCCATTTCCAGGGGTAGTGTTATGGTATGATCCCGGATATGTTTCAACGTGTGCACAGATCTACACATTTGTTCTGGGAATATGACCGCCCTACACTATAAGGAGCATGTCAATGTTTTGCTAAATTTTCACGATGCTATTGGTGAAACTTTTCAATTTTTAGATGATAACGCTAGATCGCACCGTGCAGCCATAGTTGAGAATGCGCGCGAGGAGCTTGGTATTCCACATTTACCAATACCTCCGCACTCACCAGATTTGAATTGCATAGAACATGTTTGGGATATGCTCCAAGGAAGATTAGATAATCGTCAACCTACCCCAGAATATTAAAATGATCTGAGAGAGCTTCTGCCCCGTTTATGGAATCAAATTCCTCAAGAAATGTTTAACAACCTCCGGTGTAGTATGCAAACTACAGACAAATATAAATACATTGTATTGATACCCAGACGGCACAGAAATATTCCATGCATATTCAATGAATATACCGCTGGCATATTGAGATATTCCAAACATATTCCAAATCTCCCACGGCATAAGCCTGGCAGATATCAGGAATATCCAAGGTCACCATGAAACATCTGCCAGGAATATCCCATAATCTTCAAAAATATTTCCATGGCATATGCCATACAGATTCATCTATGAATATCTCCCTTACATATATGCTGGCAATATCTTTTTATCTCCTGATTTGTCCATGCCATATGCTGGTAATATCTTTGTATATATTTAAATATATGTAAATTTTTGTAGCGGTACTAAATAATAATGCATTGATTCGATTGTTTCAAAAAAAATTATTACAGTTTCAAGAATATTTTGTACAATAACAATAATTAACAAAATTATCACATTAAATTATAAAAATAAACATAAAGTAAAAATATAAATATAAATCAACTAGGTATTTTACAAAACAATACAAGGCATATGAACTAAGAATAAGTAAAAATTAACACTTGATGAATTAAACTAAAAAATAGGGAAAACACAATGAGGTAATATTTTAAATGGTATAAATCTTGAACTGTGAACTTCAATTATTTGGTTTGTGAACTAGCACAAAACTTTAATTGTGCAATTAAAAACCTCACGTAAATCGAACCAATCGAATCACACGTTTTGAGTAATTTAATCGTACAAACAAAGTTTTGTGAAACCGACGTTATATCTATATCAGCACCTCAGAGGTAAAGTGTGTTAAGTCACATTTTTTCAGACACGAACTATCTACAATATTGGATTCACATTAGTAAATTCTAGCTAGTGGAACACATTTTTGACTCCCTAGGTATATGAAGTCGCCAAATAATGGCAGAACACATTCTTTGAAACAATGATCGAACTGAATAATCTTTCTTTTGTCTAATTTTGATATTGTGACTTAGCACACTTTACCTCTGGGGTGCTGATATAGATATATCATAGATCCTACGGATTTCCGGTTCCCAGTCTCCATCCCCTTCTGTCCACACCCATTCTCTCGGTCTCTCAGGTAGATTTTGGTCTTCCTCGCCTTTTTCTTTCACTCATTTCAGAGCAAGTTTTTTTGATCTGGCTTTCTCTCAACTAGCAGATTTGGCCCTGAAAAAAACAGTGATTCTAAGATTTTCAAGATAAGAGCCGTCTACTGCTCTAGTAATAGTGGAAGTCTGTTCTAGAATTGTTTGATATTTATAAACTTACTTTGAATTTTAATAGGCAGTGTTGGCATTTTATATCGAGGCAACCTTCCTTCTTGAAGATGATGATATATACCTGCGATCCCTCTTTTTGATGAGTATCTCAGAAAAACTGTGTTGCGTCTGAATCTGTAACAATTCCACTAACATTTTCGACCTGTTCAGCTCGGCTGAGACTTACACCTGAAATGATAATCCACTCATGCTCTTGTAGTTGTTACGTTTGGATTGAAAGCAAAATTTTGGTAACAAATTTAGTATTTTCATTCTGCTTAAGAACCTCTGAAAATATTAATAAAACTTAATTATGGATTTCATGATCACTGAAATTATTTATACTATACCTTTGAGAACATTGCACAATTTTATTAGGGATGAAAAGTTTGTTTTTGCCTTCTCCCAACCCAACAAAAATATAGGAAATATCCTTTCTATCACTTCCTCACTGTTAAGTCCTCATTTCTTTGACCTGAAAAAAACGTAAATATACATAACCAAAGATAAAGAACTGACAAACCTTTTTCAAGCATTCCAAATATAAGAGTACCTACCAATGCCGATTTGATATTCATGCTCTTGTCTGTCTGTCTGATCTTTTATCATGTGCTTGGCTGCACATAATACTCAAACAATAACATCTTTGATCTCAACGTGACGACCATTTTGGAACGCCAAACTGCTACTAACCACTAACCACAGAACACAAATAACCTTAATCCAAGACCACAAAACAAAAATATGAATATTTTGACTGAAAACGTCGTGACGTAATGTTTACATCCATAAGAAAAAGTCAAATCGAAATTTGATATTCTTATCGGTAAATTCAGGGAACGAAATTGCAGGAGTTAAGAATGGGAGAGGCCAGAAAATAGTTAATTTTTTATTTATAAAGGAGTAGTTTTATTCCTGTAAAGAAATAATGTCATTGGTATTTCTGTCAGATATTTTGATAAAATTCAAGGAAATATCTAGAAAGGGCGAAAATATGGTTCGAAGTGGCCACATAACTTCCTCAACCTACAATGGCTCTGAAATGTTTGAAATGCAATGTATTTGGTTCAATGAAAAGCAAGAAGTATTAAGTTGAACTAGAAAGATTCTAAGTTCCAGACATCTCTGTCACCACATGGCAGCTTCATGGAAACAAAAATATGAGCAAAAGTGATTCGATCGTCCAGTGGAATAAGCTACTCTCACCTCTGCTGACTAATATTTGATTATCATATATGATTTTTGACAACTTGTCTACGACCTTTTCATATATCTGCTCGAATATCATATATTGTTTTTCCATTTATTGAAAATATATATTTGATCTCTTTCCTATAAGATCAAAATCATAATGGACCTCTTTTTCTGTTTCATCGAACATTTCAATTATTTAAAAAGTCACTCGACTCTCAGTCGATATACGATATAGTATAGCATGTCCATTTTTCACAAATAAAAACGTTTAATTTGTTGCCTGCTCTTTCATTTCATTGTATCAATCATATAAATAAATTACAAATCATTGATTCCATTGTTTACTCAGTTTAATAAATAAGATCAAATTTTTAAGCGAATGAAAGTGTTATTTTTTAACTTGAATCCAACTATAATTAACTTGATGATAACTGCGATTCCTCGAAAATATAATCTATATAGAAAGTTTGTAGTTCTTTAACAGTTTACTGGAAAATAACAAACTCATCAATTATTGATGAGTTCGGAACAAAAGCAAAATCGAGGTAGTGGTAGTACTTTAAAAAATTATCGTTCAAAAATGGTTTTGTAACGTTTATAATATTCCATGAAGATTCATGTATATATACCAATAAATACTATTGAATAATATTCTAAACGCATATCATATAGATATTCCCATAGCATATACCAGACATATCTGGGATGGCATATATTTGGAATATTCTTTTGAGAGCAGATATATTTGATATATATCTGGCATATGCCTCGCATATTGCAATATCTTTTGGCTTAATGGCAGATTGGAGGAATATTCCGGGAATATAGGGTGCCGTCTGGGTAGTCTTGAAATGCTTGAATTCTCTGGGAATAACATTTCGTTATTTTACTCGATTTTTCTTAACCACCCTATATGCGTTGCAGACCTACAGGCTAAAATTAATTTTATTTCCTGCAACTTGAAATCATATTAATATGAATTTTCAGTACAAAATCCCATTTAAACTAAATTTATTTGCAATTTAAGTCAATATTCCCAACTCATGTGCAGCAGTTTATTTCGATGGCTTTATGTTAACAAATACCTAAGCATATTGTACAGGGTGATTCATTTATCTTGGTAACCCCAATTTTCTCGAAAACGCCCGAATATTTTTTCATTCTGTGAATGGCGTTTTGAACAAATCAATGTCAACTTGAGATGCGCATAAAAATCTGCGGAATAAATATAGACGCCAGGCGTCGCGGCGCTATCAAAAATTTTTTCTCCAGGGACACACCATTTTTATCATGTCATTCGAAAGATAATTTCATTTTGAACTTTTTTTTCGAATACAATTTTTATCGATTTCTAACCGTTAGCGATCTGCAGCGTGTTTTATATTGATTCTATTCCATTTATTTTTTTCTGTATTGTGGTAGTATGCCTTTATTTAGAGACATAGATGTGTTTTTGTGATTTGAATTCAAGAAGGCTAGTTTTCTGGTGAATGTGCTCCTTCAAATAAGATTAAATATGTGGCTACAGCAAGATGGGGCTTCATGCCACCACGCTGCCATTCTCAAAATATATTTAGATCAAGAATTCGGAAAAAATGGATTGAAACCAATGGACCCATCAGATATCGCCAGACCTAACGCTCATGGATTACTTTCTGATGGGTCCCCTTGAATATATGGTATACCAAACTGATTCTAATAACTTGGACTATTTGAAAATGAAGATAAGAAACTCATGTGCCCAAGTCGACCCTTATATTTTGAAAAAAGTAATGAAATAACTTATGTATGGGTCATAATGGCTGGTATATAGAATATATGATTCGGAATTTTCTGTTTATTATTAAAAAAATATTTATTATTATAACATGTAATATTTAATGAATAAAATAATAGAAAAATAGTTACAGAGAATCCGTCATTTTACGGAACATAATCAAATTTAGGTCATCTAGCCATTATGATCCATACACAAGTTATATCATCTCCCTATTTCATCATAAGTCACTTTGGACAAAATATAAGCGTCCATTCATTTTCGAATTCTCAATCTCAATATCTCTTCACTATGGCAGCGTTGTGACATGGAGCCCCATCTTGCTGTATCCACATATTTGATCTTATTTAAAGAGGCAAATTGTTTAGAAAACTTGCCTTCTTGAATTCAAGGCATAAAATCATATCTATGTCTCCAAATCAAGGCATACTACCATAATACAGAAAAAAAATGAACGGAATAGAATCAACATAAAACACGCTGCAGATCGCTGACGGTAAGAAATGGACAATAATTGTATTCGAAAAAAAAGTTCAAAATGAAATTATCTTTCGAATGACGTGATAAAAATGGTGTGTCCCTGGAGAAAAAATTTTTGATAGCGCCGCGACGCCTGGCGTCTTTATTGATTCCGCAGATTTTTATGCGCATCTCAAGTCGACATTGACTTGTTCAAAACGCCATTCACAGAATGAAAAAATATTCGGGCGTTTTCGAGAAAATTGGGGTTACCAAGATAAATGAATCACCCTGTACGACATCTAAATTTTTTTTTATTTCATCCACCACCTACCGCTACAGCCAACTATTGTTAAGTGGAGGTAGCAAAGTTGTACACAGAATAATTGGACCATTTTATATTGGATGAATTCCATTCAGATTATAGAATCAGATTGACTCTTCTAATTTATTCGAAAATTTGATTTGATCAGAATGATTCACGAAATTTCGAATTTCTCTTAGAAAATAAAGAATAAAAGTTAATGAAGAGAGGAACAATGTTCGAAATAACTGGAACTGAAAACTACAGGAAGATCATCTCTATGAAGATTGCTACTGAAAACATCGGATCGGGTATAAATTTTTGTCAAATGCCTCAGCCAAACGGAGCAACTTAATCCATCAGCAACTCATGAAATATCAGATAGCTGTTGCAGAATATTCTTTCTAGTTCTGAATTTCAGATTCAAGAAACCCAATGATGCAACTGAAAATCCTCCAAGAAATAATGGTCTCACGAAATTCTTGCCTCGGTAAAACCAAGTCTTGTTATTCTGGTCGAAAACCCATTCTCTTATCGGAAAATTGGAACAACCGAGCACGAATTAATTTTAATCTCTCCGGACATGTATGTGCTATACATACATAAACGGAGGACTATCAGTGAAAGTTCTGTTCATTGACTCCTTCCTTAAATCGGACAGGTCATCCAACTTAGCGGTCATCGACGAAACTACGTCAACAACTGTTTGCTTAAGGATGTCATAATTTCGTTTTCGTGTCTCTTCTCGATGGCTTACTGGGTCAGATCCGCGAGAGCGGAGGTCTGACGAAAGAGGACAATACTCCCTACTGATCGGATATTTGTTTTTGAACTGCCTGTAGCTTTTGCGTGGAAATCTGAAATATAGATTCTCTGGATTTCGAGAGCTCAAATAATACAATACATATTGAAACAAAAAGGTACATAGCTGAGGTTGGCACAACACAAGAAAACCATACAGGTCTGCAGTATGATTAAAAAGTGAAAAAACCTCAGCTGAAAAAATTTCAATTATTAAATATCGAAGAAATCTTGACAGATATCAGCGTGATCTAAGAGAACATCTTCATGTTATCCGTATATGGACTCAGGTATACAGATTCTTCACAAAACGACATGCAATTCTTAATCTGAAATGAAAAAAACAAAAGCAGAAGAGAAGCCAATTATTCGGAATAAATTGAATTACTTTGAAATTAACCAAACATTTCAGAAATGCATTTGTTACTTTATGTATAGCCTCGAAACAATCTTGAAATTTATCAATGGGACAACTATTCATAAGACATTCTGTAGCCTCCTCATTTTCCCCTCATTCACAACTAGGGCTCTCAACCGAATTCCATCGGAAAAGCATGCTGTTGCATCATCCATGGCCTGTTCCTATCGATTTAGAACAGACCATATTCTCCTGGAAGGTCAAAACCAGGAACTCTGATGGAAGGATCAGTAATAAGATCTTTATTGAAAAAAATTAATACACTCCATTCAGATTGCCAAATTTCTTTGTCGCTTCTATTCATATCAATTAGAAAATTTGACCAAAAGGGTTTACGCGACTTCAATCTGGGGACCTCATTATCTGGAATATAGGTGAGTATGCGGTATGAATTTGGAAAGGAATTAAATTTGTTCCAAGAATTCAAAGTTGTTGTCTCTCTGCGAATATGGGGAGGAACAATATTTGAAAGAACAAGTAACCAAGGAGTATGGAAAAATTTAGTTGCGCATCAATTTTTTTTACATGAACACCAATTCTCAAATATTTGCAGCACTGCTTTTCAGTTATGAATTTTTGAAATTTCTTCCATAATTTGATTAAATAACAATTCTTTCATCTAATAGCCTGGAGATTCTCAGTACAACAGAAGCTAGGCTATACAACTTTGGATTTTAGACAGAAAAGTGCTAATAAGTAATAAACAAGAAACCTCCACATCATATATCATAGGGAATCCCTCTTAAAACGCTATCAAAAGATATAACAATATACAAGGTGTAAACGATGTAACATAAGTTACCACACTATATATATATATATATATATATATATATATATATATATATATATATATATATATATATATATAGTGATGTTTCAGATGGATTTATTAAAAATAGAAGCAATTAGGATCGACATGAATTACTTTCGGGAAATATAAATTTGAGGTTTTTTTTAAGCAACCTTCCTTTTTTATTCTGAAGATGAATGCAAAATTTTTTTATTTCACATTAATGGATGCTTCTTCAATTTTTTGCTCCCCATAAGTTGAACCTATTTTATTCAGAAATTAAATTTTTTCAGACTATTCATTTCACTCGTTCCCCTAAAAAAAGATAAGCATCATCTTCGTGTGGGTGGCATAATTCTTTTGTAACCAACGTATTACATAATGCAACATGCCTAGCTGCCCTTATTTTAAATCTTGTTAGTTTCGTAATATTCTAATGCGATTTGGATATTATGTATAGTTTAACGTAGTTGGCGTATCATCCCTCTTACGTGGACGCGATTCAAATACCAAAGGGGGTGAATGAAACTAGATTTCTAGGTTACGTGGAATTTCCGTTCGAAAAATGTTACGTCACTGATCCTTTTTCTTTAAAATTCGGTGTGAGAGTGGTCAGATTTCTGCCTGGTCCTTTTATGAAAGGTTGAAGATAATCATATTGAACAACGATATGTATTATCCTAGAAAAGTACGGAACCATTTTTTTACGGCTGCGTTAGAAAAAATGAAGATGTAGAAAATATTGTTTTGAAATATAATTAAATAAAAGTGAATTAAAATCGAGCATTTATTTATGTTTTCTCTCAAAATTAAACAACAATAACACAAATGAAATGAAGAAAATACCTCATTAAATTAACCGCATATAATTGTATTGATTCTTATCAGGAAACCATTATCTTATAAATCCGCGTTACAACTCAATGATGATTGAGCATCTTGGAATTGTAAAATTTCTGTTAATGGCATGCTCTATTCACGATCGTGACTAAAATTGGTTTCGGAAAGTGGCCATCAGAAAAACTAACTCTTAGCAATTATTCCCATCAAGTTTCTCATAGAATAGTTTTTTATTATTTAGGTAGGCATGCATTCAAGAGATTGAACATCGGAGTAATCGCTCCTATGCTTAATTAAAATTGCCCATTCATTTCTCATAGCAGTGAAGGCAACCAGTTGGAAATGCATATATGAGAATAACGATACGATGAAATGATGAATGGTATGGAAATAGGAAAACATATTTGAACAGGATGTGAAAAAAAATAGTTTCAATAGGATTAGGATTGAAAGAATAACATTTTTTTGTCTCTTGAATTTTTTCCTCCGAGTTTTCGTTTCCGATATACAGAATGTCAAAAATTAAGTTTTTTCATTATTATTGCTATTATTTTTCGAATCGTTTGAATTACAAAATTGAATAAACACATTGTAACTAATATAAGCTATTTTCTTGCACTGTACTTGGTTTCATTAGTGGTGGAATATTAATTTGGTACAAAGGTTTTACCCACCCACTTCTACACCACTGGACGAATTTGCATTTGCATAGCAAATTATGATGCGCCAATGTATGTTCCATGAAAAGGTACCCTTCGTTCACTGCTCCAAAGTGAACCGTTTCGAGAAAACAGGCATTTTATGATAAAAAAAAATTCTAACGCATTGTTAATTTCTTGAAAAATGAAAAGTGATAATTAACAAGTTTATTAATTTCATCAGAATTTGGCAACTAGGGTTTCAAGTTTGAATTGCTCAGTTGTCAAATTTTGTTGAAATGAATATACTTGTAGATTATCACTAACCATTTTCCCAATCATAGTTTTCCCGAAAACGCTTGAGTGCAATGAACATCCAGAGGTTGGATGTGATAGTGAATAAATTTTTGACACCTGTATCTTTTCTTAGAAATTTTATTCGGATTTTCTCTCCCAGCCAGGGAGGAACAATTTGAAAACTAGTAAAACTTGAGCACTTACTTGTCAGGGAAAAACACTTTACAAGAAAAAATTGTTGCCTAGCAATAAACAAAAAGAAAACACTTTTAACGTTTCGGTGCCTAAATGAGACTCGTCCGTCTGACAATTTCTATTTTTCATAATCTTCGCAGAATCGTGACAATATTCTGATTTTTTAATTGACATTTGTCAATATATGATGTACATAGATTGATATTGATTACTAGATGTTGATATTCTCATTTAATTTCAAAATTCCCTGAAACCAGTTCTTTTCTCAATAAATCCATCTAAATTCGATCTTTCCCTACTGAAAAATTGGCGAGATTATTATCTTCATCCAACACAATACAAGCTGACTTTTTGATTTTTTTTTATAATTATCAGGTTCCGTCATTGAAATTTTTATGCTATTCCAATTCAATGTGATTGCCGGTATTGGAACACATAACACATCTGCTTTCTGCGATCTACCAATATTTTATGTTCTTTTCATGTTAACGCCTTCTAATTTCTGAGGGTCTTGATGTTTCTCCTGAATAAGATACAGAATAAGAATACAGGGAATACTGTAAATACAATTTTTTGATTTTTGGTTCCCATTCAAAGGTTTAGTTTTTGTTAATAGAGATCGTAAATCGTTTTTTGTTCTGTAAACTCAATTTTGTAATTCAAACGGTTTTAAAATATGAGTATAAAAACTGAAAAAAAAACTAAATTTATGACAACCTGTTTCTCTGAAAAAAAGGCCTGGGCAGAAAATAAAATTTTTATTTTTTCATGATAAATCAACAGTTGACCGTTGATACATTTATTTAGGAAGACTCTGTATAATTATATCCCAGAAACGTTCAGGAACAATATAATATGTAAACGGGACATGTCGAAAAAGTCAATGATTATTATTCGTAAACCATATTTTACTGACGAATTTGAAACTTTTTGCAATTTATCATATTTTTCGCTTTAAACTTTCAGGTTTTTTACTTTTATTCGATCTGTTTTCGTATTATAAACTGTGATTGTTAATGATTTTGAAATAGTATACCAGTAAAATGGGGTAACTTTGATCCGCAGACATTTCAAATACTTCAACACATTTTGTTTTATTTATACTTTTAGTAAACAATGTGCTGAGTCGTCGTTTTCGGGGTAACTTTGAACGTGTTCAATGAAGCTCAAGGTTTGGAGCTAACCTTTTTTTTTCTTGTAGAAAATGTTCCGCTTTTACAAAAGAAAATATGGTGCAGAAAAATATGCCACGCATGGTTCAGGTTTAGAAATCCCAGGGAGAGCTCCCGGTGAAATAAAATGAGAAAAAAATTTTCCTCGCGTGAGTTTTCCTAGCAATAAGTACTCGACGAGGAAATTATACCGATCAACGAATTATTCACAGGTCGACAACACCCCAAGGTAGGCAGAAAAGGAAGGAACCCTCCCTCTTGTTTAGTGCAAATCTTCTTCGCCCATATCTGACAAGTTGGGACTAGATAGTTCAGTCCTATGTATTGTTTTCTGATACCTATATTTTCTATTAACAGAATATTAGTTTAATTCAGTTTATACAAACTTTATGTTTCAGGAAAATTTTTTGTGATAATGAATGCCTGATAATATTTAGAAAAAAAATATATTTTTAGTATTTCATGTACATATTTTAATTCCACATAATTGTTTTTTTAGTATTCGCAAGTATTTTTAGTATTGAGGTATTCAAAGAAACTCTCTCAGGGAATCGCGTGGTTTCTTCATAGTATCCCCGATCGTAGGGTAACTTTGAACACCAATAATTTAATTTAAAAAAAAAGGTTATCGATAATTTTGAAATCAAAATTTTTGTCAGCAGCAAGCTCTAAATTATGCCCGGCATATATATTTTTTCAGGATTTTTTCATTCAGTTCATTACCTAAGATATATAGCTTTGAAAGAAAAAATCGTTCAAAGTTATCCCGTTTTATGGTAATGAGATTCATTACAGCACTACTTTTAGTACTGAAATGAACTCATTACGATACTCATATAGAGAATAGTATATTCTAAAACAAGTTGCAGAATGAGCTCCTTTTCCAACACGAATGCGAAAGCATGAGTGTTGGAATTTCTTTCTGCACCGAGTATTAGACGATATTTTCTCTATTTCAGTAAAGTTTTGTAGAAAACTCTCGAAATTCAAATATAAATTCAGATTAGTGACTTTTGTATTGTATCTTGTCAGTTGGTGTCACTAACGAAATTTGACAGATTGCGGAATTTGAATTGATTTGATTAGGAAATTGAGTGGATCGGAGGTCAGTACTGACAACCACAAAACGAAAAATATAACTGAAAACAAAGCTGTAATGAGTTTCATTACAGTACTACTTTTAGTACTGTAATTAACTCATTACGATACTGAAATAGGGAACTAAATTTACTTTTCAGTTATTATTTTCATGATTATAATTATTATTCTCGAACGATATTGTTCAAGACAGAATCAGAAAAAACAATATTCACAACTCAAAACAAATTATCGTACGAAAAATTCCGGCGCAACTTCTAGTCCACTTCTGCAAGCTCACAAGGTCCGTCAGTTTACTTCCTCATACATCCGCCAATCCCGAACCTTTCCCTCAAGGTCCAGAAAGGAAGGAAGCGAGACGAAATAAATAAATCCACATCCACCTATATAAAAGCGAGACTCCTTCGAAAACCCGAAGCCGTTCCATTTCCGCAACATAAAGTTAATAAAGGTGTATCGCAAAGTTCATGAACCTGACCGTGATTCCACGCAATCCTCGCTCCGACAACTAAAAGACTCCGAGCATGTGCTGAACCAGATGCAGACACGCCGAAGTAGGGACGGTGAAGTTCTATAAAGCCGGTCCGTGAGTGGAACGCTTGTTAGTGTACTTCGAAAGCTAGGTCAACAATCGTTGCGCGTTGTGGCAGTAGCATTTTAGACCAAGTGACCTACTAACCAACATCACTTCCCGAGACGCTCAAGTGACCCAAGTGATCAAACTGTGATATTAGTGATAAGTTCGAGATGCCTGCCCCAATCCCAGACACCATCAACGAGCAGGACTACGAAAACGACGACATACCAACCACCAAACTGTTAGAAACCAGGGACAGCATCTCTTCAATCGACAGCGACGTCTCAGTCTCCTTCGATAAGATCCAGGAGCACGAGGACAACCAGCACGAAGCTGAAGATGAAGGTGCCCATATGGCCGACCTCTCGGACAGCTCTTCCGACAACGGATCTGCAGGTGGAGGTAAAGATTCCGGATGCGAAGTCACCCCTGAAGTAACAGAACCCCCATTCACCCCTCCATCTGACGACCTAGCCGATAAAATAGTCCAACAGGTAGAATTCTATTTTTCCGACGCTAACATCACCAAGGACGCTTTTCTCCTTAAACACGTCAAAAGAAACAAGGAAGGCTACGTTTCCCTCAAACTTATCTCGAGTTTCAAACGAGTAAAGCACCTCACGAAAGATTGGAGAGTTGTCGCCCACGCCTTGACCAGATCAACAAAATTAGAAATAAACGAAGCTGGAACAAAATTAAGAAGATTAGAACCACTTCCCCAATACGACGAAACCACCCCCTCACGTACAATAGTAGCTGTCAACATGCCCATCGAGAAGCCAACAATTGAAAACGTGGCTGAACTCTTCAAGCAATGCGGTGAGATAGCCCTGATCCGCATATTGAGACCTGGCAACCCTATACCAGGGGATGTTCGTCAATTCATCAACAAAAACCCTTCTTTAGCTGGTATGGTCTGCGCTTTGGTCGAATTCGTCCACTCTGAATCTGCAAGAAACGCCATCCAACTCCAAGTTGGGCAAGCCATGAAGGTGTATGAATTGAACAACATCCCTCACCCCGAACGCAAAAAGAACAAGAACAAAAAAACCAGCAACTCGAAATTGATATCAAGCTCCTCCGACTACCTTTCTTCCTGCCAATCTAGCTCAGAAGCTGAGGATATGAGACTGAGGATCGACCCTAGAAACCGTTTGAGAAGAGGATCTTCAGCCAATTTCCCATCGAGGTACATCGAACCTGCCGCTTGGTTACAACGCAGACTTTCCGCTTCAAGCACCGAAGCTAACTTCATTTACATGCCCAGAAGGTTGTCGTACAGCAGCAGAGACTCCAGCGACTCTAACCTCTTTTTACCAAGGAGAATGAGCGCGTGCAGCATCAGCAGCTCTGATTGCAGCTCCAGGAGATTGTCGTCTGCTAGTCAAAGTTCCGAGTACAGCAGCCCTAGGTCGAGGAGCAACAGCGCTGCTTTCCAGAACTTCGAGAACATCGTGCGGTTACCCAAGGGTCCGGACGGATCCCGCGGATTTCGCCAAAGGATGACGTACACCGTTGCCCACTGATTTCATATCGAAAGGAGAATCGCGTTCAATAAGAATTGAAAATATCGAACAATCCGGAACTAATTAAGAAACCTCTCGGCTGTTGAAGGTAGGAAGTGTTGGATGACCGAACAAAATTATAAATTCCAAACATAAATCCACATCACGTACGTGTGAGGTCGACATTCAAGGCTCAATTACCTTTTCGTACATCGTAAAAGCGGAATTTCGTGCATTAGACCGAACAAGAAAGATGAATCCATCTTCACTCTACTTTGTCCGACTTTCTCCGAAGGAGAAATGGTTGATTTCAAATGCGGGCCACTTTCTAAGCGTAATTTATCACTATCCGAGCCTATCAACTCTAAATTTCATGAATTAATCATGTTTCGATCATTCTAGACCGACCTCGTTGAACACGCTTCTCCAAGTTCGATGTGAACAAAGCATGACCAACAAGAATCTGTCCGAACCTTTCTCTATTTTGTTTTAAAAATAGGAACGGATCTTCTTCTACTCGACTACTTACCAACGTCCGATTGCTTCAATTTCAGATGTGAGTTTGAAAGTAACCGCAAATGTTGACATGTTTTATTGTGTTCCGTGAATGCACTAAGCTCATTTCAATAAGCTGAAAATTAGATGTAAATACTGAATTTATTTATTTATTTATTGGATGAGTTTGTTGAAATTTTTTCACACAATGGTGATTCTTAATTTATTCGAAATGTGTGATTGTAATAAACGTATTTACTTATACAGGTGTGTTTGTTTTTTTATGATTCGCGCATTCCCTACTTTAATGTTATATTTGTTTTTTATTGCATCAGAACCAAGTTGTCGCAAATCATGGTAGATACCTGTCATGTTACTTGTGTTACGAGTTCATTGTCTACTTTCAAGATGTGAAAAATATCCGTAGGCGTACAAGGTTGATCATGAGAAAGCAAATTGATAATTAGATAATTGTCATCTGATAAAATGAGGTTTTGCAATTCTGAGGAAGATTGCTAAGTCATGAAAACAGCTAAAAAATTATAAATCACCACGACAGTTGCATATGAAACAAGTAATGAAAATTGTTGTAAAACTTTAACAATCTTCAAATACCAAATTCAGATTATCCTTAATTTCTGTTGGTTTATAAAATGTCCCCCAACAAAACACTTTTTTTTTCCTAATGTAAGGACTTCTTGACTTTTGTGTTGAGAAAATATATTAAATTCAATTGTACGAAAAGTTGCAAATTAAGAAAGGTTGAAATAGTGAGCTTTCAAATGACCAATCCTTCCTTACAATTCTACAGGAATAGGCACCCCATCCAGGGGTTGGCTATTTCACTTCTACTAAGAGACAATTTCTAAAAACCCGCAGTTTGAAAATGAAAAAATAATCACAATTTCAAGAAAATATATTCATGTTTCACCAGTGTTCGATAGATTCAGTGGACTGTTTTTTTTTATTATATTTTAAATCTTCTTTTGGGGTCTGAACTCACCAATCTTCTGCTCGCCTGGCATCCAAAGAAACGGCCGACACTCCCGACCACCTCAAACGTCCTATTTGCGGCGCACCAACGTCTTAAGAGCGAAAATCACAGTTTTCTAGTTCGAATATGCGAATTAGTCTTTAATATTTCCGGCGAGAGTTTTTGTAAGAAGTTTTTAGCGGCGATTTCTGTATCCTCACACTCCGAGTTTTTTATCGAGATTGTCTTGTTCTGTTCAGCCCCATATGTTGCATATGACCCGTGCAGAGATGCGCGAAAAATATCACAAAGAATATCTACCGGGGCTTCGCATGAAGTAACTCCCTCATACGAGAGCTCAGGACGAAACATACCGCCCATCTAAAATTAAGAAATTAATTTTATAAAGAGAAAGAGAAAGAAAAAAAACACATACACACACATATACCCTATATCTCTCTCCACGAAATTAACTACTGACTAGGGAGAGGGCACACCTTGCTAACAGGACGCTTAAATATTCCTTTAGTGGTCCGCACTGTAACTACTCTTGTAACTGCATCTGACCCACTGTGCAACTCAATAACTCTCCCCAAATGCCATTTTAGCGGAGGAGACAATTCATCTTTTAACAATACCAATGTATTCAACTGAATAGGAACAGATGAATTACACCATTTGGATCTCTGTAGTAGCGTGTGCAAATATTCTTTATGCCATCGTGACCAAAACTCCTGACTCAATCTTTGCACGAGCTGCCATCTACTTAATCTATTTATTTTCGAATCTAAAAAATTTTGCTCAGGCAAAGAATTGAGAGGAGCCAAGGTTAAGAAATGACCTGGCGTTAGAGGATTCATATCATTTGGATCAGAGCTGAGAGGGGTTAAAGGTCGTGAATTCAACATGGATTCTATTTGAACCAAAACCGTAGAAAACTCCTCGTAAGTCAGAAGCTGATCTCCCACCACTCGCAACAAATGGCCTTTGGTCGACTTTATGCCAGCCTCCCACAATCCTCCAAAATTTGGAGAATACGGCGGAATGGTATGAAAAATTATACCTTCAGATTCTGCAGATTCTTTCATAATCTTTACGAGAGTACGAGCAGCTCCGCGAAATGTTGTACCTTGATCGCTATATATGTGATAGCACTGACCGCGTCGCCCGATGAAACGCCGTAAGGCTGCCAAAAAAGCCTCTGATGAGAGATCTGAAGCGAGCTCTAGATGGATGGCCTTCGTTGCCATACAAACGAATAGGCATATATATGCCTTCAGAGCCTTACAACCTCTTGTTCGACTCATTACTATCGTAAAAGGACCGCCGTAATCTACTCCGGCGCTGGAAAAAGGCTTAATTTGAGTTATGCGTACTGCTGGAATATCGCCCATAATGGGCTGAACGTGAAGCGGTTTCACCCGAAAACACCGGTTACACTTAGAAAGAACCTTACGAATATTTCGTTTAGCGGAAAATATCCAATATTTTTGTACCAATAAATTATGGAGAGATAGTATTCCTGGATGTAAATATTTTCTATGAAGACTTTCAATTAACAAATGAGTCAATCTGTGGTCACCAGGAAGGAGAGCCGGGTGGATTTGTTCGAACTTAAGTCCTGAATGGACCAATCTGCCGCCCACCCTCAGGATTCCCAGTTTGTCTAAGAACGGACTTAGTTTGCGAAGCGGTTTAGGAAGAGCTTTCTTTTGAGATAAAAGAGTCATTTCTCTTGCGAATACAGAATTTTGAGTGCTCCGTACCATTTCATTGAGAGCTGCTTCCGAATCAAATAGGGTAATCATACCCTTGATCGCACTTTTAGGATTGCGACAGTTGAAAATGAAGCGTTTGACATAAGCTACAATTCTTTGCATTTTATCCAGAGAGGAAAATTTGTTCAATAAATCCTGAATAAAATCCGAACTTTCATCAACAGTGACAGTTAAAACTGATGAGAGCTTCTCGCAATCTGTTTCCGGTAGTAGCTCTTTATCCTTCAATATTATATTCGAAGGCCACTTTTCTTCTGCCAGCTTCAACCAAGATGGCCCCGCCCACCATAAGGAAAGTCCAACCAGAGTGACTGGAGTAACTCCTCTAGAAGCAGGGTCAGCTGGGTTTTCGCTTGAACCTACATGATACCAAAGGGATGGGGGTGTGAGCCCTTGAATGGTCGTTACTCGATTAGCAACGAAACAGGTCCATTTATGTGGGCTGCTTTTTATCCACGAAAGAGCAACAGTTGAGTCTGAATATGCGAATATTCTGTCGAATTGCAGTTTTCTTCCGAAATCTTTTTGTATTTTATGTAGTAATTCAGCTAACAATAGAGCAGCGCTGAGTTCAAGGCGTGGAATTGATATGCGTTTTAAAGGAGCTACTCGCGATTTAGCGCATAGAAGATGCGCTGATATGGAATTATCTGCTTGTATCAATCGCACATAAACCACAGCGGCATAACCGACATTACTCGCATCACAAAAACCGTGGAGTTGACATGATCGCATGCCTTCCGATGCTAGAAAACGCGGAATGGTAATATTAGAGAGTTGACACATTTCCTTCCTGATGTGAGACCAAATTTGAATGATATGGTCAGGAGGAGAACTATCCCAATCCAATCCTAAACTCCAGAGTTGCTGTATTAGATGTTTTAAATTCAAGACGAATGGCGTTAAAAACCCGAGTGGGTCGTATATACGAGCTAATTCCGATAGTACACTGCGTTTCGAGCAAGTCTCACCGAGAGGTTTCACGCTATAAGAAAATGAATCCGTTGAGGGATTCCATTGCAATCCTAATATCTTTAATGTCGAATCAGGTTCCAAATCAAGAGTTATTGATTGCGTTTGTTCCACGGAATCAGAAAGATGAGCAAGAAATTGCGGATCATTGCTCGCCCACTTTCTGAGTTCGAAGCCTGATTTCTTTAAAATATGAGTGAGGTCTGATTGTACCTGAAGAGCTTCCGCAAGCGAGTCAGCACCAGACACAATGTCATCTACAAAAGTATCTTCCTCCAGAATAGAGCACGCGATAGGATATGCAAATTTATTTTCATTAGCTACTTGCTTTATACAACGCATGGCTATAAAGGGACTACTTTTGATACCAAAAACTAACGTTGTTAACCGATACTCTCGAATCGGCTCTGACTGATTAAAGCGCCATAATATGCGTTGAAAATCTAGGTGATCCGTTCTGACCAGTATTTGTCTGAACATTTGTCGTATGTCCGAGGTGAAACAAACGGCGTGAAGTCTAAACCGCGAGAGAACTGACGAAATATCTTGATGTAGTTTAGGTCCACGAAGAAGGGTGTCATTGAGAGATAATCCGTTAGGGCCTTTATGCGAGGCGTCTAATACAACCCTTAATTTCGTGGTCAAGCTCTCTGGTTTTAAGACGCAATGATGGGGTATATAATAAACCGAAGGATTTTCAAAATTTTCGGTAATCAATTGCATGTGCCCTTGATCTAAATAGTCCTGCATGAACTCGCGATATTGTTGGTATAGGAGTGGATGCGAAATCAATCGCTTTTCTAGAGATAAGAAACGTTTCAATGTTTTCTGACGAGTATCACCGAAAACAGGAACCGAATCAACAAATGGAAGTGAAACGATAAAGCGACCAGATTCGCTTCGAGCTAAAGTCTCAACAAAATTCTTCTCCGCCAATGAATCTTCAGGTGAAGGCACCTCACGAGCCTCAACCTGTTCGAGTTCCCAAAATCTTCTCACAAAGCCTTCTAGAGAGTTATCATAATATTCTAAAAACGAGTTGACGATCTTAGTTGGAGCTAAATCAATATTTCCTATAATCACATGCCCGAAAACTGTATCAAGCGCTACCGGTTCATCCGCAGAACTTCGAATACTTGTGCCCCTCAACACCTGTGCGAAAATATCCGCACCCAGTAATAGGTCTACTGGTGCTGACTTATTAAAGTCAGGGTCAGCAAGAGTCAAATTACTAAACTTTTCAAATTTACTTCGCGGAATAGTGGCTTGAGGCATATTGGAGCAAATCTGAGGGATGATCACGAAGTCAACATTTAATTCTGGCTCATCTGAATTATGTGGTTTTAATATGCAAGAAACACCTCGATTAGCTTTAGTAGCTGTCTGACCCACCCCTTTAATATTAACAGAAAGTGCTGTGGTGGGCAGTCGCAAGAAATCGCAACATCTTTTCGTCATAAATGATGACTGACTTGCACTGTCTAGCAGTGCGCGCAACGTGCGATATTCGCCAGAATTGTCGAGTATATTAACTAAGGCGGTAGACAATAAGATAGTACGTTGAGAATTAACGAATAAATTGACGCTATCTTTAACGTCCTCAGAACTGTCAGTGCCGGTTGTGCTAGTCGCTGCACCTTCAGTTAGCGAGTCTGAGCCGAAATGCAAAAGAGTATGATGTTGTTGCGAACATTTTCGGCAAACAGACTTTGATTTACAATTCGATGCAGTATGTTTATCACCCAAACAATTGGTACACCATCTCTTATTCTTAACTAAAGCATATCTTTCTTTAGCTGACTTATTCAGAAACTTTGGACAACTATATATCAGATGCGATTGAGAGCAGAAGCTACAGCAGGCAGACGTAGACGCGGATGAATTCACCAAAAAACTTGAACTCATTCCTCCCTTCCCTGCAATATTCTTATAAACAGGTTTATTTTTTGGAATATCCGATTTTCTAGTGTTTGAATTACATAAAGCAACATTATCCCAAGCATTACATTGCCTTTCCAAAAATTCGCATAAAGTTCTGTAATAGTGGTGGAGTATAAGACTTGATCCGCATTCTAACTCGAATCTTGTTTGTGTAACGGAATCTAATCGATCGAACAACATACTAAAGACGACGAAGTCCCATTGCTTGACTGGAAAGTTGAGGTTTTCCAAAGCGGAAAGATTTTCGGAAAACGTATCGATGAGAACACGCAATCCCATTAAATTATCAACCACGTTAATGCGCTTAGTTCTTTCAATTGTTTGCCAATGGGCCGCTGCTATCAATCTTTTATTTTCGTATCTCTTTCTAAGAGCAGAATAAGCAATTAAATAGTTCGCACTGGTTATCGGTGTACATTTGACAACAGAAAGAGCGTTACCTTTAAGTGAAGAGATCAAATAATTATATTTATCGATATCGGACAGCGCAGTATTATTATGAATCAGTGAATCGAAAACATCTGAATATGTCTGCCATTGCCTAAGATCACCGTCAAATGTGGGCAGTTCGAGTTTCGGCAATCTAACTTTACAATGACTTTCTTTATTTTCTGTGAAGGAAGAATCAACAATAAGTTGCTCATATAAGGCCTGAATATAGTAATAATCATCGTTAAATGCAGATGAAATTTCATGATGTGGTCCGAGATCAGCTCCTTCTACTACAGCGAAAATAGAAATAATTTCATTGTGAATTGCTTCGAAATTTTCAAATATCGCGTCAATACGTTTGTATCGACACTTAAAGTTCGTATGAACATTAGGGTCAGTCAATGCCTGATCAGCCACTTTCTTTAAATCTTTGATTTTTGCAATTGTGCTATCGCGTTGAGCTAATAAACCCTTAAGTTTCCTATCGGATGACATTTCGAGAAATTATAGAAACTACCAGATATCAACAACTAATTATTATCGCGTATTTTTCTTATTGTTTATATTAGGAAAAGAATGAAATATTATATATTTCAAAACTGGTGAATATTAATGCGTATGAGAGAGATATATAAAAGCAAGAGTGAGATGTATCAAAGCGAGAGTGAGATATGTTTAAGCGAGAGCGAGAAAGAAATGTGCGAGCAAAATTGTACCCGATGGGGGTAGATAATTTCGAAGAGAGAGAGAGAGAGAGCGGTGTAATGACTAGCGCAATGATGAAAAATTGAAAATATGAAAATTGAAAATGGCCGCAAGTGAAGGAAGCACTTCAGACGAAGAAACGAACAACAAAATGTAGTCCAGACTTCGATGGTGAAAATAATCCGGCTCTGCAAGGATCATAAATGTTCGATAGATTCAGTGGACTGTTTTTTTTTATTATATTTTAAATCTTCTTTTGGGGTCTGAACTCACCAATCTTCTGCTCGCCTGGCATCCAAAGAAACGGCCGACACTCCCGACCACCTCAAACGTCCTATTTGCGGCGCACCAACGTCTTAAGAGCGAAAATCACAGTTTTCTAGTTCGAATATGCGAATTAGTCTTTAATATTTCCGGCGAGAGTTTTTGTAAGAAGTTTTTAGCGGCGATTTCTGTATCCTCACACTCCGAGTTTTTTATCGAGATTGTCTTGTTCTGTTCAGCCCCATATGTTGCATATGACCCGTGCAGAGATGCGCGAAAAATATCACAAAGAATATCTACCGGGGCTTCGCATGAAGTAACTCCCTCATACGAGAGCTCAGGACGAAACAACCAGGAATCAGAAATATTCTCATGTGATGTTATGAATATCCATTGATTAATCAAATTAAATTTGATTTACTGGAAAAATACAAAAATTGAAAGTTCACGTCATAAGCTTTTTCATATGAAGTATTACATAGAACAAGGAGACTGGAAAAATAGCCGAGAGGCTGTTCCATGGTTCCCAGTTCCTCACTGATGGGGGAGCGCATATGAGAGAACTGGAGCGATTGAAAAGAAGAAGAAGTATTACATAACGTATCTTCCCTATTCAAAATTTGAGGGTAGGAAATGCCCATTTCACAGGGTGGTTATTTCACTAATGAATTATATGGGTAAAAATGTTTCTCCAACCTTATGATCAGTGGCGTAGGAGAGGGACCCGCAGACCCCGCAGTGCGGGGGGGCTGCACTAAGAGGGCCTCCGAGCCAAACGAAAATGTTTGAATGCGGCACCAGTAACTATTGAACTTGCCGGGTCGCGATATTTTTCTGATGATATAACGAACAAAACCTAAACAATGATGGTACAGTTTATATGTTATCGAAAAATAGAGAAATATTCCTGAATTATATTCAAAACACGAAGGTTAACAGTAATTCGATTCGACATATGCCTCAGTCACACCCTGTGCTACCCCATTTTGAAGAGTTTTTCATAGCGTCAAACTTTTCAGTATTTCTCTTTGAAGGTCGCTACATGATCCTTTTATTGGGGCTCGGCGGCTTATTTGACATGTTGTTCTTCAGGCGGCTTGCGTCTTATCTGTTATTGCAGAAATTATTGTCAATTCTCCAATCAGGATATTTTCATGAAGAAGGGGAAAATATTATTAAGTCTTTTCATATTCATTTGAATTTTAGTAGTGAGAAACCACGTTGAGAGTTTATTTACAATCAACGACAAAGTTTTCAATGTTTTGACTCTTTAAGTGTCTTTGGTTCCAGAATTGCAATTTCATTCAAGATTAGTTCTATAATTAATTGCGTAGCTTATATTTATCCGTTTAGAAACGTCTCTCGCATTTTTTCATTTTCAATATTGAAAAAAAAAGAAAAGTTATTGAATGCGCCAATTACAAACGGCAGTTCGAAAGTCCTAAAATTTTTCAGAAATAAGAAAAAATGTGAGATCGGAGAAGAAAATATTTGAGTGGAGCTTGCAAAAAAAGATTCCAGAGAGAAAAAAAATGCATTTTCTACGCGACGAAAGGTTTTTTTTTTGATATTTTAATAAGCCAATACCTGAGTCACAATAAATTATTCAGCACAGTGGCGTATTAGAGGTCCCTGGCACTAAAAGGGCCCCCAAGTCAAACGAAAAGCTTCAAATGGGGCCCACATAATTTCATTCTATTGAACTTGCGGATTTGCTATATTTTTCTGGAAAGTAATGAACAAAACTGAAACAATGGATATACAATTATTATTACTCCTGAAAAATAGAGAAATGTTCCTAAATGGTTTAAAAAACATATAAGGTTCTCAATAACTCCATTCGAAATTGGAATCATCACTCAATTAGTTTTTTAATATACTGTCAAGCTTTACGGGACTCTCTCTGGACATCGTCAAATGATCGTTTTATTAGGCTCGAGATACTCAAGAATTATCTTAGGAATACAATAACGCAAACACGTCTATCAGAATTTTGGGCCTACTACCTACTACAGCTTTGAACAAGAAGTAGCGTGAAGCTTAGTCATCGACAAGTTGATAGATATGTTTGAACAAAAAAATTTAATTTAATTTTTCATCACATTGATTTCTTTCTAGTTATTTTTATATCAGAATCTATGTAGTTTTGTTTACAAAATCTGCATTTTGAAGAGTATTCCGTAGCATTCTACACGTAGATGTAGGCTTTCTTCTCGCCGAAACGGTGTTGAAACGATCCTGAGCAGGTGTTGTTTTTCGTTGCCCACCAAGCCTCGGTCTTTCCAACACGGAACCTGCCTCCCTGAACCTATTCCAAAGTCGAGATATCACATTTTGGCTGACTTGGAGCCTTTCCGCTACAACAACCTGAGTTAGGCCACGCTGTAGCATTCCGATAGCCGATAGCCCTATTAGCCTCAGCGTTTGCTACTTTACGTCTTGGTATTTCAGAAAAGTCGTTTCAAATCGAAACTGTGCTCCATTTCAAAATAAGAATATTCATGAAGCATATGCAAAGGACCAAACTTCAGAAAAAAGGTGACCAGATTTACGAAATTTCTCATACTGATTTTTTTGGATCGATTCAAGTTGTTATTGAGGTTTAAATCATTCTACAGCGATTTTCTCGAAGATTACATACTTTTCAAAACGACTGAATAAGATATCCCTTATTCTTGTGGAGCAGTATACTTGTCATTTTGTTATCGATGGAAATTTTGAACTCGACAAGATCTTCCAAATAAGGTATCAAAACACCCGCCATTCCTATTTAAACTCTATGCGTTGGGCTCCTCTTTTTTAGGGGGTGCCAAGAGGGGATGCAAAGAGCTGAAAAGTTGTTCCTTAAGCTTTTTGGTAAAATTCTCACTTATGAACTTCAAATCATAGTCAAAATGCAGTGTTTACAATATTGAGAGAAGAAAAAATAACACAGAAGTTCACTCAGTTTTTTTCGGGCATTTCGGACCCTAGGATTGTAATGTACCTATTTTCATACTAACACAGTATTGAAACCCCTGCCTATTCGACCTGAAAGTGAATTGACATGAAGGATACTCAGAGTTCTATGAACTTTTTCGACCGCTCGTCAGGCGATGAAAACCTAAATTACATAACGACCACTTTGACTAATCTCGCTAACGGTTTGATTGCGAAATATTGCTACCATTTTCCCATAACCTGGCATTATTCAAGAGTGAATTCCAAGATGTGTCGGTTGGGCTCCTTCTTATTGCAATCTATTCATGCAAGAAATATTCGTCATCGATGTCAGGAAATATTATTGAGTAACTGGATCTACCGTGCAAAATGATGTACATTTTTGTTGGCATTATTTCCTGGTAAGGAAACAGAGCGCTACTGATGTTTCCTTGGAGACAGGGGTTAATTTTTTTATTCTTTCCAAACTAGACTTAAGGACCACGCATTTTGAGAATACCCAAACTAAATATATACGGAATTACCCAGTATTAATATGTAATAGCGATTTAGATATTTTTCCCCCCACAATCGATGAAAAACTGTTTACTAACAGGTACATTGAATGATCAATCACAATCATTGTTCCTGTGCCCAACGAATTTGAAGATAATTCCATTCATCAGGGTGATAACGACCCACCACAACCACATAAAATATTCTCCAACAGAACAATATGCAGATATTGAACTGGCCCGCAAACTCGCCGGACATTAATCCATTTGAGCGAGTAACTATGTGAAATAACTATAAAATTATTCTCTAGGTGACAAAAGTAAGAAACTAGCCAAAAATCGTAGTCGGATTTTAGTACCACAGATATAAGGGCATTTCTTATCTTTCTAACTCTATAATCTTTGGCGAAGAGTATCACACAAAGATTTTCTATCGAATATATTGCAGTTGAAGTAGAGGAAAATATTCATCTCATTCCCAGAACAAAGATTGTTTATTCCTTGAGAGACCTAGGGGGCCAACACTTTTAACGATGTGCGTGGAACACATTCTCGCATCACCTCAAATGAGATTTGTGGGTTACAACATTCCTCAAAGAAATAGGAGAATTTAAATTAGATGCGGCAGAATTCAAACGTTCATGACACAATCAAATTTCCAAGTTTCGACTTCACTTCGTCAATTATTATTCTGCTTCAAGTTTTAATCTACTTTCTCCGGAGTAAGTACTTGAATTACACGAGTGTGTGATGACGATTTTCTTGCAGCTCGTGGTAATTAGGCGTTCGACTTTCTTCTGGCCGAATGCAAAAAAATTTGAATATAGTGGTATGGATCTCTTCGACAAATTGCATTATATTTCTCGTGCATGAAGGATTCGATCAATTCTAATGGGTTCTTTCGAACAGGAGGAACGTAATTGCTTGGACTTTCACAGTGGGAACTATGATGTGCATATCGGGTCTATTTAGAAAATGAACACATAGAAAAGCGAAGGACCTTAATGATAATTTCATTTGATCGATCTGTACCACAACCATTGTAGATTTTCTCTTTCACTAAATGCGGTTGATATACAGAGCTACTTGATACACTTTTCCATAGTTTGGGTCCTACTTCGCTGTGACAAAACTACCTTCTATGAAACTGAAATTATTTTATCCTACATTCTAGTAAAGGCTATCAGATTTAATGCTTCATCAATTTTTAGCCCTATATTATTGAAGAAAAAAATTGAAAGACATTTCATATCTGAAAACTTTCGTTCCGAAAATATTAATATAATTTTTGTAGTATTCGAATTTTGTCCTGAAAACTTGAATGCTTGAAGTATTGTTCTCTATCAGTTTCTCATTGATAAATAAAAAATGCCATTTTTAGAAAATATAGAATTAGGCAGAAACTAGGCATAAGTTGTTTGTTCAAGTTTCTGAAAATTCATAACATTGTACTCTTTTCATATGATCGTAAAATCGAATGGAAAACTTTTGATTCATTTATCTCCTAGAGTCAGGCAACCCAACATATTGGTTGATTGTTACGAAAGTTGTCAGTATCCATATTTGATGATTTATTAACACATTTCCATGTAACTTTTCATTGAAATCGGCATAATTTGATCAAAATATAGAGTTGATTTTATTCCTCATATATAAGTAGAACATATTTCTACTACTATTTTCTGTCTTAGGTCCAAAACTCAACAGGAAAGGTGTAACTATGTTCTCTCAATGGGCTTGAGGTAAAAGCTGGAGGGTAGAGATATCCGAGTGATTTATTTCCCAGAGTACTGACTTTAGAGAAGATCTAATTGCAGATTCATAATCAAAATTTCGAAACATTGGTCCACTTTGAGGCGCTGTATAGGTAAGCCAGAAGAATGATACTGTACCAATGCTTGATTTTTTAAGAAGTATAAATTTGGTGTCGATCGGAGCAAAAAAAAAATTTTCAAAATTCAAAATTTTCCATATTATGGAAATTTTGCCGCAATATCAATTTTCTATGATCGCCACCAAAATATTCTCACTTACTAATTCGAGGGCGTAGAATACGAATCTGAAACAAAAATATTTTTTTAAACATCTATTTTTCAAGTTATGGTGAGATTTTGGACCTTATCAAAAACAAATCATGAATTTCTGAACTAGTCGCTCTAGAAATGTGTCATTTGCACAATTTTTTTCTTAAAGAATCAATCTATGAGGAAAAAATCATCAATTTTCACTGATAATGTGTGGCCTCCGTATAAGCAAAGAATTTTTTGGTTACGATTTTTATTTTTCCCAAAACAACTGAGGTAGTAGATTGCTCTCATTATTTCCTATGTAACTCTCATCTTGGTTCGAAAAAGCCAATCAAAAAGCAATTGAATATTCCAGTAGTACTGTTCCCAAATTGAATAAATTTCGAATCATATAATAATAATATACTGATCTAGAAGAGTAAGGAATATCGTATTCAATCGTTCTGAAAAGTATGTAATCTTCGAAAAAATTGCTGTAAAATCATTTAAAATTCAATGAAAACTTGAATCAATCCAATAAAAAACAGTATGAGACATTCGTCTATCTGGTTGCCTTTTTTCTGAAGTTTGGTTCTTTGCATATGCTTCATGAATGTTCTTATTTCGAACGAGTTTTCTGAAAATGCGAAGACTTAAATTAGCAAAAGCTGAGGTTAATAGGGATATCGGAATGCTACAGGGTGGCCTAATTAAGGTTGTTGTAGCGGAAAGGCTCCAAGTTAGCCAAAGTGTGATATCCCGACGTAGGAATAGATTCAAGGCGAAAGGTTCCGTGTTGGCAGACCAAGGCTTGGTGGGCGACAGAAAAAAAAACACCTGCTCAGGATCGTTTCATCGCCGTTTCGGCGAGAAGAAAGGCTACATCTACACGTAGAATGCAACGGAATACTCTTCAAAATGCAGATGGGGTCTAAGTTTCCATCGAAACCATCAGACGATGTTTGAGAGAGGTGAATCTAGATTCTAGACGTCCATTAAGAGAAGTTCCATTAACACGTGACCAAAAGCGTCAAAGACTGGAATGGGAAAGGCAACATATCAATTGGAACGATCAATGGCTTAGAAGTACACATTTGTCCTGGGAATATGACCGCCTTACACTATAGGGAGCATGTCATTGACAATGTTTCCTCTTAATTTTACGCTGCCATTGATGACACTAGACCGCACCGTGCAGCCATAGTTGAGAATGCGCTCGAGGAGCTTGGTATTCCTTAAATGAACTGAGAGAGCTTCTGCCTTATTTATGGAACTAAATTCCTCAAGAAATATTCAACAAACTCGTGTGTAGTATACAAAGAAGATGTCAAGCTGTTATTGATTCCCGTGGAGGCCATACATTGTATTGAAAGTCTCAAAATGCTCGAATTCTCTGGGAATAAAATTTGGTTATTTCTTTCGATTTTTCCAAACCACCCCGTATACGCTGCAGACCTACTGGCTTAAATTAATTTTATTTCCCGCAACTTTAAATCATATTAATATGAATTTTCATCACAAAATCTCATGAGAACTATATTTTTTGTAACTTAAGTCAATATCCCTAACCAAGGTGGAGCAGTTCATTTATAATTCACAAAATATGTAAGGTTAAGTTTCTTGTTCTCTCACCTATAATTATTGAAAAATCAGTTATGGATAACACTGATACACTCCGTGTGCAAAGCCTACTCTTAACCCGCCAATCAACGGAGGTGGTATTTCTTGTTTCATGACAACAGTTGAAATAGTTTCATAATTGATATTTTTAAGGAAGTATTTCATTTATTAGGCATACACGAGAGTATAACATTTCTCATTTTGCTCTTCATTCACAAATCCTTCCAACTAGACGATTGAAGATACTCATGGTCCTTTGTTCGTTCCTCCGGGTCTTGCATAATAACCAGCTTGATAATTTTGTACGTTGTTGCAGTATTCACAGTAGCCTGGAGCTCCTTGGGCACCTGGGGATCCTCTCAAACCAGGTGGACCTGATAATAAAAAAAAACGTGAAACACTAATTTACGTTTTGAGTTGTGAACTCACCAGGCATTCCAGGTTCACCTCTATCTCCAGTTTTTCCTGGTAAACCCTCACCAGGAGGTCCTTGTATCCCTGTAAAATTTAACTTTATCAAGAACATACCTCTAAAACATTGCATGAGCCCTTCAGTTTCATTCTATTGCTCTGATGTAAGACCAAAAAAATTGAAATTCATTAAGTTATATCTGGTGATTGACAGGCGATGACCCATGAAGCAATACTCAGAATATCTAGAGAATGCGCAGGTGATGAGAGAGAGTGAAGTACTGAGAAATACTTCAGTACGATGCTTGCAATAAAGCGGAATGGGAGCAGGAATACACCGACCAAAATTTCAAATACTGTTAAGTAGTATGCAGATGGTTCTAAAACCAACACGGGAGCTGGCGCTAGGGTTCACTATCGTTAGGCTCCTGTGTGAGTGTTCTGCAAGCAGAAATATCAGCAATCGAAAGATGTCTAGATATTAATCTAGAAAGAAACTATCAGAAATTCGAAATAGCTATTCACTCAGATAGTCAAGCTGCTATTGAAGCACTGAAATTCTAAGTCATCGACTCAAAGTCGACATGGGAATGCTGGAACAAGCTCAATGAGGTAGACAAGAAAAATAATGTCTCTTCGATCTGGGTTCCTGGTCATTCGGGAATCACTGGTAACGAAGAGGCCGATAAACTTATTGAGAGGGTGCTCGGAAACCTCTAACTGACCCAGAACCTTTCTGTGGTATAGGAAAATGTACATATGAGAAAGAGGTTCTGGAGAAGGAGAAAACTGAAAGAGAAAAACTCTGGCAAAATCTCCCAGGTTTGGATCACTCCAAGAAGTTCCTTCGGAATTTTGAAACTGCAAGATCCAAAAAATATTTGGATCTCAGTAAGAACCAACTACACCTCCTTACTGGCTTTCTTTCAGGGCATTGTCTCCTCAGAAAGCACTTGCTGACGAGTTTAGATTCTGTGGGGAGGAGGGAGAAACTCCTATTCACCTAGTCACAGAATGCTTTGGCATTGTAAGCCAAAGGAAACAATGCTTTGCTCAAGAGACTAGTAGGAGTGAGGAATTAGCTTCACTGAAGCCTTCCGAGGTATTGGATTTCATAAGATCTCTGGGACTGGAAAGGTTTTTTAGTTGGTTAAAGTCCATCTTTGTTAGCATTTTAAAACCGTAGACGGCAGCAAGGCTATAGAACTTTTTCTCTATCTCAAGGCCAAGAAAAAAAGAAGTTGATTTACCTGGTGTACCCCTTGGTCCAGGAGGTCCTTCTATTCCAACACCTTCTGGTCCTCTTTCGCCTTTCTCCCCTTGGTCTCCTTTAGGACCTGTAGAACCTTGAGGACCTGGCGGTCCTGGCAAACCCATGAAGCCTCTGTCGCCAGGCAAACCTGGTATCCCTGCATCACCTGAATGAACAACTTCAACCTTAGATCCTTAAATAATATAATCGCGACATCTTTGAAAATATAGCTGAGTTGTGAATGAAGAAAGATTAATTCATGATGCACGAAAAATTATTTTGAAAAGTTATTCACGATACTGGGTCTTTCGAAAGGATTATATGTTTTCAATGACATTGATATTTCGAAACTGGAAATGAGTTTTTGAATTGATTTATTTCAATGAGAAAATATATCCTTCTTTCAGAAAGACTTCGTACAGAAGCGTTAAAACTCAAATTTTCCAATAAAAAATTTATGTTCAAGCTCGGTGAAGAATTTTAAGAAAAATTGTGGAATAGCTCATGATCCCTGTATACCTTACTATTCATTCATTATTACCTTGTCACTCGCTTGGGTAATTCAAAAAGTAACAAACAAATCTTTTGTATTATACACAACAAATAAACAGAACAAATAAAAGAACAGAAAAATTTTCCAAATTTTCTGGTGTTTTTCAACAGGATGTAACTCATTGAAAAAAGGTTGTATAATAACTAGAAAAATCAACTTTTGAAGCTTGAACACTCAAGTTTCTGAATTTGTTGGATAACAATTTTTCAAAGTACCGGAAGCCATGCAATCGTCGGATAAAGCACGAAGAAAATTTTTTTCAAATTTCTCAATTTTTTTTCTGCTCTACGGGCATTCAAGCCAGTCTGTTTATTCAGCTCTAATTTGGTTTTCACTATTCTCGGAAATGACCAATTGTCCTCGAGATATCCAATTTCGAATACAAAAAGGCCGGTTTCTTTTCCTGTAGAAAATTTCCTACATAAATAGGTTATGTCGGATTAGAAAATTTTTTGATTCACATGTAACGGTACTGTGAAAAAGAGCAAGAAAATGCCATTTTGCCATTTGTTGATTAACGGACTGTATCTTCGTCAATATGTATGAACTTTGAATTCATTCAATCCCTTTTTTTTTTGGTGAAAATAGCGGTTTGGATGTGTCTTAAGCTCCAAAGGAGGTGGATCAGAAATGTATTTTTTTTTCAGGAAAAGAAATTATTCTGAAAATATCGAAAAAAAAAAATTTCTTCAAGTGAAAAAAAAATTTTTTTTCCAGCGAGAATTTTTATTTTTCTCTCGATATTTTCAGAACATAATTCAAAAGTTTTTTTCAATCGTAAAAAAGACATTATCAAATATTCGAAATTAAAAAAAAATTATCTTGAATTTTTTTATAATCTCCCAAAACATTCAAAATGGAGTGGAAAGTGAAAAAAAAATTATTAATTTTTGAAAAGAAAAGCTTAACTTTGAAGAACAAAAACCTCATTTCCATAATTTTCTCAGAATTTGAATCAATCGGTTCAGGAAAACCGCTGAACCGATCGATCTACCGATTTGTAAGGGTCTTGGGGGTACATTAGGGTGTAAAATTTTCCTAAAAGCTCAGCTTTCCATCCAATATTGACGCCATTTTCTTGATCTTTTTTCACATTACCATTACGAGTGGAAAAAAAAATTTTTCAATCAGACAAGAACGACTTTTGTAAGAAATTATTTGCAGAAAAATACACCCTCTGTCGCTTTGCTAGGTCTACAGTAGTTTTGCATTCAAAATTGGATATCTCGAAGACGAATGGTAATTTCCGAGGGTAGTAGAAAACAAATTAGAGTTGAATAAACAGGCCATGCGGCCTTTGCATCGGTCTAGCTCGGAAAAATTTTTCCATGCGCGTAGAGCAGAAAAAAATTGAAAAATTTATGAAATTCTTTTTTCCTGGCTAGCCGTACTCTGACAAATTTTTAACCAATAAATTCAGAAATTAGAGTCTTCAAGCTTCAAAAATTGATTTTTCTAATTCTCATTCGACCATTTTTCACTGAGATGAAAACTGTTGAAAAACACCAAAAACTCAGACATTATTATTCTCTTATGATCCTCATTCATCAATGATAATAAAGGAAATTCCATTGAAAGTAAATTTTCTTCTGTTGAACTCTTCGATGCTCAACTGTGTTATCGGAATCGGAAATCCATTGCCTGAATCTCATACATGTTTTACCGAGTAATAATTTAGTTTGCATCTATGACCCTTCAAAAAAATTTTTTTTTAAGAGTTTGATATGCTGACCTGGTATAACCCCTAGGTCCTGGTTTTCCTGGAGGACCAGTTCTTGTTAAGCCTTGAGGTCCAGGAGGTCCCCGCAAACCCAAAATTAAATCATCCATTCGATCTGCATGCAATTAAAGCAGAAGGTATTATCACAACAAGCGGAAGTCCAAGATGTTAAAATTGTTGAATGTCTCTATGAACGATCTTGAAATCGTAGTGGGCATTGGAAGAATAAGAATGACAGATGAAGTGTGGTACTGAACAATGTCTTCATTCGTTTATTCAATGTCGTTTTCAAAAACACTGTGAAAAATTGATTTCAGGAATGAAATTTCCAAAAATTTCTAAAAAAGGTCTACATGAATCGGAGTTGATTAAATTAAACTTTTTTCTGCACAGAATCACATCAAGAGCCACTGCAATTTTACGCTCATTCAATAGAGACAATTCGTATTGTCGATTGCAATTCCTATAAGAAACATCGTCCAAAACGGTAACATGGAGTCCCATTTGTTGGAATAACAGCTTGCGGTATTAGCTAGGAAAAAGAGTTATTAGTAACAATGGTACCTTGAGGTCCTTGTGGTCCAACTGGCCCGGGCCGACCAGGTTTAGATCTACCTGGGGGCCCAGGTGGTCCAATCAACGAGGCTGACAGTGTAGTCAGTTGATCTGATATAAAAAATGTGGATGAAATAATGAAAAAAACAATGGTACTCAATGTCCAAGAATCTTCCAGATTTATAAATAAGTATGATGTGTCTCTACTACTAAGTGTTAAAATCAAAATATTCTTTGTCTTCACGGAAGCCATACCGAAAATATACTGCTCCAAAAGAGTTAGGGATATCTTAGTCAATCGTTTTGAAAAATATGTTACCTTCGAGAAAATCGCTGTAAAATCATTTGCAACTTAAAAACAACTTGATTCGATCCAATAGTATGAGACATTTCGTCAATCTGAAGATTGGTTCTTTGCATATGTTTTTGGCGAAAAAAAAAGCGTACATCTAGGTGTAAAATGCTATGAAATACTTTTCAAAATGCAGATGGGGTCCAATTTTCCATCGAAGTTTGAGAGAGTTGAATCTAGGTTGTAGACGTCCATCAAGAAGAGTTCCTTCTGCACGTGACCATAAGCGTCAGAGACTGTGAAGGGCAAGGCAACATTCTAAATTGGAATGATCAATAGCGTAGTGTCTTTTTCACAGATCAATCTAGATACGGACGATTTTCAGATTCTCGAGGAATAAGGGTATGGACAATCCCCCGCATCCCCCGTAATCGTCGATATGTCCATGAACTCCATTCATTCAGGTAGAGTGTTATTATTGTATGGACCGGGATATGTTTTAACGGGCTCACAGATCTACACATTTGTCCTGGAAATATGACCGCCTCACACTATAGGGAGCATGTCATTGATAATGATTTGCCAAATTTTCAAGCTGCTTTTCGTGAAACTTTGTATATTCCACATTTACCAATACCTCCGCACTCATCAGATTGAGAGAACATGCATGGGATATGCTCCAAAGAAGATTAGATAATTATCAAAATACCCCAGAATCCTTGAATGATCTAAGAGAACTTCTAACAGATTAATGGAACCAAATTCCTCAAGAAATGTTCAACAACCTTGTGTGTAGTGTGCAAAGAAGATGTCAAGCTGTTATTGATGCCCGTGAAGGCCATACATTGAATTGATAGTCTCAAAATGCTTGAATTCTCTCGGAATATTACTTTATTTAAATCGATTTTTCTTAACCTCTCTGTTACGCTGTATACCTACAGGCTAAAATTAATTTTATTTCCTGCTACTTGAAATCATTTTTATATGAATTTTCATCACAAAATCTCATTAAAACTATATTTTTCTGCAATTTAAGTCAATATTCCTTACTCATGTGGAGCAGTTTATATTTGAAACATAAATAGGTTATTATAGTAATCTACTATAGTAGATTCAATAGTACAAATTTTTTACGAAGACTGATTAATGGAAACGTCCATGTTGGCGTTATGGCATTATGACTTTCCTTCAAAATCAAAACGGTCATATCTTTAAACAAATTTAATTCCATGAAATTACGATTCTTGAAAAAGAATCACATAAGATTCGAAACGTTGGCGATGTATGAATAGGAAATTGAATTGATATATTTTATACAAATTCCTGTGATTATTATTTCATTTTTTACGAAGGTTTTATCTTTTTGTTTTAGAGACCCACCAAAAGGCTGTTAGATAAATCACATATGTTCGGCGAACAAACTTTTGTACAACTCTTTCCCTGCTTCCAACTTTCTTCTGAAAAAGTATGGAAGAATTTTTCCAAAATGGACTTTGGGTTTGAGAAGAAAAAATCAAAAGACCCTCAACTTTCAACTGAGTAACTTATTGTCCTAAGAAAAACTGTGTATGACAAAATATAATGTATAACAATCTCATTATACCTCTTAAAACAGCGGCACAGATGTCCCTTACTTCAGATTCAGTGAAGCTTTTTCCCTGAAGAAAAAACAAAATTAATTTTAGAATGAAAAAATTTTTTGTACGGATCAAAGTTTTCTTACAGGCGCTCCATCCAGTCCTGGTATTCCAGGTTGTCCCCTTTGGCCTGGGGGGCCAGGTAATCCAGATGGTCCATCCTTTCCAGGCATTCCAGGATAACCAGCGGGTCCTTCCGGTCCTCTCTCACCTGCAGCACCTCTCTCCCCAGGCTGCAGAATTTGAAACATTATCATTAACAGTTTGTTGGGATAGAATTCTCAAAAGTTCAAGAAGCCAGGACACTAATGGGCTTCTCAACCACGAAAAAACAACATTGAGAAAACGAAATAGTTATTTATGATATGAGTGTTAAAAGTTTAAAAGTGACGTTTTATTTTCTGAGTGAAAAAATTTGTGAAAAGAGCGGAGAGAATTGAACGATTTCACGAACAAAATAAAATCACTTTCAACACATATACCATACAATGTTTTTTATATGCAATGACAATAAACTTCAAATGGCATTTTAATATTCAAATAATCAAAATGTTGTGAATGGCGAATGTTGCCATTCGTTATGATTATGGGAAAAGACGTTGTCATTTGAATTACGTCCCTGTCCAATTTTCGTCTTGGGTTTTTAACTTCTTAATATGTTTGTCGAGAGTCGAATTATTAATAAAAGTGAAGATTTGGTTGTTCTTCTGGATATTGAAGAGTCTGCAAGAAGAGCAAATCTGGAACTCCTACCTAAAAAATCTGATCAGCAGTACGATATTGCATATGACAATTTCCTGGTCTGGTGTGAATTGAAAAATGTAGAAGGGAACTTCAGTGAAACTGTTTTCCTGGCATACTTAGAAGAAAAATCAAAATTATGGAGTTCATCAAATTTGTGGAGCAAATTCTCAATGATAAAGTCAGGCAACTTTGTTGAAAATGATGTGTATGTAAGTAAATATTTTTAGGTAATTACATATTTGAAACGGAAAAGTGGAAGATATCCTCCCAAAAAATCGAAAATTCTCACTCGTGAACAAGTTGAAAAGTTTATAAAGGGAGCACCAGATGAGAAATACTTGATGGTTAAGTTTGCAACTATTTTCGGATTATTTGGAGCCTGTCGGAGTGAAGAATTGTGCAATTTATCAAAGAAAGACAACGAAATATCAAATAAATCATTGGTTATACAACTCCCAAATACAAAAACAAAAGTCAGCACAATTGTCCCTCACTTCATAGTCAGTGAAGCTTTTTCCCTGAAGTATTACTGGGAAGTATATTATTTTCATAGGTACTTTGCACTACGCCCTTCTGTCATCAAACATCGTCGTTTTTTCCTGAAATACATGAATAATAAATCCACTGCCAATCCAGTTGGTTATAATAAATTTGGGAAAATTCCATCTATTGTTGCCGAATTCCTCAAACTGCCAGAACCAACGCAATGTATACAGGACACTGTATTCGAAGATCCTCCTCTTCATTGCAAGCAGAATCATTAGCAAATATTACGGATATAAAAATACATGGTGGATGGAAGTCTACGAAGGTAGCCGAGGGCTATGTTGATCATTCCGTTGCATATAGAAATGTCATTGCTGAAAAAATTCTCACAACCTCAACAGATTTTGGATCATCATCATCCTATATTGTACTTCCGGTTTCTACAAGTACTGATGGTGCTGAGGATTCTAATGTGTCGCGAAGCTCCCTAACGTCACAAGGCATCAATGTTTGTAATTGTTCTAGTTTAACGATAAATATTAATGTTCATAAGTGAAGATTGTTGAATATTGATAATAAAAATTTGCAATTGCTGTATTTTTATAATCTGTTTCGATTTAATAAAATAAGTGCTAAAAATATTTTTAACACTAATGTTAAAAATATTTTCAACACGCTCCCACGTAAACAATCAATTTTAACATTGTTTGCTGTCATTAAAAGTGTTACTTTTAATGGCAGTTGTACATAAAATTATTTTCTTCTCCTCTTTGAATAAGTCTTCAATTGTTCAACTATGACCCATGGAATTTCACAATTCTAATTCAAACTGCAAAAAGGGATATCTGTCATAAAAATATACTTACTATACCAGGCGGTCCAGGTAATCCTCTTGGTCCACTGGTTCCAGGTGAGCTCTTTCCTTCCAACACTAAATTACCGACAGGATAGTCACACGAACAAGAACCTGGTGGACCTTGTCCACCAGGTTGTCCAGGTCTTCCGTCTGTACCTGGGAGCCCAGGTGATCCTGGAGGACCCTGTGGTCCCACTATACCCTGAAAATATTGATATATCTTTATATAAAAAACTAAGTCTATCATTTTGTTGGTTACACCATTTATAACTCAGAATTGGATGAACCGTTTGTTATGAGAGATTTTTGTTGAATTCTCCTACGGCAGGGTTAACATAAAATACAATAAAACTCCGAAAAACTTTATGAGATGAAAAAAAAATTAGAAATAACTTTCTTCTTGCGAATAAATCCAGTAGGTGACGCTACGGTTAATAACGTGTTCGTGCACTGAGTTATATAACTCAGTGTGTTCGTGAAAGTATGAAACAACCACTGAGTATTTTGAGTTACCTAAACGTCCTAGCCTTGAAATTCTAAAGTCTCCTGTCAAAGTTCGTACACATAATTATGTTTCTCTTTTTCAGTCTCGTAATGGGTTCATTACAGTACTGAAAGTAGTGCTGTAATGAAACTCATTACAGCAATGTTTTCAGTTATATTTTTCGTTTTATGGTTGTGAGTACTGACCTCCGATCGAATTAAGTTTCGAATCAAAACAATTAAAATTCCGTGATCTGTCAAATTTCGTATGTCACACCGACTGCCAAGATACAAAACAAAAGTCATTAATCTGAAATTTCATTTAACTTTCGAGAATATTTCACAAAAATTGACTGAACTAGAGAAAATACCGTCTAATACTCGTTGCAGAAGGCAATTCCAACACTTATGCTATCGAAAACTCGCTACTTCGTCGCTAGTTTTCGAACTTCGCATTCGTGTTGGAATAGGAGCTCATTCTGCAACTTGTTTTAGAATATACTATTATAATTCCAAAGTATTGAATTTGAAATAATGCTAACTGTGGTGGCCCGTGATCAGAAATTGAAATTGAACTCATAAATTCAATACTTCAAAATTATAAACATAATTATGAGTACGAACTTCGACAGGAGTTTTTCGGTTATGTCCATTGAGAATCGAAACTAAAGAAAAAAAGGAAACATCTTAGCGTCTCTGTCAAAGATGTACCTGAAGATTAATTTCTGGTTCTGTGAAGTGAAAGTATCACAGACCAAGACAAAGGTTATTTCTGTTATTTGGGGAAGTATCAGACACCTATTATTCATGAACGTCTTTCTAGAGAGAGACTGTGGACATGCAAATGAGATAGAGTAATTTAAGACACTGTCACTAGTCCTTTTATTTTTGGGAACATAAGATTTTGACAGTGCCTCAACTTGATCCCTCTCAGTTCGTTTCATGGGATCTGCATGAGTCCTTCCTTCCTTCTCTTACGTATGTTGCCTCGGATTTCTTTAGAAAAGTCACGTGACAATGAGAACAACTGTCAATTATTTGAATTCAAAGTCATTATTTCCGGCATTATTTCGAGTATTCAGAGACATACCTATTATTCTGTGATTCATTCTACTTCATACTGAATTTTTGAAATATCACATTCAAACTATATTTTTCATTATATCTGGATACATCTGAGGACAATGTAAGATGTATGACATATATCTGAAACGGGAAAAACCATTGTTTCCGTAAGAAAAAACAGAGTCTATGATATAGCTCAGCAAAGAAACCTATTGACTAAAAACAAAGTACGATACTGGATTGCTATTGAAATGTAACCTGTGTAATGTTTTCATTTCAACATTTTAGCACAAACAGAAATCGCCCAAAATTTAATTTCGGCCTATAACTCGAAAACAATAGAAGATAGAGGAATGCAGTTGATGGATGGCATTATCAGTTAAGGAAATTGAAGAAAAACTTACAGGAGAGCCGGTATAACCTCTTGGACCAATCGGTCCAGGTAGTCCGTCCTGTCCTCTATCACCCTTGTGGCCGTCTGCGCCGGGAATTCCCGGAATCCCGTCTTTTCCAGGGTTGCCACGAGCTCCTTCGCGGCCTGGAGGACCTATTTCACCAGGTGGACCCTGAGCACCCTGAAATTAGTAAAGCATCCTCTAGAGCAGCGTTTCTTAACCTCGGGTCGCGACCCAAATTCGGGTCGCGGAAGGTACTGGGTTGGGTCGCGGAAAACCCCCAAACGACTTTGAAGAAGTGGTGAACTTAACATTATACCAAGTTTGACGGCCTAGTAGACGTTTCTGGAAAACTGGACCTATTTGAAATATGGAAATTTGGATTATGATATTGTTTGACATTATCTACCGAGATAAAATATTGTTGCAGCCTGACCACTTTCTGTTTTACAGGGAATGAAAAAGAAAATAAAAGAAATGTTTTTCTATTTTTTTCTTTACTAAGTCGACAGAGTATTCAATTGATAATATATTCGTATTCAAATCGTTGCATTCGTCATAATACTTTCCATAATATCGAGAAAAAACTGAAAGAAAAAGGGAGATAAGAGTATTCGGTAATCTAGATATCTTAAGCACAAACCGTTTTCACATTTTTAAAGTCGATGACAGTGGAAATATTGAGCATATTTAGATTTTTGAAAAACTCATCACAGGTGTTCCAAATGTTGGGTCGAAAATTGGGATCAAGATTCGCCCATAACTTTTGTTTTTCAAATTAGAACCCTATTTTTAATGATTGCGTTGGATTGTACGAGAAAAATGTAGATAATGTTTCAACATGTAAATGCTCCTAAAATTAATGATTCTGGAGTTATTCAGGATTACCTGTTTCATGTCGTATAGCTTCAAAGTAAAGTATTTCATAAAGTAAAGTATTTTATTCGTCATATATAACTATAATAAAATTCATAGAATCTGTTTCATTTCAAGTTTTGTTTCATAGAAGATAAGTTATTCCAATAACTCACTACACACCTCTTTTCTGAATTCATTCATCATCATAAATAGTTTCAGGCTTTCACGACCGGATATATTGACATTAAAAGAGTCTTCCGGGCTTATTGGCCGTGGTCTATTAGGAATTATTTCACCTAACGTTTCGCCCACAACTGCGGTAGGCATCTTCAGAGGATTCTTGGTCTTAGATTGTAACTCGACCGCTGAATTTCCGAAAGTGATGCTGGATTCGATCCGTTGGCCCCACTTATACCCTGATCATTGGCGGGAGAAGGTAGTGGGTTTACGCGGATAGAGACTGTCTATAAGCCAACTCAAAAACTTGGCCAAATGATCAGAACTACCAAAGACAAAGTCGACTCACTCTCTCAACCCGGTATTTACAGGATACCTTGTGACTGCGGCAAAGTCTACATTGGTACAACGAAGAGAAGTATCAATACGAGAATCAAGGAGCATGAACGATGCTGTCGACTCAATCAGAAAGAAAAATCCGCACTAGCGGAACATGCTCTGACAGATGGACACAATATTGTTTTCTCAAAGGCAGAAGCTATTTCAAACATCAAAAGTTTCTATCCTAGGATGAACATGGAAGCCATTGAGATATATAAACATAAGAACAATATGAACAGAAGGAAAGAAACTCCTTTGGTACATAGCGCATGGTTGCCGGTGTTGGAAAAGACTAAAATCAAGCCAATACGAAGTGGAAGCGATGGACCAGTCAACATTACCTTCTCCCGCCAATGATCAGGGTATAAGTGGGGCCAACGGATCGAATCCAGCATCACTTTCGGAAATTCAGCGGTCGAGTTACAATCTAAGACCAAGAATCCTCTGAAGATGCCTGCCGCAGTTGTGGGCGAAACGTTAGGTGAAATAATTCCTAATAGACCACGGCCAATAAGCCCGGAAGACTCTTTTAATGTCATTCATCATCGTTTATATGGAACAGATTTCGTGAATTAGACGCTACGTACGACATAAAAACTGAAAATCCTAAATAACTCGAGAATTATTAATTTTAGGAGCATCAACATGTTTGAACAGTATCATAATTTTTCTTTGCAGAATCCAACGCAATCATGAAAAATAGGGTTCTTATTTGAAAAACGAAAGTTATGAACCAATCTTGATAATATTTTTTTACCCAAAATATGGAACACCCTGTGATAAATTTTTCTAAATTCTAGAAATAGATATTTCCACATTCTTCGACTTCAAAAATTTGAAAACGTTTTGTGCTTAAGATATTTAGAATAGGAACAACAAATATGATAGCGAATACTCTCAGCTCCCTTTTTTCTCACGTTTTTTTTTGATAATTTATAAAGTATTTTGACGAATGCCACGATTTCAGTACGAATGTATTCAGAATTGCATACTCAATCAAATTCAAAAACAAAAAATTAGAAAAAAAAATTTGAATTTTTTTTTCAATCCCTGTATAACTGAAAGTGGTCAGGCTCCAAGAATATTTTAGCTCGGTAGATAATATCACACAATTACATAATACAAATTTTCAGATTTCAAATAGGTCCGGTTCTCCAGAAAAGCCTAATAGGCCGTCGAACTGTATACATTATAGTATATAACACTTTAAAATATATTGAGGAATTTGACGAGGGTCGCGAATATATTCGTATTTTGGGTACCATCGAAAAAGGTTAAGAACCACTGCTCTAGAGTATCTATTCTTTCGATATATTATGCAGATTTTTGACTTTGCTACTTACAGGTTGACCTTGTTTTCCTTCAACCCCTTCTAGTCCTTGAACTCCTTGAGGACCTGGTGGACCAGGCATGCCGGGAGTTCCAGGAAAACCCATCTCTCCCTTCTCCCCATCATCTCCCTTCGAACCTTTTTCTCCAGGTGGTCCAATAGGTCCAGTCCCTCCTGGTCCAGTAGTCAGTCCAGGAAGTCCTGGAGGACCAGCAGGACCTGTATCTCCCTTTGGTCCTGGAAGCCCTGGCAGCCCGGAAGGACCAATGGAACCCTTAATGAAAAATTCATTCATTCAAATATTCATTAATTTCATATACAGATCGTTAAAACCGAATCGAAAACATCACAGTTTCTATAGTAGATTCGAACAGAGCCATATTCTAGTGGAACAGTGGCTGAACCAAAACCTCAGAGCGAAGTGATATCGAATGAAGTGTCGAATAGAATCAGTAACACTCCAAACTCGGTATGGGTGATTTCATAGATGCTGTAAATGAATAAAATAATTTTATTCCACTCTGACGCGAGGAATTTATTTGCCTAAATGAATGAAACAAATAATTTCCTGTGGAAATTAGTACTCAGGGTTTGAAAATAAAATGTATTCTAGACAAAAAATTGAAAAATAAAAATACATTCTATGAGAAGAAATTGGAAAACAAAAATTAATTCTATGAAAATAAAAAGAGGAAAACAAAATAAATTATAAAATTTGCGGAATAAGAGATCTACAAATTCAAATTAAATGTTCAATAATCCACTCTGATGTGCCAGACAGCACAAATCTATTATAAAGAGATAATCTCATATCTCTGAGAAGATGAGGCATACTGTTGGATTATTTCAACAATTAACAACAATTAAACAATTTATTCCCTTTGAGGTACATCGATCTTCACAACATAAGAACTAAATGTAGTAGGCACAGAATGAAAGTTGAGAGCATTTTGCCAAGGCAAAGCCTGTCTTGCTATGCTCTCCCCGATCATATCTGCGAAATTGTACACCAATTCTTTAGATGCGAGTAATTCCGTTCAGATGAAAAACATCGTCACATAAAAAAAACTCAAAATTTCCTACATTTGTGGGGGAAACAAACAAGAACATATAAAAACATACTTAATTTTAATAAGCGCCTTTGCCTTCGCCCTAACAATAATACGAGTAGTAGCAGGCAGACTATTGGGACAGTATCCTGAGGAATTGCTCCGGACATTGGAGAATATATTTTTTCACTTCCGTTTTGAACCTTCGATGCTGGATCACTTGCCTCGTTTCTCTAGGCATTGAATTGTAAAAGCACTCTCATCAAGTATTGATGAGTGGAAAGCAACCTTACCGAGAGAACATTTGCTTCATCAAATAACATCTTGGATGGGAATTGTCTAACTTTTTTTTTTATTATCTTTAAGAGAGTATTTTGAGTTATCTGTAGAACTTTTATAGTGGTACTGAATGCCCCACCCCAAGGAATACAGTATCTAATGAGAGATTCAGCAAGTGAATCATATACCATCATCAGAGTTTTCCTTGACAACATTCCTCTCAAAATATAGAATTTATGGATGAGCATTCTTAAACGTCTGTTGAGCAGCAAAATGTGGTCATGCCATCTCAAACGCTGGTCAGTAATGACTCCGAATTACCGAATAGAAGAAACTCTTTCTATCACAGGACATAAACAATGATTGCTCTCACATAATGGGAGATGCAGACGCAACCGATCCAAGGAAAACGATGACTCATCAATGAATGAGATATTGCTCAGAAATGAACTCATCTCATTATCTTTTTCCATCATTATTTCACAAAATTCCATTTTTTTTTAAATGGTCTTCTGGAAAAATTTCTTGAGAGGTTCGCACCTTATAACATCTGTAACCATTCGTTTCAAAATATTTAGAAAAGTTCTAGCGCCCAAATCAAATTGTTCAGCGATTTCTCTGCTAGAACAAGGTGCACTGATTTCAACAGCAATACAAACATTCACTTCATTCGTCAAACGACTTTCACTGATGGCCTTCGGTGCTCTATCAATCCTGCATTGACGGCATGTTAGTTAACATCCACATTGCTCGAATTTTTCGATTATTTTGGAGATGGCCGAACGCGAAGGTATCGGCCTATCTCCAAAGGCAACAATGCAAGAATTGATTGTTTCCGCAATAGATTGACCACCGAAGTACCATTTCATGATTTGAATTTCCTCTTCAACCGTGAACATTTTGATTTACGCCAATCTTATTTATTTTCAAACCGCCTAGCTATCACATCTGACGTTCGGATGCGACTAATGTGCATTGCAATTCGCGACAGTCGAGATCACTCCCTCCTGCCAAGACTTGCCATTCCTACAGTCCAGTCCCTTATTTGTAATCGAATCGTAATGAGATTTCGATTCTTTCACTGTTCTACTAGACCCGGAGCTCATTCGAATTAAGCATTCATATTCCTATGTTTCCATAAGGATCATCTTCATCCGTATATGAAATGGTAGAGGTATTCTTACAGTTGGTCCAGTCAATCCTATAGGTCCTTGGGGGCCAGGGCGACCAATGAAACCAGGTTCTCCTTTCGTTCCGTCAAGCCCAGGAAGGCCGTTTCTGCCCGGTGGTCCTGGAAGTCCATCCAATCCTGGGTTGCCCTCTTGTCCTCTTTCGCCTGAGAAAAACTTTATTGTGTATTCGTATCAACCTGCTACATATCCTTACCTTTTTGACCCCTTTCACCTTTTTCTCCTAGTTCACCAGTGTCACCTTTTGCTCCTTTTGGTCCAGGAAATCCAGCATCTCCCCTAGGACCTGGGGGTCCCGGGATGGGGGTGGTATTACCTCCTCCAACATTCGAACCAGGTTGACCCGGTGGCCCCTAAATGAGTTTTATATAAAATGAAAAATTCAATTTCGTTTCAATCTCAATATATAAACCTAAATCCGTCATTTTGTTGGTTACACCATTTATAATAATTCAAGATTGTATGAACTGTTTGTTATGAAAGATTTTTTGTTAGATTCTTCTACGGCGCGGTTAACATAACATAACGAGAAGGGTAAAAAGTTTACGTCTGGAAAACACCATAAATGAAATGATCGAGTTTCTTTAAACTGTCTTGTCTTCAATATTATGTGTACTGTTGAATTTTGGTGAATAAAGGTTATTATTGTTATTGATTCACCATCGAATTGGATCATTACAACCACTTGAAGATACACATCACAAATACCTCCGAATTTACTTCATATAGGCAAGCAATATGGATGATCAACATCAATCAATTAATGCAGATGTGAGACAAATAACTCTTCAAGATCTGCAGCAACTACTTCATGAATATCATGCATTGGTTCGATTGTTTAAAACTACTTTGGAACCTATGCCAAGTGACAATCACAAGGTTGTGATTAGAGCAGATAAACGACCTGTTGGAGAACATGACGCCAATTCAACGCCCCTACAATAGACGAAGTGGTAATTGTGATTGTAGGTGGAAACTTGGAAACGCGTGATATTGTTCTTTCTTCCGAACACTACGGAAAATTTCATAACGTAATATTCTGAACAAATCACCATTCTACAATTATTATTTATCGGAAGTAATTGCACAAGTGCATCAAAATTACCGATTATTTTGCATGACAGCGTGTTCTTACGCGTCGCAATACTGGAGAATTGCAACGAATATACTCGTACATATACAGGGTCTTTCACGAGGAACCTCACCCATATTTATACGGGAAACTACTGAACGTATTTTCATGAAATTCAGCACTTATCAGTATTTCACGATGCTGATAAAATCTAAAATATTTTCAAGGCATGAGCACCTCCGGTTTTTCCGGAAATGACGTCAACTTCCGTTTTTCAAATTAGAACACCATTTTTTTATTGCAGAAATAGATTCCTTAGAAAATTTTAAGTTATTTTGATGTAACATTTTTCAGTTTTGGTTGGAAAATTCTCTCTGAGCGGGAAAATTCGAAAAAAAAATCGAAAATAGAGCTCCGCTGAAACAAGAATAACTTCGAGGTTTTTTGATGGAAAATTTTCATTTTTGGGATTTTTGAAGATGTAAGATTGATGTATCCACTTTAAAAATCGAAATCGCGATTCATGATACAGGGGGTGAAAAAATCGCTTTCAAAGTTAGGGATGACAAAATCGTGAAAAATCAATTTTTTCAAATTAGAACCCCATTTTTTTATGGCAGATATTGAATCTACGTTAAAAAATAATGTGAGTGTATGCATCACACCCTTGCCCTAAAATGGATATTTTCTGAGTTATTCACAAAAAACTGTTTTTCGTCTTGAATTTTCAGCTATTTCTTTTCCCTTCACGCCAAAAAGATGAAATTTTCAGGAGATAGATATTCTGACATATTGACTCAAATAATTGAGCCGCTAGTACAGAACCATAATGACTTATGGTATCAACAAGATGGCGCGCCTCCACACAATTCACTCAATGTGTCAAATATCCTCTACAGGCTATTTGAAGATCGATGGTTGGCGATCAATGGTCCACATCTTTGGCCACCACGTTCTCCCGATTTAACTCCTTTAGACTATTATGTTTGGGGTAGGATAAAAAATATTGTCTACTCAACTCCCCTGACTGATAAAGAGGACTACATAGAACGAGTCAGAAATGCGTTCAGGTTTGTTTAGATTTCTAGATTCATAGTTTTGAAACTCAATTTGGTTTTTAAACACTTTTGCAGATCTCCCGATGAAATAAGAAGAGCAACGCACGAAGCATTCCTGAGACGTATAAATAAATGTCTAGAAATTAACAGCCAAAACTTTGAGCATCTTCTCTAGTTATATCTGCGAGAGTTTGCCATGGTTCTCCTAATAGTAACTTGACTTCGGTTTCAAGAAGGGGTGAAAAATCTACAGCATGGTTCAAATAACAGTTCCTGAAAATTTCATCTTTTTGGCGTGAAGGGAAAAGAAATAGCTGAAAATTCAAGACGAAAAACAGTTTTTTGTGAATAACTCAGAAAATATCCATTTTAGGGCAAGGGTGTGATGCATACACTCACATTATTTTTCAACGTAGATTCAATATCTGCCATAAAAAAATGGGGTTCTAATTTGAAAAAATTGATTTTTCACGATTTTGTCATCCCTAACTTTGAAAGCGATTTTTTCACCCCCTGTATCATGAATCGCGATTTCGATTTTTAAAGTGGATACATCAATCTTACATCTTGAAAAATCCCAAAAATGAAAATTTTCCATCAAAAAACCTCGAAGTTATTCTTGTTTCAGCGGAGCTCTATTTTCGATTTTTTTTTCGAATTTTCCCGCTCAGAGAGAATTTTCCAACCAAAACTGAAAAATGTTACATCAAAATAACTTAAAATTTTCTAAGGAATCTATTTCTGCAATAAAAAAATGGTGTTCTAATTTGAAAAACGGAAGTTGACGTCATTTCCGGAAAAACCGGAGGTGCTCATGCCTTGAAAATATTTTAGATTTCATCAGCATCGTGAAATACTTATAAGTGCTGAATTTCATGAAAATACGTTCAGTAGTTTCCCGTATAAATATGGGTGAGGTTCCTCGTGAAAGACCCTGTATATGAAACACACCGTTAATACGATGCTCTACAATACCCGATAATGTTTTGAAGAGGAGAAAATGGATATTACTCCAATATCAAGATGATTAATCCGTTCGATGGTGAGTACCTTTATAAACATTCAAAATGTCTACTTGATACAAATTTGAATTATTTGATTTCAGGCCAAGAAAGTGAGCTCGATGAATTATTATCATTTCGTTTAATGGTTCGTTAAAATGCTGATAACTATCTGCTGAGATTTCCTCGATTGTTGCAGAAGTGTTGTGTGGACATGTTTTGTGAAACTAGCCGACCCGGCAATCAATCGATAAATAAAAAAGCAATTTCAATAATATAAGAAACTATTATGGTCTAATGTTGGCCAAGAAGTGTTCAGAATCATTTTCTATCCCAGAAACTAAAGGGCGTAAGGGGATCTGATCGTGGTGGGACCAATTGTGGCAATTGGCAATTAGATAATGTAGCTAACCCGGCGAATTTTGTTTCGACTGTTTTTTTTAAATACAAAAAATTCAATTGCATTGAAATAGGTATGTACATTGTTAATCATACATCAAGATAATTCATTTTTTTAAGAGGTGAATGGACATTGTTTTAAATATTTTATGGATTAGGGCAGTACTATGTCTGCCGGGTCAACTAGTATAAGATATTTACCGGTAGTCCAGTGAAACCCCTTTCTCCTTGGTCGCCTCGTTCTCCCTTCAGTCCTTTGGGTCCAGGTGAGCCATCTCTTCCATCGATGCCTGGCAAACCTTGTGGACCTTGTGGTCCTCTGGGTCCAACAGGTCCTATCAGTCCTTGAGGGCCCTTTATATTGAAAATATGACATTATATAGGAAATCTTACGAAACAGGTTTGAATTCCGACCTGAATACCTGGAAGTCCCCTTGGTCCTGGTGGTCCTGGAATTGAATCTGTGCTACCATTCAGCGAATACCCAGGTGGTCCTCTCGGACCAGGAGGTCCCTCTACACCTGGTTGACCAGGAAAGCCATCATTTCCTCTTTCACCTTTCTCTCCTTGCGCTCCCTATGAAAATGAAACCATCAAAACTTGTTAGGTATAAAGTTGAACCTCACCTTTTCACCTCGATCGCCTTTCTGCCCATCGTTTCCTGTCAATCCCTGCATTCCAATCGATCCAGTCAGACCTCTTGGTCCTGGTATACCAATAGGGCCAGGTGAACCCTTGAAAATTTAAGTTAATTTGATTTTAAATTGTGGTAAGCCATAGGAATGATTAACTTTTCAAATCACATAGTTGAAAATGAACGTAAATACAATGTTGCGAACGGGATTATCAGAGAACTTATATCCGATCTTCAATGACGACTAATTTCCTTTCGGACTACGGGAACAAAAATATTCTCCAAACCTTTAATCAGTTATAAAAATAATCTAAAACGGACAGGGCGTCACTTTGGGATCTCAGCAGAAAATTCGTGGGATGAAAAATCTTTGCTGAAATGCAAAATTGAGTATTTGGTCAATGGTCGGGCATGCCTGAAAAGCTAATTGGTTTCCTAAGAGAGCATTCAGTAGACATGGCGATGACGGTTTCGTGAGGTCCTCCAGGTTGCTCGGCGGAAGATCGAAAAGTGTATCTGGGGATCCCGGGCGGCAAAGCACATCCTTAGATAACTCGGGTGACGGTTGAAGTCCGTGGAGGCAACGGTAAAGTTTTCATTTTGGTGATTGGGAAATTGTAGGTAGTTTCGACGAGTGAAACGTATAACGATTAAAGTCCGTTGAGGGAAAAAGGGTAAATTTGTATTTTCGTAGTTGACGCAGTATTAATAATAATAATACTGGAAATCACAGAAGGAGTAATACAGGGCAGCATCTACCACAAATAGAGACAAAAATTAAGCAACAACATATGCAGGCAGATGCTGAAGAAACCGACCCTACTGAATCATGCAGCATCACTATTTACGCAGACGACATAAATATAATAACCGCAGCTAAAGATACCCATACAACCTTGAGAAACATAAAAGCAATATTCAACGAAGTAGACAAATGGTGTAAATGTAACAAACTCATACTAAACCTAAACAAAACTGAGTGTACCATTTTCCATACTGAACACACTGGTCACACTATACCACAAATTATTACACTACAAAATGAAGATAATGTGAAATTCTTAGGAGTCTGGCTTGATAAAAACATGAAATGGAAACCACACATAGAACAACTTAATAAAAAACTGAACAGTTATATATACTCTGAAAGTTATGAAATACCACGTTGACGTAAATGTAATGAAAACCCTCTACAATGCAAATTTTCAATCACTTATACTCTATGGAGTTATTTTTTGGGGAAATAGTTTCCAAAACAGTAAAATATTTATAACACAAAAACACGCTATTAGAGTTATATATAACATGAAATATCGGGAATCATGTAGAGGAGTATTTAAGGAAAAAGGCATACTGACAACAACTGCAATTTACATACTGAAATGTACCCTTTTCTTACGCAACAACAGAAAACTATTTAAACACTACGAAAATCACAACAACACAAGGAAAACAATTCCATACATGTACCCAAAAGTAAAACTGGCTCTGACACAAAACAACACGAAATACATGTGCATCAAAATCTACAATTCTCTACCCAAACATATACACGAGACAAACAATAACATGTTTAAGAAAGAGTTGATCAAGTTTTTGGTGAATACAGAACCTTACAATATTGAGGAATTTTTTGAGTCATGTAGTTCTCAGAGAATTTGACCTATCACATTTTTGAGTTTCTTTTGTTTAAAATGAAGTCAATCTTTCGCAGAATATATTGTGTATACTTTATAATTTTGCTTTGAGAAATAAAGGAATATTATTATTATAATACTCTAATGCCATATCATAGTGCTACATAATTTACTACAGTGTGCAATAGGTGAGCATATCACTAAAGCGATATCTTCCTGCCTACCTCAAAATTGTATGAAATCAAGATATGATAAGACATAATTCACAGCTAATAACTTATAAAGCAAAACTGAGATCCGACTACACAAAGGAAAGAAAGGATAGGATAGGAGAAGGGAAAGCGAAACTGCATGACGCGATGAATCCTAATGACATCTTTATTATGATGAAAAAGAAACGCTTCGAGTGAGAGAAGGAGGAACACGATTCCACAGCTGGGAAAACCTCAACGAGAAATTGTTGGACATAAAAGTAGTTCCATGCGCTGGTATCCTGAGGGTAGCATTGGAATGGGCACTAGTATTATCCAACAGAACGACTATATAATTTATCGGGTGTTTTTACCACAAGACAGCTTTTTGCGCGATCCCTTTTAATTTTTTATAAATTCAAACAACCACTAACCAGCTCACGTTCGCATTATTGTATAAGAGTAGAGAGAAGTGGTATACTGCCGAGGGTAAAGAAGACTATGGGGTTAAGATCATTCACTTACTTGGGACCATTGCTCTACAATTTATTACCAGCGAAAATCAGGGAGATACAATCAATGACTTCCTATCGGAGACAAGTTAGATTTTGGGTGGAAAATTGGACAAGAGACTCTGCTCAAAAGTTTGTGAATAGAAACAATTTCATATGAGGGTAAATTTTTCTTTGAACATTGCTTGGGAAAACCGTTATTAGGATCATGCTGTAATGTTTTTTCTTACTTTCATTATAGAAGTCTCACCTATTCCCTTTGTGGGCTTTCATGTTTGTTGATACAAAAAAAAACCAAGTTGTTTTGTGAGTTGTACCCCATTTGTCAATAAACATCTATTATTATTATTATAAAACTCGCCACCCAAACCACGAAGACCCTCTCAAAGATATTTAGGTTCACGAGTTCTCATCACCTTGAAGCCTAACAATAGGAGACGCCAATAGCGGCGTTGCTTTATTGGTAATAATTTTAAATCGTGGCGAAACCCACTTATTAGGTAGTTTCGAGACGGGAAAAAACGAAGTAGTACGTTTTTGAAAAAGGGGAATTTTCCTTGTTATTCAGTTAGAATTTTCGAGTCGAGAAGCGAGATCGGAAATTACCGTAGTTGTAGCGAAATGGGCTTGAAGCTTTTCGGGAGTGGTCATTTCAGAGAACTTGGATTATATCACTATGAGAAAAATCAAAAGGTCAGAACTTTTCAATATTATTTGATGAGGATAGTTTGAGTCCACAAGTCTTGCCATTTCTCACCTCATATCTTATTTTCTCATTGTTATGTTAATTTGGATTCAAATTTTTTTGTTTTGTATGAAACTGTGTCAGGCAGTCTGAGGTAGAGACGTTCATATTCATTAGGTATTTTATTATCTTTTTGTTTTCGTTGGCTTTTGGGAAATAGATTTTTATGTAAGGTACTTCACTGGTTTCAATTAACCCTAGAAACTCTCCGAGGTGGAGAGAGCCAAATTTTTTTGTTAGGTTGACGTGAATCTACTCTCATCGTCAACAATCTCAACATCTTGACAACCCGTATGAGCAAAGTCACTTTTTATTACAAAAAGGACAAAGCTCACAAGGAATAGAAATTCTCAACTCACAGGCTGACCAGGGATTCCATCTTCTCCTCGTTCGCCTCTGGGGCCTTGAGGTCCAGGAAATCCTTGGATACCCCTTGGTCCTTCTGGTCCTGGAATGCCAGGAGGGCCTCTTGTGCCGTTAAGACCTGGAGCACCTCTGGGACAAATTGTGGTGCATGGTTCTCGTTCAGTTATTGGTCTGATTGTGGTTATTATGTTCGAAGGAATTTTCTGGAAAGTATTTTGGTTGATTCAAGTCACATTTATTCGTGGTAACTTACAGGAATTTCATTACATCGTTCTCTCTCTGGAGCTGTTGGGTCACAACTCATAACCATCCATTGAATCTCTACCTGCAAAAAAAGTATATCAGAAAAAATCGACACATTAAATAAACTGCTCCACATATGAAGTAGGGATATTGACTTTGCAAAAAAAATATAGTTCGAATGAGAGTTTCTGATGAAAACTCATATAAATATGATTTCAAGTTGCAGTATATAAAATTAATTTTAGCCTGTAGGTCTGCCTGTAGGTATACAGGCTGCTTGAGAAGAATCCATAGAATTCAAGCATTTTAAGAATATCAATACATTGTATGGCCTCTACGGGCATCAATCATCAATAATAGCTTGATATCTTCTTTGCATACACACGAGGTTGTTGAACATTTCTTGAGGAGTTTGGTTCCATAATCGGGGCAGAAGCTCTCTCAAATCATTTAACGATTCTGGGGTAGGTTGATGATTACGTAATCTTCTTAAGAGCATATTCCATGCATGTTCCATGCAATTCAAATCTGGTGAGTGCGGAGATATATTGCTGAATGTGGAATACCAAGCTCTTGGACATAACGGCAATTACGGGGTATGCGTGGGATTGTCCATCCCTTATTCTTCGAGAATCTGAAAATCGTCCATATCTGGATTATTCAGTGAAAAGGACACTACGCCATTGATCGTTCCAATTACTATGTTGCCTTGACCATTCCAGTCTTTGACGCTCATGGTCACGTGTAAATGGAACTCCTCTTAATGGACGTCTTGAACATATATTCACCTTTCTCAACGTCGTCTGAGTCTAATGGTTTCAATAGAAACCTGGATCCCATCAGTATTTTGAAGAGTATTCCGTAGCATTCTACTCGTAGATGTAGGCTGTCTCCCTGAACTTATTCCATTGTCGAGATATCACACTCTGGCTGACTTGGTGCCTTTTCGCTACAACAACCTGGGTTAGGCCACCCTGTAGCATGCCGATAGCCCTATAAGCCTCAGCGTTTGTTAGTTTACGTCTTGGCATTTTCAGAAAACTCGTTCCAAATCGTAGCAGTTGATAAACTGACTCCATTTCAAAATGGGAACATTAATGAAGCATATGCAAAGAACCAAAGTTCAGAAAAAGGGCGGCCAGTTCGACGAAATGTCTCATACTGATTGTTATCGGATCGATTTAAGTTATTATTGAGTTTTAAATGATTTTACAGCGTTTTTCTCGAATATTACATACTTTTCAAAACGATTGAATACTATGTCCATAACTCTTGTGGAGCAGTTTAGTTCATACTCACAGGTACTGTTTGTCTGGTATCTTGTACTTTGAACACTGATATTTCACCGTTCACATCTATTGGTCCTTTTGGTTCAATGAACTGCTGACCAATCTTCCTACAGTCTATGTACAACGAGACTTGATCTCTAGAAACTCCGAAGTGAAGTTTGTGCCAATTTTTATCGAAAACCTAGAAACTAGAACTGTATCTTTGAAACTTTTTGTATTTGTTTCTTACCTCCGGATAGGGAAAGACTAAGGTTTGCAGTCTCCCTTCATAGTTAGGTATAGAAAATTCAACAGTTTGGTTGGTAGGATTCAAGGTTATCAAAAATTGAGGCTTGAGTTCCAAATCCGTCACTCGCACCAGATGGTATGGTACTTTAGGCCATCTTCGTGTTCGGTAGGTGCACAAGAAAGAAAACTCTTCAGGGAGACCTTGAGGGAATATTTCCCTGTAATTGGAAAACGTTGAAAACGAAGATTAGGGATTGTTATTATGTTTACCTTGTTGGCAGAGTGAGGTCTGCTTCCTTTTCCAGTCTGAAAGCTGTTTGGAGTCTATTGGAGCCTCTCACTTTGTGCACACCTGGGAATTTTGCTTCGAGGAAATCCAATTGGTATTTGGTTATGAAGTCGTATGCCTGTAGATCATCATCTCCCACCCTGAAGTTGGCACATGGCCCAACATTTTCTTCTTCGTAGGTTGGATCTAGTTCTAACAAAAATAAAAGTACGGAATTTATCAATCTGATAATAATAATAATAATAATAATAATTTATTAATCCTTAGAACCACATATTTACACAATAAATATAAATATAAACAGGTATAGGATATGTCATGAATACAAAAGTTAACTATTATGATCAAAATATTCCTCAACAGATTAAAAGCAACAGGATGAGAACAGTTCCCTAACTATTCAAGGTAAATAAGATTACACTGAAACTTCTCAATATCTTCTCCAACACCTGTTCTATTAGGTGTATAACATACAACTTTGCTACAGCCGATTTGGAACAGTTGGCTGAAGTGGTAAGTGGTAGTTGAAATAACTAGATCTTAGATGTCATACAATAACCTTAGGTCACAGTTTAGATATCTAAATTGTGCTTAGGTATTTGTAAACATAACGTCATCGAAATATACATCGATTATTGTCTCATAAAGTTTTTCTGACTTCATTTTTACTGTCTCTTGGAATAGATGAGGAACCATTGAGTTCATAGAATTGAAAAGTGTATACTTACGAGATGTAGTTTTTGATATGCATATGAAAAAAATTACTATTGGTACTATGTACTTATACCTGAAACGAGAGAAATATGTTGGTGGAGCAGATGATTCCAGAAAAGTTTTTCAAAGAATATGCCAGATTGATCGATACATTTCAAAGCTAAACAGATACAGATGTAAAAAAGAATAATTGGTAATAATACAAATTGAATGCAGAAGGCTCTGATACTCTTCTTTGAATACAAAATTGAAAAACCAGCAATGAATTATTTTGTTTTTGAATAAAAAAGTGTTAGAATAAGCCCTCTTCACGAGTAGTAGTATAGTAGTAGAAAATAACGTACACATTATTTTTTCATATTCTTTGAATTTTAATTGAGAGTGATGAAAATTTTCCTTAAAAAAATCGTTTGGTGATTTTTGCATTGAAAAATATTGTGAGAACTGTTTAATCTTTCAAAAATTCAACAGATAATAAAATGCCATCCGCCCTGTTAATAATGAATCTGCCTTCTGCAAAAAGTTCTTTTCAAATTTCTTTTCAATTGATTTTAAACAAATAACATCTCAATTTCTTGGCCCCTTTCCATTTATCTCAATAGATTTCGATAGATTTTCTGATGAAATCATAATCGAATTGACACAACTGATAAATCGTCCAATGAAAATAACGATATGTGGGGCACTAATTCAACTTTATTTTCGCTAAGGTCAAACCAGGTTCAAACTAAATGATTGAAAAATTAATGTGAGATTGATTTTGGAGTGAGGTACATGTGTAGTTTCCCAAGTTCATTCAGAAAGGAAATTAAGGATGAAAATGCACCCCAATTTTAAATCCTGTTGGTTCTACGAAGAAAAATTGTACATAAATTTGAATTTTTTCATTTGGGCTAATTTTTTCATCCGAAAAACAATTCCATCAGAATAAAACTTCGATGGAAGTCAAGACAACTACAATTTTGTAAAAGATTCAAAATTTGGGAGCCGTTCAGAAGATTTTATTATTTATTTTTTCCGACAGAAGAATCAACACTTCTTCAAGAAAACTAGTTTTTTTGTTGAGGTGTTATTTCATTGCACCATTCTCAGCTAATATTTTATTTTTGTATTGATCTTAATCGAAAGAACGCTTTGGAAAATGAGGCATCACACTTCAAACCATTGTTTGAAAATCCCATTAATGGAACCTCGAACTGAAAACTTGCTATTCGCCAAGAAATCGCAGAGCGCTTGAAAGGTATTTGTTTTTTTCGTAAAATAGAATCTAGTTGAAATTTTACAAATACTCACCGTCGAATTGCGATCATTTTATCGAAGCCACTTCACCACATCGTTTGAGAATGAGACCTTTAAACAATTCGATTAACAACTCATTCACGATCTATCAAAGACTGTGTGGAAAAGATCATCTGTTCATGGTGCCACGAAATTCCTACTTCTTAATTACTTATCCAGATTGGATATTATTGTTATAGAATTTCGATGAGATCTACATGCCACTCCATTAGAATCAAATAGGACATCTCTGTTATATGAACTATTCAAGGCACTTTTATTGGGTTCACATCACATGTAAAGTCATACACATCAATTGAATAGGCGATATTTCATATTATGAAGTAGCAGCAAATTTTGCATGGTTTCTCTTCAACTTTCTTTATTCCAGAAGATAGATAGACAGATGATATAATAAAAGTAGTGCTGTACTGAACTTATTGCAGCATTGTTTTCAGTTATATTTTTTGTTTTATGGTTCTTCATACTGACCTCCGATCCTATCAATTTTCGGATTCCGTAATCTGTCACATTCTGTGAGTCAAACCAACTGCCAAGGTACAATACAAAATTCACTAAGATTTATAATCTGAATTCAGAGAGTATTTCACAAAACTTGAATGAACATATCGTCTAATTCTCGTGAAGAAAGGTAATTCACAACACTCATGCTTTCTAAAACTGGCTCCTTTGCGAATAAAATGGTAAAAATTTCATGGTTCTGTCGCGACTAGTTCAGATTTCATGAATTTTTCCATTTTTTCGGATTTTCCATCGACTATAAATAGAACACTATAATTTTGAAAGAAAAAATGTTTCGTTATTATTAATTTACGCCCTCGAATTAGTAAGTGAAAAAAATTAAAGTTGTGTAATCACAAACAACTTCCATTTTTTGACACATTTTGCATGAGTACAGGGTGGTTGTTTATATTTTTTATTCAATAGCTATCTCAGTTAATATTGGTCGTACAAGAACGTTCAAATAGGCAATCTTGTAGTATTTTTAATTCAGTACTAGGAAATGCATAAAAGCATCGTAAACCAGAAAATTTCATGTGAACTGTTTTTTTTTTAAATGACACACCCTGTATTTTCTAATGGGTAGAGCTCGTTTTTCTGATTTCAAATATATATACTTCATTGAGGTTATCTGTTGCAGTTTCCTGAAAATATCGATATTTTCATCTTAATCTAAGGCGGCTGTAGAAATGCCACATGAGAACGATGCGATTTCTTTATATTACAGCGACCGTGAATATTAAAACTACTGCCTTTTTTTTCATACGTATTTTACGTATGATTTTTAGGCTTAGACCACGAACATCGTGTAAACCAATCTTTCATGAATATAAAATACTGACTGCTCCATGTATTTACATTTATAAATGTCATACCTATATTAAGGATAATGAAATACTATATGCTAAACTCTCAAGCTTTCATAGTTATAATACAATAATATAGGTTATAACACCAGCAAATTCGAAACATCTCCTACTTATAATTGTATCAAGTTATTTAATAAACTGCCAGTAAATACAAAAATTCTGAACAAAATTCGTTTTCGTACAGTAGTTAAGGCAGTGGTGAATGACAAATGGTATTATATTGTAGATTTGTAGATGAATATCTTTGTGATAGATTTTAAGGTTTCTTTCCTCTTTTCTTTCTCTGTTTCTTGTAATTTTGGACCTGTCCTATACATTGTTAAAAATGTCTTAAGGGATGAATAAAGATTTATTATTATTATTATTTATTATTGACTGAAAGTTAATACAATTTTGCACACACTAATAGACTGTCGTCTAGATCTGTGACATTGTAAAGTTTTTCTTGGATTTTCAGCTGCCCAGTGATGTGAATTTTTTGAATAAGGTTGGTTGGTCGTTTCGAAACTAGATTCATCTGTCCAAAGAATATGATGAAAAAATCTGGGTTTTCTTCTAATTGGCGCAACATATATCTGCAAAATTCAAATCACCTTTGTCGCTCCAAATTAGTTAATTTTTGAACTTTGGTATATTTAAGATCGTGCATATGATTTGTTTTTTTTTATATTTTCCACCTTGCTGTATGAATATTGTGAGTCTTGACTTCAATCGCGTATGGACTTACTTGGATTTTCTAGAAAAATTGGATTATCTCACTTATATTAAATTAAAATTTTCAAATAAATTTATTACCTTGAAAATAGAGAAGAATATCTAGTTCTTTATCTTCATTCGTCAGAAGAGTCCCTGGGTTTTCTTTTCAAGAAAACTATTTCGTAAACGTTTATATAAGTTCACAAATGTTTTTCCACCGGGAAATCTTCTGCTTGGGTAAAGTCGCATATACTCCCGACGCGCCAAGCGTTGGTTTTGATTACTTTTCAGAAAACGTGACTCAAGATTAATTTTTGGTGCTCAGAAAATAACATAATTGCTGCAATTATCAACTTTCCAACCATGAATTTAAAGAAATGTCAAATAGAAAAATTTATTTGTATCCATGGCAACTCCATTGCCATGCGTTCAACAGCTTCCTTAGATTTGGACGCAAATATCTATATTTTTAGAAAACTGCTAGAGATAACCTCGATAAAGTATATATATTTAAAATCAGAAAAAAAAGCTCTACCGATTAGGAAAATAAAATACACTGTGTGCCATTCAAAAAACCACAGTGCACATCAAATTTTCAGGTTTATGATGCTTATGACTTCCCTAGTACTGAATTCTGAATGCCCATACTACATATTTGCTCATTTGAAAGTTCTTGTATGACCAATATTTACTGAAATAGCTATTGAGTAAAATATAAACAATCACCCTGAATATGCGCATGGAAAATGTACAATTTACAAAAAAAAATTCTGGCTATGATTGAGACAAAAATCATGTATCCTATTTATTCGAGGATTTAGATTAAGAATATGAAAACAGTTATTAAAAAAAAAGCATTTTCTGAGTTATAGTCGATGGAAAATCCTAAAACTTGGTCCTTCGCGGAAAACTTCATAAAATCTGAACTAGTAGCGATAGGCAGATAAAACTGTACATATTGACTCACAAAGAATCAATCTATATGTAAAAAATAAGCATTGGTACAGTATTTGTTTTTTACAGTATCCTAAAGTTGACCAAAACTTCGAAAATTTCTCTGAAAAAGTTATTTAGTGCCAAAAATACCGACTGCAGAAAAATTCTAATCACAGATTGGTAATCAACGTACTTCAATTATACGAAAAAATTTTTTCGGACAATTTTCTTCAAAAAAGAAAGTGCTGAGAGACTTCATTTAATTTTTAAATTTTCTGAAATCTTGAAGAATTTTCGTGAAAATATTTACGGCGTAAAATACCACAGATGTTATCAGTTTTCATTCATTTGTGAGAGGGAAAACGAGAGTGCTGGTCTACCTTTTTTTTTTAATTTCAATTTTTCAGGAACTTGAAAAGATTTTCGGAAAATTTTCAAAGGCAGAAGCACAACTCAGAACTTAGTATAATGTGTAGCACAAACCTAGCCAAAATCAGCACGATTAAAATCTTCTCGAAAATCTAAAAGAGCTGGGTCAATTTCACTCACATATTTTATATCATCGGAGTAGGTATATAAACATTTTACAAGAAGTCAAGCAACTCTAATGAAAAGAAGGGGTATCACTTAGGTATAAATTGAAGAAAAGTGAACTTGAATCTACCCTTGTGGAAAAAATTGATCAATATTTTGAGATTTCCATTATTTTCTCATTCAAAAACAAGAGACCTTCCATATTTATCATTATTCTCAAACCACTTGCATTCTGCATTTCATGATAATCATGATGAACAAAGATCACAGAGAAGAGAGATTGGAAACGAAGCGATTACACTTACGTCAGCGCTATCTAGTTATTCCGAGTTCATTTAGAAAATGCTTATATGCTAAATGCAGATGAAGAAAATCCTTTTGGAAACATAGAAATGTGAATGTTGTATTCGAATGTGCTCCGAGTCTAGTAAAACAGTGGAAGAATTGAAATCTCAATGCGATTCGATAACAAATAAGGGACTGGACTGTTGGAATGGCAAGTCTCGGCTGCCACGTATTGTAATGCACATTAGACGAATCAGAACGTCAGATGTGATAGCTAGACGGTTTGGAAATAAATGATATCAAAATTAAATCAAATAGTTCACGGTGGTCAATCTATTGCGGAGACAATAACTTCTTTCATTGTTGCCTTTGGAGATGGGCCAATACTTTCACGTTTGGATCTCCAACTTTGTACCAAAATAGAAAGTACGCCTAATCTTCTCAGAGATATGAGATTTTCTCCTTGTAATAGATTTGGCTACTGGTTGGCGCACAAATTGGATTATTTGAACATTATTTTGAATTTGTTGATCTTCAATTTCGCATGTTTCATGAATTAATTTTTGTTTTCCTTTTTTTATTTTCATCGAATTGGTTTTAGTTTTTAAATTTCTTCTCGTGGATGTATTTTTTGTTTTTCAATTGTTTGTCTTCTAGAATTTATTTTATTTGCAAACTAGTTTTGGCGAAAAAGAACCTGAATATCAATTTTGACAGAAAATTATTTGTGTCATTCATTGAGGCAAATAAGTTCCTCGTGTCAAAGTGGAATTAAACTGTCGTAATCATCTACAACAGATATGAAATCACCCATATCGCATTTGGACTAGTTTGGAGTATTATTTATCTTTGGCTTGGAGTGTAACTGATTCGATTCGGATTCGACACTTCGACATCCCCACCCAACCGAATCTATCGGCCCAGCCATTTATTCGATATCACTTCTCCCTGAGGTGTTGATTCTGCCTTGGTTCCACTAGATTATGATCTGTTCGAATTTATTTATTTATTTATTTTTCGGCTGAGGTTTTTTCCCCTGGCTCTATAGTATCGTATGATACTGGTGATGAAAGTATCGTATGATACTATAGTATCATACGAAGAATGTTGTGGTACCCCGTTCCTTTTTTTTACCTCAGCTTAGGTTCTTTTTGTTTCAACATTTATTGTATTATTTTAGCTCTCTTATTCAAAAGAATATATATATATATATATATATTTATTTATTTTTTGAAACACATATTACAATATATATGGTTTAACGGGTAACCCCCATTTTAGTACAAGGATGACAACAAATTTACAGAAATCATCAAACAATTTCACAAATACACCGTGTAGTATCCCTAATTAAGAAAAACAACTGAAAAGAAAAAATGTAAAATATACACCACCAAGAGAATACAATTAAAGTTCCAACGACTCCATAAACATTCATGTCCTAATTCGATAGTGAATCGACGTCCTCAACAAATTTTTGACTTCAGATTTGAACCTATTCAAAGAACCTTAAAAGAAATCGATATCATTATTTTAATAGAAACTGTGATGTTTCCAATTGTGTTTTCCCGATCTGGATATGATGACTAAGAAACACTTATTGCAGCTCAGCGGTTAGCGCATTGGGACCGCGAGGCGCGAGTTCGAATTTGAGGTGGTTTAAAAAATTTTTAGTCAATACATTGGTTTTGTAGCACAAGATGTTATTTTCTAGGCTCGATAAAGTCGAAATTCAATTTTCAAGAAGCATGCTTTGAGGCCTATCTTAATTTTCAGAACTCCTAACAACGGAAAATCGGTTTTTAAGATTACTAATAAATGGCAGTTTCCTATCTCTTTGGTAAATAACATAAACTGTGGTGTTTCCAATTGCGTTTTCCCGATCTGGATATGATGATTAAGAAACACCTATTGCAGCTCAGTGGTAGCGCATTGGTACCGCGAGGTGCGAGTTCGAATTCGAGGTGGTTTGCAATACATTGCTTTTGTAGCACAAGATGTTATTCTCTAGTCTAAATTCAATTTTCAAGAAACATGCTTTAAGCGCTATCTAACAACGGAAAATCGGTTTTTAAGATTACTAATAAATAGCAGTTTCCTTTCCCTTTGGTAAAAAACAGACTTCCTCACTTTGGAAACTTAAACACTCCAACCACAGATGACGCTGCCAGTCACAAGCGCAGACATCTCCGCGACAGCCGCTTGTTACTCGTTACAGCAACCTAACCCCCTAACTGTGTACGAGCAAACCAGATGGTCCCAAAGCGCGAAGTCCAACGACCGTAGCGCGCTCCGTTTGACAAACGCCGAAAATAAATAAACGACTTCGTGCTTTGACAGCAGGCAAACCAAAGGTGCAGAGAAGTCTTTGGATACAGCAATGATAGGTTGATGGGCACTGGTTGGATTGAAGTGTAGTGAATACCGCTGTGAGTTCTTATTTTGCGTTGACCCCGGGAGACGTTGAGGTAAGTCCTACCTTCTCTTGATGGAATTAGGGACGGTTTATGTTATGATATCGGAATTTGACTGCAACATTGATCAAAAAGGCTCAGGCCGGTGTGCAGACGGTCTAAGGTTCCCCATGGCGGTACGGGCCTCAGATCGCACCTGGTGAATAAAACCAAAATGCGAAAAATCACATTCCTCTATAGAAACGTTTCCGGTAGCTCAATAAGTAATTTTTTCATGAGATCAAATTTTTCGTTAAATTATCTTATCAGAAAATTATCCGCAACATTCATAAATTCAATATTTTCACTTTTCTTCATAAAAAAAAAGAAATGAAAGGAAAATGTGATTTCGTAATAGCTTTCCGATGATATAAACATTTTCGTCATGAATGATTCATGTAAAATATTCACATTAGTATTTCTACGTTAAATGTGGAATATTATAGGAATGGTGTCATAGTGCAACTGGATATCAAGAATATAATCATCGAACAATAATACACTTCATTCAGTGCAGTTTCAAGAGTCGTAATCCTTCATAAATTAGTAAAAGAAAACACTGTCTTTCAGTCGATTTTTTCCTTAAATTGATGAAGCGAATTCTTCGAAATCAAGACCCTATAATACTATAATCTCATTGAAAAAAATTCCGAAGAACCGCTCAACCTATAATTACGAATTGAACATCAGAATTATGCAGATGTATGAATTTTTTAATGCAACTTACCGCTCCTTGCACGTTGAAAATTTTCGAATATTAATTTAGATCACGTGACACATCCGACAAGTTATTTTACTTTATTGTTGCGTTGAAGGACGTCTTCTACTGAATCTGCAATTTTTTACGTTAATGTTCAGAATTCCACCTCATGGGAAGGTGAAATTTAATGATATAAAATCGTTGATTCTGCAAATTTTCTTCGAGAACTATCAGATCAAATTGAGTACAGGGAAGAGTTGAGTTTTCTGGACGAACATTCCATTATGCGACATTTCTTCAATCATAGAAGGACCATGAATCTACGAATTACACAATGTTGTAAATCTGATTAACTCTCGGAATAATTATATTATTGTTAGAAAAAACTATAGACGCGACATCATAATTTCAACCAAAAACAATAATTCTCCGAACTCATGTTTGAGAAAAAATTTAACGAACTTTCCTTTCTCAACTCATTCATTTCAATGTACGAAATCTGAGTATTATCAGAGACTGTGAAGTGTGCAAAATACATTTTACAAGGTGACCATCTGGAGAATATTTCCATATTTTGGAACTGTTTAAACATTTCAGAAGATCTCTGATTTTATTGTATTTCTGACTCCACTACTTCGAACATTAAGCTAGTGTTTCTTTAATCTCTCGCAAGATTCTCTACAATAGGCTTTGAATTTAGAAATTCCGCTCCTTCATTAAATAAATTAAGACTTCGAATTTTGGGCATGACTGCAAACTTCACTATAACTGAAAGAATGTTCTCGGAAATACCTCGAATGGCTATGATCCGTTTGTAGTTTGATAACCCATTCCATTCTGAGTAAACTGGCAATAGGAACATATTTGAAAAGAGACAAGAAAAAATTCAAACTGTTTGATGTAACTCAACATTATAAAGTTTCCAAATGTTCATCTGTATTTTACACGAAAACTGTCTCAAACTTCGAACCTTTAAACTTCTCCACCAATCGAAAGATCTACGTGACCTATATTGTTATTGCATTTCCTCAGTTACCGAATTGCTGTACCGAGTGTCCCTCGTTCTTTAGAATGTATGTAGATGAACAGCTGTGACCATTTCAAAAATATTTATCATGATTTACTTCCGATTTCATTTTATATCGAAAATTACGAAAAAACACTTTTCGCTCAACATTATTGAAGTAGACTCTCATTAACTTCCGTGAAATGAAAACTGTGATATGAATGATATGATCATTGAATGATCTCTATTTTCAAATACTGTTCATTTTCTTATTGAGTAGGGAAATCATAATAAAAACAAAATGTTTACTGAGAGACTCCTGGAGTCAGTACAATACAATAGAAAAATAATGATAGTGTTCCAACATGTTAATGCTCCTGAAATGAATAATTCTTGAGTTATTCAGGATTTTTCGATATTATGTCGTACCTAGAGTGAAATTCATAAAATCTGCTTCATATCAACAATAAATAATGAATTCAGAAAAAAGGTCTGTCACTAATGAATTATTTTAATAATTTATCTTCTATGACCATGCGTCATTGTTTTGAAATGAAACAGATTTCAAGAGTTTGACTCTAGGTACGACATAAAATCAAAAAATCCTGAATTACTCAAAAAGTATTCATTTTGGAGCATTAAGATGTAAGAACACTATCATTAATTTTTTCCGCAGAATTCAACTCAAACATGAAAAAAAGGGTTCGAATTCAAGCAACGAAAGTTATGAGCCAATCTTGATACCAATTTTTGACCCAACATTTGGAACACCTCTGACGTTTTCCTGAAAATTCTGAATATTTATAATATTTCCACAGTCTTCGACTTTAAAAATGTTAGTTGCATTAGATATTTAGAATAGGAATAACAAAGATAATACCGAAAACTCATATCTGTTTTTTTCATATTTTGAGAAGTATTTCGACGAATAGAACGATTTTAATAGGAATGTATTCAGAATTTAATATTCTATCAAAATTTGAGTCGAAAAAACAAAACAAAAATGCCATGAAAATTTTTTTTCATACCCTATATACGTGAAAGTGGTCAGGCTTCAAGAATATTTGAGGTCTTTAGATAATTTCGAACAATATCATAATCCCAATTTCCTGATTTCAAATTGGTCCAGTTCTTCAGAAACTTCTAATAGGCCGTCGAACTTGGTTCACTCTGTATATATGTGAAGACAAGAATATATCATGATATATATTTTTGAAATTTTCTTAGAATATTCCTCAAAAAACATCACAGCACACTATGGTTTCCCTCTGAAATTTTTTTTATTGCTCTGAAATTCGAATTGGCACTGAAATTCCGATAACACTATAAGAAGTACCGAAAAAACTACCCTGAAGATGTTTTCATTTCGAGATCGTAATTCCAATGCTGCGGAAGATATAGCGAATTAAAAAATCTTGCAAATTCCAAAATCACCTTGTATAACGGAAACTGGACACCATAGCGGTATTCCAGCAATTAATATTTCTCGAAAAAAGAGAACATGATCCCAAATAGTTTTTTTTTCCTCTTTCTCAATGTAGATGTACTACTAAATCATCGAAATCTGAGCAGCCTGTACAGGGTGGGCAAAATTGGTGATACCTAAACTTCATCTTTTTAAACGAAAGAGATAGAGGAAAATTAATGACACGATACGGTCGTCTCTCTGAGAGAAACTGATAATGTCATCAACTGCATTCTTCTGTTTACGAGTTATAGGCCAAAATTGAAATTTGGGTGATTTCAACTTCCGTCATTATCTCCGTTCCTTCTTATGTTGGGAGATTGAAATGAAAACATTATGAAGACACTTTTTTCATAGCAGTTTGGAAAATAAAACATAGTACGCTACTGTATTGCTATGAAAAAAAGTGTCAATATAATGTTTTCATTTCAACATCCTTGCACAAAGAGTTGAAATCGCCCAAATTTCAATTTTGGCCTATAACTCGAAAACAAAAGAAGATATAGAGGAATGCAGTTGATGGCATTATTAGTTTCTCTGAAAAAGAAGACCGTAATGTGTCATTTATTTTCTTTTATCTCTTTCGGTTAAAAGTTTCAGGTATCACCAATTTTAGGCCTCAACGTTTAACAATTATAACGACGAATTCTTCCTGGCCCACCCCGTAAATCTCCCGACTTCGACAGAAAGCCTTGTATGATTCTATCGCCAATAAATGAAAATTTCGTTATTGAGTTCTGTTCAATGCTCGATCCTCAACCATGCCCGTATTTCCCATATATCCCAATTAAGTTCGTTAAGCAAGATGAGTCAAAGGGGCAACAATCCCAAGAGTGACGAAATACATTCGAATGCGATATTTCAATTAACTTGGGTGTAAATAATACAATCCAGAGGTTCGTCATCATACACAATATGTGTGTACTAGAAAAGTGCAAGGCAACTGGCCAATGTGTCGGCGTTGTGTTGAAACAGTCTAATAATAACGCATGGTGTGATACCCAGCTGCAGAAGAACACTTTTGATGGTTGAAAAGTAAATTAAAATGCCTCTTGGCGAATTATAGGGCTCCTAGAGTACGCTGTGTAATTTGCGGAAATGTTTATTATTTCCATTTCGAGTCGTATAATTTATACTTTACGACTGAACAATGCAGCTTTTCGTAACACCGCATGCAGCTGGACTAAAGATACATTGGATACAATGTGGTCCATCGAAAACCCAACACCTCGATTGTCCGGCTTGAATATGAAAATGTGGAAAGTAACTGTCTTTCTCTTAAGAAACAGAATAAAATAAATAGATGAATTCAAAGAAGTAATCTTCGAAATGAATCCCATTTTCAATTCCCAGGCTCAGAGATTTTTCATCATGAGTTTGGAGAAATCATATTAGATTTTATCATTATCATTGTGATGAGAGATATACCGGTTTCGGCCTCATTTGGCATGATCAGTGTCCCATACATTTCAGGGACAAAATCTTCATGAAAAAAAAATCGATATTTGAAGCAATCAGGTAGAGTAGAAATTACAAAGCAGTGACATCCAATTGCGCCAAAATTTAGTTCGAAATCGAAATATTGAAAATAATTAAAAAAGGAATCCTTTCTATTAATTCATATAAACGTTGATTATTTTCGTCCATCGCATCTTTTCCAATTCCTTCATTTTCCGAATAAATTCACATTCTGAGAAATACGTAATTGCTGAGAATGTAGCAACATAATGTTGACTTGGAACACAAAAATATTTTGACAAGCGCTATAACCTCCAAAACCATTCGATACAGAGTGGAATGTGTAAAATTTCCAAGGCCAGAGGTGTGATTTTATATTTAGGAATGGAGTATAGAATGTGCAGACATAGGGTTGACTATTATTCACTTGGACGAACTACTGGATTGCCAGGTATTAATAGGTATTTCGACACCAGTTACTTTCATTTGATGTGACAATATCATCATGTCCAAGAAGTCCATCCATTCCGAGGGGGTAGTGTTATGGTATGGGCCGGGATATGTTTCAACGGGCGCACAGATCTACACATTTGTCCAGGGAATATGACCGCCTCACACTATAGGGAGCATGTCATTGACAATGTTTTGCCAAATTTTCACGCTGGTATTGGTGAAATTTTTCAATTTCTAGACCATAGCGCTAGACCGCACCGTGCAGCCATAGTTGAGGATGTAGGCGAGGAGCTTGGTATTCCACATTTACCAATACCTCCGCACTTTCCAAATTTGAATTGCATAGAACATACATAGAACATACTGCTCCAGAATCCTTAACTGATTTGAGAGCTTCTGCACTGTTTATGGAACAAAATTCCTCAAGAAATGTGTTATTTTACACGATTTTTCTTAACCACCCTGAATTAGTCCACTGAAATTAGACTTTTGCTTCGGACCAATTCATACAAAAGCAAATGAAGGCTTTTCGGGTAGGTCTCGGTGTCCCAAATGATATCCCAAAAGTCCCCTAGGCGGGAGTGACCGCATAAAATTTGGCAACGCTGTAAAGGGCTGAAATCCTGCCCCAATGTGATTTTTCGTGAATATCTCGGTCCCTATGGAACTTACGACAAAAATACATCAGTGCAAATAGAAAGCTGATGAAATTTCCTAGAAAAAAGGTTCTGGGTAGTTTTTTGATATAACCAATGGTTTCGTCCTAATCTTGCCTTCAATTTGAACGTATGTGATATTCTGGATAATAGAGGTAAACTATTCCACACCACCTCTGAGGATGACTACATGGTTCGTTTTTCTCGGAGTTGTATTGATTTTTGGAAAGGTGTGCGAACGCTAATTTTCTTCTCCTTCGTCTTCTCCTCACTATGAATGCATGTAGATTTTCTTCGATGACATCCGTGGAGTCAATCTCAGAGTTTCGGATTCCTGCATCGGTCACATTTTATTTTTCTGAAGAATCTTTAAATGGTTCGGCATTCAGGCAGGATTTTCCATGACAATTGCCACAAACCGGTGAGCAACGAAGTCTCAAACTCCGACGGCCACACATTGATCCACAAACTTTAGTACATGTCGTTTTTGGTTACAATAAATTGTCTTTCAATATGCATCCCCACTCCTGAAGATTCAAATTGTTACCAAGCCATTGTTGTTCTTGATAGTACACCCGAAACAGATGTTCACAGATGTTGTTGTGCTGCGTCAAGGGTTTGAGGTAAAAGATTCAATCTCTGCTTCTGCTCACAGCTCTAATCAAGTAAGAATACCGGTATTTATTGATGCGGCAACGAGGCTGACGAAGAGAAAGAGAAAAGAGGACAAGCGTAAAATAATTTGTCATGTTTCAACCCTCATTTTTAAAGAAAATATTATAGCCCCCGCCAGAGATGATTGGGCAAACTCTTTTAAAAACCGTGTAACGTTTGACACAGATGTAGTTGCAGCTGAAGCTAAATATCATCAAATTTGTTTCAACAAATTCAACTTGCCAGTCTCCGAGAAATGAAGGTTGGTCATCCTGCGTATGAAAATGTTCTCAACGCAATGAAGGACATTTTTTCTTTCATTGAGAATCATGAAGACTGGATGGAAATCAATACTGACAGAAAACATACCTGATGACAAGAAAATTATGAGAAAACTCGAAGAGAAGTATGGAAACCGTATTGTTATCACCTCAAAGGAAAACAGGATATCTTGAATCAAGCTTGGTACAATAGAAAAGATTCTGAGGCAGAATTATCGGACATCTGCAGCACCAAGCGACCCAACATCTGCTCTGTTCAATAAATGAAAGACCGCAGCTTTCAAAATGGTTAAGGAACGGCAGGACTTGAAAGAGGCAGCTGAAATCTTCAGCAAAAATAATACTGCACCCAACCTTTAAGCGGAATGAAGTTTTTCCTCTCAATATATGTTGCCCCCATTAAATAACTCTCCATAAATCACTACCGATATTCTTCCTTGATTAAAGCTGTTAGCAGAAGCAGACCAGTGAGACTGAATCTTTCACCTCCAACTCTTGACGCAGCAAAATAACATCTGTGAACATCTGTCCACAGTGTAATATCAAGTACAACAATGGCTTGGTAACAATTCGAATCCTGAGGAGTGGGGGTGGATGTTAAAGACAATATATTGTAACAAAAAATGACATCCCAACTTCCTGCGCCTGATTGTCTTTCAAAAATGATATTTTGCAACTGTACGAAAGGTTGTGGACCAATGTGTGGCCGTCGGAGTTTGAGACTTCGTTGCTCACCGGTTTGTGGCAATTGCCATTCAAAATCCTGCCTGAATGCCGAACCACTTGAAGTTTCCTGAGAAAAATGAAATGTGACAAAAGCAGAAATCCAAATTCTTAGATTGACTCCACGGATGTCATCGAAGAAAGTATACATGCATTCATAGAAGGGGAAGACGAAGGAGAAGAAAATTAGCGTTCGAACGCCTTTCCAAAAAACAAAAAAGTCGTGGATTAGGCCTATTAGGGGATACAACTTTGAGAAGAACGCAGCTTGTAGTCATCTTCAAAGGTGTTGTGGTGGAATAGAGTACCCCCATCATCCAGAATATCACATACGTTCAAATTGAAGGCGACATTGTGACGAAACCGTTGGTTATATCAAAAAACGACCCAGAACCTTTTTTCTAGGAAATTTCATCAGCTTTCCTTTTGCTCTGATGTATTTTTGTCGTAAGTTCCATAGGGACCGAGATATTCACGAAAATTCACATTGGGGCAGGATTTCAGCCCTTTACAGCGTTGCCAGATGTTATGCGGTGACTCCCGCCTAGGGGACTTTTGGGATATCATTTGGGACACCGAGACCTACCCGAAAAGCCTTCATTTGCTTTTGTATGAATTGGTCCGAAGTTTGGGCCTATTTCGACCTAAATGCAGTGGACTAAATACGCTGTAGACGTACAGGCTAAAATTAATTTTATTTCCTGCAACTTGAAATAATATTTATGTGAATTTTCATTACGAAACTCTCATTTAAACTATATTTTTTCTGCAATTTAAGTCAATATCCTCAACTCATGTGGAGCAGTCTATTCAATTTATTGTTGTGATTAAAAAAATTGCTATATATAAGTATTTTTTGTGTCGCTGGGACGGTTTTTTAGGAGATTTTACCGATGAAACTTTTAATAATCGTTCCTTAGAGCTAGCTTTCCGTGAAAAAAGAAATTTAATTTTTTCAAAAGCCTAACACGACGGGTTTTTTCGGGTTCTTATGGGTTTTTTCGTATTTTTGGGGATTTTCAATATTTTTCAGATTTTTTATATAGTTCTGGTAATTAGGGAGCTGTGCAAAATATTAGAATCCTCAGCACCATCAGTACTCATAGAAACCGGAAGTACATACAATATTGGATGATGTTGATCCAATATCTGTTGAGGTTGGGAGAATTTTTTCAGCAGTGACATTTCTATATGCAATGGAATGATCAACATAGCCCTCGGCTACCGTCGTAGAATTGAATCCACCATGTTTTTTTTATATCAATTATATTTGCTCCTGATTCTGCTAGCTATGAAGCGGAGGATCTTCGGAAACAGTGGTCTGGCAGTTTTGGGAATTCGGTAACAATGGATAGAATTTTTCCAAATGTATTAATACCAACTGGATTGGCAGTGCATTTATTATTCACGTATTTCAGAAAAAAAAGGATGATGTTTTATGACAGAAGGGAGCAGTGCAAAGTACTTATTCTACATACTTCCCAGTAATACTGAAAGAACGACTGACTTTCGTTTTTATATTCGGAAGTTGTATAACCAATGATTTATTTGTTATTCCGATGTCTTCCACTAATAAATTACACAATTCTCCACGCCGACAGTACCATCAAGTATTTCTCATCTGGTGCCTTTATAATTTTTTCAACTTGTTCACGAGTGAGAATTTTTGATTTTTTGGGACGATATCCTTCACGTTTCCCTTTTAAATATGCTACTACCCTAAAATATTTAATAATATCCACATCATTTTTAACAAGGGCGCTTGACTTTACCATTGAAAATTTGCTACACAAAGTTGATGAACTCCATATTTTTGATTTTCCTATATTTTTCAATTTACACCAGGCAAGAAAATTGTTATATGCAATATCGTACTGCTGAATAGATTTTTTCGGTAGGAGTTCCAGATTTGCTCTTCTTGCAGACTCTCCAATATCTAGAGGAACAACCAAATCATCACTTCTACTAATAACTAGACTCTCGGAAAACATATTAAGCAGTTAAAAAATCCAAGACGAAAATTGCACAGGACCGAAATTCAAATGACAGCGTCTTTTCTCATTTGTTAGTAATCATAACATTCGCAGCGTTTGCCATTTACAACAAACTTTTGATTATTTGAATATTAAAATGCATTTTGAAAATTGTCCACGCAAATTCGGCCATGTCATTATAAAAATAGTTGTACAAAAAAATTGTATGGTATTTGTGTTAAAAGTGATTTTATTTTGTTCGTGAAACTCATATGATAAATTACTATTTCAAAAAACAATTTGATTTAATATGTTTACCGATATAGGAAATTCATTATTAAATGGTTTTTATTCTATTATCAGCTCGGTGAAGAAGGTCGATGTAGGTTCAGATCTTAGACCAATAATAGGTGTTTTGTAGTTCTATCTCAGAATTCTTCCGAGCACACTTCGCGAAGGACTATTTGCAGAATGACTTCATCGAGACTCGAGATAATTGACGATTGATGTAGTTTTTCCCGTGGAGTAAGATCGACCTTCGAAGAGTTATATTCGTTGTTTATCTATAGGTCAAGAGCTGTGTAAATAGAATATACCAGCACGAACGAACGGTTGTGTGTACTCTTCACACTACAATTATACAGTGGACTTTGGTAAGTATACAGAACCGAACTGATTGGTACCCCACAATCAGGTTCGTCGATGTTACCACTCGGAAACGTGAATGACATAACTTCTCGATTTAATTCTCGGTTGCGAGAGTCTGAGAAAGTGAAATGGTGCATGTTTGTTGAATGAAGCAAGATCGATCTTCTTTGGATGTGATACATCAATCATGACTAAAAAACGTTTGCTCATAAATAGGGTATTAAAAGAAGAGTGTTTCCTAAGAATTGCTAAAAAGTTGGAAATTATACTGCTCCACATGAGTAGGGGATATTGACTTGAATTGCAAAAAAATATAGTTTAAATGAGATTTTGTGATGAAAATTCAGATTAATATGATTTCAAAGTTGCAGGAAATAAAATTAATTTTAGCCTGTAGGTCAGCAGCGTATACAGGTTAAGAAAAATCGAGTGAAATAACTTCCCAGAGAATTCGGATTATTGGTTTTTTTTTTGCTTTTTTGAAAAGGAGCAAATTTTTGGGTTGAACGAACGTCATCAAGATGATATATTCATTGTGAATGTTCTTCGAAATCGTTCTATCATGGTTTACTTAAAAATTTTGACTAGATATAATTTTAATGAATATGATCTTTTGCAAGAGATGATAAGGAGTATGTGGTATTTTTCGTTTTTGACGGAAAAACAGGCATGTTTGTACATGAAAGTTTGAAATAAATATGATGAAACATTTCTTACACTTGTTCATTAAGAAACCAAAGAAAAACTAGCTGAAACACGAAGTAACCTTCCAGAAGCAAACTGTACCTATTTTTTTCTAGAGGGATTGACGACTCCTCGTTTTCAGTTTCGTTTTCTAGGACCTGAAAACAGTAATTGAATATTTTTTCACAAGTTGGGCGTTTTTGAAGAAAACCCTGTTTTTTTTCGACTCTGATTTGAATTTATTTTCTTCACGAAATGATAGCTTGAAGGAACAATTATTAAAAGTAACATCGGTAAAATCGCCTAAAGAACCGTCCCAGCGATACAAAAAATACTACTATATTTTTTTGCAATTCATGTCAATATCCCTAACTCATGTGGAGTAGTTTAATTTTTAAGTGGAGAAGATCTTTCTTTCCATTTATGTTGTATAACTTCAACCATAAATACAAATCCAATTTTTGTTGTTGATGGATCACATCATCAAATTTAAAGTATGTTGAAAACAAATTTTCACATATCTAAGGAGGTCCATTTCCACTTTATGTTTTTCGAACTCTTCAGGATTTTCACTAACAGCCTTTGAAACAACATCAATTGAAAAATTTCAGTTATGGAAATAATCCTGCCTGAATTCTTGCCACGCAAACCATTCTGGAATAAACTTTGAATGAATAACTAACTTCCAACAATTAAAACAGTGTTACCTTCCGGGTTTATATCGAACTTTTTCATTTGACAAAATCGTCTTTAGAATCGTAGATTCCTCACCAATTTTTTAATTTAGGTGTTGACAAATGTGTACGTAGTCTCCGCATGATTGTTTCAATCTTCTAGTTTCTTCTTCTTGTAACAAATTCAAAAGATAGAGCAATTGAATTCAACTACCAACTCTTTCCGGGCAATGAAGTTCCAAAGTCCTTCACATTCATCTAAAGACACCCTGTATAACGTTTATTGAAGATTCATTTTCTGACATTTGGGTCTCATTATTCTAATCCGACAATGATAACCCGTATAGACTGGCAACCCGTATGTAGTAAGAATGCCAATTGAATTCTTTATTTCGTACGATGTGTTCTCACGAAATTTAAACCAGCGTTTCAAAGAGATGTACTGACTTTATAGGTATGTTGTGAAGGGATAAACAGCAACTATGTACATACGTCGAAAATTAAGAGAAAAATTTTCATCAATTGACTCTGTTCTAATGTATTTTTTCTGCTGTTCCCCCTTTATTGTGCTCATCCTTTATAGGAAAAGTGTACTAAAAGTAAGAGTTGAATACCCACTACCGCACCATAATCCAAGAACTTAGATCATGACCCGTATGCACGCTAATGATGAACATAAAATTCTGAAATACTCTCAACTGTACTTTCGAATATTTTTTCTTTTCTTGCAACTTGAGCATGAAAAAAAAATTGTTCTAACTTTTTTTGTAGAAGGAGAAATGACCTTTCGAATATCATCAAACCCATCGAATTCGTCTGGGTGGTTCTGTCACAGGCGATCGCCATAATAAGGTTATTTTTCTAACTCAGATTGAAAGAAGATAAAATTAAGGAGCATGTTTGCTGTTCAGGTGCCTCAATAAAGCATAAGTTACTCATTCCGTCTGTTCCATTTTCCATTTGACGTTGAAAATTATGCCCAAATAATAATGAAGGCCTATTCGTATTTATAACTTTTCTGTTATACAAAAGTTTTTATAGAAACATATAGAAACGGCCACAAGTCACATATTTTGAGCAAGATGAAAAGTTTTTGCAATAAGAGTATTCCGATGGCCCTATTAGCCTTAGCGTTTGTTAATTAACGTCTTGGCATTTTCAGAAGACTCGTTTCAAATCGAAGCCGTTGAGAAACTGACTCCATTTCAAAATGAAAACATTCATGAAGCATATGCAAAAAACCGAACCTTAAAAAAAAAACGAGACCAGATTGACGGAATGTCTTAAACTGATTTTTATTGGATTGATTCAAGTTGTTATTGAGTTTCAAATGATTTTACAGCGATTTTCTGGAAGATTACATATTCTACAAAACGATTGAATACGATATCCCTAACTCCTGTGGAGCAGTTTAAGGTATTCGAGAATACAAAAATCAACAATAGTTTCAAAAACTGGTTCACAATTGTGCCAGGTTGTGTCGGTAAGTTTTTTAGTATATATATTCTTATGAAAAAGAGAGCTAAAATAATACAATAAATGTTGAAACAAAAAGTACCTAAGTTTTTTAGTATAAAGCTCCTCTGCATATGGAGAAATTAAGAAAAATTATTATATTGTAGAAGAAGCGGTATACCTGGTCAACAGTGCGTGAAGTTGGCCTAGCTTCCTGAATTTTTATTGTACCAATTTCATACAGTTGTCAGTTATGCTGACCGGCACAATTACGGCACAATCATAAAAACAATTTTTGTCGGAAAAAAAAACAAGTCTATGGGTGGGTTTCACAAAACTTTAATTGTGCCATGAAAAAACTTTGCGTAAATTCGAACCAATCGAATCACTCCTTTTGAAATTTCAACGAATCGCGGTTGCTCCAATTAATTTAACGGTAAAATCAAAGTTTTGTGAAACCGACCATGATTGCCTTTTCTGCCAGAAACTCCGAAGATTTTTCGTGAAAATATTCACGGCACAAGACATCACAAATGTAAATGGACTTCGAAACGTTAACATTCAATGTATGGCATCAATTCGATTGTTTAAAACCTTTTCAACTGAGTTAACTGAGAGCTCAAAAAAGTGTGACATGTTCTTTCGAGCATTTAGGCCGTCGTCGTAAATTAGTTCTCGACGTTTCGCCAGTTCGAGTGTCTGGCATCTTCAGGAGTTATATTTCAGGAGATGTTCTCACTGGACTGAACTGCCTGAGTGTGACGGGGACGCAGATTGTACCTCCTTATATAACCTCGGTCGGGGGCGTGGCTGTGCTTGACCGGTCCCGTCCCAATAACGAACGCGCGCCGGTGTCCGACCGGTTCACAACCGGTTCCCGATCTTCATTCACTTCATGAACCCGGTTATTATTATAGGGAAGTGGTTTTGTGTTTTTGAGTACTGGCACCCATGTTCTATTGATTTTCAAAGATTCCTCCGATTTATTGAAATTCGTTGGGTGTTTATGAATTTCGATTGCTTCCCTGTAGAGCCTGGGGTAGTATGCGGTAGTGGTGCACAACACTTGGGTTTTGTCGAATTCTATTGCATGATTCGTGTTGTTCAGTGTGTGCTCTGCGACGGCGGATTTCTCTGAATGACCCAGTCTACAATTGGCCTTGTGTTCCTTGATCCTCGTATTGATGGATCGCTTCGTTGTACCGATGTATACACTTCCACAGCTGCACGGAATTCGGTATACACCTGGTGTACTGAGTGTATCCCTTCTGTCCTTGGGGGAGTTGAGATGGTCCTTGATCTTCTTCGACGGTTTGAATATTGTCTTAATGTTATGTTTCCCCAGAATTCGTCCGATTCTATCTGTCACCCGTGGGATAAACGGCAAGAATGCTTTTGTTTCCGATTCTTGGCGACGTGATACATTGTCGTTGTTGTGTTCAGGCCTTTGTTTGATGTATCTATCGATGTCGTTTTTCGTGTAGCCGTTAGCCATGAGAGCGCGCTTCAAGTGTTCTAACTCGGTTGCTAGTTGTTCTGGCTCACAAATTCTTCTCGCTCTGTCGACTAGCGTTTTGATTATCCCTTTACGTTGGCATGGATGATGATTTGAGGTGTTGTGTAGATATCTGTCCGTGTGTGTAGGTTTTCGGTATACAGTGTGTCCTAGAGTAGTTTCCTTCCGTGTGACAAGTACATCAAGGAAAGATATCTACACAACACCTCAAATCATCATCCATGCCAACGTAAAGGGATAATCAAAACGCTAGTCGACAGAGCGAGAAGAATTTGTGAGCCAGAACAACTAGCAACCGAGTTAGAACACTTGAAGCGCGCTCTCATGGCTAACGGCTACACGAAAAACGACATCGATAGATACATCAAACAAAGGCCTGAACACAACAACGACAATGTATCACGTCGCCAAGAATCGGAAACAAAAGCATTCTTGCCGTTTATCCCACGGGTGACAGATAGAATCGGACGAATTCTGGGGAAACATAACATTAAGACAATATTCAAACCGTCGAAGAAGATCAAGGACCATCTCAACTCCCCCAAGGACAGAAGGGATACACTCAGTACACCAGGTGTATACCGAATTCCGTGCAGCTGTGGAAGTGTATACATCGGTACAACGAAGCGATCCATCAATACGAGGATCAAGGAACACAAGGCCAATTGTAGACTGGGTCATTCAGAGAAATCCGCCGTCGCAGAGCACACACTGAACAACACGAATCATGCAATAGAATTCGACAAAACCCAAGTGTTGTGCACCACTACCGCATACTACCCCAGGCTCTACAGGGAAGCAATCGAAATTCATAAACACCCAACGAATTTCAATAAATCGGAGGAATCTTTGAAAATCAATAGAACATGGGTGCCAGTACTCAAAAACACAAAACCACTTCCCTATAATAATAACCGGGTTCATGAAGTGAATGAAGATCGGGAACCGGTTGTGAACCGGTCGGACACCGGCGCGCGTTCGTTATTGGGACGGGACCGGTCAAGCACAGCCACGCCCCCCGACCGAGGTTATATAAGGAGGTACAATCTGCGTCCCCGTCACACTCAGGCAGTTCAGTCCAGTGAGAACATCTCCTGAAATATAACTCCTGAAGATGCCAGACACTCGAACTGGCGAAACGTCGAGAACTAATTTACGACGACGGCCTAAATGCTCGAAAGAACATGTCACATTGAACGATGGCCGCGAAAGCCTCAACCAATTCAGCTCAAAAAAGTTTCAGAAAATGCGGAATCTTCTCATTATGAATTTCAATCGATATCTCAAATAGCTTTCGACGAAAATGTATTCGTTTCAAAGAAAAGAGTCAAAACTTCTCTCCTCTTTTCTATCAACGGATAATTACCAATATCTTCGCACACCCTTTATAATGTCACATCACGAATGAGAGTCGCACCTTCAATAATGTTCGATTCCCCCAACTTTTCTCGGTTTCATAAATTTCTCTCCAACTTCCCGAAGCCAATGTTCAAGGGTGGGCGTGTATAATGCAAGCTTGAATCATCATCTAAAAGCGACAGTTAATCATGAAAGTTTTTATGGCTGGTCAATTGATCAAACATGCACGCATTGTCACATCGAAATGAATTTCGAGCTAATTAATATTCAGTGATGTAACATGGCGTTTCTCCGCTAAAATTTAATATGCATAATGTGCAGTATTTAGCGGTACAAATTTCGTGTCCTCATCGTATATATCCACTTCCGATGAATGTGCACAATGGAATTTACATTTCTATTTAATTTTGTATAGACTCGCCTAAAATGTCCACACACATTGTGAAAAGAATAGAATAGAATAAGTTTCATTGATCCATGAACGATAAAATATTGACAAGTCACAAAGAAAATAGTATATTATAAAAAAAGTTGCAGGATGAGCTCCTATTCCAATACGAATTCGAAATTTGAAAATGAGAGACGAAGGAGCGAGTTTTCGAAAGCATGAGTGTTGGAGTTTCCTTCTGCAACGATTATTAGACCATATTTTTTCCATTTCAGTCAAGTTTCGTGAAATACTCTCGAAAATAAAAATTCAGATTAGTGACTTTTGTATTGTATCTTGCCAGTTGGTGTGTCTAACGAAATTTGACAGATTACGGAATTTGAAATCATTTGATTTGAAATTGATAAGATCTGAGGTCAGTACTGACAACCACAAAACGAAAAATATAACTGAAAACAACGCTGCAATGAGTTTCATTACAACACTACTTCTAGTACTGTAATGAACTCATTACGATACTGAAATAGAGAAATCAAATTAACATTTCGTACCCAATGTAGAATCAAATTAACTCTTTGGTTCTTGAAACTAACTTTGAAATTCAGATAGATCATAAAACACTTAATTTCTCAAAATTCTTAGGATTTTGCGTTCGAAAACTTGAAAGCAGGAGGCTTCTCACAATTGTGATGTATGAAGTGATTGTATAAATAGCATCCTGCATATTTTGGGGATTTGCTGTAGGAGCTACATGTGATTTTTTATGTTAATTTAAGTTCACTTCCATGTCCCGTTTCGTTACCTTCTCTAGAACTTTTTTTTTTATATAGAAAACTTGAAGTTTTCAGTGTATGAATACAGGTGGACGTTAAAATATTATGCTCTCTGAAGGTTGGTCCACTTGATTCCGAAGGGTCTAAATCAGAAATTAGGCGGATTATTCTTTTTTGTGCTAAAACACCTCTTGGCCCCCCAAGTTTCTCAAGAATTGAACAATCCATGTGCTGGAAATTCGATGAATATTTTCCTGTATTTTTACTGCGGTATATTTGATAGAAATTCTTTGTTTGTTACTTTTTGATTCATGCAGAATGGGTTAAAATAGGACAAATGAGAATATATCAAAATTTATTTTTGATTTTACATAGTTATTTCACTACTGAATCCTAATTCAATAGTAGGAACTATTATTACTACCTTTTCTTTCAATCATCTGCCTAATATGCCTAGGCATCCTATGACTGATGTCATTAATGAAATTTCAATCATTTCCGTTTTTCCTCAAAGGTGGTTTTGGCCATCATATATTGTTCTCCCTAAGTGATCCCATCCAACCAAAAACACTTTTATGTAAAATATTGCCAAGACGAAGCCGTATTTCTCACATTGCCAAAAAGTTATCAGATCTCATGTAGAACCAAGCTGCTAACTCTACACTCTTTATCTTCACTAGTCCTTTTTTCAAAAACTCTATGCCTTGGTCGAAATGAGTGACTTGGCCGTTTCTCTTCCGCCACGTGAGCGTAAGGTGAAAAATTCACTCGTTGTTCATAACATTTCTGTTATAAAATTGCTCTTATAGTTACGAAATGGCCAAGTCACTTATTTTGACCAAGTTTGTGTACTGAAAGTAGCTCACATACCAAATTTAAACTTCATAGGGCACCGAGAAGTACCTTCACAGTTTTCATGATCATCAGTGAGTGAGTGACGAAATCGGGGGTTTTTAGATATCTATAAAGTCTTAAGTGTACGAGCTCTGCACTTGAAACTTTGCACGTTCGATAAGTTCACTACTGGAATTATGTCTTGAGAAGGTATGAGGGTTCAAAAATACGACGAAAAACTTCGAGAAAAGGAAGGTAGTGCCCCCTCTCTTGGTTCATCTTGGCAGCTCCGTGCTCAATTGGATCCATTTCCGGTGAGTTTGCTGGCCAGTTCCTTCTCTGAATATTGTTCTGTTGAAGAATGTTTCGAACCCTTCGTGTGCTTTCACATCGACAAATTGTCCTCACGTCGATATTCTAATGACGTTATCTCTTGAGCTTGATCGTCGAAAATTGGCATAGAGCAATAAGAGTAGACCTATTAAAGCATTTTTAACATTTGACGTTTTTAAAAAAAATGAATTTGTTCTATAGATCTCCAACATACTGTATACATACATATTCGAAAAACCGTTCCACTATGTCCGAAATCAAGTTCCACATTCTAGGAAGCTAGCTATTTGAATATAATGAATAAACAATTCGCTATTGTTGCTTATTGGAGGCATCCCAATCCGGGTATCCATTAAGTTCATGGTATGTAGGAGTGAAAAATGGATATGTCAGAAGCTCGATTTAAAAGTAGTGATAAATCACAATTGAATTAATCAGATTGCCATTAGTTCAGCCGTTTTTCCTATAAACGAAAGCCTTTTTTCGAATATAAACCAGTGCTATGTGTGCTATGATATCTTTAAGTAGACTATTCTTCTACTTCCGATTTCATTATATATCCGAAATTTCGAAAAATCAATTTTCGGTTCCCATTAACTTCCATGAAAACTGTGATATTGTTATCATAAAATAATCTCTGTTGCTGAATACTATTCATTTTTTAACTAAGTAGGGAAATCATAGAAGAAAAAAGAACTTACAATTGTGAAATATCAAGTGTTATGTTAAAATGATATGAATCAAAATCAACAAATTCTTTGATTCTGGTGATACAAACTCGGAAAGATATTATGAAACATATTTCTGGAATTGGCTGTAATTCCTGAAAGAAATGAAACCGTGTGGTACGGCATATTTTTTTGCGAGAATTTTTTGAAATTTGTGAAGGTCTTTCTTATGATTGAACAGAACCAGTTGAATGTTGTTCTGAAAATATCGGAATTTTTCCTTTCTGTCAGTGAGAATTTCTATTTTTTTCTCTATACCTATTGTCAAAACATAATTCAGCATTTATTTTCTATCGTAGAAAAAGGCATTTTCAAATAAATATTCGAGATTGGAAAAAAAATTTGAAATTCTTTTATAATCTCCAGAACATTCAAAATTGGGTAAAAAGTGAAAAAAATCAATAATTGATTCTTGAAAAGAAGAGGTCAGCTTTAAGGAACGACAACCTTGTTTCGTAAATTTTTTCAGAATTTCAATCAATCGGTCCAGGAGAACCGCTTCACCGATCGATCTACCGATTTGTGAGGGTCTTTGGGATACATTAGGCTGTAAAATTGTCTTATAACCTTAGCTTTTCCCCCAAGATTGATGAAAATACAGTCCGTTAACCAACAAATCGCGAAATGGCATTTTATTGCTTTTTTCATATTACCGTTATATTTGAAAAAAAAATTTTTCAGAATATGAAAGATTTTTGTGGGGAACTTTTTTGCATGAAAAGAAACGGGCGCAAGGTTTGCTAGGCCTCCGGTAGTGCCGGAGATATCGGCAGTTGAGTGAAGAGGGTTATTTTCCCAGGGACGGGCCGAAGCCAAATTTTTGGGGGGGGAAATCTATCGAAAATTTTCCAACTGGACACTGAATTAACAGGAAACCGTTATACATATTATGGTATAATATTTGTTTCGGTGAAAAAAAATTCAAAATTATGAATTTCAACAGAGTGAGGAGTAATTATCTTTTTTTCCATCTAGTGAACATTCAATTAAGTAGATTTTATGGAGTTTTTTTCAAGAAAGAGTATCTTGATGTTGCTTGAAACTTTGAGAAACACTACTTGTCTGTTTTTTCAGTTTTGTAGCTTTTCATTATTTCATGGAATCTGGAAGCGAGGGCATGGCTCATTTTCATCAGAGAAAATATTTTTTCTGAAAAATCTATTCTTTTTATTCCGTGAAAGGAGTAAATATTGGAAATCAAAGTTATGAGAAATTATCGTTAATTTTCTAATTACCCAATATTCAAAAATGTGAGTTTCTTCATTTTATGGAATAGATTTTTTTTCGTGAGAAATACCTTGAAGTATGTTTGAAACTTTGAGACACACTTTTTGTTTCATTCTTTAATTAAGTTCAGTCTCATTCTTTGGTGTATCTCAAAATTTCAAGCATCATATAACAAGATATTTTTCACGATTTCATAAAATAAAGAAATATACATGATTGAATGTTGGGTAGATAAAAAATCAAAGTTAATTACTGACCACTTTAATGAAATTCATAATATTGAAACTGCTCATCCCTAACATGGGTTCATCTCACAGAATAAAAGGAACAAAATTTTCAGAAAATATATTTTGTTTGATAAAAAATGAGCCTTACTTTAGCTAACAGATTTTATGAAATAAAGAAAAGCAACATAACTAGGGAATAACACAGAAAATGTATGTCAAAGTGTGTGTCATAAATCAAGATACCCAATTTAGAAGGGAAACGGTTTTGACCTAAATCAGTCATATTGAAGAAACAATTTTGAACAAAATTTCCTAATTTGAGTTGGCGATTACGATCTCTTTGCAGCGTTTTTTGCTATAAGTGTTTGGAATTGAGGATGTATTTACTTATTGTTTATTCGCAAAACTATAACACAATGTACGAAGAGCGTACATAAAGATGATTCTGCTTATCTGAAAGTAACATCTTAAATTTATGATACCAGATGTTTTTTTTATGACACAGTCCATGCGACGTAACTGAAAAATTTACAACCAGGTACCTACTTCTTGAGGACGCTTCTCTTCCAACAAAAATATTGGGTTAGATACCATTTATTGCCGGTTATATATATAATGTCAAGTACTGATTGCAAACTTGTTTTTTTCTAATTCAGATTCCTTCGTATTTCATAATTCTCTCGGAATTATGCATTTCAACTGCTTTGAAATTTTACCAACTGCGCTAAAAGTTTGCGAACTGCTTTGAAATTTTTTCCAACTGCTTTGAAATTTTGCGAACTGCTTTGAAATTTTTTCCAACTGCTTCGAAATTTTTCCAACCTTCTCGAAATTTTTCCAACTGCTTTGAAATTTTTCCAACTCCTTTGAAAATCTTCCGACTGCTTTGAAAATTTGCCAACTTCGTTCAACATTGGGGGGGGATCATCCCCCCTCATCCCCCCCCTTGGGCCCGTCCCTGTATTTTCCATTTAAAATTGGATATCTCGAAGACAGAAGGTCATTGCCGAGGATATTGAAAAACAAATTAGAGCCGAATAAACAGGCTACTTGAGCTTTGCATCGGTCTAGTTCAAAAAAAAATTCACATGCGCAAAAATTGAAATTTGCTTTATCCGAGGATTGCATGAAACTAGAGTCTTCAAGCTTCAAAAATTAATTTTTCTATTTCTCATACGATTATTTTTCACTGAGAAACAGCCTGTTGAAAAACACCAAAAAATTTAGAAAATTATTCTGTTCCTTTAATTGTTGCTAGAAGTATATTAATCGAATAAAACGACGCATATTCGAACTAAATCAGATCATTCTAAGTATGGTAATAAAGGCTTGTTCGTCATGCAAAAGTAATGGATTTTTTTCACCGCACCTATAGTGTCCATTCTCAAGAGCATGTTCTGCAAGTGTTGAATTTTTATGGTGCGAAGAGGAACAGGTGTATTTGATGTATGCTTGACCCAGTTTCCACTCATAATTCAGAACGGATTAAATCGAGTTGCACATTACAGATTTGCACCAATCGATAAGCTCTGAAAAGCCTAGCATAATGCAATAGTAGATCTAGTAGTCGTTCTCAGGTTCCCGGCCATAAATTTCGAGTGTGCTCATCTCGGAGAGCAATCTTGTTCGCCAAATAATTAAATGATGCTCGACGAACGTTCCGAGAGAGGGCGTTCATTAACGAAATTGAATTTCCCAGTCGAAAACACGTCTGAGAGAGGTTGACATGAGACATCCGGAACTCCGATAAAAATTACACTTTTATAAACGGTTTTTTTTTACAACTGCCATTCAATATGACACTTTTAATGGCAGCAAACAATGTTAAAATTGATTGTTTTGTTGATATTTTTAGCATCCCTTATGATGCAATCAGATGAGGAAAATTCCGCAATTGCAAATTTTTATTGTAAATATTTAACAATCATTACTTATGAACATTAATATTAATCGTAAAACTAGGACAAATTACTAAAATAAATGCCCTGTGACGTTAGGGAGCTCAGCAACACATTATTAAAATCCTCAGAACCATCAGTACTTGTAGAAACCGGAAGTACAATATTGGATGATGATGATACAAAATTTGTTTAGGTTGGGAGAATATTTTCAGCAATGACGGTTGTTATAAATTGTATAGGCCCCGTCACCGATTTTAAAAATATTTAGCACAGTGAATCTTTAGGACTTCCTGATACTACATTCTCAATCATAGCTCTGGGGAGGCAGTAATTTTCAAAAAAAAAGTTGAGCATTGTTAGGTTTGTTAGGTCAGGTTAGGTTCATTTTTCCTACCTAAAGTTGAAAAAAAAATCGTAAAAAATTTTCAAAAAAATTGGAGGAAAAAAAACATCGATCCGCATTCAGGTTACGTTGAGTAAGGTTAGGTTCATTTTCCCTACCTCAAGATCACAAAAAAAAAAATACAACCGGGCGAGGTACTTTATAATTACCGACATTTCTATATGCAATGGAAGGATCAACAGAACCATCGGCTACCGTCGTAGACTTCCATCCACCATGTTTTTGTATATCCGTAATATTTGCTCCTGATGCTGCTAGCTATGAAGCGGAGGATCTTCGAAAACAGTGTCCTGTATATTGCTTTGGTTCTGGCAGTTTAGGGAATTCGGCAACGATAGATGGAATTTTCCCAAATGTATTGATGCTAACTCGATTGGCACTGCATTTATTATTCATTTATTTCAGGAGAAAACCACGATGTCTGATGACAGAAGGGACCAGTGCAAAGTACTTATGCAAATAGTCTACATACTTCCTTCCTTAATACTGGAAGAACGACTGATTTTCGTTTTTGTATTTGGAAGTTGTATAACCAATGATTTATTTGTTATTTTGTTGTCTTCCACGGATAAATTACACAATTCTTAACGCCGGCAGCCTCAAAATAATCCGAAAACCTTCGGTCAGGCGCAACCCTAATCCTCACGGTTTCGGGAGCAACTCATCTGAGAAATTAAGTCGGGAAATTCATCTTTTAATGAGAAAAATTTGCTTAAAAATAGGGAGGTTTTTGAAAAATAGTCTTATTATCCAAATACACATAATATATAAAGAAAATTCCAAAACATGAATAAAAATTGACGGTAGAAACTAAAGAAAGATAAATTCTGCGGATTTCAATGAAACAAGGATATTTGTATAAAAACAAAATGTAATTGTGATTATATATGAAACAAAAACAAGTATCTATTACTCCTGACAACCGCTGCCAGGTAAACTAGAACAATGGAACTTTTGTATTGTACGATATCAGTCGGTTTAGCATTGCTTTCTCTAGTGAAGTTTTGTTTCCCTTTATCTTTATATTTATATTCGTATATTTTACTGTAACTTCTTGAATACTTTCCGAAGATATGCATTTGAAGCATATGGTGATTTTGATATACTTGCATCTTCCTGAGTTTGAAGCCATTATACCCTGAAAAAAAATATACTTGAAGACTCAAGCTGGCTCATTTCAACTCACAGATTATACCAAGAATTGCAATAAATCTGAAAGATATCTTTATTTTTTCTCTTGTTCGGGGGTTGAGAGCGCGAGTACACGAATTTTTCATCCAGAAATACTGAAAAAATCAAACTCGATGGTAATTACGTTATTGCGCCTAATGGAATCAGGAGATTTTTGCACTGTTTTCAAATAACATCAAGGCTCTGAGGAGGTTGATATTGCACATACATGATCGCGATATAAAATCAAGAAGCTACAGAAAGTCCCACCCCTGAGTGACAAACACCGCCGTGAAAAACTAGAACAAACCATGCACTAATCTGGCAGATTAGGTGCGCCTGTCTGAGTAAACTTTTCAACTTGTTCACGAGTGAAAAATTTTCGATTTATTGGGACGATATCCTTCACGTTTGCGTTTTAAATATGCTATTTCCTTGAAATATTCACTAATACCATTTTTAAGAAGGGCGCTTGACTTCATCATTGAAAATTTGCTCCACAAAGTTGATGAACTCCATATTTTTTATTTTGCCAGGAAAACAGTTTCATTGAAAGTTCCTTCTACAGTTTTCAATTCACACTAATGCAATATCGTACTGCTGAACAGATTTTTTAGGTATGAGTTCCAGATTTGCTCTTTTTGCAGGCCCTTCAATATCCAGAGGAACAACCAAATCGTCACTTTTATTAATAATTGAACTCTCGACAAACATATTGAGCAGTTAAAAACGCAAGACGAAAATTGGAAAGGAATTAATTTCAAATGACAGCGTCTTTTCTCATTTGTTAGTGATCATAACGTTGGCAACGTTTGCCATTCACAACAACCTTCTGGTTTTTTTAATATTAAAATGCATTTGGAAATTTATTGTCATTGCAATTTCGCCCATTTCATTATCAAAATAGGGCAGTTCTACAAAAAACATTTGTGTTAAAAGTGACAATTTAGTTTGCGAGTGAAAAAGTTTGTGAAATGAGCGGAGCGAATTGAATAATTTCACGAACAAAATAAAATCACTTTTAATACAAATACCATAGAATGTTTTTTGTGGAACTGCCTCATTTTGATAATGGCATGGGCGAATTTGCAATGATAATAAATTTCCAAATGCATTTTAATATTCAAAAAACCAAAAATCATCATAAATAACTATTTCAGAGGCCATTTCCTTTCAAAAACATTTTGCCCGACAAATAAAAAAGAAACAACAGTCTAACCTTTGAACGTTTCGGAGTATTCATCAGACTCCTTCGTCAGGCAAATTCTTAAATTCATAAAATTTTTCAGAATCGTGAAAATTTTGCTGATCCGTCCATCATAAATAACTATTTCAGGAGCCAATTCCTTTCAAAAGCATTTTGCCTGACAAATAAAACAGAAAAAAATTCTTAAATCCATTAAACTCTTCAGAATCGTGAGAATTTTTCTGATTAATCCATTGATTCAGAAAAATCCACTAAGGTCTATTTAAATGTACTTTTTCTATCAAATCAAGGCAACTAGGAGGCCCTGCTCCCATTTTTTCATAAGATTTTCTATCGACTGAAATTTATTCTGGTACTATTCTGCTTTATTTCAAACGTTTTAGAGTTTTCACTCCCAGTCATGTTTCAATGGATTTTGTAAGATAGTTTGGGACTGGAAACACTAAAAAGTTTCAGAAACTTCTACGTGAGATATCCTCACTCGAAATATAGGGTGGATATAGTAAAGTTAGCAAACCTTTCAGTGCCTTCATTATCATGTTCCAACAGCTTTTTCACCATCCTGACCAAGGAAATACCCCTCAGCGGATAAAGTAGACGTGTTGCCTGTTTTTCCATTTTCACGGCATCGGAGTGAATTGGAGTGGATATAGACCACGATGCGGAAATAAATTTCTTTATCGCGCCCGTGTGTGTGTGGATTATCCTAGTCGGTCCCGAGCTGGAGGATCACGCCCCAGAAGAGGCGAAAGAGGCAGAGTTACCTTGTTTACGATATGCATATCGGGGAAGCTTAGCCTAAAGCTTCCGTGTATTTTATCGACTTTTTTTTATTTTTCTCTCTTCGCTGGTCGATAAGTATCGGAGGTGGAAGGAGATTGATCAGAGCAGGGGCGGCACTTGGATTAAAAGAGTAGGGTTCTGCATAGAAATCAGGAGGTACAGAGTCAGTTATGATGATTTTTTGGAAATTCATTCATTAACTCAAATTGGACTTTGAAAAACATTTAACAGGTTCACAATAGCAAGGTATGTTAACACCACAATAAAAACAGATTAAATTATAAATAAACTGCTCCACATGAGTTTTCCAGAGATTTCGAGCATTTCAATTGAGACTATCAATTCATTTTTTTGCACACGGGGTTGTTGAACATTTCTTGAAGAATTTCGGCCCATAAACGGGGCAGAAGCTCCCTCAGATCATTTGAGGATTCTGGGGTAGGTTGATGATTATCTAATCTTCTTTGGAGTATATCCCATGCATGTTCTCAACTATGGCTGCACGTCTAGCGTTATCGTCTAGAAATTGACGAGTTTCACCAATTACAGCGTGAAAATTTGGCAAAACACTGTCAATGACATGCTCCCTATAAGTATAAGGCGGTCACATTCCCAGGACAAATGTGTAGATCTGTGCGCCCGTTGAAACATATCCCGGCCCATACCATAACACTACCCCGTCAGAATGGATGGAATTCTTGGACATAGCGACGATTACGGGGTATGCGTGGGATCGTCCATAACCTTATTCTTCGAGAATCTGAAAATCGTCCATATCTGGATTCATCAGTGAAAAGGTACTGCGCCATTGCTCGTTCCAATTAATATGTTGCCTTGCTCATTCCAGTCTTTGACTCATATGGCCACATGTTAATGAAACTCCTCTAAATGAGCGTCCAGAATCTAGATTCACCTTTCTCAAACGTCGTCTGAAATTTTCGATGCAAACTTGGACCCCATCTGCATTTCGAGTTGTTTTTCTTCGCCCACCAAGCCTTGGTCTTTCCAACACGGAACTTGTCTCACTGAACCTATGCTAAAATGGAGATATCACACTTGGTGCCTTTCCGCTACAACAACCTGAGATAGGCCACCCTATAGCATTCAGATAGCCCTATTAGCCTAAGCGTTTGTTAATTTACGTCTTGGCATTTTCAGAAAACTGCTCTCAAATTGAAACCGTTGATAAACTGACTCCATTTCAAAATAAGAATTTTTATGAAGCATATGCAAGGAACCATACTTCAGAAAAAAGGGGATCATACTGATTTTCATTGGATAGATTCGAGTTGCTATTGAGTTTTAAATGATTTTATAGCGATTTTTTCGATTACGGTATTGCTAACTCTTATAGAATAGTATAGTTATTTTTTTATATGCTACATTCGTCGCAGATGGTAGAAAATGGAAGTGCTGGTGGTTTCTTGTTTTTTTCATATGTTATTCACTATTTTGCTTCAGATATATATTAATTTTCACTAGACGATTTACCCCAACCTTCAGAATTCCTAATTATTCAAAAATCCAAAAATGCTGAGCGAACTTCCACACTCTGTTGCCAGGTATGCTGATTTTCCTACAATCTACTGATTTTCCTCATTTTTTCCATATGAGGAAAGACCTGTTGATTTTTTTCTTAAGGTTGTAAGAAGAGAAAAGTATTTTATATAGGCTCGAAGAAGCGAATAAAACAGTTGTGCGAAACGTGGCAGAATATAATTCTGGAGTAATCCAGCTTCTAATTTTATTCCGAATTACCACAACACATCAAATATTGAAATAATATTTATACATCACTGGGTTATGTAATTTAAATCTATTCGTAGTTTTCGTGTTATGCTGTAATTTGTTGTACAACTGTATACATGGTTGATTCCAAAAATTTGCTGGACGATTTCAACAATATGGTGACCTAAAATTTTTCGATAGATATGAACTCGTCTCGGAGTTTTTCATAACAGAGATCAAGACGTTTGAAATTACGTATTACGTTTTAGTACACCCGGTATGAAGTCATTACTTTTCAAGATTTTCCTTTATCTTTATCCCATTTGGACATTGTCTCTGAAGATTTTTTTTTTAATATCCGAAAAAAAAGTCCCATGAATTTTTGAAAGTAATCGAAATTAATGGAAGAATTCAAGGTGCTATAGATTAAAAATAATTTTAGCATTTCTCGGCTCCAGTTAATTTTTTTATAATAGTTGTTTGCAAATCAAATGATGAGTAGCTCGAGAAACAGTTTCAAAATTTGAATGAAAACTCATAAATTTCTTCATTTTCAACCTTTCCACGCCTACAACTTTTAGATCAACATCCAGGAGCGTAGACTTTGATTATCTTCGCCCACTTCGTGAGTCAATAAGCCAGCTATTCTTCTCGTCTATTCCATGAACGCTACTGTGCATTCATATGGCGATTTTCAACACATAAATAGCAACCCTCGTACTTCCTGCTTTCTCCATTCGAATTCGCAAGACGAATAGCCGCTCGATAAATAGGTATCAACCGCAGTTAAGACCTTTTGTTGAGGATTTAACCGTTACGTTTAAGGGTTAGGAGTTTAGACATTCGGATTGAAATATTACGGATTATTTATTGAGATTCGTATCGAGTTCAGGCCTTTTCTGTGAGAGAGTTCGCATTATTCAGGGCCTATTGTAGCGCTTCTATTTATTTTGTGATTAATTCTCCTTTGCGAAGGGTTTCGGAGAAACTTTTTTCGTGAAGATAAAGGTCATAACTTTCCAGCGAAAAAAACTAATGGAACTAATAATAACATTCTAAGTTCTGTATTAAACATAGGGTGGGATTCACAACACACATTTGAAAATTCAAGGAATCTCGATGGCTCGAATTAACTCGACAGTTCTTGATCAGGCAATCACAGTTGATTGAACCCGCTTTTAATGTGACAATTTCGAAACCATCGGTGTAAGACATTTAAAAAATTTTTTCAAGATGTAATAACACTAACAAGTCGAATTGTGAGATGATGTCTGCTCTCGATATCTATAAAAAACTGAAGAAAGCTCACACTGTGTCCCAGATCGAGTGAGACTGCTTTGTATCTCAGCTATTATTGAAGAAAAAGACGTGATTTCGTGACCCTGTGTCACTTTTTTGTGAATTTCTTTAATCCACAAACAGAAACATTCCAATTTCTTCTGTTTCTGCAATACTGGGTTAAAACGAAAATGTTAACTTTTTTGAAATGTAATTATTTCTCAAGCACTGTATAGGATGAAAAAATATGAAAACTGCTTTTAATAGATATTTTCACATAGAAGTCAGTAGCGTAGTTAAACAAAAATTTGAGAGCACTGTTTTTGAGATTGAGCACAAACGTGTAATTTTTCAGGTGAAATACCCTGTATATTTCAACGTAAAATTTTTGCATTTATTTTTATTAATATATCGATGTATCACAACTTGACTTTAAATAAAATTTTTGAATTCAAAAATAAGAACAATTGTATTGATATTGGACGCAATGAACGAATATGTATATTTTCTAGTTTATTTCATTCTATATCTTTGTATAGGCTTTGCCTGAATTAATCACAATAATTCTTTTACACTTGACACTATCAAATCCAAAAGTTGAAGAAACTTGGATTACCAAATAGACAGTTCACTTCTATGGATCTTTATTTTAGATATATTTCGATACATCAGCTTGTTACCTACTCCTTCATATAATAAAGGAGTTATCACCTCTTGTTCCATGGTGTGACCTGGCCTTATCAACGATCTTAATTTCATAAATCTCGTGTTTGCATTTCGATAAAGTTTTCTTGGTATAGTGGTAAAACTCGATAGTAAGCTCTTTATCGCAGTGGCTACTCGTGAGTTCTGTGGAGGGACCAACAAGCAGTTACCTTTTTGCTTGGACTTCTGTCCTTACTCAACTCCTTTCGTTCAATTTTTTTATGATGTATAGCTTTTAACAGTACAGTACTGTTACAGTTTGAAACTAAACAAAATGTTTGCTGATGAGACCTCAATAAAACAAATCATTTTGCCACAAGATTCTTTGAAATTATATTGATTGTAGATATACGTGTGTTGACTAAATGTTATTATGTTTGAATTATGTATTTATTGATTGTGTTGATAATAATACTATGTTTTTTCATAAATTTTGTAGCTTGACAGAGTTAGAACTCCGAAACATCGCATGCAAGGATGATTCAGTGATTTCACAAGCAGTATAGTCTCTTTATTGATGGGATGTCTCGGTCGATTCACAGACATTGGGCTTGCTTCGTGGACAATTTAATTTGTTTCAGTGTTTATATACATTCGCCTTTCGGCATGTGTGTTGTACATCTTAAAACTGTTTGAGACGCCTCTGAATCTCATGATCCTCTCGCATCTGTTGCCAGCACAATTATGCCCCATTATGATGACCTGGTAACAGCAATTGAAAGGCACCACAAAATTTCATAGACATAATTAATTTCGCCTGTTGTTCTCAATTTCATGTCGCAAATGAATGCTTCTTTCAATAACGTTATCTCAAGCGTGTCACAAAGAATAGCGATGTGTCATGAAATTGACTTCAACAATCAGCTTTTCTAGTTGATTTTGCTACTGAAACTGTGAGAGAAAACCTTGTAGAAGTATCAGAAAAATCCAAAATTCCTGAAAAGAGTCCTGACCTTAATGATACTACTAGAAAAAATAAAGAAAATAATATACCTATGATGTGCTCAATCTATAATTCTGGGAAGAATTCTGCATTAATTTAAACTTCTCTGCAACAATATCAATTAAAAAATTTGAAATTCCAAAATGCAACTGTGTAAATTTATGCAAAAACAAATCAGTTAAGACTTCGGAAAGTTACCTGGTTTGATAATACAGTTTCATTTTGTGAGTGAAAAAATTTGTGAAATGAACTGTGCGAATTGAACAATTTCACGAACAAAATAAAACCACTTTTAACCAGATATCATACAATGTTTTTTGTACAACTGCCCTATTCTGATATTGAAATGGTCGAATTTGCAATGACAATTAACTTCAAAATGCATTTTAATATTCAAATAGTCGAAAGGAATGGAAAACGTTGCCAACGTTAGGATAACTAACAAATGAGAAAAGACGCTGTCATTTGAACTTCGTTCCTGTCCAATTTTCGTTTCGGAATTTTAACTGCTTAATATGTTTGTCGAGAGTCCAATTATTAATAAAAGTGACGATTTGGTTGTTCCTCTGGATATTGAAGAGTCTGCAAGAAGAGCAAATCTGGAACTTCCACCTGAAAAATCTGTTCAGCAGAACGATATTGCATTTAACAATTTAATTGCCTGGAGTAAATTGAAAAATGTAGAAGGTGGACGAGTTGAAAAATTTATAAAGGAGGCACAAGATGAAAAATAGTTTATGGTTAAAGTTGCAACTATTTTCGGATTATTTCGAGCCTGTCGGCGTGAAGAATTGTATTATTCTTTAGTGGAAGACATCGAAATGACAGATGAACTTTCAAATACAAAAACGGAAGTCAGTCGTTCTTTCAGTATTATTGGGAAATATGTAGAATTGTAGACTATTTTCATAAGTACTTCGCATTGAGCCCTTCTGTCATCAAACATCGTCGTTATTTCCTGAAATACATAAATAATAATTGCACTGCCAGTCCAGTTGATATTAATACATTTGGAAAAATTCCATCTTTTGTGTCCGAATTCCTCAAACTGCCAGAACCAAAGCAATATAGAGGACACTGCAAAAATCCTCCGCTTCATTGCTAGCAGAATCAGGAGCAAATATTACGGATATAAAAAAAATGATGGATGGAAGTCTACGATATAAGCCGAGGGCTATGTTGATCATTCCATTGCATATATATATATATATATATATATATATATATATATATATATATATAATAAAAGGATAATTGACTGTTTCTATTTATAGTAAAAATGTATTATTTATTTTTAAATAAAGCTGAAAGCTTGAGTTTAAAGAAAAAAGAGATTTCTCATTCGACTGCAGTCCCAAATAATACATTTTTATATATATATATATATATATATATATATATATATATATATTGGATATAGATTTATGTGAATAGGTTAGGGTTGTCGATCAAAAACTGATGATGTTAAATTACCTTTATTCTAACGTCAAGCTTTCGAAATGATTCATTTCATCTTCAGGACTACTACAAATTAAAATTATTTTTAATATGCTAAGCTGAAATTTTTTTCCCTTTTATTTACTTACAGAATTATGAGGTTGTCAGTATCTCATTAATCATCTATCTATTTATCAATTATATTGAATACAAAGAATATATATCAGATTTCAGCAAGGTTACAGGTCTTTAGAATCAAAATCTTGAGGAAGTTAACAAAATGGTCGCCAATATTGGCATTAGAAACTGTCATAAATTAAAATTTGACATTTGGCATATACATAGAATGAGACAAAACAACATGTGAACTACTACTATTCATCTACAGGTCCATCATAAAAATTTAATGTTGAAGACGACAGTAAATAACTGTATATATTGCTTAGGTGTTGAGTGTCAGTTTTCTTGTTAAGAGGATTTTCTTGTTTATTTATATAGATCATTTCCAGAATTTTTCTTTTGTTACCATTTGCGTTCTTATAAGAACGTTCTTATAAGAACGTTCTTATAAGAATTTTTCTTTTGTTACCATTTGCGTTCTTATAAGAACGTTCTTATAAGAACGCAAATGGTAACAAAAGAAAAATTCTGGAAATGATCTATATAAATAAACAAGAAAATCCTCTTAACAATAAAACTGACACTCAACACCTAAGCAATATATACAGTTATTTACTGTCGTCTTCAACATTAAATTTTTATGATGGACCTGTAGATGAATAGTAGTAGTTCACATGTTGTTTTGTCTCATTCTATGTATATGCCAAATGTCAAATTTTAATTTATGACAGTTTCTAATGCCAATATTGGCCATATGGAAGGAGAATAAACATGTAATCATCAAAATAATAACAGAAACTGTTTTAGAATGAGTTATTTTCTCACTATTTTGTTCTACAAGATGTGGCAGAATGAATGGATCTGACACAAAATTAGAAAAAATAGTTATTTCTCTAGGACTGTGTCAGATCCATTCATTCTGCCACATTTTGTAGAACAAAATCGTGAGAGAATAACTCATTCTAGCACATAGTGATATTTATGATTACATGTTGGTCTCCTGCTACGAATTTATGCATTATCTGTCAAATTTATGAGAGAAAAAACACTTCTGCCAATCAATATTTTTCACTCCAAAATCACTAACTGTTATTTATGGAAATATTCCAGTAATTTCGATAAAAATTAAATCAATTGGAGAAAACGACGTATACTCATAGAGCGAAGTAATATTCTTACACTTTGACCTCGTAGGAGAATGCCTTTTCTGCATTTGTATTATAAATATCTTTAAATTTTTTTTACAATAATTTGCAGTTTTTGTTAATTATGTTGATTTATAGCCAAGTCCTTGATTACCTGTATTATTAATTTCTACCAATATCAATTTTCTTCCATAAATTTGTATTTTTTGATATGTTTTTGAATGAGGGGGCGCCAAAATCCAATTCTCCCCCCCCTGGGAAAGCTTTTAGCTACGGCCCTGATATTGGCGACCATTTTGTTAACTTCTTCAAGATTTTGATTCTAAAGACCTGTAACCTTGCTGAAATCTGATATATATTCTTTGTATTCAATATAATTGATAAATAGATAGATGATTAATGAGATACTGACAACCTCATAATTCTGTAAGTAAATAAAAGGGAAAAAAATTTCAGCTTAGCATATTAAAAATAATTTTAATTTGTAGTAGTCCTGAAGATGAAATGAATCATTTCGAAAACTTGACGTTAGAATAAAGGTAATTTAACATCATCAGTTTTTGATCGACAACCCTAACCTATTCACATAAATATATATATATATATATATATATATATATATATATATACATTCTTATGAAAATGAGAGCTAAAATAATACAATAAATGTTGAAACAAAAAGTACCTAAGCTGAAGTAAAAAAAGAATGGGGTATCATAACATTCTCTGTATGATACTATAGAATCATACGATACTATCAACACTAGTATCACACGATACTATACAGCCAGGGGAAAAAACCTCAGCCGAAAAAACCTGCCTCCCCGTAAACAAAATAACATAAAATATCAAATATCAAGAAAATCTTGAAAAACATCAGTGTGAACATCTTCATGTTATCCGTCGATGGGCTCGGATACACAGATTCTTCCCAAAACGACTCGTAATTCTTAATCTGAAAAGAAAAAAGACAAAAGCAGAAAAGAAACCGATTATTCAGAATGAATCGAATGCATTTTGGAAATGCATTTGCTACTTTAAAAAAAAAGCATCAACATTAAGATTCCTTGGCCAAATAATGTTCGGAGGTTTATAAATATTTATGACAGAAATGTCACAAAATTTGAAAGAAACGAGAAAAAAAAAACTGCATCAATTTCCCCCTTCCGAATCTGTTGAAAGTTACGAAACTGATAATTTTTCAACATAACAGGCTAAACTTGTAAAAAATCAATTAATACATAACCTTTCAACTGTCCTCTTTCACGAGGATTTTTTTCTGTTGCCGTGTGGGTTTCTTCCAGAAGAATCTCTTTGATACCATATTCATCAGCTAATTTGGAGACGTAATCCATTGCATATAGAAATTTCATTGCTGAAAAAATTATATCAACATCAACAGATTTTGGATCATCATCATCCATATTGTACTTCCGGTTTCTGCAAGTACTGATGGTGCTGAGGATTCTAATGATGTATTACGAAGCTCCCTAACGTCACAGGGCATTAATGTTAGTAATTGTTCTAGTTTTACGATTAATTTTAATGATTGTTAAATATTGATGATAAAAAACTGCAATTGCAAAATTTTTCTCATCTGATTTCATCATTAGAAAATGGAGTGCTTAAAATGTTTTCAACACTAATGTTAAAAATATTTTCAACACGCTTCCAGGATAACAATCAATTTTGTCATTTAAAGTGTCACTTTCAATGGCAGTTGTACAAAAATAAATTTATTGTGCGTTCTTTGTTAGGCAACAGTTTTTCCCAACTGATTTTCCCCTAATAAAGTAGTGCACTACACATGAGCATTTCTCATTTTAAATTGTTTCGAAAATAACTCTTGAACAAAATATGCAGTGAAACATACCTCAGTAATAACGTCAAATTCACGTTTCACTATCGATTCTTCAGCAATGGGTGGGACGTAGAATAGAAGCAAACGGTACCAGGTGTAATTTTTATGAAACACCTTTTGGTACCCCGGATGGCCACCTGGAATGTACCAGATGTGGTCATTGGTCATCCCTGCGGGGGCCTACATGTCGGTGTTTTTTGATGACAAAGCAAGAATACAGGCAATATACTCTTTGGCTGATTTTTCACATGAACTTCCCTTCTCTTGAGATCAGTCGATGATAGCAATCAGTTTTGTGATCCCTACACGAAGATTAACCATTTTTTCTCATTCTCAGGTCGGTATAGGCATTTGAGGGGTTATCTTATCTTCGTGAATTTGTACCATCAATATCAATTGATGTTTTAAAATTTTTCTTCTGGCTCGCAATCCCATATTATTTTTTCACAGTTCTCGATTTTCTCGTCTTACAATGTTGTTTTCATCATTTATAGAAACTGTACAATGTTTCTTTATTGATGTTTTGCTATATGAAAATCCAATGAAGGTAAACAGTAGAATAACTCCTATTTTGTCATGAATGAATTGAAAAAATACTTTCGATCAGCTTTTGGAAGATTGGCAATGTCTTCTGCACTTGTATTATAAATAACTTGTCTGTTTGTGCTTTTAGCATATTGCAATATGGGGCGGTACGTCCAAAATCATTATGCGTTTGCCAGAAAGAAACTGTTACGCTGATATTTAATATTAACTCTCTGACATCTTGTCTTTTTTCTGGCAATGAAATATAAACTGCTGCTGCGGTGTTTACCTTTTCAAATGTTGTCCTGACACAAAAATAATCATAAAACTTTGAATACTCTACCCAGTTGAGCACTGTAATCATGGTTATTACTAGACCTAAGACGTCTAATGAATACGAATAATCACTGACCTATCACAGAATTAATTTATTTGATTATCTGTGAATATTTTCAAGAAAATTATTCTTATCGTAGTTAAATGAATGTTGTTACGCTAGAATATTTAGAAGATAATGCTACACAACTATGACATAGTCGAGTCCATTCTTGTTGAAACCCAAGCTTAATACTTCATTAAATTTCCTTTTTCTTATTTAGCTCATACTTGTCTTTCTAGAAGGTTCAATTGATGTTATTAGTACTAAATGGCATTTACTGAATAACAATAACTTTTACTATTACTATTATATTATTCTGCAATTTTTATTAAGAAAATACTTAATTTCCCAAATTATGAGCCGTGCAAGATCTTCAACAATTATTTTGTACGTACTCAGAAGAATTTTGTTTTCAAACAATACAGTGTGATTTCAGAAAATTCTTCGAGGCTTTTCTTAGTAGTCTCTGAAACAAAAATTTTCAAATAATAGAACGAAAATTTTGAGATTAAGCTTGATGAGGACTCTGATATAGACTCCGAAAAATACGTATTTTACGTATTTTGATAATTCGATGATTCTTTGTTCGTTCATCATAATTTTATTGATCTGATTTGCCTCCAGGAAAAAGGGAAAGAATCAACGTGGGAACATTTCAATTTAAAAATTCTTTCAATAATTTTTTTTTCATAATGCGAGAAGTTCATGACAGTTGTGTGAAAATTGAAAAAAAGAAATGAAAATTCACGTGACTGATCCCTATGAGCATTCGTCTATCATTAAATCTGCTAGTTTTCATCAGTTTTAATTCCCTTGATTACGTAGTTCGATGAAAAATATCTTTGGTGAACCAAGAAACCGTTACCTACTCGTATAATTATTGTTGCATAGGGTAACCGGAACTAGAACCTAATTACAGCAATTCCGAAACGTTGGGTTACATATATAGTTGGTCGAAATGTGGGTGAAATGTACCATTTGATAGTCATTTTCGTAATGTGACTGGAAAAAGTTTCGGATATCATTGATGAAAAACTATTCAACACGAAAAATAATTCAGATTTTATAGGGTAATTAAGCTATTTCAACCGCGAGCTTGTTACGCCAATGGTTCGTGAAATATCCGATGTCTGCGTACTGAAAGATGTTGCTCAGGCAGATTTGTTGGAACTACAAAAATCACGCCTGAGAACTCGATCGGTACAAAATACAAGACTAGCAATCGAATTATGATCTTACACAATCCAAGAATTTGTATTGCATGAGTCTTCTCGTTTATTGAAATGTAGGAAATCTGCGAGTGTGGATGCACAACAATAATGAATATCAATACATAATTTTGGGACCCTTACAAGTATAAATCAGAAACACCATATGTCCCAGAATTGACCCCTGTGTAACACCTTTCAACATCCAATAAGGTGTGATAAAACGTGGATTTCAACACGATAAATTATAGCCTTGAATTTGTCTCAGAGGATTTCCGAGTATATGTGTGTTGCTCGTTACATTTTCATGTTAGTATGTATCTCGTAAACTATGCTTGTTCAAGATTTCTTGGATAAGCTTCGCCTGTTGGACCATTACCTAGTTATCTGTTACCTATTATCTGGTGCACAATGTTTGTGGAAGTTAGTCTATCTTGATTATACAGAATGTTTATTGACTCGTTGAACGCTGCTTCCATTTTGTTGACTCGAGAAAAGTCTAGAAAAGTTGAGAAATTGTTCAAACAATCTTTTTATATGTATGAAGACTGGCCGATACGTCGTGTAATACTTATTTCTCTATTTCAGTATCGTAATGAGTTCATTACAGTACTAAAAGTAGTGCTGTTATGAAACTCATTACAGCATTGTTTTCAGTTATATTTTTCGTTTTATGGTTGTCAGTACTGACCTCTTATCGAATCAAGTTTCGAATCAAATCAATTGAAATTCCATCATCTGTCAAATTTCGTATGTCACACCAACTGCCAAGATAAAATACAAAAGTCACTAATCTGAATTTTCATTTGAATTTCGAGAGTATTTCACAAGAATACTCGTTGCAGAAGGCAATTCCAACACTCATGCTATCGAAAACTCGCTTCTTCGTCGCTCGTTTTCGAACTTCGCATTCGTGTTGGAATAGGAGCTCATTCTGCAACTTGTTTTAGAATATACTATTATGATACAAGTGCAGAAGGTATTGATTTTAAAATATATAGAAAACTGAAAAATATTAAAGGTTTGTTCAGTAAAAAATGTCGTAACGCCATCCGCATTCAAGATATATTGAAAAAGAAAAAAATATATTCATTTTTTACGATTTTGCCGAAACTACTGGCAACTTTGTTATGGAATATTATACGAATATGTTTTGGAAGCTGATACATCTGATAAATTTTTTTATGTCTGACTCTCATAGAGGGCGCTAGCTATATATAAGTTGTTTTGAACATAACTTTCTTTATATTAGATTTATTGAGTTGAATTTTGAATGATCGCAAACATCATTCAATTTCACACCAAAATGGTACTCTTCATTAAACTCGATACTGTGCACCGTTTTCGGAATATTTTGTGAAAATTATGAAGTAATAATAGATGCTAGTATAAAGTAATGATGAATGTATTAGTTAAAAAAAATCACAAAAAAACTATGAGGTCATTGAAGTGACTTTGAATTCTGTCCTTTCATTCTTGAGATGAATTTACCCTGTGGCATGAATTTTTTCTTCAAAGTACGATCAAACTGTGTAATCCAAGGCATTGAAATCGCATGACCGAGGAGGCCAAAGAATCGAATCTTTTGTACCTCCACCAATCCATCTATTCGGAAAATGGTTACTCAACCGATTACGACAGCTATTAGAAATAATAATTATTATTTACTTCATCGATACTTTATACCAGCATCCGTTACAGCTTCATAATTTTCACATGAAAATATTTCGAAAGCGGTGCACATCGAATTTCGTCAAGAATACCTGTTTCGTGTAAAATTGAATGATGTTTAATATCGCTCAAAATTCAGTAATAAATCTAATTTAAAAAAGTGGTGTTCAAAACGGACCGTGTAACTAGCGTAATCTATGAGAGTCAGACATCAAACACACTCATAAGATGTATCAGCTTCCAGAACATATTCGTTTAAAATTTTATTACAATGTTGTCAGTATTTTCGGTAGAATCGTAAAAAAATTTTTTTCTTATTCAACGCCCTGTATCTTGAATACAGATGGCGATACGAAAATTTTTTACAGAACAAACTCCTATTATTTTTCAGTTTTCTGTTCTAAAGGTTTTTTCTTTAAACATCTTGTAGAACTTCATTTGTAACTCACAATTAATTTTCTCGAATGAGATACTCCGATAGCCTACAATGTTGTATTTGATAACGAAATTTTTCAATGAATATCGAGAGTCAAGAATCGATTTTAAGAAAGGTTGAGTGGAAAAAAGTGGAGAATACCCTAGCGGGATAACATCATTGATTTTTCTGGCAACAAGTGACTGCGAGCAGGTGCTTCGCATAAAATCACATCTTACGAAAGTATTCTAGGTCATGTTCTCGTGATTCCAGCCTCAAGTCTACTCTCCGATCTACCCCCTCGAAATCATTTTCCCAAATGCGGAAAATGCTCCAGCTGGGTTTACCTATATGTACTCCCCTCGGGCTCTTAGCAAATAGTAATAAGAAGTTGGAGGTGAAAAGTGATTCGAGAAAAACTCGAATCCTTAAAAAGTCGAGATTATGGGAAATGATTTTTTTTTCCACCACTCCTCTATGGAAATCATTCGATATCTAAATTTTTATTCTAATCATCAAATGAGTGTTAAAAGAGGTATTATAAAAGCACTTATGATAGAGCGCAATTAATTTCATCGACAACTGAAATACGAAAAGACGAAATTAGAAATTAATTTCATTAAAGATATTCTTGAGGATAATCAATATCCAACTAATTTCATAAAAAAAACTATTTCAAATTTGAAGGGAACAATTTTGCGACTAAACGATGATAACAATCAGGAACCAACAACAGACCGTCAAGAACAACCAACTTTAATGAATTTGATTCCTTATGTTCAAGGACTTTCAGGAAAAATTAAAAGAATCAGTTCTTAATTCAACATAAAAGCAAAAAATGATTTACGATCTTTATTAACAAAAATTTAACCTTTGAATAAGAACCGAAAATCAAGAAATTGTATTAACAATATTCCCTGTATTTGTGGAAAATCTTATACAGCAGGAACATCAAGACCATTAGAAATTAGAAAACGTAAACATAAGAATAACTAAAAAATAGAGATGTTGGTAGATCGCAGATAGCAGATCATGTGTGTTCCGATACCGACAATCACATAATGGATTGGAATGGCATAAAAATTCTTATGACGGAACCTGATAATTATAAAAGAAAAATCAAGGAGTCAGCTTGTATTTTGTTGGATGAGGCAAATAATCTCGCCAATTGTTCAGTAGGAATAGATCTAATTTGGATGGATTTATTGATAAAAGAACTGGTTTCAGGGAATTTTGAAATAAAATAACCATATCAACATCTAGTAATCTATGTTCATCATATACATATTGACAAATGTCAATCAAAATATTGTCACGAAGTTGTATGAGGAGTAGAAATTGTCTGACGAAGGAGCCTGATTTAGACTCCGAAACGTTACGCTTCAGAGTTCAAAGTGTTTTATTTTTGTTAATTTTTAGGCAACAATTTCTTTTTGTAAAGTTTTGACCCTTGACAAATTGAGAAATTTTTCTAATTGTTTCTTGTTTCAGAGACTGTGAGAAAAAACCCGAATTAAGTTTTCAGGAATATGCAAAGACCTCCCAAAATATATTTTGATAAATAATTTGTTGTTTTTCCCAAGAAGTCGACTATATTCTTGTAACACTACGAAGATCTTAATTTTTAGGTATTTCTCTATGTTTTTTTTTTTAATTTTCATGACTCAGAACCAGTCTGTGGTAACCAGATCGATAAAAATATCCGTGCATATACAATGAGAACGCGGTATTAACGTTATCCGTGAATCTGATTTATTTCTCAGTCAGTTCTATTTCTTACCGCATCGAATTGTGTGCTAGAATCTGAAATAGAACAAGAATCATGTCAGAACTATAATGTGCAAGATTAAGAACTGTATAATTTGCATATATTGGTTCAGAGCAGTTAAGAACTTCTCGAAATATCTGTAGATGGAGCAGCAACTTTAGAGTAGGCAAAAGACTGGTAAGTCTGAGATGTTAAAGAACTGCTATGTTCATTTGTGATTATTCAGGCTTTGTTTTCCCCCCAATCGAATATAAATATAAGTACTGGGTATATCCACACGAGTAAACGCGATCTGTATATAGCTGGCTAACTAAAAATAGCGCTTTTCTCAATATCGGTGGAGAAAAGCTCGGGGATCCAACCAGAATAATTTCATTACAATTGTGACATTTCCGGTTAACACGGATGTGACGGCACCTTGGTTATTTTCGATGGGACGTCCTGTATGTAGCTCATTGAAATATTCAGTTGCTCTAGTGATTTTGACTCGAATTCATGTAGATTTTTCATTGTTCAACTATAATATGAAGCAGTCATTTTGTCAAGATTATTATTATTCGTAGAGTGAGATGTCTAATAAAGGAGATTTTGTGACTAAACAAAAATCAAAATACTACCGACAACATGGAAAAACTAGCTCTCAATAAGAAAAAAGCTTCACATTAGGACATTTCGATGGCAATATGGAAAATAATGTTGAGCACCATAAAAAGAGACTAATGAGTGATATATTCCTAAACCGTAAATTTTTGACTTGAGGACAAAGAGGTTCCTTGAATTTTTATATTCACGATTCGTTCTTTAAGACGGTGGCGCCATCTATGCACGGACTAATTGAAATGCCGATTACCTCATATTTATGTAAATTTTTATTGAAGCGATATGCATCAACTATATTTCGAATATTTTATGGCTTTCAGCCAGTGGCGTGTCTAGACCTTGGGAAATAAGGAAGCTATTTTACTTAATGATTGATTGCCCAAATTCTATAAGGTATATTTATATCTTATAAATTATTTCGGCTAATGAAATAATTATATCAGATTGAAGTTATATAGTTAGGATTAGGAGCTTTCATCATGGACCTATATAATAATATTCACACTTCTATGATTGAATGTCGCTTACCTCCACCATTATTCCAAAGTTATTGGCCCGCCTTTTTCTTTTCAAAATCACCATATAAGTATATATTCTTTCGATTCAAAAAGCTCGAATAATAAAACACATATTGAAACAACGAGGTTTACAGCATAATTGAAAACAAACCCTTACCTCGCCCTTGAAAAAAAAATTACTAAATATTTAAAATATCAGAGGAACATTGACATACATCAGCGTGATCTAAAGAGAACATCTTCATGTTATTCGTCTATAGACTCAGATAAAGAGATTCTTCACATAACGACTCGCAATTCTTAATCTGAAATGAAAAAAAGAGACAAAAGCAGAAAAAAAAACAATTATTTAGAATTAATTAAATTTCCAAATGCATTTATTACTTTCTGTATAGCCTCGAAACCATCTTGAAACTATTTATAAGATGTTTTATAATTTCCTCATTTTCTCCAAATCCACAACTAGAGCTCTCAATCGAATTCCATCGGAAGAGCATGCTAGTACATCGTCCATGGCCTGTTCTCATACGATTTCGAACAGACCATATTCTCCTGGGAAGAAAAAAGGAACTCTGATGGAAGGATCATTAATAAATTCTTTATATAAAAACTTGCTTACATTCCATTCAGATCGCCAAATTTCGTTGTCGCTTCTATTCATATCAATTAAAAGATTAGACCAATAAGAATTACGCGACTTCAATCTGGGGACCTTATTATCAGCAACATAGATGAGTATGGGAAATGAATTTGAGAAGGAATTGAATTTGTTTCGGAAATTCATAGTTGTTGTCTCTCTGCGATTATGGGGAGGGACAATATTTGAGAGAACTGCTAACCGAAGAGTAGGCGTAGATTTGATAGTACCTGTAATAATCCTCATAGAAAAATTCAGTAGGGCATTAATTTTTTTTACATGAACACTGTTCAACCAAACAGGACAACAATATTCAGAAGCAGAAAAAATCAAAGCTAGCGCTGCCGTACGAAGTATTGTTGCATCAGCGCCCCATAAGGAACCAACTATATTCTGAAGAATATTGTTTCGAGTTTTGAGCTTCAAACGCAGATCATCTAAATGGGCGTTGAAATTTAGGGAGGAATCATGTTTGATTCCCAGGTATCTAGTATTGAAATTGTGTTTTAGGGAGAAAAACCGAAAGTGACACTCAATTTTCTATATTTATAATGATTATTCAAATGAAAACATTAATCCTCATTTTTATTTTCATTCGGGCACAAACACCTCTTTAAAAAATAATATTTCATGATATCCAAATCTGCGGAAAGGGTACTTTTTTTGTTCAGATTTAGAATGATGGAAAGCCAGAGCAATATCAAGAGCATAAATAAATTTTTTCGAAAAAGTAGTGGGAATGTCACACAAATATGAAATGAATAGAAGAGGTGCTCAAACGGAACCTTGTGGAAGACCATTATTCGAAGTTTCGGAATTACAACACTATCATCGACAAAAACACGGAACCTTCTGTCGGATACCATATTTTCTAATAGTCTAACAATTTTTTCACATTTTAAATGATTATAGAGGAGTCGTGATCTGTAGAAGCGCAGCTTATAGGATAGCGGCAATGTTTTGAATTTCTAGTTGTTCCAAAGCCTGAGAAAAACAGATAATAATCAAAGAAAATCGTTTTCAGCTCATTCTTGATAGTACGCTCCGAAATCACAACTTGCGCTGAGTTCAATAGAAAGGCATAACGCGTAGCAAGATGAAATATCTATTTTATTCATCTTTATTTATTTCGAGTGCGTTCGTTCTGTTTTGATTTATATGAGCTTCCCTAGCTTCCATGGTAAATACGCCACTGCTTTTAGCTCCTACCACTCGCTTTTATCGCATCTTCTGAATGATTGCCAGGTTGTGCGAGTATAAATGAGGCCAGAAAACGTATGCGAAACATCGAAAATAACTTCCTCATATCTAAAACTCATGGTTTCGGGATATTACTCATTTCTTCGTTATGAATGTTAGTTTCTCAACAGCTGTCTACGCCTTGCTCATTTGTTCGATGACAAATCAATTGAAACTGTCGACTCTGCCACATTCATCATCTGAAAATTTGTTGGTCTTCGGTATAAAAATCATTTTGTCGTTAATTTTTTAAAATAAATGTTGAAAGGATTTCATGGGAATATGTGGTAATTTCTCAGGCAATTCAGATGCAGCCCAGCACTTTTCTTCAATTCCAAAAAAAATTGCCAAAAACTTGTGTTGTGGTGTTGTTATTTTCACGAATACGCTAATTCAACAGAAAAGTAAAGGAATTGAATCAGTTGCCTTCACAATTAATTTTTTCCGCAAAAATTCTTATATATGATTGTATGACAAAATCAACAGTAAAAGATAAGATAAATAAGATTGTAGAAAAATCAGCATACTTGTGTGTGAAGTTGGCCAACACTTCTGAATTTTCGAAAAAAATTCTTTTGTGCCACATTGTGCTAGATTTGTGCTGCTTTGTGCTGTCGAAATTCCTACTGTTCTCAAGATATTTCACATAATGGGTTGTTATATGAAGCATGTGTTCGTGCAACAAATTTTGAATCATATGGTGTGAAAAAAATTTCAACAAATCTAGCACAATTCAACACAACAAGAATTTTCTCGAAAATCCAAAAGTGTTGTTAGATATGCTGATTTCCCTGCAATATACTGAATTTTCTCATTTTCGAAAATGAGCGAAAACCTGTTGAATTTTTCTGGAAATCTCACCTGACTTTTTTTCATTTTCGTAATTTACCAGAAAATCTGATTTCTTAAAATTTTTTTGTGGGAAGAAAAAAAGTAACCTTATTGATTTTTCGGGAAATTCGACTGACATTCGGAAAAAGTCGAACAACTCAGTATATGTGTAGCACAATTTTTTTCAGATATTGAAATCTAATTTTTCTAAAAATTATCAATGTGAAAAGTTGGAATTACATTAAAAACGAACGTTATTCTCATAATTTCTGGGAAAACCGAAAGTCAAACGAATTTGAAATTTTTTCTAAGGCCACTCACGTACAATATTAACTATCAGTTTCCACCGAGCAGTTAAACTGTCAGTGGGAACTAAACGTGTGTGGGTATTTCAGTCCCAGTTAAACTCGATTTTTTCAATTGTACAGGGTATCCAAATCGCTTGATTCTGGCTGTTTCTGGTACTTCTAAACAAAATAGGTAAAAACGTTGAAAGGAGTCCTGGGTTCGATTTCCGTGAAAGCACCAGTAGTGAAAGCCGTTTCACAATATCTTCATTTGTTTTGAAGATTTGTAAAATTTGAAATTTTTTCGATTTAGAAGATGTGCCATAACTTTTTCATTTTCGAAAATATCAGAAAAATATAAAAAACTTTCAACGAGCACTTTTCACCGGAAATAAGATTATTTTGAATTTCTTCTTAAATTTTTTTTTTGTGATGAGATGAAAAAAAAATGCTTTGGTATTCAAAAAAGAAAAATGATTTTTTTCCCACGAAAAAAAAATTGAATATGGTTTCTTATTACCGGTGAAAAAGCGCTTCTAACAAGTTTGAATAGTTTTCAGATATTTTCGTAAATGAAAAACTTTGGCACATTTTCGAAATCGATAATTTTTCAAAATGAAAAAAATTGAGATATCATGAAAAATGGTTATCACACGGCGTTTTCACGAAAATCGAGCCCTGGTCACCTACCTGGTCCAGAAGTACCTGAAACAGTCAAAATCAAGCAATTCGGGATACCCTGTACATTTCAACTGAGAAATACGAGCAGTTGAAACTGATCTCAGGCCTTAGAATTAATCTCTTCTAACTGTATTATGTGCCCTGTGTGGTCCGATTTGCACATGGCTCCTTCTTCGTGTTTATTGAAAGAGAATACATAATATCTGTTTATTATCTGACAAAACTCGTCATCATCGAAGCAACATTGAATCAATGAAATGCACAAGTTGCATCGACAAAATAGGTATCCGAAGATAAGGACTTCAACTCACGATCTTATCAGAATTCATACATTAAATTATGACGATTTGTCTGTGGAATATTCAATTATTGTATCTATACTGTGACATGTTTGTAAACAAATATCAATCATTTAGTACCCCTAAACAATCGAAATAGTCGTCAGTTAGATCGAATCTTGTTTTCCTATCAGAATTATTGGTTTGTACCGTTCAAATTTCTGAACGTTGCATGTTCGAATTTAGAAATTGCTTTTGTTATCTACTATTTCACCGTTGACCTTTCGTCACAAGTCGTTTACATTATCCCGGACTCGAATAAACGAAATGGTATTCATGTATGATACAAACTAAAATATAGTACAACTAAATTTTTCAGTTATACTTGAATCACAAAAGAATAGGTTTATTTTTTGGTCCATTTCCTAAGAGATCTTCTAATTATTTCATTGTTATTTTACTCAATTCTTTTCATCTCAAATTTTATACATATTTCAAAATAAAGTTTCATCTCATTCACTTTACCTTCATATCGAGAGTACAAAATGAATGTTCAAAAAATAGGTTTGTACAAATCTGATTACAGAGATTGGATGTTTTGCAATATGAAAATAAAAGTAAACTAAAAACACTAACATGATCATTACATGATCGAATCTCCAAATTCACAATTATCTTAGAATGAAAAAAAGGTTAGGTTGATGCAATAGTGATACACAATATTTTGACGGAGGTTTACTGATTTCTATGAGTGTCTGGTCTGGAATGTTCAATAAACTTTGTTCAAGATCCAGAAAGTGGAAACATAAATTGATCTTCGGTGAGTGATTCCATTTGAATCAATTTTTTCAATCTTGTTGATCGTGTATTGGAAAAATCTAATGTTGGTTCATCATGTTTGGGTATTTTTCACTTTTATATTCATATCAACTTGTAGCATTGGCGTGATTAGTGTTGGGTCAGGGGGGTTTACCCTCACCGTCAAGAAATTTTCTAAATTTCTTTTTATTATATTGTTACCTAAATTTTTTTCAATTCTTTCAACCAATGGTCCCCAATTACGTCCCCAATTACCACCGTTGTAACGCCTATGACTTGTTGTATAGTTTTCGCTAACTTGATAGATCTTCAAACAGCTGTATAACCTTTTCTTTTCCTGCAACGATCGAATTGAATGTTTGAGAAATCGAAACGATATGAAGGAGAGTTAAGTGATCTTTTGAGAAACCAACTATCGAACTTTATTTGAAGAAAGAACCTTCGCCTGGTATCAACGGCTTCCATTCATCCACTTATGATCTCATCTCGGCACAATCTCGGTAGATTATTAGGAGCGGGATAAAATAAACTGAATAAGGTTCGTTCATCTCTTTCGCAGATAAGATGTTTAACTATTTCCCAATTGGACAAATCGAAGTGCACAAACTTCCGATTGACACAACAGCGGATGTTTGAACTACTCACGTTCTACTGTTTGGATTTTAATTAGCGCATGTGACACGTGCCTACAAGAACTACCATACACTCAGTTTGGGGAAGGTGCTAGAGTGAATTATCTTCAAGATGAGGTCAATGGCGGCTCTTGGTTGGTTTGTCACATTTTTATTTTTCATTTTATAAATTATTATATTAGTGTAGTTTTCCGAACCTGAGGATTTAGTTTTTTTTTATTCAGTCAAAAAAATTCTACCGAATAGACAAAAAGATACACTTCGGAATGAGGAATGCCTTATGTCATTGCCATCTTGTAATCGCTGAACCTGCTGATCAGCAAGTTCTAGTGAAAGTCTGAGGGTATAAAGGGCGCTCAAGTTACTGCAGAAGATTCGTTTCTAATCTTTGGAAGGAACTGAATAATTCTCGAGCTACTTATGTGGCAGAATTAACGGATTTTACAATATATATATATATATATATATATATATATATATATATATATATATATATATATATATATATATATATATATATATATTAGACTGTTTCAAAAAAATCGACATTTTTTGTTTTCACGAAACCCCCCCCTAATTATCTTCAGGGTATCGAAAAGAGACCTCTATGAAAATATCAGCTTCAAATAATAATATTTAGAGGTCGCTCATCAATTATTTCTATTTTCCCTACTAATAGCAGGGAAAAAATTTCTTTTTTCAATAAAAAATTCCTAGAGCAGAAACCAATAGACGGATTTCATTGTGTGATACATTTTCGTGTAGACAATCAGATACTCTACAAATATGTCCCTTACGATATTTCAGTAAAACGGCCGCTTCAAAAGTTATTCGTTTCGATGCTAATATTGAGGTATTTTCGAAGAAAAAAATTATTCAAAAAAAATCGATTCTGTTTGTTTTCACGAAACTCTATTTCTAATTATCTTCAGGGTATCGAAAAAAGGCGCCTGTGAAGATATTAGCTTTGAATATTAATATTTAGAGGTCGCTCAGCGATGATTTCTATTTCCGTTGTTGATAGCAGAAAAAAATTTTCTTTTTTCAATAAAAATTTTTCTCTTCACGAACCAATTGACGGATTCCACTGTGTAATACATTTTCGTGTAGGGAACTAGATGCTCTACGAAAATGTCTTATACGATATTTCGATAAAACCGCTCGTTCAAAAGTTATTCGAACTTTTTCTTCAAAAATACCTCTATATTAATACCTTATATTGAGGTATTTTGGAAAAAAAAGTTCAAATAACTTTTGAACGAATGGTTTTTTCGAGATATCGTATGGAACATTTTCGTTGAGTATCTAGTTCTCTACACCAAAATGTATCATACAGTGGAATCCGTCTATTGGTTCGTGAACAAAAAATTTTTTATTGAAAAAAGAATTTTTTTCCTGCCATCAGCAGCGAAAATAGAAACCATCGATGAGCGACCTCTAAATATTAATATTCAAAGCTAATATTTTCACAGACGCCTTTTGTCGATCCCTGAAGATGATTAGAAGGCGGGTTGCGTGAAAACAAGAAAAGTCGATTTTTTTGAAGATTTTTTTTCTTCAAAAATACCTCAATATTAGCATCGAATCGAATTACTTTTGAAGAGGCCGTTTTATCGAAATATCGTAAGGGACATATTTGTAGTGTATCTGATTGCCTACACGAAAATGTATCACACAAAGAAATCCGTCAATTGGTTTGTGTTCTAGGAATTTTTTATTGAAAAAAGAAATTTTTCCCTTGCTATTAGTAGGCAAAATAGAAATAATTGATGAGCGACCTCTAAATGTTATTATTTGGAGCTGATATTTTCACCGAAGTCTTTTTTCGATACCCTGAAGATAGTTAGGGGGGGGTTTGGTGAAAACAAAAAAAGTCGATTTTTTTGAATCGGTCTAATATATATATATCAATAAGATATAAACAGCCAAGCAAACCGATTCTCAAAATTTGCAGGCTACCATTCCCCCGAAATGACGTTTCCACATGTTGTGAACTCTCAGAAAAAGCAATTAAAAATGAGACATTAGGTCGTTCAGTATCATCAAACGGAAGTATTTTCCACTAATATTTTATATTATGGCTATTTTATATAAGGGCATAACACAGGTAACGATTTCTTGAAACCGATGTGGAAAACTATATCCAACGAGCCAAGCGAAGCGCAGCGCCGGGGCTAGCTACCTTTCTATATGTGTTTCGTCGTATTTCTGAACCGGAATATAGAAGAGGAAAAAAATTCGCAGGATATAATGCCAGTAGTGAACTTATCAAACGTGCAAAGTTTCAAGTGCATAGCTCGTACACTTTAGATTTTAAAGATATATCAAAACCCCCGATTTCGTCACTCACTCACTGATGATCATAAAAACTGTTAGGGTACTTCCCGATGTCCTATCAAGGTGAAATTTGGTATGTGAGCTAGTTTCAGTACACAACACCGAAAAAATTCTTACACTTGAAACTTTCACCCTCCAACCCTCAGAACCAGGGGATGTATGAGTTTGTATGTGACTTCCGCCAATTAATTTTGATGCCAGTGGTCTGAAAATTGAAATAAACAGAATACTGCTTGTTATGAATGTTGAAAAAATATTCAAGAATTCTCGTCGAAAATCACTACCACATTTTGAATGAGGGGATAAACTAAAGAGCTTGTCCAACGCCTCATGTGCATTTTTACCAAATACAACCTCTCTGTAATAACCTCAACCATAGTTTCCATTGTGCAATTTTCCGTTGTAGTCATTGTATGAAGATAGGATTCTTTATACAATGGTTTTGATGTCAGCTCGCGATCGTAGCTTGAACCAAGGTAGGTAAAGGTATAGTTCTCCATTTCGTACATTTTTGATTTTGAACTTGGATTTTAATAAGTTTAACTTGAAATAGATTTTGCAATAATTATATTTCATTGAATTATTATTGAAAAAAAACAAACTAAAAAAAATTTGCATAAGCAAAGAACTGCCGCGGACCATACGAGTACAATTCATGGCAATTCTATACAATTCATGGCAGTTCAGTACAATTAATCGAAATTCCTAAAAATTCAATTCTTTTCAAAGCAATTCACATTTAATTAGGACAATGAAGTTTTTCACATCATATACGTCTATGAAGAACTGGACCTATTTGAAAACTCGATTTAAAAGCTGAAAATTGGAATTTTTCTATTGTTCAACATTTTCTCTTGTACCGAGCTGAAATATTCGTGAAGCTTGAGCATTTTCTCCTATATATAGGTAATAAAAATCCTTTATTTTCGTTTCTGATGTGAGTTTGCAATTCTGAATATATAATTGTTCGAATCGTTGCATTTGTCCAAATAGAATTTCCAAAATTATATTATTGCTAGTGATAATCAGAAACCATGCTGAGCCTTCCAAGAGATACTCCATCTGTAGAATGAGACACTCTAAAAATCCTCTCTAACAGTTTGATTTTGTCGGGCAAGAATTCAGGTTAGGTTAGGTACCACTTGTTTGGTAGAATTTTTTTTTATTTTGTAGGTTTTCATTCACAGTTCCAGAAACAAGCCCAACTCAAATATCTGCAAATGAAATCATCTCACATATTTGAGGGAAGCAAATGAGTTTGAAGAAATTGTTGCCTTGATATGAACAAACACCTACGTACTATTAAAACCCTTCAACTTTCAAAACGAAATTCATCATCACACAAAATCTCTAGATTTTTTAGAATCGTAGATTTTTTCAGATTGTCATCTGACAAATTCGGAGTATATTCACGAAAATACAAACAATTAAAATACTTTGTACACCACAGTTTACAACCGCTTCCCCCTCGTTCTATGCCTTGGTCAAAATGAGTGACTTGGCCTTTCGTAATTATAAAAACTATTTTATAACAGAAAAGTTATGAACAGCAAATGAATTTTTCACCTTACGCTCAAGTGGCGGAAGAGAAACAACCACTTATTTCGACCAAGGCATAGAGTTTGTGAAATAAGGACTTGCAAAGCTGAAGAGTGTAGAGTTAGGTGTTTGGCTCTACATGAGATCTGATAACTTTTTGACAATGTGGGAAAAACAGCCTCGTCTTGGCAATATTTTACATGAAAATGTTTTGGGTTGGATCTATATTATTAGAGGGGATGAATTCGATGTATGCACCCTGGAAAGGAAGAACGAACCATAGAATTCTATAGACATCAAGTTGGCGCGGACTGTCATGTAACGTACGAGTGAACTACTAAAAACTCGATCTACCGCTTCGTTCACTTACGTTGTTTAAACGTTTATTCATACATTTCCAGAGCTTCGCCCGTTTTCATATCAGCAAAAAGCAGTTTTCCACGCTAGCATAATCCAGGAGCATTGTTCGAAACCGCTCAGGTGATGCACGCGAAATCAAGAGTGAAGTGAACATCTGCGCAACACCGCAAATAGACATATTTCAATTGCGATTTTTTTCCGTGTGACACAATGGCGCCCGAGGGCCTCGAATATCCGCAAATGCGTCTGGCAAATCCTCATGCCCAGGCTCCTTGATCCTATTATGAGAGGCAGGATAATAAGGATGGCATTGTTGTTGGTATACCTTTCATCTTCCGCCCGCGTCTGAAGCCATTGTGCCCAACCCCATATCAACAACTGTAGTCTCGGCCTTCGGGAGGGTAACGTTTAATTACTTGAAATTACTCATCGGCCATGTCAACATTTGTGACGGAGTAGAATGGAACTTCTTGCCTTTTCTCTGAGTGAGAAAATCCATGAGGGTTATATACAAACTGACAAAGAAACTGCAGTTCGAATCAATTTTTTTCCACAAAACACAGAATATAGCAAGAAGTAAATGATGAAAATTTAGAGAAAAAAAACCAGGGGTTCACAATTTAATAATGTTTTTGTTCACTCCCCTACACGTCTTGGCATTGATTCAAGAAGATGGTTTCTTTCTTCTTGAGGGATACTATCTCAAACCCATGATGTCCCAAATATGCTCTATGGGCGAAAGATCGTGGGATCTCGGTGACCATGGTAAAAGTTCTCATGGGTCGCTTCAAAAAAGTTCAAACTAACTCTGTCAACATGAGGTCCATCATCTGGCTGATTTATTGAATTATCGAGCCGATTGAGGTAAGGAAGAACATATGACTGCACTATTTTTCGAAGGTAACGCAGCTATGTAATGTAACCCCGAATAAAGACTGAAAGTAACTACTTGCATGTACAATAGCACTCCATACCATAAGGCCTTCTGTCCGTTGTACAGGGTGGGCAGAATTGGTGATACAGGAACTACAACTCTTTAACCGTAGCAGATAGAGGAAAATGAATGACACGTTACGGTGGTCTTTTTTTTTAAAGAAACTAATAATGCCATCAACTCCATTTTTCTATCGTCTGTTGTTTTAGAGTTATAGGCCAAAATTGGAATTTGAGCGATTACAATTTTGGCTGTTATCTCAGTTTCTGTTTGTGCTGGGATGTTGAAATGAAAACATTATACAGACACTTTTTTCATAGCAATCCAGAAGCGTACTTTGTTTTTTCCCAAGAGGTTTCCTTGCTGAGCTATAATAACGTAAACTTGTGTTTATTCTTATGGAAAAAATAGTTTGAAATGGCTTAGAAAGAGCCATCATACATCGCCCTCTGATTCGTTCAAATATCATGAAGAATATAGTTTGTATGAGAGATTTGAATTATTGAGTACTTAGTAGGCTGATTCGCAAAATGAAATGTCTCTACGCACAGTGTCATTATTATTTCGAGATTGAATACTTTATTCAATTTTCCGTGATTTGATTTATGTTCAGAACAACTGTCAATTATTAGAATTCGAAGTCATTATTGACGGCAATATTGGAAATATTCGAAGAATACGAGGAATATGATATATTAAAATGTTTTATTTCAGCGGCAATAATGACTTCGTTTTGACAGTTGTTGTGAATAGAGATCAAACCACGAAGAATTGAATCAAGTATTCAATCGCAAAATAATAATGACACCACTCGTAGAAACATATAATTCTCTGATTCAGCCTACTTTATACTCAATAATTCAAATTTCACATACGAACTATATTTTCTCTAAAGAAAACCACCGTAGCGTGTCATTCATTTTTACCCCAACTCTCACGGTTTAAAAGTTGTAGAAAAATCTCTACAATTGAATTGTATATACAACTGTTGAATCAAAGTCTTGAACCCATATTCCGTTCAAGCATTATATCATTATCAGGCTCTGAAAGTCCAGTCGAGGCCTTATTTCTAGCTACAAAACCGAAAAAAGTATTCACCACCATAATTGTCTGGTCTTCAATGTCAAAGCTATTACAACACTCACCTGACCCACCGCAATATTACAATGGGTCGCTAATGCTTTGATGGACAAAGGATTCTTCAAGCTTTCATTGATAAAATCATTGACACAATACATAATGCCGAATGGAGTAAGGCACTACGGAGAGCTATAGATATATTAAACCCTGATTTCAAGGTGTTTATAAGAAAAGGAACCTTTTTTTGAGTTTCAACCAGGTCAGAATATTTATTTTGGTAGTTTCTTTGTTTGACTTGTTTGTTGTCGTTCTAAGGCAGACTTGCTTACTGGTACAATTTCAGGCAAGTTAACTTTAAGCGGGTATATTTCATGCATGAGAACGTTCTTTATTAACCCTTATATGTTATTATACAGTTTGATGCAAATTGAAGGAATGAATTCTCTTAGAAAACGCATTCGTCAATAAATCGACCTGTTTCGTTATTTTCAACAAAAGTCTGTGTCTCGAGAGAAATGAATTTATTCTATACATTTGCACCCGAGATTCGAGTCCTAATTGTAAAAAACTCAAAAATTCTAACGATTCCGAAAAAATTCATGATGTTGCTAATTTGTCTGACGAATGGGTCTGATTTAGACTCCGAAACGTTACGGAGCATGAAAGTTCGAAGTGTTGTTTCTTTATTCATTGTTAGGCAACAATTATTCGAAAGGATTTGGCCCCAGACAAATAAGGGCCCCTCAAAAACTTTCACAAAAAAATGGTTGATAAGTCTCCCTGTATAACATTCCGAATTGATTTAATTGAATTGCATTTTTAAATGATTTTACTCGAAGATCAACAGTTTTTGCTGCAACAAGAGGTTTTTCAAATTTTTTCGCCTGACTTGAAATTCTACCAACTAGAAAATATTAAAAAATACTGCCAATAGTTGTGCATTCAGCGATACGAAAGCGAGTAAATATCGGCCAACTTCGGTCCTAATGACTCATAATTTCTGGTATTTAGTTTACATAAACATCGCCTGGAGCGATGCAGCTTATGATTTCCATTTATATCCCGCGATGACCCGGGTTCAAGGCTTCAATCTGAATCGGTTCTTGTCGAGGAGAGCTGCTCTCGAACGTTTCTGGCCGAGCTAAATCGGGAGCAAGACGTCGGTCGGACAGCAGGGTGGTCCCGACAATGCGATGGAGTAAAGTAAAATCGATTTCACCAGAACAAACGAGCATCTGTCCGACGATGCTATTCGTTTGTCGATGCTCTCATCGATTTCGGATCGAGAAAGCTTGTTCTGATTCACCTTTTTCGCATTTTTCTCGATACGTCGCTACCTCAATCGACCTTCACCGAACTGATAATGAAATATAACCTATTTCATAATTAATGTTGTATATTAGAAAATACACTCCCCGTCAATAAATTCCGGACAGGCAGAAATTTTATCGAATTCAATACCCTGTATCTTTTTTCATGGTTCTCTGATTTTGTTAAGATTTTCACCAGGTGAAGTATTGGGTCTTGTTATATCAACCTGAAATTCACTTCGCGAAAATACCTGTATTTCATCCGGTATACAGGGTGAAACAAACCCTTGTTTAATACCTTCCATTTCTGAACACCCTGTGGTGAATTTGAGGCGGAATATTTGATATAATTCAGTTTCCTAACAAAATGTTTTTTGATTTACGTCAGTATCCTCTTTAAAAAAAAAAAGATACACATTTTCAGTGTTTCAATGCGTCTTTCATTAAGATCCAGTATAAAAGGAGAAAATTGTATTTATTCATTTTTTTCAATTATTTCATGATGAAAGCCCTGAGAATATAATGAATTTAAATAAATTTTCTATGAACCTTCCGACGAGCTCAGCAGTGACATATGTTTCCATTTGAAAAATTAGTTGGGCAGGAGTAAGGGTATTGCTGTTAATCGAAAAAAATAATTACCGATGGTGTCGCTGCATTCGCCGATCAGCTGTTTACCGAAACGAGTATTGTTTCGTGTTTACATTAGATTTCTATTTGTATTTATGGTTTTTTTAGTTTAAACGTTTATTGGCTATCAATAATCGAAGTTGTTTCCTTAATTGTGGATCCTTTGGATTATATTGTGAGTGCAAGTATGAGTGCTTTTTGTTATATTTCATGTAAAATATTGAGGTGAGCACTGTTCAATTTCGAATGTTTTTCAGATCATCTGGCAAGATGTTTACCAAAGGTTCCTCTAATTATAGGAAATATTCCAATATTTACATGCTCACAGATGTTGTGTAGAGGTGAGCAAGTGTTGCAATGCGATGATTTGATTCTATGTGGGAAGAAATTATTTCAAAACATTGGAATTCTACAAGGACAACCCCATCATATTGAGGAAATGATGTCTTCTAAAATGATGGTGTAAAGGTTGACAAGATTATATACAGATACCAAGCAAGATTGTCTGGAATTTGCAAGCATATTTTAGCCCTGCTACTCTACAAGGTTTTACGTACTACAAAATATCTTGACAATTCTACTGATTGTGATGGTAAAATTCATTGTTTAGTTTTGTCTCTGCTGTTTTTCTTTTGGTTTTCCATAACAATGAAATGTACAAAACAGAAAACATTAGGATTATCCATATTTGATTAAAACTAAGAGAAGGATGAAATTAGTTTGAGACCTAACAGAACATGAAAACATGCATGATTGTAATGTTATTGAACATCAGCATGAACAATATATTCATTTAATAGAAGCTTCTAATTTTTTTTCCATTTATTGAGGGAAAAAATCTATGAAAAGAAATTGGTGATAAATTTTGAATAAAAAAGGACATTCTTCAGAGAACTGTAAGTATGCAGAACATGACGTGATCATCGATTAATCATGTGAAGAATTCATGACGCTAGATTCTAATATATTATTCATTTATTGCATCTCACTCATGTTTTACGCTGCAGTTATAATGAAATAAAATTATTCAACTTATCTATCGATTGATTGCACCTTTTCCGTAGCTAAATGAACGTCATTACTATCAAGCTATGTTTAATATTAAATTGATACATATATGAATAATAATTGTTTAAAATTGTCAATTCTCGGAATTTATTCGAGATTCCACATGTAGATTTGATGATTGCTGAACATAAGTTCAATTTTGCAACAAACGAGGCATCGGGATAATAACTTAAACTCACAAGGTCCCTAGTTTTGTTGCACATTTTCATATGACTTGCATTCGGCACTTTCATCTAGGCTGTTGAGACTTCTATATATTCAAAAATATCAAGTAGACTCAAAGTAATTAATTTCGATAAGAATGAATATTATTGTACAAGAACGATCTGAACAAAAATTTAAAATGTCTTGACTTCTTTTTTTGGTTGGTTTTTTGAAGGTACAGCTTTCTTCTCCAGTAGCAGTAATGTTTTCATAGTGAGAGTTTCCGAAATAATTCAAAACATTTGAAGCATTGTTTTCAATTGACATCAGTTTCCACTCTTGCCTGTTTTCATTCCATAATCTGTTCTGTTGTGAACATACTCTAATATGTTTAGATACAGGTTTTGCCATCATCAAAACATGCTCTGAGGATTTACGTCTATTAATTTCATCTGCGATTTCTAGTTTGTTGGTAAAGTAAACATTTTGATTTTTACCACGAAAATGGGTTCCAGGATTCCAAGATTTTTTAGAATTACATCCATAAACACAACAATTAGTGTTTTTCACGGTTTTTTCCTTAGGCATATCTTTTTATCGCAATAAAAACGTAAAATTAAACAAATAAACCCAGCTTTCACGTACTAACTGTCAAAAAAAAAACTCGTTTCGGGCTTAGTTCCAGCTATCGCCGGCGGTGTCGCATAGAGTTGTGTTTTGCTCGTTAAAGGAAATATGTTTGTTTATTCTGAACGATGAAATTGCCATTCCAAATTTTTTCCATTATTTCCTTGTTCAACAGTTTTTCAATCATCTTAGCTTCAAAATCTCTTATTCTGGTAAAAAACTTTCTTCGAATAAATTTTTTTTCTCAAAGCATTATTCGAAAATCTTGAAAAAGAAATTGATATTCGCAGCTGTATATGCTTTGTAAAAGAATGAAACAGATTTTTGAAACAGAACTCTCATAAGTAGGACTGTGAAGATCAATTCAAATTTTGCCACTGACAGAAGTGAAAGACCGGTTTCGGACATTTTTAGCCCCGTAAGTATTCCATATCTTTCTTTATTTTTTCATTGATCTAGATTTTCACAATCCTACCTTCCGAACATGAAATTCGAAATTTTCGTGAACCACCCTAATAAAAGGCGCCGGATGTACTATTGATTGTTGTATTTATTCGAATTAATTCATGGTGAGTTCTACTACCAATAACAACTGTAATAAGTAATAATTCACATTTCGCGTTCCCAATACCTTTACTACCCCCTGTGTACCAACCGGAAGCCCAGCGACACAGTTTCCATTCAAGTTACTCCTATTGGCTGCACAGGAAATACTAAAACTGCAGACGGCATCGTCATGCGGTGTTGACTTTCGAAGAACGTGATGAATACAGAAAAAGCCCGATGCAATTCGGGAAGGTGAACTCATACGTATTCGAATGTTTATATCATCTCCTGTTGCGGCGAACAGAGCATATTTACGTTAGGTCTGTTGGTTTTCCATACACGGATTCTGCGAATTTTCGGTCGAGTTTTTCTGGGGATCTCGTTATACGTCAATACGTGCATGGAGGATGGAGAAATTGGAGAGAAGTTGGAAAAATATTGATTTTATAGAAAAATGCGAGGATATTGGCGTATAAATCTTCTTCGGCCATCATGTGCAAGGAGAATAGAGATTAATCAGGAAAGACAACCTGATGCTATTCCTGAACTTTGGTTCTTTTGCATATGCTTCATGAATGTACTTATTTTGAAATGGAGTCAGCTTCGATTTGAAACGAGTGTTCCGAAAATGCCAAGACGTGAGTTAACAATTACTGAGGCTAATAGGGCTATCGGAATGCTACAGAGTGGCCGAACTCAGGTTGTTGTAGCGGAAAGGCTACAAATCAGTCAAAGTGTGATATCTCGACTTTGGAAGACCAAGGCTTGGTAGGCGGGGAAAAACAACAACTGCTCAGGATTATTTCAACACCGCTTCAACGAGAAGGAAGCCTTCATCTATCTAAGTGTAGAATGCTACGAAATACTCTTCAAGATGCAGATGGGTTCCAAGTTTTTATCGAAACCATCAGACGACGTTTGAGAGAGGTGAGCATAAGCGTCAAATACTGAAATGGGCAAGGCAACATATCAATTGGAACGATCAATGGCGTAGTGACCATTGATGAATCTAGATATTGACGATTTTCAGATTCTCGAAGACAATCCCACGCATACCCCGTAATCGTCGATATGTGCAAGAAGTCCATCCATTCCGAGGGGGTAGTATTAATATGGTATGGGCTGGGATACGTTTCAACGGGCGCGCAGATCTACACATTTGTCCTGGGAAAATGACCGCCTGACACTATCATTGACAATGTTTTGCCAAATTTTCACGCTGCTATTGGTGAAACTTTTCAATTTCTAGACCATAGTTGAGAATGCGCGCGAGGAGATTGGTATTCCAGATTAACCAATACCTCCTCACTCAACAGATATGAATTGCATCATAGAACATGCCTGGGATACGCCTCAAAGAAGATTTGATAATCACCGACCTACCCCAGAATCCTTAAATGATCTAAAAGAGCTTCTGCGCCGTTTATGGAACCAAATTCCTCAAGAAATGTTCAACAACCTCGTGTGTAGTATGCGAAGAAGATGTCTAGCTGTTATTTATGCCAGTGGAGGTCTCACATTGTATTTTAAGTCTTAAAATGCTTGAATGCTCTCGGAATAAAATTTAGGTATTTTACTCGATCTTTCTTAACCACCCCTTATACGCTGCAGACCTACAGACTAAAATGAATTTTATTTCCTGCAACTTGAAATCCTAGTAATTTTTTTTCTCACAAAATCTCATTCAAACTTTTTTTTTGCAATTTAACTCAATATCTTTAACTCATGTGGAGCAGTTTGGTTGTATTGATTCGAATGAAGCATCTGTTCTCGATGTATATTTTAGTGTAAAGAATATGTACTCAAGCAAAATTTACAATTTTCATAAAGAGATATTCAGAAATTATTTATCTATTTCCAAGCCGACCCTATATGAAAACCTCAAAGATCAAATGCAGCTTCATTCAGATCAACTTTGTCATGCTTCATCGAATATTTCCCAAACGTCCAAAAATACCCCAGCTTCTCCTTTACCAAGAACGAAGAAACGTGCAATTTACATGAAAATGACTCACAACTATAATAGCGACGATAACGTAAACATACATCACGTTCGCTATGTCTAAAAAAGATAGCGAAACGAACAGAAAGATATTCGTAATCGATATCAACAGTGTGACATAAACTTCGTCTAGATCAAACCGCTAGATGAATCACTACTCTTGAAAAATAACACAATCGTGATGACTAGACTTTAGCAGGAAGGTGTAGGGACATTTAACAGTTAACTTTATTTGGCTCAGATCGATTCCGAGAAGAGCTAGCTGATAACGTCTGTACATATTTGTTAAAGCTGCGGATGGACAAATAGTAGTTTGATTGGTAGTGTTGATGTCTAAAGTCGATTTTTTTGCAGGATCTAACATCGCTTCCTTGAGAACATTTCCAGAAAGGTGAGTTTGAATATTTTTCTATCGATTTTTTTGTCAGCCCTTGTTTCTATGTAGCGTGAATCGGCATAAAGACAGGAGGGAATTTCATACGAAACAATGTCGAACATCTATAACAAAAACGTTAAAAACATAATAAAGCTTGGGGTATGATTTAGAACACAAATATTTGTAGGGGAGTTTCTAGTAACGTTATTGAATATTAATTTTTTCAAATCTTGAGTGCAAGATAATTTGACAATTGATTTTTCAAAGCATTTTAAATAGAGAATTTCCTATGAACGCATGTCCTAAGTCTTAACTTTTGATATACAGCTTCATGAAATTTTGGAAAAAAAACAGTTTTCTGAGAATACCTCAGATAATATTGAAGACATATTCATGAAATTTATTTCATGTCTTTGCATTGAATATTCCTGATCAGAACAGCTTCGCCACTGCTCTCTTTCAGAATAAAAAGAGCTCCTCATTCATTTTCTAGTTAATTTCATTTCATGGGTTTTCTCTGTCCGACCCTTGATTTTCCGTTAAAAAAATTGTTTTACTTCAGGAGCAATTCCTTAAAAATCTGGAAGTTTGTGCATCGATCGAAAGGAAATTAAGAGATCAGATTTGTTCCAAAATGAACGAGATTCCATAATAGTATATTCTAAAACAATTTGTAGAATGACTCCTATTCCAACACGAACGCAAAATTCAAAAACAAGCAACGAAGGAGCGAGTTTTCAATAGCATTAGTGTTAGAATTGCCTTCTACAACGAGTATTAGACGATATTTTCCCTATTTCAGTCAAGTTTTATGAAATATTCTAGAAATTCAAATGAAAATTCAGATAAGTGACTTTTATATTTCATCTTGGCAGTTGGTTTGACTTACGAAACTTGACAGATTACGGAATTTGAATTGATTCGATTTGAAAAAGGCTAAGATCGAAGGTCAGTACTGACAATCACAAAACAAAAAATTTAACTCAAAACACAGCTGTAATGAGTTCATTACAGCACTACTTTTAGTACTGTAATGAACTCATTACGATACAGAAATATATTTCCTTGTCAGATGCTCTATTCTTGATTAAAATAATTCAAATTATTTCGAAAGTGGGGCCATTTCAGACGAAAGTTCATAGAAAATGTTTAGCTTCAAATGAGTCGCAGAATTTAAGAACATCTGTATATACAGGGTGAGTTTTTGACTTATACACGTATTTCAACAGTTGAAACACTTTTTTCATTTATCATTTCTTCCAATTCGGTCTGAAAAAATCTTTATAGCCATTTTAAATTCGCATAATGAGTTTCGTCATCCCTGGAAACCTCGCCCTTGAAGTAATTCCAAGCATTAGATATATTGTTTCAAGTTAGCAAAAATTTAATTTTGTGAATATTCAGGATAGATTTGCATACCTACAACCAAATATAAGTTTTTCAATATCGAATTTCTGCGAAATGGTGGATTATAGTAGAAAATATGAAAATCACACTTATTTTCTGAAATGGCGAAATAGTTTTCAAATGACATTGAACGAACTTGCTGAATGAAAAAAAGCCGTGAAATTTTCATATTGCTTCAAAATCATTCTTCGTTCTCTTACTAAATCACGACCTCTCCATTAAAATCCTCGGGTTTAAACTGATCGAAATCTGACGAATCAACCTGAAAGGAGGAAAACATGTCATGTACTTAATACCAAGTATTCACGCGCTGTTTAATGTTCATTCTCATGGACTAGTCGCTGTTATTTGCAGTTCCACGCGCGGTAATGATATTAAACCGGAACACGCACCAACCATCGATTGTAGGTTGAAAATTTATTATTTCAGCACTATGGTTCCTTCCAGTAAATCCTACGTTACGAAATATTTTGGTGGATTATGTCCTCATCCCCTTGGGTTCGTCTAAAGAACTGCTAGAAGTTTCGAAGTCGAAAAAATACTAAATAAATGATAACGAATTGATTGCCCTTCTTGTTAGTCAGTTCAATTTCGTGTCAGACGTTCTAATAGGCCACTCTGGTAAATATGAAGACAGACAGATGGCGCCATTCAAAACAATCTCGAATGTTTATTGAATTGGTCGTAAAATCTTTTTTGTCGACCATAAATTGAAAGTAGAATAGCTAACATTTAAGGTTGGAATTTTATATTCAGATAGAACGAAAAATGTAGGGAACACTACACAGGGTAGTCTGTGAATAAACTCAAAGTCGCCACATGACATGAAATTTTGCATTGCAGGGATAGTCAATATAGTCGAATCGATCTACGGTTTTAAATTATTTTAACGGGTTTGAAAACCACATGGTCAAAACAATCACATGATATGAAGCTCCGAGTTTTTGGAGAAAAAAAGTCTTTTCTGATGTTTAACACAGAACACGTCAAATCTTATAGGTGGTTGAATTTTTTTGGTGAAACATGAATAATATAGCAAGGAGTAAATGATTTAAATTTGTGAAAAAATCTTGAAGGTTGTTTCATGTGAACATTAGTGTTACTTAAATATTGTAGTCGTCTTTTGCAACTTTTTTAAATTTTACAATTCACCTGCTGTTTCTGGGGATCCAAAGTTGATGTTTAGTTGTTATTGAAAGTCTTTCGGACTGCAGCACCATCTTGTGTTACCTCTTCCGGTGGAGCTCTTACGGCAACGAGTATAGTGGTGCAGAGAACGACTGCATTGGATTGTGGAATAGCATCAGGTCGTCTCTTCTGATGAATATCGATTCTCCTTGGGTGCAAATGATGGTCGAAAAAAGGTTAGACGACGTTGGGTAGACAGACGTGAACTCATTTCGATGTTGAGCTTCATGTAGAGGAATGACAGTAGGCGTTATGGTATGAGGTGCTATTGCACATGCAAGTAAGTCATCTTTAGTATTTATTCGAGGTAACATGACAGCGCTGCGTAGAACCATGAAAATGTTTTCCCTTACCTTAACTGGTTCGAGAATCTAATGTTACAGCAAGATGATGCTCGACTTCATGTTGTCAGAGTTAATATAAACTGTTCCGAAGCAACCCATGCTAATCTTTTGCCATGCATGTATGGGACATCATGAGTAGAAGGCTTGGAAATTTATTCTAGTAAAATAACGAAATTTTATGCCCAGAGAATTCAGACATTTTAAGACTATCAAGACTTCTTTGCCCACTACAAACGAGGTTGTTGAACTTTTCTTGAGGAATTTAGTTACATAAACGGGGTAGGATGATGACTATTAAATCTCCTTTGGAGCATACCATATGCATGTTCTATGCAATTCCATTCTGGTGAGTGTGGAGGTACTGGTAAATGTGAAATACCAAGATCCTCTTGCGCATTCTCAACTATGGCTGCACGGTACGGTCTAGCGTTATCGTGTAGAAATTAAAAATTTTCACCAATAGCAGCTTGGAAATTTGACAAAGCATTGTCAATGCCCCCTATAGTGTAGATCAGTCATACTCCAGGACAAATGTGTAGATCTGTGCGCCCGTTGAAACATATGCCGTTCCCTACCATAACACTACCCCCTCGGAAAGGATGGACATAGCGACGATTAAAGGGTATGCGTGGCATTGTCCATACTGTTATTCTTCGAGAATCTGAAAATCGTCCATATCTGGATTCATCAGAGAAAAGGAAACTACGGCATTGATCATTCCAATTGATATGTTGCCTTGCCCTTTCCAGTCTTGGACGCTTATGGTCACGTGTTAATGGAACTCCTCTTGATGGACGTCTAGAACCTAGATTTACCTCTCCCAAACGTCGTCTGATGGTTTCGATGGCATCTTGGACCCCATCTGCATTTTGAACAGTATTCCGTATCATTCTACACGTAGATGTAGGATTTCTTCTTGCCGAAACGGTGATGAAGCGATCCTGGGCTGGTGTTGTTTTTCGTCTCCCTAAATACTTTCCAAAGTCAAAATATTTTACTTCTGCTGACTTGGAGCCTTTCCGCTACAACAACCTGAGTTAGGTCACCCTGCAGCATTCCGATAGCCCTATAAGCCTCAGCGTTTATTAATTTACGTCTTGGCATCTTCAGTTCAAAATATGAACATTCATGAAGCATATGCAAAAAACCAAACTGACCAGATACTGATTTTTATTGGATCGATTCAAGTTGTTATTGAGTTTCAACTGATTTCACTGCGATTTTCTCGAAGATTACATACTTTTCGAAACGATTGAATATGATATCCCTAACTTTTGTGGAGCAGTATTAACCCTATTCATGTTGCACCAGAAAAAAATGTATACAGCTCCTTCTAGGTGTTGCAGTTTCTTTGTCAGTTTGTCAGTTAGTGTAACTATACCATTCGCAGAGGTCATCGCATCGTTCGAGATCATTTTCAGCTGAAATTCCGAGAATAAGAGAATAGGGAAAATTTCTCGTTGATGGAAAGAAAAGAAACGAAAGAAAACTCCGAAACATTCTTCGGTCGTCTCGCTGCAAAAATACCCCTCAAACATCGAGTTGACAAGAAACGAAAAGCGAGTTTTCCACCACCAAAAACTCCCTCGTAATCCAGAAAAAAATTCTTGAAATTTCGAATCCGCCGTTCCGGGAAGACGCGATGCTTTTTGTCCCGCTGGACGTGGAATTCCATCCGCGAAAAAGCCGCATATTAAGAATTCCCGGAACGCAATGAAACCTTTCCCAGATAGTCATTTCCTCGGGAATTTTCCTGCCGGGCGAAATGTAGGCCAAACGGGGCGCCTACCTGTGACCTTCCTGGCATGTTTTTCCGGATCTTCACATTTCCGCAGTATGAATCGAGCGCCGCTGATCAGCGTGTAGACGCCCCTTGATAAACTGTCAGGTCCCTTGGTGCGGAGGATAAAGGGAGGGGGCGTAATGTCTGCGTGTCGAGAAGGGTGAAAATAGATTTTCGATAGAGTTGAATTTGAATTTTGAATGGAATGTCATACGTCAAAATATACTGCTCCACAAGAGTTAGGGATAATTATTTATTTATTTATTAACGACTTTTTTTTACAAAATATAAGAACTTTCGGGAGACGAAGTTTAGCCCACGGCTACTCTTACACTTAACCTCGCTATAGTTCATAAAGAGAATTCATTATACATTACATATTATATACAACCCGCTGAAACAAAAAAAAAAAACAATTGTCAACTCTAACACATCCATTGCACAATAAGAGGTGGGAATGAGAAATACACGTTAGGGATATCGTATTCAATCGTTTTGAAAAGTATGTAACCTTCGAGAAAATCGCTGTAAAATCATTTAAAACTCAATAACAACTTAAATCGATTCAATAAAAATCAGTATGAGACATTTCTCAATCTGGTCGTCTTTTTTTCTGAAATTTGGTTCTTTGCATATACTTCATGTGTGTTCTCATTTTGAAATGGAGTCAGATCATCAATGGTTTCGAATTGGAGAGAGTTTTCTGAAAATGCCAAGACGTGAATTAACAAATACTGAGGCTAATAGAGCTATCGGAATGTTACATAGTGGCGTAACTCAGGTTGTTGTAGCAGAAAGGCTCCAAATCAGTCAAATTGTGATATCTCTACTTTGGAATAGGTTCAGGAGGACATGTTCCTTGTTGGAAAGTACCTTGGTTGTTACTGCTCAAGATCTTTCCGCACCGTTTCGACGAGAAGAAAGCCTACATCTAAGTAATGAATTCTACGGAATACTCTTCAAAATGCAGATGAAGTCCAAGTTTCCATAACCATCAGACGACGTTTGAGAGAGGTGAATCTAGGTTCTAGACGTCCATTAAGAGGAGTTCCATTAACTTGTGACCGTAAGCGTGAAAGCCTGGAATGGGCAAGGCAACATATCAATTGGAACGATCAATGGCGTAGTGTCCTTTTCTCTTATGAATCTAGATATGGACGGTTTTCAAATTCTCTAAAAATAAGGATATGGACAATCCCACGCAAGAAGTCCATACATTCCTAGAGGGTACTGATATGGTATGGGCCGGGATATGTTCCAACGGGCGCACAGATCTACACATTTGTCCTGGGAATATGACCGCCTTACACTATAGGGAGCATGTCATTGACAATGTTTTGCCAAATTTTCACGCTGCTATTGGTGAAACTTTCTAATTTCTAGAAGATAACGCTAGACCGCACCGTGCTGCCATAGTTGAGAATGCGTGCTAGGACCTTAGTATTCTACATTTACCAATACTTCCGCACTCACTAGAATTGAATTGCATAGAACATGCATGGTATATGCTCCGAAGAAGATTAGATAATCATCAACCTACCCCAGAATCCTTAAATGATCTGAGAGAGCTTCTGCCCCGTTTATGAAAGCAAATTCCTCAAGAAATGTTTAACAACCTCGTGTGTAGTATGCAAAGAAGATGTCAAGCTCTTATCGATGCCCGTGGAGGCCATACATTGTATTGATAAAAAGTTTAACGCTTTCACGACCGGATATACTGGTATGAAAGGAGTCTTCCGGGCTTATTGGCCGTGGTCCATTAGGAATAATTTCACCTAACGTTTCGCCTACAACTTCGGTAGGCATCTTCAGAGGATTCTCGGTCTAAGGTTGTACCTCGAACGCTGGGATTGAAATTTCGTTATTTTACTCATTTTTTTTTGTCACCTGGTATACGCTGCAGATCTACATCCGAAAATTAATTTTATTTCCTGCAACTTGAAATCATATTAATATGAAATTTCATCACAAAATCTCATTCAAACTTCATTTTTTTTCAATTTTAGTCAATATCTCTAACTCATGTGGAGCATATCATTTATAATAATCGATTTGACCCTTTCCTAGTCTTCGGACATTCATATCTGTCTCCCTGAATCGCTGCAACATTCTGAACACACTTGTATGGGAAACTCCAAACCTTTCTGCAATCCTTGTGTATGTCCACCCTTCTTCTCGCAAAACCGCTTCGGCACATTCCTCTTGGGTCAAATTGCCTGTTTCGCGTTGCATAACGATGGAGTGTAAAAAATCAAACGAAAGAAAAACAAAAACTATTGATCACTAGAATTGATCGAGAACAACTGATTTTAGAATGGAGCCAATACATTCAAAATCTGATAATATCATCTTTTTTATTCCTGCTGGGAATCTGTCTTGAAGAACGTTGAAAGTGGATAACATATGCATGCATAATTCTGATAAAAATAATCATCATTGAGAACACCTTCAGTTGTAGAATAAGTTTGAGATTCCCATAATGTGCGTTAATTCTTTCGCGCAGTGTACATCGCCCAAACTTAAGAATGTCTTTATCTCGTATAAAACTCACCTCAACTTTTGACTGCGTCCGGTTGAATGCTCGGATTTTATATGAAGACGGTCCCGGACTCAATCAAACATTATACAATTCCAGGAGGTCTAATCTATCCTTGAACAATGGAGATGAAATTAATTACATACAATCTATGTACTCGCAAATACGAGGTATAAAATATCTATAATTCATCTACTGATACTAATTGTAATTATTATTCAAAGTGAGTTGTATAGACAGGTTTTAATGAGCTCGTTCAACGAACCATAATATTTGATTGATCAATAAACTCGGTTATTCCAAGATTTCTAGTTTTCCTTTGGTTTTTTTTGTCAGCTGTGATTTAACTGCATATTTTTATATTTAAATCATTAGTATAAGTTTACCAAATCATTTCTTATCAAATTGTTTAGCCCGACTTAACGTTTGCGATCACTGAAACCCCTCTTTTCACGAGAACGTAAGGATTGGATTTTATCAAGTGTAGCCGAGGCCTTAGTGCGGTCTGAGAGGATTAATGAAAAACAAGTATATTGAGTCTTCGGCAAACGGCCGCTTACTGGGAGCGACTGAATTATCGAGGAAGGTCGGATTAGAGTTAATTTTCCTCAATATCGTTAATTAGCCTGAGCGCTGTTCCGAAATTTCGAAACTTCGTCACAATTAATTGAAGTTGGGTCTTTAGGATCAGACGAGTTCATGTGTTACATGGCTTTTCTTCGGGGTGACTAATTGTTCTAACGGCACACCAGGCTATGAACTTCCTGGAACAGTCTTCTAGGATGGGAAAAATGATCATGTTTCGTTCGTCCTCAAAAAAACAAAAAAATAATATATATATAACAAATCTTAATGGATAAAACTAAGTCGGTCATTTTGTTGGTTACACCATTATTTATAACTAAAAATTGGATGAATAACTGTTTGTTATGAAAGATTTTTTTTGGATTCTCCTACGATAGGGTTAACATGAAATACATTAAAACTCTGAAAAATTTGATGAAATAGAAAAAAAAATAGAAAATGATTTTTCTTCTTGCGAATAACGCCAGTAGGTGTCGCTACGGTTGGTAGCGTTCCCGTGAAAGTTTTATATTTGATATTAATTCGTTGAACTACATTTTCTAATCATATCAACGCATCTGAGTCCATGTGTTATTACATCTATCTTTCTTCCGAACACTACGAAAAATTTTATGACTAAATATCTTGAACAAAGCTCCATTCTATTATCATATATGTAATTAATTACTGTGTATTTTGAGTTGCCGAGACGGATGTTTCGGGGACGCATTGATTCTTTTGTCTGGTGACTTCCGACAACCATTACCGGTAATTCCAAAATCGACGGCTGCCGATGAAATGAATGCTTGCCTAAAATCATCAACTTCAAATTTGGCTAAGTAATAAAGCTCTCAATTTCAGTTAGTTGAGGTTGAAAGAGTGCCAATAGATATTTGCAAAAAACACCTGTATCACAAAAATTGTTGAAAGCATTTTTTGTAACGCTACATGTGGGGAATGTGCAGGCGTTAACTGCCAAAACAGTTGTCCAATCTTTGGAGAAGATGTAGAAATAATTGACAGTGGCGACAGCTACTCAGAATCAGATTAATTTTTTCGAAACAAAAAGTATGAATTTCACGTGAATGAAATGTTTAAATGATATTTACATCTTGTTATTTTGAACAGATAGGGGTTGCTTTTAGGGGTTGAAGAATAAAAATAACTAAAACAGAAAACTGTTATAAAATTGATTGGAATTAATCAATTATATTAATGGAGACCAATTTTCACACATAATTTGTTGAAAGGGGGTGGTTTGTACGGTCTGGAAGTATATGAAGACCTTCATTAAACTTCATAGAACGCTACTGAGGCCCAAAATTACTTCGATCTCGACTTCAATTTACGTTAGAACAAGTTTCTCTTAGTTTTGAATAAAGGGGTTGATTCCACCCCTTAAATATAATAAGCATTAATCAGCATAGGGTATGAATAGGAAAAAAGTATAGCATATATCCAAAGTTTTATCAAATTCGGAGCATCTTGATAGAATTCGAAGGTAATGTCTAGTTTACGCTCTCATTGATTGCACTAATTGTACAGGATAATTTTATGTCCACTTTCAGGAGGGTATTTTACCATAAGAGTTTATATTAATATAAAAGTTGCTTTTTTATTTATCGATTGAGGCAGTACGAAGTCTGTCGGGTCAGCTAATATTTCAAATAATTGTCAAGATCTAGCTGTACATATAAAAAAATGTTCAAGCATTGCACGCACACACTCAACTTTATACAAACTTCATTCCAGGAATTCTAGGCCTGTACACCACAAGATTGAAATATCTTCATACTAACTTTAAAGTTCTTATGCACCATTGTGTAGGGTAAATGAGTTACATATTCAGGTACTCGATCGAATGTATTTTTAGTCACGAGTGAATTATGAAATTTTTAATTGACTGCGTATATTAACGTCGAATTGCTCTTATTACAATGTATTGAATAATGTCGAGTTCAAACTTCAAACTTATATTGAAAATTGATGGATTCCAAACTTCCTTTGAATCAATATTGACTCTAAGCATAATGCAGTGTGTGACGGCTCGCCTCATTACGGTATCAAATATCTCCGTCTTTTTAAAAGCCCACCCTGAACACTTTCAAAGGAATTTGGCAAGAGAATCTCTTCCGAGAAATCCGTGCCTTGCTCAGGTAGGTAGGTAATATTCCCGCGTTGAATTACATTACAGACACACAAAGGATATAATATGATGCATTACCCTTGTGCCACATTTCGTATTCAGCTGAGCTCTGCAGCTCGCAACATGAAGTTCGGTATACAGGCTGCAAGATGGGATCGTTGAGAGCATATAATAACAACCACTGACATACGTAGAAGTAAGTAGTCTTTGATTTGGTTGAAGTAAGATGTCTAAATAAACTTCGCGCAACAATTAAAGCAACAAAAAAATTGTCAAAATTTTTCGGTGATTTTCAACAGGCTGTATCTTAGTACAAAATCGTTGATGGGAAATAAAAAACCTTTCTTTTGAGGCTTGAAGACTCTAGTTTCTCAATTTATTGGTTCACAACTTTTCGGATTACCGGTTGTCATGCAACAAAAAAATTTCAAAATTTTTCAAATTTTTATTTTTTCTCTTTGCGCATAGAAAAATTTTTTCGATCTAAACCGATGCGAAGGTCGCATAACCTGCTTATTCAGCTCTAATATGCTTTTGACGATTCTCCGATATGACCATTTGTCTTCGAGATATTCAATTTTAAATGCAAAAAGATCTTTTTTCACTCAATCTGAAATTTAACGTATGAATTCAGGAACATCCTGTATGTTCCGTTATCTGGAATGATCGAAACAAATTCTTAAATTACGTTTAAGCTCATACTAACTACAAATACTGTGCAAATGCCTGGTTGAAAGCGTTTTTATCGGACAGAGTGACATAACTCGTCCTTTCCTGTTCCATTTCATAGAGGAGCTTATTTATCTTGGCGAGATCACACATATGTATAAATCCCGACTATTTGTTGTTGCAACTGATTCTATCCCACGGTGTAACCTTACATGATCCACTGTTGTGTGTCCTAACAATGTAATTTTAGATTTATACCGAACTATCTCTCAATTAAGGTCGTACATTAGGGTCTATCGTGTTATTTACATTTTCCCTCGATATATATCTTCATTGTACGTCCGACTAACGATAAATCTATTTGTGTTCAATGCATGTCCTCACGACATGAAAAGGCTGTTATGTCTTTCACCAGATATACATGAGTTTCCAACACAGATTTCCAATCAGAATTTACTAATTCTCCATTGTCCACAACAATGGAACAACATATAAATTGCGTTTTATAATTGATTTGGTCGTATATAAAGTTCTTTCATGCAATACAGGTTTCAAAATATTGAACAAGTTTTTCTTTGATAAACTAAGAGTCAATGTCAAGGTTGAAAAAAATATTTTTGTCCCCCTTTTTTTTTAAATTTCTTCTGAGTGCATAGTTTTTGAAATACCAAAGTATCTCTGTAGTGAACTGTCTCGAGTTGAATGGCGCACCCTGTATAGCGGCTTCTCATCTATTTTCATTATCCTAGCAAAAACTACCTACAATCAACAAAATCATGAGAGGATATAAATACCTTCCATTATTCAGATGGTGTTGTTTTGCTGTGTTAATTTTAGAATTGTAATTGCGTTTTTTAATGGATAATCCCAAACTTTGTTTAGAAAAACTCTACGTTTTACTTCCTGGTGTTAGAAGCTGTTCCAAGAAAAACGATTGAGAATTCTAAATCATTTTGTACCTTAAACTTATCATCACCTCAGATGAGTGCGGCAATTAAAAAAAGCCAAGGAATTGAGAGGTTTAATTGATGAAACCGGTGCTATCAACATACTCGTGATAGAATGAGGATTTGCACTTGAAACTGGTTTTTTAATGGTGAATTAGTTATAAGTTGTAAGTGCTCTATAATTGGGCATCGTTTTCAAGAGGACGACAAAACGGTACGCGAATTGAATCCCATATTTCATGTAATTTTCTTCTAATACTTCAACTGGATGATGAAAATGTTTAGTAACGTTAACCTTTTGACTCTTTTCCACTGCGAATTCAGAATTGTATGATCAAACTCACTCACGGAAATATTTGCTTCCACTGTTTTACGTAGGCCATTCTGTACAATGTGATATATATTTTTGAAACCGAAAGAATCAATGATTCTTGTTTTAGACTGTGGAAATATTGTACATTTCTAGGATTTTGAGAAACTCGTCAAAGGGTGTTTCAAATGTTAGGTAAAAAATTGGGATCAAGATTGGCTCACAACTTTCGTTTTTCTAATTAGAACTATGTTTTTTTATGTTTGCGTTGGATTAATGAAATCTGTTTCATACCAACAATGATGAATGAATTCAGAAAATAAGTGTCTCTAGTGAATTATTAGAATAATTTATATTTTATGGCCAAGGTCATTGTTGATATGAAACAGATTTCATGAATTTGAAGATACGTACGACATAAAATCAGGGAATTCTAAATAACTGAAGAATTATCTCTTGTAGGAGCATTAACTTGTTGGAACATCATCATCATTTTTCTTCGCTGAATCCGACGCAATCATGAAAAAATAGGGTTCTCATTCAAAAAACGATAGTTATGAGCCAATCTTGATCCCAATTTTTGACGCAACATTTGGAACACCCTGTGACGAGTTTTTTTCAAAATTCTAGAAATACAAAATATTTCCACAGTCTTCGACTTCGAATATGTAAAAAACGGTTTGTGCTTAAGATATTGAGAATAGGAATAACAAAAATAATACCGGCTACTCTTTTCCGCCTTCTTTCTTCAATTTTTTCTCAATAATCTGGAAAGTATTTCGACGATTTGAAAATGATTGTATTCAGAATTTAATACTCTATCCAAATTAGAAACAGAAGCTCAAAAAAAATCTTAATTTTTTTTCCTGTCCTGTATAACTGAAAGTGGTCAGGCTTCAAGAATATTTTAGCTCTATAGATAATGTCGAACAATATCATAATCCCAATTTTCAGATTTCAAATACAGTAGAATCCGTTTATTATGACGCCGGGTATACTGACCAATCGCTTATAATGACGCAAATGCTGTGTTAAGTTTGGTTTCATTCGAAGCTCCTTACAATACAATTTAATGATTTCGCTTATAATGACATGTCGATAACAATGACATGATTTCAGATACAACAACATGATTTTTCGAAAATTTTTCCGGTTATAGTGACCGCTCGATGGTTTTCTCAAGCCACCCTACCTTTTTTAATGCGATGTGGTTTGATACGATAGGAGACATACGCGTGTCGACATGCTTTTCAGTATAGTCCAGTTCCTTAAATAGATTATTGATGTTTCGTGGACAAAATGACATCCATTGTAACCATTTCCGAGTTGTACAATGGTGTAAGAAGCAAACTTAAAATTTCAGATTATTTTTCTAAAAAATGAAAAAGGTTTTTATATTTAGTTTTTTTTTGTAAGAGAATCTACTCTTTATTTATCCAATGGAGCAAAATCTGAATTTGTCTTTTTTTCTTAAACTGAATCCGAGAAAAATATCATCAATTTTGATGAAATTCTGCTTTATGTGACTTCCGGTTATTATGACGTATTTTTCATTTCCCCTCGATGTCATTTTAAGCGGATTCTACTGTAGGTCCAGGTCTGCAGAAACGCCTAATAGGCCGTCAAGCTTGGTACACCCTGTATAATTTTGCTGCTGTCGCGTCAAGTTGTGCGGTCAGATTTCCAAAAAAATCAACTGGTTTTTCCTCATTTGGAGAAAATCATATAAATCAGTATATTGCAGGAAAATTAGCATATCTGGCAACAATGTGTATGATGAGCTGGTTGATTTGGAACAATATAGTGTATTTCGGAGGGATCGAGAATCATCTGCTTCTGTACGTTCTGATGGTGGAGGTGCTCTGATCATCGTGAAGAATAAATACAATGCCGTTTTGCTACCAGACTATTTCAGTGCCGCGGAGGATGTGTGGGTAAACATAAAATTGGACAATGACAGTTCTATGTATGTCTGTTGTGTTTATTTGCCGCCGAACGACCCTACCGCATCTTGTAATTTTGTATCAGGGTTGAACAACATGCAATTTTGTGAGAATCATATGGTACTTCTTTGCGGCGACTTCAATATTCCCTCAATACACTGGGCCCAATCGGAGGGTGACTACCTAGAGCCTTTTAATGTCAATTCGGCACATGCGCCCTTGCTGGACGTTATATCCTTCCATAATTTAATGCAATTTAATTCAGTCCCTAATAGTAATGGAAGAATTCTCGATTTAGTTTTTTGTAATAAAACCAAGATTATTGATTTGCGCCACTCATCATCCGTGCTTGGAGTTTTTTGTTGACGTGTGCATCTATAAACCACTCAGATTCGGTTGCAATACTTATCATAATTTCAAAAAGGCTAACTACGAAGCGATAAATAGCGAGATTTCAAGTATTGATTGGGAAGCAATGTTGCGAAACAAATCATTAAATAATGGATTGGATATTTTTTATGAAATAATTCAGAAGATTATAGATCAAAATGTACCAACGTTTAGTAAAAACAAAAAATTTCCCACTTTTTTCTCTCAAGGAACGATCAAAATTGTAAAAGAAAAGAATAGAATTCACAAGAAATGGAAGAGATATAAAAATGATAATGATTATAATTTGTTCAAATTATTGAGAACTAGATCTAAAGTCTTCATCAAAAATGACTTTAATACATATGTCGCTAATATTGAAACGGATCTAAAACATAACCCTAAAAGATTTTGGAACTTTGCTTCGACTAAAAAACAGCTCGTTAGTAGATTGCCTTCAAGAATGCGCTGGGGCGATGATTCTGCGAGTGGTGGCTCGGGGATCAGCGGCTTGTTCGGGGATTATTTCCGGAGTGTCTTTGTGCCTGAGAGTTTTGCTCTTGATGTTAGTTCCGTTAGTGCTCTGACCTCAGATAGTTTGACCAATATCGCTTTTAGCAGGGACGAGATTCTTAGGGTTCTGGAAGACCTTGATCCTAAGAAGGGAGCTGGACCTGATAAGCTTCCATCAATATTTGTGAAGAGATGCGCCAAATCTCTTTCTACTCCTTTAGCTCTGATTTACAACATGTCAATGAAATTGGGTCAATTTCCTGATAGATGGAAGACGGCTATGGTTGTGCCGGTGCACAAGGGGGGCCGAAAGGAGGATGTCGAGAATTATCGACCGATAAGTAAGATCTCTATCATAGCTAAGGTCCTCGAGAAAATGGTGTATGAGCATTTGTTCGAATTGGTCAAAAATGTCATAGTTCCGGAGCAGCATGGTTTCTTCAGGGGACGTTCACTCGATACTAACCTCTTTGTCTTCACCGAGTATGTCCATATTAGCATGGATAAGAGGGTTCAGGTTGATGCCGTCTACACCGACTTCAGTAAGGCTTTCGATAAAATCAGTCATAATATATTGTTGAGTCGTCTGGCTGAGGTCGGTGTGGCAGGTAGTCTGCTTAGATGGTTTGAATCCTATATAAAGAATCGCTCACAATTTGTTTGTGTTTTGGGATTTGTGTCGGGATGTTTTGCGATTACTTCGGGTGTGCCCCAGGGATCTCATCTTGGGCCTCTACTTTTTATTATCTACATAAACAAAGTGTCAACTTGCTTTCGTTATAGTAAGTTTTTAATGTTCGCGGACGATTTAAAATTTTACATATCTGTGCATAGCGATCAAGATAGCGAGCGTTTACAAGATGATTTGAACCGCCTCGTTGCTTTTTGTAATCAGAATGGATTGTTTTTGAATTTATCCAAGTGCAAATCAATGACGTTCACAAGAAACATCAATCCCATACTGCGAACATATTGCGTAGGTGACAGGCCGATAATATCTTCAGGTTCTGTCAAAGACTTGGGGGTGATATTCGACAGCAAACTCATTTTTGATCTCCATGTCGAATCTGTCGTGAATTCATCTTCCCGAATGCTAGGATATATAACCAGGAAATGTAGAGCTTTCGGAACTGTCACACCAATTAAGGTACTCTACAGTGCGTTTGTGCGCAGTAGACTTAATTTCGCGGCTATCGTGTGGAACCCTAGGCAAACAACAAATATCGATCGGCTAGAGAATATTCAGAACAGGTTCATACGCTTTCTGGCTTTTAAGACGAAATATCTTTTAGTTGATAGAGATTATGTTTCGGCGCGGGAGCATTTCGGGTTGTCGTCTTTGTCAGGCGTGCGCAAGGTCTCCGAGGCACTATTTATGTTCAAGATCTTGAACAACATAATTCAGAGTCCTGATATTCTTGGTGATATATGTCTCAATGTCCCTCAACGATCTCTAAGAGCTGGTGAACTTTTCAACATTCCATTTCGTTATACATACACAGCTCAGAACTCACCACTGTGTCGAATATCTCGGACCAGTAATATGTTCACACAACATGTCGACTGTTTCTCAATGTCCCTCAGACAAGTACGTAATATTTTGAAGAAAGAATGTAAATGATTTTGATCAATTTAGTTTTGCGAGTGGGCTCTTTCTGATGTGATTATTTGTTTGACCCAAATTGTTAATTTCCTATTTTTGTACAATATTTTAATTGATATGTTATGTACTTATAATTTTTGTCATTAAGTTATGTTATGTGTGGATACTTTAGTGGGTTTCATACCTGTCTGTATCTCATATTGTATCAAATAAATAAATAAATAAATAAATAAATGATGTTGGCCCAACACTACTGGATTTTCGAGAAAATGTTTGTTGTGCTGAATTCTGCTAGATTCGTGTTGCTTGGTGCCGTTGAAAGTTTTTTTATTCCATGCGTTTCTCAAGATATTTTACAAAATGTGTTGAACGAACACATGCTTCTTACAACACATTTAGAAAAATATTTTAAGAAGCATATGTAATAAAAGAAAAATTCAAACATCACAATGGAGAACACACCTAGCACAATGCAGCACAATAAAAAAATTCGAAAATCCAGAAGTGCCATATTCAAACTCACTGTTGTCAGGTTTGCTGATTTTCCTGATATATACTGTTTTTTCTCATTTCATTGAAATGGGGATAAACCTGTTGATTTTCTCTGGAAATCTCAACGCTATAAGTTCTCTGATGTATTGTACCATAATATTCCTGGAAATTCGATATTTTTGGCAACTGTTGCCACAATTTCATTTCGTCCATTTGGCAACACTGTATTGGACTACGACAATCACTTGACCACAATGCAGGTCTGGGGATCCCATAAATTATTCAGCTGAGTATCATTGATTGGCCCCAAAAAATTAAAAAGATTTCCGTTTCTTTGTCAAGATCCCATGATCAATCACAACCTAACTAAATCTCATCAGACTCACCTTGATGTTAACCTTTTCAATAAAGAAAAATCAGCCTTATATTGAGTTATCCAGCCATTTGTCGCGTATCTACTTAATGCAATAAGCGATGCCATTATACAAATCTGTTTATCCAATCGAAGATTCTGAAGTTGAAAAAATAAAAAAGATGAGGTTGAATTGAGTCAGTTGAAAGATACATATGAACAAGCAGACAAGTCTGCATGAACATTCAATGTTTAAATAACTTTGCCTTGCCTTCAAGGATGAAGGACAGCCAATCATTGGCCTAAAAAAACGGCTGCCTCGATGAAGAGCCCCTTCCTGTTCAGAATATCAACCGTCTCAGAAATTAGCCAATCTCGAGCGTAATGGAACGGGCCAAGTTGAATGGCTGGTATTTATACAATCTCGGAATCAATTTCGTGTTGAAAAGCGGCCTTTATCCAGTTTGAAGCCTGGAACCGATTCGATAATTAGATGAAACTTGTATTTTCACTTGCTGAATGGGGCATTGTGTTTATTTTAGGGAGTCTCCACGCAGGAAATAGCAATATCGAAACTGGTTCCGGAGTCTATGCCATCAAAGAAATCGATATTGCCAACAAAGGATCAGTTTAGAGTATCCGTTTAATAAGAATATAAGCGAAAGGAGTAGCTGTTTCACTTTCTGTTTGGATGAACGCATTGCAATGATTGCATGTTGAAGTGATCGCGTTGGTTGAGTCCGGGAGATTTTCGAAAGTGACAAACCAATATGTCTGAAAAGAGAAAGGATATTACAGGAAAGAAACTCTCACCTAACAACAGAGTCAGCGAGAAAACTGAGGGTAGCTCAGAACCACAGGGATAAAGACTAGAAGATAAAGATTATAATAAAACAAAGAAGTTGGAGACATCGTTGAACATATGATGAATGAAATAGAGATGAGCATATAGTGGAATGTCAAATGAAAGATGTACCAGGAGAATAGCAGGTCCAGGACCTAAGACATTGAGGTCTTGCATGGGATTTACGTCCAGCAGTGGACTACAATGGTTATACACAAAAACGGTCTAACGCACGGTCCTGGGTCCGTATTCTCGACAAGTGAACTTTCTATGCGTATGCGAACTTTCGGAATATCACACGCTTTGGTATTCTTGTCTCGTGACTATAAGGTCGCATACGTTCTCAAAGCGAGTGTTTACAGCGAGCGCTTTCTATCATTCGTTTTCATGATATATTTTGAGTGTTCTGTGTTTGTGTAGACGTTTGACAAGAAGGTACTTCAGAATATTTGTATAATAAATATCGCAAATTGGCAGCAGAAAGGGCTCGAAAAAGCTGGAGAGAGGATATACAAAAGAAAATGAGAGAACTTTTATTAGTGGAGAATCTCTAGAAAGATATAAATCAATAGAAACTGGTTATCAATGACGTCGGAGAACTTATTAAAACCGATCATATTGTATGTACATAGAAAATTACAAGCAACAATTATTACAACCAATCTTCAAGATACCTAAGTGATAAGTCCGCTCACCTATGTATAACATTTCATCAATACATATATGGTTCATATATTTATTGATATTTCATTTCTTTCAATTAACATATACAGGGTTGATTTTTTTAAGTGTTTCATTAGAAGTTTTCGGGGAAGGATTTTTAATACAAATTCCAGATTTTGCATTATTGTTTTATACCACATGATCTTGAGTTGTAAAATATTTTCAAGCAAAATCTACTTCCGGTTCCACCGGAAACGAATGTGAACTTCGTTATTTCAAATGTAACACCCTGTATATTTAGACATATTTTGATTCTTCGTTCAATTCTACACTAATTTCAGGTATAATATGCCCAACCTCATGAGCGATTGTTGAGTTATGGCCCAATTGTCAAATTATTCGTCATAAAGATTGTCACAAATAAGTGTTTATATCTTCAAAATCTCTCATTATAAAATTTTTTTTCCGCAACAGTGAAATAAAACAAAGTACGCTGTTGCTGTTGCTGCTATAACCTATAAAACTATGAAATCTCCTTTTTTTCGAATGGCAACCATATATTTTGTTCTTATAATCGATTGCTCGTCAAAAACTAGTTAGAGTATGCCGAACATTTCATGCCTTCAGAATCAGTAGTTTTGCCGTTATTGAATTAAATTCAATTGCACGACCAAAGACAGGTTTCAGTCGAATTAATTGGTACGCTCGTTTTTTTAGTAGGCTATGGTAGGAACTGTCATTCTCACCTTTTTTCATAATGATCAAATAAACAAAAAAAATTTCAATTCAAAACTTCCACATCAATTCTCTTAACAACCAACGAAAATTAAATAAATGCTATTCAAATAAATTTTCAAATTTATTAATTCTTCTACGACCACCGCAGTGCAACCCGCACCCTAACTTCAATTTTGTTCCTTGAATGACTGCTATTTTTATAAACCTCCCATTTTATAGTACCCCATAGATAAAAATGAAAGAACGTCAGGTCTGGAGAACGAGAGGGCTAATCTGATGGACTATTCAATCTGATAATTTGATACATTCACCTTGAATGAAGAACATATTTTATACATCACTGTTAACGAAATTCCGATTCTGCATAGTCCCCGATTAATCAAACAACAAGTATTACGAAGGATAATTCTTAAAAATGCATTATAAATGAATTGATGTATTTACTTTTGACAAAGCCTACTTGAAAATTATCTGAACAAATCCATTTCTAGATTAAGAAACCACACTTTATTCCTGAATTTCGAATTTTTTTCAATAACGGCAAAACTACTGTATTTAAAGGCATGAAATTTTAGACATACTCTAACTAGTTTTTGACGAGCAATCGATTAGAAGAACAAAATTATATGGTCGCTATTTGAAAGAAAGGAGATTCCATAGTTTTATTAAGGCTCACTTTGAAGCTTTGTTTCGGACACCCTGTATGAAATTTCCTCATAAGTTATAGCAGCAACAGCAACAGCGTACTTTATTTTATTTCACTGTTGCGAAAAAAAAATTTTACAATGAGAGATTTTGAAGATATAAACACTAATTTGTGACAATCTTTCTGATGAATAATTTGCCAATTGGGCTATAACTCAACAATCTGTTGTGAGGTTGCGCATATTATACCTGAAATTAGTGTAGAACTGAACGAAGAATTAAAATATGTCTAAATATACAGGGTGTTACATTTGAAATAACGAAGTTCACATTCGTTTCCGGTAGAACCGGAAGTAGATTTTGCTTGAAAATATTTTACAATTCGAGATCATGCAAAATCTGGAATTTGTATTAAAATTCCTTCCTCGAAAACTTCTAATGAAACACTTAAAAAAATCACCCTGTATACACATTCATTATAGATTCATTAAAAAAAAAGAATATATCTTTTCCCACAAATAATAAGTACATCCCACAATTACAGTAAACATAACAAAACTCCTCATGAGGCCCATCGCCTGTTCTTCTGGCAGGCCTTTTCGCATAGCTAACCTTCGTTTTCGTTCTTGACTTAAGGTCTTGCAAAGACTGCAATATATATTATGATTAAACAAAATGGTGTGTGGAACATAATTTAACCTTTCTCAAATACTTTCAATCTCTGATTGCACCTAGCATGATATTAGGTATGTTACCTATTCCTGACCTTTTCTATTGGGCATCTTCTTTTGTGAATTTACCAGATTGAAGATCCGTGGCAGTTTTTCAATTAGAATTCATAATCCTCAAAGAACAATTTATGTCATTGTGAAATGTGGCAGTGTTGCCGGCTGTTTGGATCACACGTTTTCAAACTTATACCTTTCATGGAACGAATGGTTGTCAAGAATACCGATCCGAAAAAGTACTCGCACATGAACCGTTCGTTTCGAAACGTATACGTACAGAATTTCACTTGGCGAGAATACGGGCCCTGATTCGATTCTTAGGAATGTGTCGGTGCCGTGGTCTCGATACTCGGTCATTATATTCAATGATATCAGAGACAACAATATGATATCATGAAAATAAAAAGTTAAACAAAAGAAGAGACTAGAAGAAAAGGAAAATTTCAAGATTAATCAAGTTTGCACTTGAATGTGAAGAAGTGCGTTTTCTAGTTCACTTTAAACCGGTTACAGTCTACTGCGATCTAATGGTCTATTTTGTCTTCTGATAAACCTATTCTCACCGCGCCCTTTTCAGCCGAGACTATTTGATTTTTGATTGTTATGTTGTTTGTATCATACTGTGTGTTTCTCATACGGAATATACATGGTGTTTCACAAGTCGTTGACCATAGCCTGATAGTGAAAGTAAGACATTTAGACCATTAGTTTCATGAATATTGTCCTGAATATGACATAGCTATAACTCTGGATTGCAACTTCCGATTCCGATCAGATTTCATGAGTTTGTTCAATTCAGAATCTCTTTCAAACAGTTCATGAATTATCCATAATTTCAGGGCAGTACTCAGAATGTCTTCATTTTTCTCCCAATCCCCATAATCTATATTTTTTACATTCCTCACAGAAAATTCGTTATTGCCATGAGAAACTTCATAAGTTATCCTAAAGAATTCAATTTCCACTTTGAATGCCACACTTGTCACGAGGGAATGGGAACCGGACTAATTCATGCTTAATGTGAGTTTTTTAAAATACGGTCTCTTTTTTTAGCCCTTTGGTGATAATATTTATTGTCTTTTGCTAAGTTTTTGAATATCAAAATTCAATATGAAATTTCAAAAGTTTTGAGATTTCGGTATTGTATACTTTCAATCACATTTTCACGCACACATTATGGGAACTGGGGTTTCAAAATAAAAAGGATTTGAACAGAACTGGAAAAAATTCAAAATATCGGCAAAAGACAATGAATATTGTCACCAAAGGGATAAAAAAAGGACCGCATTTCGAAAAATTTACATAAAGCATGAATTCGTCCGGTTCCTATTCTCTTGGGACAAGTGTACCATGCAAAGTGATAATTGAATTCTTTAGAATGGTTCATGTAGTTCCTCATGGCAATAACGAAATTTCTGTGAGGAATATAAAAAATATAGATTATGGGGCTTGAAAGAAAAATCAAGATATTCTTGGTACTGCCCTGAAATTATGGTTAATTCATGAACTATTTGAAAAAACTTCGTGAAGTGAACAAACCCATGAAATTTGATCGAAATCGGAAGTTGCATTCCAGAGTTATAGCTATCGCAAATTAAGGCCAATATTCATGAAACACCCCGTATTCCAGAAACTAATGGTCTGAGGATACAAAACAATTAATTTTTCTGAAAGGTCTAGATGTCCAATGACTCGTGAAACACCCTGTATATATATTAGAAATCGGTTGCCTTTCAAAATTTATCTTGTTTATTACCAGAGGTCAATAAACCCGACGCAAAATGTTTCAATTTTCGGACAGTTTCTTTACAGAGATTTGGACAAAATGATATCACTCTTGTCGGATGAGATTACACTTGCGACCGAAGAAGAAGGTTTCGTTCTTCGAAACACTACAGAACGTGTACATTTCTCAAGGAAAAATACCCACCCATACAAACATTTCTCGTATTGCCAACTCGGGACAAATATACCGGCCGTTGTAAGACATTTCAAACACTGAACAAGGCTCGCCCTGTTCAAATCGTACTCATAATTGGAATCATTTTCTCGTCCTCTGGAACTATTTATAAGTCCATATATCCGAGTGCATTCGGTGTGAACGAACGCTGTTGCAAATTAATAACAGCCATCTATTTTAGCCTTCTACAAGAGCCAATTCTTTCACTACCACAAGAAGGAGTCCAGTTTATCTCGTCCCCGGGCTGCTTCGAAAATAGTATGCGGAAGAAGAAAAGGCTACCGAAGAACTGCTCGTTCTGGAACTGTGTACGAGATTGTAACCAACCTGAAAGTTCAATTAGACTAAGGTCAATATTTTTTGAAAAAAAAAAGTAAGAAGAAGTCATGGTTATATATGAATATTTGAGACAGGCTAAAGTCTTGCTTAAACCATGAGGCTTATGAGGCACTCAACCTGCGGTGCAAGAGAAACGACGTCTCAAACATAACTTCAAATCTGAGTTGGACGTAAGTCATACTTATATTTAACGGTGTAAGTGGGCATTAGAGAAAATAATGTACAAGCTTGGCAAAATTGGTGATACTTGAACTACAAAGTCTTAACCGTGAGAGATAGAGGAAAATGAATGACACCTTACGGTGGCCTCTTTTTGAAAAAAATGATAATACCATCAACTGTATTCCTCTATCTTCTTTTGTGTTCGAGTTATAGGCCAAAATCGAAATTTGGGCGATTTCAGCTTTGGCCATTATCTCCGTTTCTGTTTGTGCTAGGATTTCGAAACGAAAACATTATACAGACACTTTCTTCATAGCAATCCAGTAGCGGATTTCGTTTTTCCCCAAGAGGTTTCCTTGCTGAGCTTTAACATAAAGTTGTGTTTTTTCTTATGAAAACAATAGTTTGAAATGGCTTAGAAAGAATCGCCATTTCTTCCCGGTTCAGAAATATATCATACATAGTACATCGCCCTCAGATTCATTCAGATATCATGAAAAATATAGTTTGTATTTGAAATTTGAATCACAAAATAATATGTCTCTACGCATGCTGTCAATATTATTTCGCCATTGAATACTTGATTAAATTCTCCGAGGTTTGATCTGTGCTAAGAACAACTGTTAATTAATAGAATTCGAAGTTATTATTGCTGACAATATGAATATGTTTAAAAAATATGATATATTAAAATGCTTTATTCTATCGGTATTAATAACTTCGAATTGACAGTTGTTCTGAACAGAGATCAAACCACGGTGAATTGAATCATGTATTCATTCAATGGCGAAATAATAATGACACCATTCGTAGAGACATACTATTCTGTGATTCAGCCTACTTGATACTCATTATTTCAAATTTCAACTATATATTTTTCATGATATCTGAATGAATCTGGCGACTTCCGATATATTTTTGGAACGGGAAATAATGACGATTCTTTCTTAGTCATTTCAAACTATTGTTTCCATAAGAAAAAACACAACTTTGTTAAAGCTCAGCAAGGAGACCTCTTGGGAAAAAACAAAGTACGCTACTGGATTGCTATGAAAATGTACTCTTATAATGTTTTCTTTTCAACATCTTAGCACAAAACAGAAACAGAGATAATGGCCAAAGTTGAACACGCCCAAATTTCAATTTGGGCCTATAACTCGGAAACAAAAGAAGATAGAGGAATGCAGTTGAAGGCATTATCAGTTTCTCTGAAAGAGACCATCGTTACGTGTCATTCATTTTCCTCCATTTCTCACGGTTAAAAATTTGTAGTTCAAGTATCACCAATTATGCCCACCTATACAGTACTCGTAATGAAGGCTCATTCTGATATTCATTCAAAAACTCGCCACTTCCTGGTTCGTTTTAAAATTTTTTCTATTAGTTTTTTCAGAATTATTCTGTCCACCCTGTTTTGTATCTCCTTGTTTGCATTTACATAACTGTTGATTAATCGAACAATAAGAAGTGGTGGTTCAATTAAAATTCCACCATCCGATGAAATTGAGAAATTCAACACCATGAAATCATTAACTGTATAAGTCGAAAACTACTAATCGAATTAAGTTGTGTATTTTGTATTCTCGGCCTACTCCGCCTTGTTTCATTCATGGTAGGCGGTGATAAGACCCGTTCAAGTTTCCTTAAAAGGACATGAATTTTGTCGACCTGCCGGCTTATGTTGAATGTATCGTCTAGATACGGCTGAAGTAAAATTTTTCAATGAACGTTCCATACTATATCTTGCTACCGTATTTGTAATGGCGAAATTCAGACTTTTCTCTTTTTATCGGTAACATAATGGTGTTGACCTAAATTCAAGAAAACGGGATCGTTGGACGACATAGTTTTCCTCAATAATTATAGAAAATCATCTTGAAATCTTCGAATTATAAAATACTGATTGAATAGTTCTCCAAGATCATAAAAATAGCAATGCATTAGAACACATCACGAAATCAACGCAAAGCAATCTATGTCGGAGTCTAATAAGCGCATTCACTATACAGATTGATGTCAAAGGTGAGGCTTACATAATCCCTTTTGTTCCTAAAGATTCCTTCAATATTCGAATTCAGGATAATCAATTTGCTTTGCACCGAGAAAGCTTTTGCAAACCAGGTTCAGTCATCCAAATAATGATTCCAGAAACTTCAGATGTTCAAAGACCACTACAGGACTTTTATGAAGAAAAAGTACGTGTGGCACTCGAGGACTACTGCGGTGAAGCTATTGCATAGCATCTATTCAAAAATAAGAAGATAATATTGTTGATTTAAAATATTTATTCATCTTACAATACATGTAGGTTATTCAGGAATGTTTATCATTGAAACTATAGCTTCATGGTAACTGAAATAACAAACATAAATTTGAGAGTTAATATCTTCTGAATATCTGAAAAATATCGCGTCAATAGTGGTCCCATATTTTGTTGTGGGTTCTTGTGGATCCATGTTTAAATTCAATTCTTCCGAAAGAAAAAATTGTCAACCGTTCTGATTTTTTTTATGAGCGAAGTTAAAGTTGAAATCGCCAGCCAAGATAAGTGGAAATTTATTACCATTTGTACCAACTATTTTCGACACTTCTTCAGTGTACTCCAGTAAAGTGCGATGAATAAAATGGTTTACCTCGTCCAATTTTGTATTCAGAGCAGAGAAATGTAAATTGCCATGACTATGTGTAGGCCATTTATAAGTTTGCATAAGCATGCACAAATATCTCCAACAAATGAGCGTTTAACATTAACATCGCTTACGTCTTCAATATTTATTTCAATATTCGGAGTCATAATATAAGTAACAATGTGAACGAGATATTCTTGTTAATGGAATATTTGTTGGGACATTATTTTTGCTATTTCCATTATCCATATTGTTTAAATGACATTTATCTCCAAGTGTCAAAACAACTCGAATTAAATGAGAATTCCCTACTTCAGTAGACTGGTAGTCAGAGTGAGTTGACTTCCGGAGTTTACACCTTTGTCAGCTCGCGTTACAATTCCCACAACACAATTAGATAGTATAGAGCGCACACGTCCAGACGGAACAAAAAATGGGTCCTTGTCAGAACCAACAACACCCTGATGACGGCAGGCGAATGCTTGCCGAAACGTCGGTAAATACCAACAATATACATAATGTAAATAGCCCAAATAATGTCCCAACATAAGTAACATTATTACTTTTTTGACAAAAAGCTACCCCACTTTTTCAAACAATATCTCGTTTGAATTGAACAATACAATTGAAATTAGTTATTTCAATCGGATTATCACGCGTCATGCATGTTTCGGTAAGAAGTAACACATTGATTTGTCTCGTAACTGAATCTTGTAAATCGTTTTGTGACTATGTAGACTTTGGCAATTGAAAGTCAATATTGGAATGCCATTTCTATTACAAATAAAAACTAAGACACTTTGAGCTATCGTCTGAACACTATTTAAAGACATTCTTTCGAATTCTTGCAATAAAGATGCAGTCGATGCAACTTGCTTTCGATTATGATAAAAATTAAATGCAGAATTATTATTTTATGTCGTAATATACAATTCTTCAATATTAGTCACCTGAGGGAGTGCAACATAGACGAGTTCCTGAGAATTTGATTTATTATACTCATATACTATTTCGACAAAAGTTCCACCTTTCGGCTTATGTATAGTTAGAGCAAGAACTGAAGTTAATGGAAAATGTTTACGTTTGCCTTTACATGTTCTACCCGATGTTAATGAAATATTTGCCGTTCGTAATTCAATGGGAACAGCGAGATTGTCGACACCACTTTGCACTGCTAGAATGGCTGCACGCATCCGTCTAGTCGCAAGCACCCAAACTCTGTGCCGAAGTCTGCCGAACTTAACCGACGATACACGGCTATGTCAGGTTTTTTCGTTACGAAATTTCTACCTTCGGTCGCCGCGCTCAAAGCCTGTGATGAAAGCAATGCAATAGCTTGAAAATCATCTAAAATAGGTAAACCAGCAAGCTTATGTCTTGAATAAATTGGAAAATTTGATCAAGACATGTTCGTGTTGTGATTGTCAGAAAACAAAAATTTTAATTAGAATAATTAAATGCAATGACCAAACATCTGTTGTTGTTTTTCTGACCTCATTTCTTCGAAACTCCGAATTTCATAGTCATCTATACCAATTTCACATAAATTGCGCTAGAGGGCGACACAATCAAATGTCAGGTTGGCATTGCCCGCTAGTGCCCCAGTTGTTGTGATATTAGCAGGTCTACAAAGGATATTGCGGCGGTTTTAGCTGCTCGACGAATGGAGAAATTATCTCCTGGTTCTGGTGCACATCAATCAAATTCATTCCCGATAGGAATGGCAGCTCGAAATTTGGTCGCATTTCAATTACGAGCCGGTTTACAGAGGAAGAGAATTTATTCATCATGGTTTCAGTGCAAACGTGGCTTTATTGCGCCCTCAATTATTATTTCGATTCGTTTAATTAATGATTTCTGCGGTGTAATGGATCATCCTTTGATAGCTTATTCTCCATTTGCGTGTTTTGATGATTGTTTTCGATTATAATGTTTCGCGAAATCAAATATTTTTTCAGGAAATAGGACTGCTGTGTGCTAGAAGTTCAGATTTCACCACAACCTAGGCGACGTTCTGCAGAAATACCGTTCGGATTGCTCAGGTCTATAATTTATTTGAAAATTAGATACTAGCAGAAGGAAAATATACTTCTCCACAAGAGTGAGGGATATCGTATTCAATCGTTTTGAAAAGTATGTTATCTTCGAAAAAAGCGATGTAAACTTATTTAAAACTCAACTTGAATCGATCGAATAAAAATCAGTATGAGACATTTCGTCAATCTGATCGCCTATTTTCTGAAGTTTGGTTCTCTGCATATGCTTCATGAATGTTCTTATTTTGAAATGGAGGAAGTTTATTCGATTTGAAACGAGTTTTTTGAAAATACCAAAACCTAAATCAACAAACGCTGGGGCTAATGCTTGCATCTACGTGTAGAATGCTACGGAATACACTTCAAAATGCAGATGGAGTCCAAGTTTCCATTGAAACCATTAGACGACGTTTGAGAGAGGTAAATCTAGGTTCTAGACATCCATTGCGAGGAGTTCCATTAACACGTGATCATAAGCGTCAAAGACTAGAAAGGGTAACGCAACATATCAATTGCAACGCTCAATGGCGTAGTGCCTATTTCATTGATGAATCCAGGAAAGACCATATTCAGATTCTTGATGCATAACGGTATGGACAATCCAACGTAACCCCGTAAACGTCGCTATGTCCAGGAAGTCCATCCATTCCTAGGGGGTACTGTTATGGTATGGGCGCGCAGATCAACACATTCGTCCTGGGAATATGACCGCCTTACACTTCAGGGAGCATCTCAGTGACATTTCAATTTCCAGACGATAACTCTAGACCTCACCGTGCAGCCATAGTTGAGATTGCGCGCGAGGAGCTTGGTATTCCACATTTAACAATACCTCTGCACTCATCAGATTTGAATTGCATAGAACACATGCCCCAAAGAAGATTAGATAATCATCAACCTACCCCTTGAATGATCTGAAAAAGCTTCTGTCCCGTTTATGAAGAAAAATTCCTCAAGAAATGTTCAACAACCTCATGTGTAGTATGCGAAGAAGATGTCAAGCTGTATACGCTTCAGACCTACAAACTAAAATTAGTTTTATTTTCCGCAACTTGAAATCATAAATATATGAATATTCATCACAGAATTTCATTTAAACTCATGTGGGGCAGTTTATTTCTTCCCTTCACAGAAGATGGAGTTCTTCCTGATATCTATCTGGGAGGCGCTCCTGTTTTAAAAAGACAATACAACAACCTTTCGAACGTTTCATGACTGGTGGAGATCGAATTATTTTTAAGAAAGTTCTTGAGTTATTGAGACCTTCCCACTTTGATTCCGTACTTCCTCTATAATCCTAAACTAACCCCCTCATTCACTCTCGCCAATCAAGCGAAAACCCACGTTTAATGATTTATTGGCGGCAAGACTACACCGAAGTCCATAAAGACGCTAAACAAGTTAGAGACGGCGATTTTTACGAAGTCTTCTTCTTCGACTTCTTCGTCTTGTTGCTCTTAACGTCCGACACGGCGTGTTTGAAAGTCTGCACGCTGCTGCAGTCCTCGCTGCGAGCCTCGTTCGACATCTTCAGGTAGTGCATGAAGCCGTCCCAACTCTTCGTGATCTTGTCTTGCAGCTCGATGAACTGCTTGCTCATCTCGATCCTCAGCTGATAGAACTCGGCGAGCATCTTCTCCTCGATCCTCCTCTTGTACTGGCCGAGGTATTCCTCGATCTCGGCGGAGAACCTGCAACAATATTTTTTTTGTTATGATCGTCGAAATATTCGAAGTGAACTGTTTGCGCCGCACTACACGGAAAAATCAAAATATCTAACAATATCAAGAAAGAAGCACAACAAAATCATCCTGAGCTAACTTGAGCAATTCTAATCCTTGATTTAGGAAATTAAAAATCTACTTATCTCGTTATCTCTCATGTTAATTTCAAGATGAGATAACGCTCTTGTAAACTCAGCTCATATATATCTTTTTTTGAAGCTAACTTCCACAAACATATCAAATCGTTGCACTAGCTGTTTAGATGATATAGTAAATATTTGGGGCTGTGATTCTAACCTAATATAATTTGTCAAAATCATCGACTGAATGAAGAAAATTTGTTTTTTTTCTATTAACTTCATCATATAATAAATAATGCTGATGATGGATTCATCACAATTGGAAAAAAACGCGTTACATGACGACTGTGAAATAGTTGAAATTGTGGAACTAGAGTTTCCTAGGCAAATTTATGAAACACATTTTTATTTCAATTGGATGAGCTTATTTTATCTAAGATTTCCGTTCAAAAAATAGACTGTCTTGCATTTATTGGCATTAATAGAAAACCGACTAGAATCTCCTTTGTCCTTAGAGATTCCTTCAATGAATAATAAATTCTCTCTGGGTAGCGAGAGTTTATTCACTCCAGGTTCGGCGAACTAAACGATGATTTTTCACAACTTCAAATGTTCGAAGATCGCTACATATCAATAATGAAGGGAAATCATCTCCTATATATAAACCAAAAAAGTGAAATTAGGTTAAGAAAATGACAGCCGACCAGCCAATGAAATAGCCTTATTGAACTAGGATGAAGATTCGCAACATGAAAAACTGGAATATTACTAGATAAAAATAAACTGTTCCACATGAGTTTGGGATATTGACTAAAATTGCAAAATGATAATAATAATAAAGTTTATTGGTCCCTTTTGACAAATCTATATATAGGACAAGTCGTCAACATACCTACAAACTAAACAAATAAATCACTTCACAAGTATTCATCAACACTATAAAAACATTATTTCAACAAAATCTCTCTCACAGCTTTTTTATACTTAAATTTACACATTCCCACAGAATTCAAGTATTTTCAGACTATCAATACAATGTATGGCCTCCACGGGCATCATAAACAGCTTGACATCTTCTTTGCAGACTACACACGATGTTTTTGAACATTTCTGGAGGAATTTGGTTCCAAACGAGAAGTTCTTTCAGATCTCTCAGATCATTCAAGGATTCTGGGGTAGGTTGATGATGATCTAATCTTCTTTGGAGCATATCCCATGCATGTTCTATGCAAATCAATCTGGTGAGTGCGGGGTATTTGTTAATGCTGAATACCAAGCTCCTCGCGCGCATTTTCAAATGGCTGCACGGTGCGGTCTAGCGTTATCGTCAAGAAATTGAAGAATTTCACAAATAGCAACGTGAAATTTTGTCGAAACATTTTCAATGAAATGCTCCTTATAGTGAAAGGCGATCATATTCCCAGAACAACTGTGTAGATCTGTGCTCCCGTTGAAACATATCCCGGCCCAAACCATAACACTACCCCCCCGGAATGGATAGACTTCTTGGACATTGCGACGATTACGGGGTATGCGTGGGACGGTCCATACCCTTATTCTTCGAGAATCTGAAAATCGTCCATATCTGGATTCTTCAGTGAAAAGAACACTACGCCTTTGATCGTTCCAATTGATATGTTTCCTTGCCCATTCCAGTCTTTGACGCTTATGGTCAGGTGTTAATGGAATTACTCTTAATGGACGTCTAGAACCTACATTCACCTCTTTCAAACGTCGTCTGATGGTGCCGATGAAAACTTGGTTCCTATCTGTATTTTGAAGAGTATTCCGTATCATTCTACACGTAGATGTAGGCTTTCTCCTCGCCGAAAAGGTGATGAAACAATCCTGAGCAAGTGTTGTTTTCCGTCGCCCACCAAGCCCTGGTCTTTCCAACACGGAACTTGTATTCCTGAACCTATTGCTCAGTCGAGAGAGATATCACACTTTGGCTGACTTGGAGCCTTTCCGCTACAACAACCTGAGTTGGGCCACCCTGTAGCATTCTGATAGCCTCAGCGTTTGTTAATTCATGTCTTGACATTTTCAGAAAACTCGTTTCAAATCGAAGCCGATGAGTCCATTCGAAATAAGAACATTCGTGAATCACATGCAAAACACCGAACTTCTTCTTCTTTTCGAAACTATTGAATACGTTATCCCTTACTCTTGTGGAGCAGTATATTTGGGATTCTGTTGGGCGACAGTTGTGCAACTGTCAATAATTTAAACGGCCCTTAACTTTAAGATCCGTTCGCAGCGTCGTTCCTCAAAGTTAAGGATCCCTTAAATATTGACAGTTGCACGACTGTCACTCAAAAGGAATTCTCACGTAAGGAGCTAGTTGTAATTTCAAATTTTTTGCTACGATTTCATAGAAAGCAACAAATGTTCAATCAGTTTGACAAATTATTTCAGGTTATAATCCCATCTTCAAATTTGAGGTTTGGTTTAAGGATCGAAACATCACTTAAATATTTAAGGATCTATGAATGACCCGTTTGCACCAACGCTAAAGTTAAGGATCCCTTAATTATTGACAGTTGCACTGTCACTCAAATGGAATTCTCACGTAAGGGACATTAGAATATGGAACAATATTGTATATTCTATGTAAGGGACCCTTAAGAAGTTCTATCTAGTGATGTTTCAGTTTTTCATGTTGTTTAAGTTCACCATAGTTCAATAAAGCCTTTTCATTGGCTGACCGGATACAGATGATAGTTGTTATTTCCCTAACCTAACCTAACTCTACTGTCATTGCGTTTCGATTATTTCATGAAACAGACGCAGATTACAATTTTATGGATTTCCGTCTATATTGGAAATGATTAATGTTTCTTCATTTATGATCTGTAGCGATCTTCGAAAATATGAAGTTGCAAAAAATCATCGCATGGTTGGCCGAACCTGGTTTGAAAAAGCTCCATCTTTATCAAGGATTTCATTATTCATTGAAGTTATCTCTAAGAACAAAGGTGATTAGTTTCAAAATCAGTCAACGTGCTTGGAGTGGAACTGATAATCGTTCAGTAGTCACAATAATTCAAAGGGCATTAACTATTTTCAGCTAAAGTTTTTCACCTATCTTTTAAATCACATGAGTGGTTTCCGAAACTTAAGCTAACAAAACATTGTTTAGGTATTTTATGGTAAAATTACCTAGTTCCACGATTTCTAATACTTTCAAGTCGTCATTCAGAGCGTCTGTCTCGAATTCTGATGAATTCATCATAAAAATCATTACACACGATTGGTAGGAAACAAAAAATGATCAGCCATTTTGACAGATTATTTTAAGTTATAATCCCGTCACTTAAATATTCAAGGAATGTTGGGTCAAACGGGTCTGAGAGACGCTTAGTTGAATGATTATTTTGAGGGTAATTGGCGCCTCACTAACCTGTTAAACTCCTCGCAGGATATCGAGTCCTTTTTTATGTCTATCTGGGAGGCGCTGGGCGGCAGCATCTCGTGCAAGTAAATGTTCTCCAGGTCCTTCATCTCGCCAGCTATCGACATTATCGTGCTGCTCGATGGCGAGAAGTCCGGGTTGAAGTCCCCCGCCGAGGCCGGCGGGGGCTTGTTCACCCCCTCGGCGGCGTGCAGCCTCTGGCACTTGACGTCCACCAGCTCGCTGCCCTTGGTGGTGGGCCTACTGCTTATCGGAGACGCCGAGGACGGCTGGAAGCATATCTTGCGAACGGCGGCGTTGTAGGCAACCACGGTGTTTGTCGGGGAAGTTATCTGGCGGCGGTCGTAGGACCTTAGCTGGCCGTCGTTGGTGCCCAAAGCCATCTCGTAGGAGTTGGGGAGGAGTGCGAGGCTGGTGATGGGGACGTTCAGGTTGTAGCAGGACGCGTATTCGCTGCTTCGCAGGTCGTAGTTGATGAATTTGCCGTCCAGGCCCACGCTGGCGATGGTTTCCCCGTGGAACTCCAAATCTGGAAAGAAACAATGAAGCAAAACAACCAATTAGCAGTGATAATGGAAGAAAAGACCACACCGTTTTAAAAAAGCTATTGCATAGCTTTCATCACAAGCTTTGAGAGCGGCGTCCGAATGAAGAAATTTCGTAACGAAAAAACCTGACACAGCCGTGTATCGTCGGTTCAGTTCGGCAGACTTCGGCACGGTGTTTGGGTCTTTGCGACTAGACCAGCAGTGCAAAATGAAATCGAAAATCTCGCTGTTCCCATTGAATTACGAACGGCAAATATTTCATTAACATCGAATAGAAAATGTATAGCCAAACGCAAGCATTTTCCATCAACTTCAGCTCTTGCTCTTACTATACATAAGTCGCAATAGTATATGAGTATAGTAAATCACATTCTCAGAACTCGTCTATGTTGCACTCTCTCGGATGACTAATTTTGAAAAATTGTTTATTACAACAATTTATTGCATTTAAGTTTTATCAAACTCGAAGGTCAGCTGCACCGACTGCATCTTTGTCGCACGAATTCAAAAAACTGTCTTTTAAATAGTGTTCAGACGATAGCTCAAAGTGTCTCAGATTTCATTAGTAAGTAGTAGTTATTTCAATAATGACTTTAAATTTCGAAAGTTCACATAGTCCCAAATACGATTTACAAGAGTCAGTTACGAGACAAACCAATGTGTAACTTCTTACCGAAATATGTATGACACATGATAATCCGATTGAAATACCTAATTTCAATTGTATTGTTCAATTCAAACGAGATACTGTTCCAAAAAGTGGGGTAGCTATTTACCAAAATAGTTATGATGTTACTAATATTATGACTCCAGATATTGAATTAAACATTGAAGAAGTTAATGTTAAACGCTCATTTGTTGGAAATATTTGTGCATGCTTATGCAAACTTAGAAATGGCCTACACATAGTCATGGTAGCAATTTACATTTCTCCGAATTCAAAATAGGACGAGGTAGAGCATTTTATTCATAGCACTTCACTGGAGTACACTGAAGAATGGCCGAAAATACTTGGTACAAAGGGTAATACAATTCCACTTATCTTGGCTGTTACACGTGCTCTTTTTTCAATTCATTTTTATTTTAGACTGGGAAAGAAGACCCTAACAAATATTCAGAAAAATAGAGAGATCTCCCGTAATATACAGGTTGTCCCATAATTAGACCGACAAACTTCTAGTGGATTTTCAGGCGCTCTTGTTAGACATCACCTAAGCCGATTTCGATTGACTTTGGTTCTTGGTTGGTTCATAGATTGGTCCGTCAGTTTTGGACCAAGCGCATTCGAATGACATACTAGTGACATCTCAGATCAGCTGTTTCTCCGAAATTTTAACCGAATTCGAAAGCGCAGTTGTTATTTATGAACCGAGCGGTCAACCGTTAACCAACTGAAACAGCCATTCGAAATCGACTCGAGTTGCACCGGTTTTGAGAAATATTGATTTGGAATTTTCATTCCGTTCATTACTCAATGTTCGTTATGTGAATAATCAAAATGAAGTGAGTGAAATATCAATTTATTGTACCTTCTTGATTTCAATGATTTTATGAGAGCTTTGCCCCATAAATCAATCATATGTAATACGAAATCATTCAATTTCCTTGAAGTTTATTTTTCAAAGAGCTACTGAGAGTTCTTTGTAATTAACTCAATAATGAAGAAACAAAACTGCTGCAACTGGGCGATGTCACACCCTTTCTCACGAAAAAATATTAAAGTTTCTTAATTTGATGTAAAACTTGTAAAATATTGAAAGATGAAAAAGTTATCACTAAAAATATCCATCGCCCCCCAAGAATGATACGCCTATGATTGAGATGAGAAAAGTTTACTCCAACCATTCGATGCGTATTCTTGATAGTAGTCAATGTGTGAAATTTCAACACTTTAGCACCTTAACGAAACATTTTTGTACTGTATGATTTCCGTCGAAAGTGTCTCAATTAATGTCTATAACATCCGCTAGAAGTTTATCGTTCTAATCATGGGACACCTGTATATCGATCGATGTGTGCAAGCAATGAGTTTCCTTGCAATCTTCCCACAGAAAAAGGGAACAAACAAGTATTGATTTTCATTTAGAGGGTGTCCAAAAAGAGGTGATCCAGTCTCAGAACAATAATTGGGGTATGTTCAGTAAAAAATATTCTTAAAAAAATCATACACCTTTTTTTAATATTTCCGGAAGTAACATTGTAATGAAATTTCATACGGATATGTTTTGGAAGCTAGTAGGTACATCCAATGAATTTCTCTTTTCATGTCAAACTCTCATATATGGCGCTAATTACACGGTTCCTTCCAAGTAGTATTGAACATAACTTTTTTAATATTATGTCGATTAAGCAAAATTGTGAACTTCAATTATACACCAAGGTACTCTTGATAAAACTCCATGCTGTGTACCATTTTCAGAACATTTTGATTTGGAAATTATGAAGTCATAAATGGCAATTTGTTCAAATGTCACGGAGGGCATTTACGGAATTATGAAAATGTCATACGAAGACTGTGTTTCTTATTTTATGCCAAGACTTCATTGTTGGTCATCCCCTAGTTATGATTCTTATTTCATTGAGACAAGAATGATGTTCGTGATGAAATAATTTTTTCATACGACCGAGCGTTTTCACCCACTTTCCCGTACACATTTTAGTTCAGAAAGTGTCACTTTTCCGCACTAGTGTGGGAAAGTATTAGCATGGGTTTTTTCCGCACACTTTCATTGAAGAATAAACTTAATTATGATATGTCTCTATGCATCGAACGTCAACGATGAGGGTACCATGGTAACGACATGTAGAATTCCTGTGTATTATGGATTTTCATGAAATGTTTTGTATGTTGAATGAAACATATTTCAATGTGGGGTCGTAGAAAAAATAATGTTCCTATCTTGTGTAGAAAGTATCTTTCCTGTACTCGATTGCTTTCCCGAACGACGGGAAAGTAAAACTTTCTGCACTTGATAGAAAAATAACTATTTTCTCGCTGGGATCAAGTCTGTTTTCCAGATGAGAAGAACAAAGAGTTTCACAGGTCTCAAAGCCTCGAATTTTTTTCGTCGAATAGATTTTTTTCATTGAGAAATCAATGTATATTGATTCTTGATATAACACCTCTTGGCAGCATTAAAGAGACTATTTTTTTATTTAAAAATATTTGTTTAGAATTCGTACAAAGTTTGGTCTAATCGTAAAAGCGAGCATTCACTGAAGGACATCAACATACAACATTGTATTTCCTTGCCACACAATGACAGAAGTATTGTATTATTATTGCAGTTGCATGTTGATGCTTGCCAGTGACTATCCTCTCTCCCGAGACGCTATCCAGTTCACGCTTGTTTATAAGGAGCGTAGAGTGAGTCGGACTCATTTTTTTATGGTATTTTTCTCGTAAATCTTGCTTTAATTCGTTTAAGATTCATTACACGATCTTCGCACTTTTCGTCAATGACTCGGAGCAAAATATCGATCCGTTCACAATTTCGCTCGGAAGTTTGGTTCGGTGAAGAAGCGCCATTTTCATTTGACGGGTGTGTCGGTGAATTTGGAGCGATGCTTATCCGAGAGCTTTTGTCGAAACGCCATTGCACGCAGAAGAAGTCACGGTTTCGTGCGTTTTACGAACCGGAAGAATCATTGATCCACGACGATTTGCTCAACTATAATTGATACAAACGACAGACGTTGACATTTCAACTATCAACTATGAAATGTTACCTGTTGCAATAGTTCTTGTTCGTTCATGGTTAGGGGACAATACTTCCGAACTTATTTGCTTTTAATTAATAAGTGCAAGAGTTTGCGTATTCATATTTTTTTTTAATTTATGAAGTTTCACGAACTGGTGTGGAGTGCAAACCCAATAAAAAGATGTAAAACTAATAATTTAACAAATTGCCTATATTCAAAGTGTCGTAATTCGGAAATGAATTGACCTACAGAGCTCCGAATGGGCTCAATTTGTCATGAGTTCATTGTGGAAAACCACAAGTTCATGAGAGTTGCAAACTTGGGTGGACCAAAATATGGCGATAGGACCAAATATACTTCAATGAATTATTGCTGTTGGAAAAGATAGAGAGCGTTAAATTTGATTTTTTTTTTTTCGTTTTTGCTAATAATTTCACGGTGTATTTTTTCATTCGTTTTTAAGGAGAACACAATTGAACAGTTCAGAGCATAGGAAGGGGACTTGAAGTAACGATTCATTTATTTTATTCATTTATTTCGACAATGAAGCATAATTAAAACAATGTAACCAAAAAAAAACTTAAATTAAATGTTCTACGTGGCCTCCTCCGACTTCTATGCCTTTTCTAATTTTCTCAATTAGCAGTGAAATTATCCGCAAAAAACGAAAAAAAATTCAACTTTAACGCCCTCATCTTTTTTCACATCAATATTTTATTGAGGTATATTTGGTCCTATCGCCATATTTTGGTCCAAACAATCTGCCCTCAACCTATGTCCCAATAGTTATGAATCACCCTGCATTTATTTACTCTATTTCAGTTAAGTAGAAAGTCCATTATAGTACTAAAAGAGGTGCTGTAATGAAACTTATTACAGCATTGTTTTCAGTTATAAACTGCTCCACGTGAGTTAGGGATATTGATTCAAATTGCGAAAATATAGTTTAAATGAGATTTTGTGATCAAAATTTATATAAATATGATTTGAAATTGCAGGAAACAAAATTAATTTTAGCCTTTAGATCTGCAGCGTATACAGGGTGGTTGGGTGGTTAAAATTAATCGAGTAGAATAACGAAATTTTATTCCCAGAAAATTCAAGCAGTTTGAGACTATCAATACAATGTTTGTCTTCCACGGGCATCAATAAAAGCTTGACATCTTCTTTGCATACCACACACGAGGTTGTTGAACATTTCTTGACGAATTTGATTCCATAAACATGACAGAAACTCTTTCAGGTCATTTAAGGATTCTGGGGTAGGTTGGTGATTATCTATTTTTTTTGGAGCATATCCCATGCATGTTCTATGCTATGCAATTCAAATCTGGTTAATGCGGAGGTATTGGTGAATGTGGAATACCAAAAGCTCCTCGCGCGCATTCTCAACTATAGCTGCACGATGCGGTCTAGCGTTATCGTCTAGGAATTAAAAAGTTTCACCAATAGCAGCTTGAGAATTTGTCAATTACACTTTGTCATACATACATTGTCAATTACATAATCCCTATAGTTTAAGGCGGTCATATTGCCAGGACAAATGTGTAAATCTGTTCGTCCGTTGAAACATATCCCGGCCCATACCATAACATTAGCCCCTCGGAATGGATGGACTTCTTGGACTTAGCGACGATTAAAGGGTATGCGTTGGATTATCCATACCATTATTCTTCGAGCATCTGAAAATTGTCCATATCTGGATTTATCAGTGAAAAGGACACTGCGCCATTGATCGTTCCAATTAATATGTTGCCTTGCCCATTCCAGCCTTTGACGCGCATGGTCACGTTTTAATGGAACTCTTTTTAATGGAAGTCTGGAACCTAGATTCACCTCTTTCAAAGATCATCTGATGGTTTCGATGGATACTTGGACCCCATCTACATTTCGAAGAGTATTCCCTAGCATTCTACACGTAGATGTAGGTTTTCTTCTCGCCGAAACGGTGATGAAACTATCCTGAGCAGGTGTTGTTTTTCGTCGCCCACCAAGCCTTGGTCTTTCCAACGCGGAACTTGTCTCCCTGAACCTATTCCAAAGTCGAGATATCACACTTTGGCAGACTTGAAGCCTTTCCGCTACAACAACCTGAGGTAAGCCATCCTGTAGCATAGCGTTTGTTAATTTACGTCTTGTCATTTTCAGAAAAATCGTTTCAAAACGTAGCCGTTGATAAACTGACTCCATTTCAAAATAAGAACATTCATGAAGCATACGCAAAGAACCAAACTTCAGAAAAAAGGCGACCAGATTGACGAAATGTCTCATACTGATTCGCATTGGATCGATTCAAGTTGTTATTGAGTTTTAAATGATTTCACAGCGATTTTCTCGAAGATACCATAGTTTTCGAAACGATTACATAAGATACACCTAACTCTTGTGGAGCAGTATATTTCACTCCGTTTTTATCTCGGTTTTTATTGAAGCATCATTATTGTCATATTTAGTAATTTCGATAGTGTTTGGATAGACGGCTAACGCAACAGAAAACCGAAGTCGTTTTTCAGTATTAGAGAAACAAGGGCGTGTCCCATCTTCATTCTCTATAATCTTCGGCTCCAGCTCATATAAACAACGACCCGAAAATTGCTTGTAACGCTGCCGTAACAAAACAGATCATTCTACAATACGTGGGCAACAACAATGCTCTTTCTCCCTGGAAATCATCAGATCGAGCATCGTTACATACGAGCTTAATACGCCCGATGATATTCACGAGGTGGAAATGGGCCTATTTCACCGCACAAAAGTAAACAAAACGCCGGGATCATCAAGTGGGTCAGACGAAAGCTAACCCGGCCGAATTCCTGGCCATAAATGAAACGCTTGTAAAAACGATCGTTGTTTATTTTCTCCTCGTGAGGTTCGATAACTCCGACCCATCAAACCGGTGACATTCAATTCACATGGTCGATAATCGTCGCTTAATCGTTCAATGGGACCGTTGCGGCGCCTTGATTACACGGGATAATGGCCGTCTTACGGCGGAAATGACTATTCATCGTGCACTCGGGCCCTCAGCGCCTCAGCTCCCAGCTTTCGAAGTTGCTGATGGAACAACATGCTGCGGCGATCGGAATTGTTACTCGATACGGTTTTCGGACTGGTTGAGAGGAAGGCTTTATGGTTGCTTTAATTTCGGGCGTTATCTGAATATCCGATTAAGGCGTGTTCCGACGAGATTCGGCGTAATGACGATAAGTGAAATTGTTCATTATACACGCGAGGGGAAAAACGGAAAGGTTCACGTGTGTGTCGAAATGTAAACGGGTCGAAGCCTTGTTTAGAACGACGCACCAGAGAGCGATGCAGTTTCCCAACAATCCCAGCAAGTGCTGTGTGGTATTCTATCACATTTGACTTTTGAAAATGACATAATTCAATCCGTCGCAACAAGTGTATGTTGACGTTTTTATTCACTTTGAATTGCCTTTCAGAATTTGTACCAATACAAAAGGAAAGGTTCTTTCTTCCTCTAATTCAGTATCGTAATGAGTTCTTAGAACAGTGCCATAAGGAACTCGTTACAGCATTATTTTTAATCATATTTTGCGTTTTGTGTTCGTCCACACTTCCGAACCTGTCAATTTTCAACACACGTCAATTCAAATTCCGTAGTCTGTCAATATTCGTAACAGTCATACCAACATTACCAACTGCCAAGATACAATTGTCACTAGGATGTATAATCTGAATTTTTCATTGAATTTCGGGGGTTTTTCCCAAAACTTGACTGAAATAGAAAAAATAAAGTTTGATACTCTCTGCAGAAGGCAACACTCCTGAGTTCGAAAACTTATTCTCGCACGATTTCGTTCTACAAGATGTAGCAGAATGAACAGACCGAGAATTAAAGAAATTTAATTATTTACAGTGTATCCCTAATTGCTTGGTTTTGACTGTTTAGGTACTTCTGGACTAGATAGGTAAAAAAGTTGTCGATTTTCGTGAAAACACCATGAGTAAAAACCGTTTCAAGATATCTTCATTTTTTGTAACTTTGATATATCATCGATTTCGAAAATGTGGAAGAAAAAATCACTTTTGATTTAAATACGAACGCATTTTTTTTCATCCTATCATAAAGAAAATTAAAGATGAAATGTCTTTTTCCCAGTGAAAAGTGCTTGTAGAAAGGTATTTATCTTTTTCAGATATTTTCGAAAACAAAAAGGTTTGGCACATCTTCGAAATTGAAAAAATATCGAAATTTTGTTAATTTTCAAAACAAATGAGGATATTATGAAACGGTTTTCACCACTGGTGTTTTCACGGAAATCGAGCCCAGGACTCCTTTCAACGTTTTAACCTATCTAGTGTATAAGTTCCGGAAACAGCCATATTTAGCCGAAGTAACCAATTTTTTGAATTTCGATGATGTTTCAAAATGCGCATTTCACGATATTTCACGGATGTCAAGTTTGTGATAGAGAAAACAGTTTTGGCAACCGAAATACCGGTATGTCGTTGGTATGGTAGATGTTTCGAGGACAGCTTTTAATGGTCTTCAAACAGAACCAAAGATGAAAAAAGGTTAAATTCTGTCAAAAAAAGTTCATCCATCCTACAGTCAAAGATTCAACGATCGAAAAACTTTGATTTCACCGTGAGGTTGATTAGCGATTTCAAAATCAAGTGGTTCGATTGGTTGGATTTTACGTTAATTTTTCTGATCGGGCAATGAAATTTCTGTGAAACTTCAGGAGGGGGAAAGTGAAAAATCATCACCAGAATTATAAATATCATTTACTCATTATTGAATCTAAAACATGAAATTGCAAGAAATCGACATTCGTTGACTGATAACAGTTTCAACAGCATTCCAAAGATTTTCCTTACATGGATTGGACCGGGCCACTTTGATATGAACGAAATTATATTATTTTGTAAAAATATGGTATTATAAATCAATATACTTATAAACTAAACCTTATTCAAACAAATGCACCATTTCGAATGGTTGAAAATAAGTATTTCTCTCCTACAAAAACACCGCCCTGCACGGATCGTGGGGAAGGGATACCCTTTTATCATAGCTTTTCATGTTATACGAAGAGATCGATACTGAATCGTCCTACAAGTTCCTTCGGGCTGCAATTTTCTGGTCGTACCATGGTTGTCCTGAGGTACAACGATTTTGAAACGGACCTCTGTTTATGAGACTTCAATTGACCATGCATAACTCGAGTTAAAGATAATAAATGAATTGGTATGGATATATCTTCAGCTTTGACACCTCTTCAATTCATCGATGCACTCCGGCTGGGAAGCTCTACAGTTTGTTCCTTGGCAACGGCCAATGTCATTTGTTATTTCAGATTACCATTGATTGAAAGGCATATCGAGATTATTAATTCCGAAGAGATGCACAATGAAACAGCGACCGACAAAGCGTAACATTCCTTTCGATTAGTACGGCATGCATATCGAAAGGCATCGCGTATGTACAGCTCTTATGTCATTGACACATGGATAATGTGGGAGTGCCAAAGAATATTCAACGACATGGGCAATAATTACAGTGTCGTCTGAAATTGAATTAAAGGGGGAGACCGATAAACAACCAAAAAAAGAGCACAATGATAATTTTTCTGCTGTAGTGGAATACCAAGAAGCCAATGGATTCTTCGTGAAAATATCTATCGGGGATAGATTTCATCTTGAAGATATCATAAGGGGTTAATGAGATGAAAATCAGTATTACCGAAAACACACTTATTTCGAAATCATCCTGGTTGCGTTCATAAACTTACTCAGAGTAAGCTCCCCTTACTCTGAAGCGTTCACAAACTTGCTTTGTCTTCCTCGGAGTATACTCTGTGAGCGTTCATAAACTTCCTCTGAGTAAGCTCTGCATACTCTGCTATTTGGGAGAGTAAACACATACTCTGACAGTTATGACGTACTATTTTCATTCTGTCCTGATCCCGCAGACTTTTTGAAACTTGAATATTATTCGAATAAGTATTTATTTCTGGTTTTGTTTCATTCCAATAACGAAATACGAAACAATAAATTTTCCAAGTGAAACAACTATTCTGTGAAATAAAGAAATATTGGAAAGAATTACTTTAATGATTAATAAATTTAATGAAATTGCTAGCAGTGAATTAACGCAGCTCAAAGTGAACTTTACGAAGAGATAATGGTAAAGAAAGAAAGAGTTTTTCCCTGTATTGCAGAACCTAGAGTGGTCCGTTCAAATTCAAATAAATCAAGACATGAAAAGTCCCACAATAACTGTTTTTTGTACCTGATTTGGAATCTACGTTGATATTTTGTTATATTCGAGAGTTTAGATCTGTCAAAATTCATTCATATTTTGCTTTATCTTTCATACAATATTTTTTTAACTTCTTTTTGTTAGCTTCCTCAAATGAAACTATTTTTTGTTACGAAGTATTTAGTTTTTTTCTGGCGTAGAGTCAATAAAACAACAAAACATGTAATAACATTTTTAATTTTCTGCTTGCAAGAGAAGATTATAGACAATAATATTCTTTTTCATTCTTCCTGTCTCATTAAAAGTAATTCAAAGTCCTGAGAACATTTATCAGTTTTCCCACAATCATCAAAAAAACACGATTGTGCTCTGCTTTCCAAATAAAAGAAAAATTGACTATACTGCGAAGACACAACTGAAAATGTACGACTAGAGAGAATTTTTTTCTTAAACTTCTATTATTCATTCATGATAGCAACAATTCAATATAAAAATGATAAATAAAAAATGTATATGATGCAAATGTATTATTCATAACCTATACACATGTTTGAATTGTGAATGACATTTGTCAGAGTAAGTTTGTGAACGACGAGTGTGGAGTAAAGACCGAAGTATATTTCTGATCATATGGCCATACTCTTACTCTACTCTCTGAGTAAGTTTGTGAACGCTGCCCCTGTAATTTTCAAATTCCGAGTTTAACAAAAAACTGGAAGTAGTAATATTTTGAAATATTTTTTGTGTGATGTCACTAGTTCGATGATCGCCAAAATGAGTACTTTTGAAAGCTTGACGTCGTCTAAACTATTTTAATACAATCTGACCCGGCAGACTTCGTACTGCCTCAAAAAAGCAACTCTAATATCTTAATAAACTATTATGTATAATACCTTGGAAGTGGACATAAAATTCTCCTGTTGTCCTGTACAATATGTGTTGCGCCAAAAGTTGTCGTCTGGAAACAGCTGTTAAATTTCTGAATGTTGGCCAAGAAGTGTTAAGAATCATTTACTATCCCAGAAACTAAAGAGCGTAAAGGATCTGGTGGTAGGACTAATTGGCAATCAGATAAGCTAGTGGACCCGGCAAACTTTGTTTCGCCTTAGAGATGAATAAAGTTTTTTTTTTTTAAAGGAAGTATATTAGGTGAAATACGAAAGTACAAAATATCCAAAAAATTTAATTGCAATGAAATAGGTATGTACAGGATGATGATATATTACTCATGTAATATTGGTCGTACACAAAAGTTCAAATGGGCAGGGGACCTATTCTTGACCATTCGCAATTTTTGCGATCGTTCGCATCTATTACCTTTGAGAATGACAGACGAATCTGTATTTCTGAACGTCCGCATGACATACGACGTACATTTTTATGTTCTGTTATGTTCTGTTCGTATTTCACTGCGAGTAGTTTTGAGAACTCGCAAATATTTGACAGTTCAAATGATAACATTGACATTGAATTCGAAAGTAAGGTGTTGGATTTCACCGATATTTACCTATATTGTCCGCATAGCTCGAAATTTGAGCTTACAGTAGTGCCGATACGTAAATCTATGCCATAAACCTTCCGAAGTTGTCAAGAATGCCTTTTTTGAAACGCAAATCGCCAATCGTGAAAATGCGTATGCGTGGAGTTGCGAATGATTTCGAGAATAGGTCCCCAGATGTGCAGTATTCTTATGGGCATTCAGAATTCTGTATTAAGAATTGCATTAAGGCATCATTAACCTTAAAATTCTACGTGAATTGTTGTTTTTCAAATGGCACCCCCTGTATTTTATTTTCCTAATCGGTAGAGCTCCTTCTTCTGATTTTTTTTTAGTAATGGTGGTGAAAAAAAAGAAATATAAATATATATATATATATATATATATATATATATATATTTATATATATATATATATATATATATATATATATATATATATATATATATATATGTATATACTTTATTGAGGTTTCTTACGACAGTTTCTGAAATTTTAGGTTTTTTGTCCAAATCTAAAGCAGCTGTAGAACGTCACTCGAGGATTTATTATTTCGAAATTTCGTTCTATGACCTCTTGATAGTCCCTACTTAACATCATTGGACACTTTTTCATGGGGATACGTCAGTATGTGCTTTTAAAAAAAATTATACACATTTTCAAAGAATGTGTTGCATTTTTCAATTTTTATAACAATTTAAAACATTGCAATACCTTATCGACTAGCAAACAATGCGGAACAATGCTAGGCCTCACGTTGCACGAGTAGTAACAGAATACTCTGAAGAGGCGATTATTCAACGATTCGTGTGGCCAGCTAGAAATCTAGATTTAAATCCAATTGAACATGTATGGAACATGCTAGGTAGACATGTTCAAAATAGGCAGAACAGCACCTTGCCCGATTTATGAACAGCCCTCCTTGAAGAAATATTCCCCCAGAAGCAATTCGGAAATGCATTGAAAGTATGCCACGTCGTATGGCAGAAGTGATGAGAAAGCGAGGTGGAAATACACGCTATTAATTTTCAGATGTTTGTTTATGTTTGCTAGTCGATAAGGTATTGTAATGTTTCAAATTGTTATAAAAATTGGAAAAATGCAACACTTCCTTCGAAAATATGTTTTTTGTTTTGAAAGCAGATACTGACGTAAATCAAGAAACATTTTGTTGAGAAAGGATCACACTTTAAATTAAAACTCAATTATATCAAAATTTTCCGCCTCAAATTCACCATAAGGTGTTTTGTTTCTCCCTGTATAAGGGATGAACTACATATATTTTTTACAAAGTAAATTTCAGGTTGATATAACAAGACCCAATACTATACCTGGTGAAAATTTCAACAAAATCGCAGCTCCACGAAAAAAGATACAGGGTGTTGAAATAACAATAAATCATCCTGTCCTGAATTTATTGACAGGTAGTATATTTTTGGAAAATTTGCACGCCAAAATAAAGTTTCAGTTCAAACTTTTATGAAGCGACCCATGTGAATCTTTAGCCATGGCCCCCCAGATATCACAATCTTCCACCCTTAGAGCATGTTTGGGACATCATGGGTAGAAGGCTTGGAAATTTACCCCAGCCCCCAATTTGGCGGCTCTGAGACATGAAGTACAGCAAGAAAAATAAATCATCTTCTTGCATCAATGCTAAGACGTGTTAGGGAGTGTATAGATAACAGCGATGGACACATTATTAATAAACTCAACAAAAAAGTGTAAACCCTTCGTTTTTTCTCAAAATTTCAATAATTTTTTCCTTGCTTACTATCTATTTTTTAAGAGAAAAAAAAATCGGAATTTAAACAGCCCCTTCTGGATGTTTCAGTTTCTTTGTCAGTTAGTATATAAAGACAAATGCTCATTAGTTACCTGTTATAGTGCCTGCGTGATCCCTGCCAGTGACAAGCGCGACCCCTTTAGTCGTGTTCCAAACGCTCATCGCCCCTTCCTTGCTGGCAGCCGCCAAAAGATCCGACTGCACCTTATTGAACGTCATCGCCGACAAGGAATGGGAGTAAGGCACCATATAGCTAGCGCAGGGTTGCGTATTTGACGTGTACAAGACGACGCTTCCATTGGCGCACCCCACGGCCAAACACGTATCCTCGAAAGAGAAATCTAGGAAGTTTACAGTCGAAGGAACAGCCTGATACTCGTTTATAACCCTCCTCTTCCTCAAATCGTAGATGCAGACGGATCCATCCAGTCCTCCGAAAGCCACAGACGTATTGCTCGTGTTGGCGAACACCCCAGCTCTCGCTGACACGTTCTTGAGGACGCTGCTAACCTCCAACCTCTTCTCCACCTGGAAAGGCACCGAAATCACCAGGGGGCAGTCCTTGCTCTTCACCACAACCAGAGACTTGCCGTCGCTGCTCCAAGATATCGTTTTTATGGCCACGCAGTCCTCGGGCGTCTCGTGAATCCCGGAGAGGACGATCCCAGGCCAGCTGTACAGCTTGAGGTCCTTCGAGCAGGTCGCCAGAGTCATCTTGCAAAGGAACACTCTGAATTTGTGCGCGATCGGCCTCTCGGTCCCTCGAGAAACGAATAGACGTTTTATGTCGGTCGTACGACGTCAAAACGTCGGCATTGAAATGGGAAATCACGGGGCAACGTTAAGTGAAATTTTAGGGGTTGTGGTCGACCGGATCGATGGTGTTCTGTGTTCTCTGGAGAGGTTATGAAACGCGGGATTTCGCATGTCAAAATATAGAATATAGAATGATATTATGAAACTCTATGAGTGATCCAAGGACGAGAGCTAGAAACGTCGGAAAAGGAATTTTCTTTATTCCAGTATCGTAATGAGTTCATTACAGTACTGAAAATAGTGCTTTAATGAATCTCATTACAGCATTATTTCCAGTTATATTTTTCGTTTTGTGGTTGTCAGTACTGACCTAAAATCTACTCAAATTTCAAATCGAATCAATTCAAATTCCGTAATTTGTCAAATTTCGCAACTGCCAAGATACAATACAGAAGTCACTAATCTGACGAATCTGAAACTCATTTCAGAATTTACTATCAGGTAGGCCAGTGTTTTTAGATATGCTATTTTTCTCTCCCATAAGATTTTGACATGTTTCTATGCGCTAATCATAAAATTATAATCTACCAGATGTCATGTCTCTATGCACCGAACGCCGAAAATTTTTGCTTATGTCAGTTTCAAGAGAAAACTCTTCTTGAAAGTGAAGTTTTGGGGCAACTGTGATTTGAAAAAACCCAATTTTACCAACAGAGAAAAGACGCGCAACCTCTACCGCCAACCAGATAGACTGATTAATGTCCAGAAGAGTGAGAGAAATAGCATATCTAAAAACTGGCCGACCTAAAATGGTCGGTTGATAACGGTTGCACATCTACCATCAGTTTTCGTGGCAACTATCATACTCATTCAGGATAAACTTTAATAAGGGAAAGAATGTGTAACACACAGCTAAGTCAAAAAGAAATTTGTATTACCTATACATTCTGAATATTCCTTAGTAATAAAGACGAAAGGAAATCAGAAGAAATGCTATATCTTGACTTGAATTTTTCTTTTTCTTAGCCTACTAATAATCTCTATATAATCTTGCCATATGAATTGAATATTTTAACCATAACCCAGTTACTTTTGAAACTGCAGATGTTGCTCCCATCACTGTAATCGCTTCGTTTTCCATCTTTATACTCTGTAATCTTTGATTTTAGCCTCCTGCCACGGATTTATTTATTATCTGTCAAACTTACGAGAGAAAAAACAGTTCTGCCAACCAATATTTTTCATTGCAAAAATCATTAAACGATCTTTATGGAAATGATTTCATTTTTAAATTTCGAACTGTGGAAAAATATTAGGGCCTTCTGGCACTTGTATTATTGTCAGAATGACAATTCCCGTAATATGTCTTAGTTTTCGGTCCTGAAAAATATTCTGTTTTCTTGTGTTATAACATGTTTGGTTTATCTATGGAAGATGATTGCCTTTCATTGGGGTCCCCTAGCGGTCTTCAAACATCTGAAGTGCCGAAAAATCATCACCTGGAAGGTCGTATCTGGTTTGAAAAAACCCTCACGACCAGAGAGCAACAATTTGTGATTTTGAATTTGAATATCGAAGGAATTTCGAAAGGAAAGTGTGATTATGTCTCCAAATTGGCTGATGAACATGGTATCAGAGAGATTCTTCTGCAAGAAACCCACACGGCAACAGAAAAAAAAATCCTCGTGAAAGAGGACAGTTGAAGTTTATGTATTAATTGATTTTTTACAAGTTTAGCTTGTTATGTTGAAAAATTGTCAGTTTCGTAACTTTCAACAGATTTTGTGACATTTCTGTAATAAATATTCATAAACCTTCGAACATTATTTGGCCAAGAAATCTTAATGTTGATGTTTTTTTAAAGTAGCAAATGCATTTCCAAAATGCATTCGATTTATTCTGAATAATCGGTTTCTTTTTTGCTTTCGTCTTTTTTCATTTCAGATTAAGAATTACGAGTCGTTTTGGGAAGAATCTGTGTATCCGAGCCCATCGACGGATAACATGAAGATGATCACACTGATGTCTTTCAAGATTTTCCTGATATTTGATATTTTATGTTATTTTGTTTACGGGGAGACAGGTTTTTTCGGCTGAGGTTTTTTCCCCTGGCTATATAGTATCGTATTATACTAGTGTTGATAGTATCGTGTGATTCTATAGTATCATACAAAGAATGTTATGATACCCCGTTCTTTTTTTACCTCAGCTTAGGTAATTTTTGTTTCAACATTTATTGTATTATTTTAGCTCTCTTTTTCATAAGAATATATATAACTGTTCTTTCTCAGATTTACCTACAGATCAAGATGGTAATGTATTTGCGGAGTTCATTCTCCATGTCTATGGTCGCATGTCAAAGTCTCGAATAATATTATGAAATTCTACGCATCATAAGGGTTGCACAGACTTATGCCGAGGCCACACCGAGCGCTACGTACGCTATGTTCGCTTCGTTCGCGATGCATCCAAAAATTAGCCAGCTTTATTTTGAATGTAGGCGGCCACACCGACACTGGTACGCTATGTTCGCTATGTTCGCGATCTAAGCCACGTGGCTCGATGTTTGATTCTCGGCTATATTCAACACATCGCGAGGGCTGCCGCGGTGATTTTCGCTTCAGTGTAGTGTGATCTGTCGAAGGATAATGTCGCTTTTCAATATCCTTTTCAATAATGCTTAACAATTGGTCAAACTGCTGCGGGCTCATTCGAAAATATTCTTCTAGCAACTGAACTACGAGATGATGAAATTCACCGAAATCCTTTCTCGTTTTGTTCACTTCGTGGACCCATTTTCTTTTACGTTCATTTTTGCACAACGAAAACAATAAAAGCAACTCATCGTCATCGCTATCACTATCCCATGGCACCGTGCTTGGTAACATCGTCAAATACAACTGAGCCTGGTGATTGCGAGACGTGAAAGATATACTAAAGTATGTAGCTTTCCGTGTGGCCAGTAACTTAGCGAACATCGCGTCCATAGCGTCCATAGCGTCTATAGCATAGCGCTCTGTGTGGCCTCGGCATTAAGCATTGGTCGGATAATCCGATTACTTGAAATTGGTCGACCACAGAATAAACAGGTTTCAGTTGTCTGTTAATGGTCGGCTTCGGACTATTATGTCAATTTTCACCCTGGGCTCTATCCGGGTTCCATTAGGATTAACAGTGGGTATGTTAAGAATAAGTAAATCATCGGGATGAATTTAAAGTGAATTTGAAAGAGTTTATCATCTTGAACATCGTGTAGGTATTTATTATGGGAGATGTACCACAATGGTGCGAGTCATTTGTATGTCAACGATGCATGAAACAGTCGAGGAATATAATTTAGTAGATTTTGTAAGATGTCTTAAATAACGGTGTTAGATGTTGTTCCGCTAGTTTTGAGAAACACAAATACCATACAATATTTTTTGTACAACTGCCCTATTTTGATAATAGAATGGGCGAATTTGCCAAGACAATAAACTTCTAAATGCATTTTAATATTCAAATAATCAAAAGGTTGTTGTGAATTGCAAACGTTGCCAACGTCATGATTACTAACGAATGAGAAAAGCTGTGTCATTTGAATTTCGTTCCTGTCTAATTTTCGTTTTGGGTTTTTAACTGTTTAATATGTTTGTCGAAAGTCCAATTATTAATTAAATTAATAATTTGGTTGTTCCTCTGGATATTGAGGAGTCTGCAAGAAGAGCAAATCTGGAACTTCCACCTAAAAAATCTGTTAAGCAGAACTTTATTGCATTAAACAATTTCCTGGCCTGGTGTAAATTGAAACATGTAGAAGTGAACTTCAGTGAAACTGTTTTCCTGGCATACTTGAAAAAAATATAAAAAATATGGAGTTAATCAACTTTGTGCGGCAAATTTCCAATGATAAAGTCGAGCTCCCTTGTTAAAAATGGTGTGGATGTTAGTACCTAAGTATTTTATGGTAATAGCATATTTTTTTCGGAAAAGCGAAGGATATCGTCCCAAAAAATCGAAAATTCTCACTCGTGGACGAGTTAAAAAAATTATAAGAAGGAGGCACTAGATGAAAAATAGTTGATGGTTAAAGTGAAGAATTGTGTAATTTATTAGTGGAAGACATCGAAATAACACTGAATCATTGGTTATACAACTTCCAAATACAAAAACAAAAGTCAGTCGTTCTTTCAGTATTATTGGGGGGAAATATGTTGACTTGTAGACTATTTTCATAAGTACTTTGCATTGCGCCCGTCTGTCATCAAAAATCGTCGTTTGTTCCTGAAATACATGAATAATAATTGCACCCTGCCAATCCAGTTGATATTGATACATTTGGAAAAATTCCATCTATTGCCGAATTCCTCAAACTGCCAGAACCAAAGCAATATACAGGACACTGTTTGCAAAAATCCTCCGCTTCATTGCTAGCAGAATCAGGAGCAAATATTACGGATATAAAAAACATGGTGTATGGAAGTCTACAAAGAAGCCGAGGGCTATGTTTGATCATTCCATTGCATATAAAAATGTCATTGCTAAAAAAATTTTCCCAACCTCATCAGATTTTGGATCATCCTCCAATATTGTAATTCCGGTTTCTACAAGTACTGATGGTGCTGAGGATTCTTATAATGTGTTTCGAAGCTCCCTAACGTCACAGGGCATTAATGTTAGTAAATTGTTCTAGTTTCACGATTAATATTAATGTTCTTAAGTAATGATTGTAAAATATTGATGATAAAAATTTGCAATTGCTGAATGTTAAAAATATTTTCAACACGCTTCCACTTAAACAATCAATTTTAACATTGTTTGCTGTCATTAAAAGTGTCACTTTCGATGACAGTTCTTAAGTAATGATTGTAAAATATTGATGATAAAAATTTGCAATTGCTGAATGTTAAAAATATTTTCAACACGCTTCCACTTAAACAATCAATTTTAACATTGTTTGCTGTCATTAAAAGTGTCACTTTCGATGACAGTTGTACAAAAATGTTTTTCATTGTATGTTGTCAACATACATGCTTTGCTCTGTAGCAAACAGAAGATAAATAGAGGAAAAAGTAGTTTTGTAGGTACTTCACATTTTGTTCATTCACTCCAGGACAAATATGCTTCGATCTATGAGAAAACTTGTTGTCAATAAGTACAACGTAGCATCAGAAAATTTTCTCATAGAAGCCTTGTCTCCCTTTGTATAAAAATCAGAAAAACTTTTCATAGGCCTTCATCGATGCCAATTTTACTCACAAGCGTTTGGATCATAGACACGAACGAGTAGTGATAGATTGTTACCAGATGCATACTAAGGAATTATGCAATTAAATTTTTGTGCAAATTATGCTAAGAAATTATGAGAAACTAATTCATTATATATATTTTTCTTCTCAAAAGATATTCAATGGCTTGTTGGTTTATCCCTGAGTAAGGCTATCCTTCCCGCCTCTGTAATCCCGTTGGATGCTGCCCGCGACTGCATATAATAAAATAAATTTTTATGGGTGTATATTCCTGTAACTAGTGCGCGTTCATCATAACCCCTTACGTCACCGAATAAGAATTCATAAAATTTTTCCACTAGCACTCTAGAAATAGCGGTTTTACTTCAACGCTCTGGTATGCGAAGAACATTCCCTTTGTGAGCGCAATCCAACTGCTGGCGCAAAAGGAACGAGAGGAAAAATACGTCTCGAATATTAAATTTCATGGCATGGACGCCGCTTAATTGTTGTGAGCTTTCTGGTTTCGAGTGTGGGTAGATAAATATGTTGTGTGTCCATGAGTGAGGTGTCAGATGTCAGAATGGGTTTATTCCCGATTCGATTCCTTATTGCAGTCATATGGGCATGTGTTTGTTTCGCTTCTATCTGTCGATCGGGGCGGAATGATACCATGTGTTCAAATTGCTTGAACATGCAGATGAAAATTCATATATAAAAAATCGTGTTGTGTAAAATCAAAATCGTGTTCGTGATATTGAATAGAGAAGGAAAAGATGTAGGCATAGTCGTCTACTATCCCCCAATTCATGAATGGCGGACGAAGTAGCCATCTTGATAGACCTTCTGTGACCCATTATTTGCTTATGTCTTTCGAAGGGAACTGTTTCAGGTGATTCAATTTTGAAAAATGATTACCTTTGTCGCGTGTGGTTGTTCCTGGAATAAAATATGAGTTTGGAATATACCAAATGAACAAAATTTCATTCATCATTATATTTGGCGTTCTAACTTAGATTCATTGATCATCTGACAAATTTATGAAAGAGAAAACAGTTCTGCCAACCAACATTTCAAAATTCAAAAATCACTAAACGATATTTATGGAAATATTTCATTCATTTCGAAGATAATTCAGAGAATTAGAGAAAATAGCATATAATACTCGTATAGAATGTTAATTCTAATACATTTTGAACTCGTGGAATAATATGAATGCCTCCTGCACTTATATCTCAATAAATTAAACTAAGTCGGCAATTTTGTTCGTTGTACCAGATTGTTGTGAAAGGTGTTCTTTTGGATTCTTCTACGACGGGGTTAACATAAAAAACATTAGAACTCTGAAAAATTTGATGAAATGGAAAAAAATAGGAAATTCCGGTCATTCCAAAGTAGACGGCTGCCGATGAAATAAATGCTTGCCTAAAATTATCAACTTCAAATTTGGCTAGGTAATTAAGCTCTGAATTCAGTTTATTGCGGTTGGAATAGTACCAATAGGTATTTGCAGCCCACAAAAATGCAAAAAACACGTGCACCACAAAAACTGTTGAAAAAGATTTTTTGTAACTGCAAAAAAAAGATGTAATGCGTCATGCACCTGCAGAACTCTGAGTTTTTATTGTAACACTACATGTGGAGAATGTGAAGTTGTCAACTCCCTAAACAGTTGTCCAATCTAGCAACGATGAAGAAATCAGAATCAGATTAATTTTTTGACACAGAAAGTATTCATTTCACGTGAATAAAGTGGTGAATAAATGAAATGTTTAGATGATGTTTTCATTTTGTTATTTTGAACAGAAAGGGGTGGAAAATAAAATTAACTAAATCTAACATTGATCCAAAATACTGTTATAAAATTGATTGAAATTAATAAATTATTTTAATAAAAACATATTTTTACACATTTTATGCTGAAGACGGTGGTTTGTCTTGAAGTATATGAAGACCTTTATTAAACTTCATAAAACGCTACTGATGCTCAAAAATTACTTTGATTCACGTTAGACCAAGTTTGTTTCAATTTTAGATGAAGGGGTTGTTTTCATCCCTTAAAAACAATAAGCTTCAATCAGCATAGAGTAAGAGTAGGAGGCACGTATAGCTCATATCCAAAATTTCATCAAAACCGAAACATCTTGATAGAATTCGGAAGTAATGCCTAATTTTCGCCCTCATTGTCTGTACTAATTGTACATCACAATTTTATGTCTACTTTCAAGGTATTATACCATGATAGTTTATTATAATGTTAAAGTTGCTTTTTTATTTATCTATTGAGGCAGTACGAAGTCTGCCGGGTCAGCTAGTTTGAAATAAATATTCTCAATCTTCAGATCCCTAGTCATCATAATATCACCACAACAATTGTGATTCATTCTTCGTAAACCACAATATAACTTAATAGACTTTACTTTTGTTGCAGATGTTCCTTTAATGAATGATCCACAACGTCAAGATGAGAGTAACGTTGGCTCTTGCCATCGTGTTGACCATTTTCACCCTTTCGACCGCCTTCGATGAAGACTTCGCTTTCGAGTCCTCAGATGACCTTGGCGCACAGTTGCAGAGTTTCGGCACTAACTGGGACGCCCCCTACCAAAGCTTCATCGCTAGGTCAGGCCGAGTCTTCCACCTAGTCGTGCCGAAGAGTATTTTCGGCAAAAATGCATCGATATTCGAGGTAAGTCCGAAGTTGTCATCTTGCCAATAATATTCGAAATTTGAACAAGATTCAAATTTTAACAGATCATTGGTCTTCTTGTATATCATTAATAAATTTAAGAAACATCAATGATGTGAAAAATTCCAGGCTAAAATTGATGGTCAAAAATCGCTGCCACAATGGTTGGATTTCAACAAAGGAGATCCCGAGTTTTGGGGCGTACCATTAGATGGTGATATAGGCAGTCTTGACTTAACTATAAGAAGTCTAGACGGTGACAAACGTTCATTTAAGAATATAGTAATCGACGTATTACATTCAACTACTCCACTCGGCGCGATCAAAAAATGTTCATCAACCGAAGACATCACATATCTAACAGTACTTATAGATAAAAGGACTGAAGCTATCAAGCCAAATCAAAGGGTTGTCGCCATCATTAACATCTCCAAATTCTTCGGTATACCTCATGTACGTATATATATGAATCATGTTACTCACATCTGAATGATATCCTTCAAATCCTCAGAGTGCCTTCACCCTGAAACCATTAAACGAAATAGATGACATCAATGACAACTCTATCATACTAGCTGGTCCAGGGAATGTTAAAGAACGAACTTCAACTGCAACTACTGTACTGGAAGTCCCTATTGGTTGTGATTGGACGATATTTCCTCAATACACTTCTTTAATTCACCAATTCAAGAAGCAAGCCAAAGATGGAACCATATCCGAAGTTATTAGACTGCCCATCGTCGGATGGAGAGTTAAAGTTCACAAAGATAAAGCACAGAGAGAAAAGAGACAAGCCCTGGAGCCTGATATAGGTAAGTTAAATCTAGCTTTACATTTGAATCATAATCAAAATCATTTGATATTGTAGGAAGTGGTGAATACGGCGAATACTACGATGATTATGAAGATTATGAAGAAGAACCCGAGGAATTAACACCCTCAGGAGAATTTCCCAAAGTTCCACAAACTACAACCCTTCCCGCAAAAACTACAACAACATCTAAACCAAGTTTGGAAACTACAAGTACTCATCCTCACAGACATCATCATGGTGAAGCGAAAAAAGATGAAAATATGCCGAGTTGGCCAGTAAGCATCTTTATTTTCATCTTTTAAAGTGTTAAGAAATTACGCTGCCACAAAAATGTTTGATTTCAGTCCTTCAATTAAATTTTTTTCAGATTGTAGAAGACAATTCTTTGGGAAACGATGATATAATACCTCTCACATCACCAGAAGTGCCTAAAACGTCTCCGACAACAAAAGCAACAACCACTGCCACAAAAGCTTCAACTACGACTACAACTACTTCTACAACAACTGAAAAACCGACAACAACAACAACTGTACAAACGGAGATCCCCAACACTGTTGACGAGTACGGCGAGGATTACGAGAATTATAAATTGGATGATTACGTTGAAAAAGATGACGACGATGACTTTGATGACACTGAAAGTGAAACAGATATGTCTGCATCAAGAAGTACTAGCACGACCACTAGTACTATTATCACAGATGAAGATCCTGTAGTTGGAAGTACGACAGAAAAAGAGTCGGTTGAGAAACGTTTGGATAATGAAGATTTTGGAACATCCTACTCAACTTCAAGAAAAACAACTGTCTCAGTTATATCTACTGAGAGTGAAACAACTCTGCCTACAATTACTATGTTGATGAACACGGCGACAACTACATTCATAACTACAACTAAAACCACTACTCAAACACCCACTACAACTCCATCTACTACAACTATCACCACTCCAACAACTACAACTACCCAAACGACCACAACTACCACCAAGCCAACAACTACAACTGTCCCATCATCTACAACAACTACGACCCAAGCAACTACAACTACCTCAACAACCCCAAATCCTACAACTGAAGTTTTCGAAGAAAAAGAGCTAACAACGGCTACAAAACAAACGACATTGAGAGAAATTTCAAGTTCAACTTTGCCAATCACGACGTACTCGTTGGAAGATTACGAGGATAAGAATGAACCGCCTTATATAGAAAACAGGTTGAAGAGGAAAAACGTCGTAGCTGGAAAAATTTTCCGGTTCGTAATTCCCGAAGATACTTTCAGAGATTCGGAGGATAATTACAACTTGAAGCTGGAATTCTTGGACAGCGATGGAAATCCAATAACTGTAAATTCTTGGTGCCAATTCAATCCACACAGGAGGGAAATTTATGGACTGTAAGTGTGGTTGAATGAAAAATAATGTTTTATTTGATTTTCTACTTCGTTTTCAGACCTCTAGATGACCATGTTTCGAAATGGGAGTACATCATCAGAGCTACAGATAAAGATGGAGCTTTTGTACAAGACAGGCTGACCATACTTGTTCAGCAACATAAATTGCAACGAGTTTTCAATCTCGAGTTTTCTCTTGAATTGCGTATTGAGAAGAAAGAAGAATTCAAACATTACGTAGACTGGTCCTTAAAGACATTGAGAGCTTTGGGAAGAATCTATAATACGAATATGTCAGAGATAACAGTTAGGAAAGTTAGCTTCGATAGTCAACCTGTTGTTTTTACCTGGAGTAACGATTCATTGCCAACAAATTACTGCCCTAAGACTGAGATCGAGAAGTTATTCAAGGTAATACTTTTTTCTTAGGTGAGATTAGAGATATGTGAAGATTTTCAAGGTCATGCTCACTGGGACGGGTCGAAGTCAAATGTTTGGGGGGAAATCCGTCGAAAATTTTCCAAGTGAATTAACAGACACAGATTACATAATATGGTATGATATTTGTTTCGGTAAAAAAATTCAGTGATGAGTTTCAACAGAGTGAGGAGTAATTAACTTTTTTTTCCATCTACCGAACATTCAATTAAGTAGGTTTTATGGAGTTTGTTTTTTTTTGTGAAAAGTATCTTCATTGTACTTAAAACTTTAAGAAACACTACTTGTTTGTTTCTTCTGTTTTGTAGCTTTTCTTTATTTGATGGAATCTGGGAGCGAAGGCAAGGCTCTTTTTCATCAGAGGAAATACTTTTTCTGAAAAATCTATTCTTTTCAATCTGTGAAAGGAGTGGAAATTGGGAATGAGCAGTTTCACTACGATGAATTTCATCAAAGTGGTGAGAAATTAACGTTGATTTTTCCAATTACCCAATATTCGATTATGTGAGTTTTTTTTTATTTTATGGAATCATTTTATTTGTGAGACACTTTTTGTTTCATTCTCTTATTTAATTCAGTTTTATTATTTAGTGTTTCTCAAATTTTCAAGTGGCATAAAACAAGATATTTTTTTTTCTTCGAGGCATCGACTGCTTCGGTCATTAGCTAAAACAGATTCCATAAAATAAAGAAATATTATACATGATTGAATGTTGGGTAGATGAAAAATCAAAGTTAACTACTTACCACCCTGAGGAGATTCTTAATATTGAAACTGCTCATCCTTCACATCGGCCCATTTCACAGAATAATAGGAACAAAATGTACAGACAATATATTTCGTTTGATAAAAAATTAGCCTTCTTTTTGCTTACAGATTCCATGAAATAAAGAAAAGCAACATAACTAAGGAATAAAACAGAAAATGTGTGTCAAAGTTGCAAACATCAAAAATCCAGATACTCCAAAAAAACAGATTCCCAGTTTAGTAGGGAAACGATTTTGACTTAAATCAGTCATACTGAAGAAACAAAATATGAAATATAATTTCCTAATTTGAGTTTGCGATTTCGAACTCTTTGAAGATTTTATTGCAATAAGTGTTTGAAATTGAGGATATATATAGTGTTTAGAACAATTTTTTTTGTGTTGGATTTGTGTTTCGTAGCTCATTTCAGTTTTTATAGTTGGAAAAAATAATACAAATAAATTGCCTTTCCGATATTCTATATTCTATGGTCACAACCCATAATTTTCTCCTACACTTGTTGTCCTTTGTGCATTTTCTGTTCGTGAATGTTTTTTAGTATTTTTTTATAAAGCATCACAGATCACATAACTCAAACTTCACCTTGAACCTTTTTCAGTTCATTTTTTTAAATTATTCACCCAAATTGTTTATTCGCAAAACTGAAACACAATGTACGAAGAGCGTACCTGATGATGATTTTTCTTATCTGATAGAAACAGCTTAAATTTATGATACCAGATGGTTTTTTCATGACACAGTCGTAACTGAAAAATTAAAAACTACTGAGTACTTACTTCTTGAAACCGCATTTCTTCAAACACTTGGTAAAAATATTGGGTTGAATACAATTTATTGCCGGCTATACATATATTGTTAAGTAATGATTGCAAACTTGTTTTTTCTAATTCAGAATTCTTCGAATTTCATAACTCCCTTGGAATTATGTATTCCAACTGCTTTGAAATTTTACCAACAGCTCTGAACTTTTTCCAACTGCTTTGAAATTTTTTCCAAGTGCTTTGAAATTTTTTCAACCCTTTCGAAATTTTTTACAAATCCTTTGAAAATCTTCCGACTTCTTTGTAAATTTGACATCTTCCTTCAGAATTGGGGGAGATCATTCATAATCTGTTTTTTCTTCGTTTTTAGATTCTCACAGCTAACGATAGGGGAGATCCATCCAGAGAATTGAACAATGCTGTCACTCCCGAATTGAGAGTGAAAAAAGTTTCGTATTACGGACTTGGGGTGTGCGAAGAAATGAACACTCCTATCGCCCCTCCTGTGAATTTCCCACCTGTGTTGCGAAATCCAGTAAATAGGATCAACGCTACTGTCGGAGAACTACTTATTTTCAGAGTTCCTAAGGTAATTGCATCATTTTGAGGTTATCTGCATAGTATACATTCTGATTATTCGTTTCTCTAATCGAGATCATGTTGTTCTTGCAGGATACATTCTATGATCCGGAAGATGTGGATACTTTGTCCTTGAATTTGACTCTTCTTACTGGAGACCGACAAGAAATACCTCCTCACAATTGGTTGCAATTCGACTCCAAAAATAGGGAGTTTTATGGAATTCCTAGGAAAACTAGCAGGAGCGAATATCAGCTAGTGTGCGTGGATAGTGCGGGATTACCTGTGATAGACAGCTTGGAAGTTGTAGTTTTTCCAGCTCCCAAAATGAATTACAACGTAGAATTCAGTATGACTATAGAAACTGCTTATGACACCTTTGTCGACAATCCCATTATCCAGAAGAAGTTTGTAGATAAGTTAATGGTGAGTAGGACTGTTTCTAACGTTCTATCTGTTAGGAATAGCTCAAAGCTCTAACAGTTTTTAAAATGAACAAAATTATTCATATTCAACATGACAGTAGTACATCTTGACATATCGACAAAGAAAATTCTGCTTCTCTATACATTTAGGGAGAGCGCCCACCAAAGTAGCGTGGCACATTCGTGTCAAATACGTCGTCAAATTTTCAGATATAATATTTATTTATTTTATTTATTTATTTCTTTATACGGGATCAACCCCATTACAAAAGACCATGTTTCACATAAAGTTTTCAACCTTAATTATCACATACAATTTAATGAACAAACATACAATACCCGCACAAATCAAAAATAATCACGTAACTATAGAGTGTCTATTTGCCTTTTGAAGTGCGTCAAAGAAACACCCAAAATATTACAGTACTAAAAGTAGTGCTGTAATGAATTAATTACAGCATTTTTCCCAGTTATATTGTTCGTTTTGTTGTTGTCAGTACTGACCTTAGATCCTCTCAATTTTTAAATCAAATCAATTCAAATTCCATCATCTGTCAAATTTCGTAAGTCACACCAACTGCCAAGATACAATACCAAAGTCATTAATCTGAATTTTTATTTGACTTTCGAGAGTATTTCACAAAACTTCACTGAAATAGAGAAAATATCGTCTAATACTCATTACAGAAGGCAATTCCAACGCTCCTTCGTCGCTCGTTTTCGAATTTCGCATTCGTGTTGGAATAGAGGTCCATCCTGCAACTTTTTAGATAATACTATTCCATTCGGTGCCATAATTGCATATTTTTGCATCATACAGGTGAGAACAAAAATCAAAAAACCTCACCATAAAAAATTAAATCAAAAAGGAATCACTTTTAATATTCAACATAAAAAAATATTAAACATGTATCTGAAATTGAAAGAGTCTTCCGGGCTTATTGGCCGTGGTTCATTAGGAATCAATCATTTCACCTGTCGTTTAGCCTACAACTGCGGTAGGCATCTTCAGAGGATTCTTGGTCTAAGATTGTACCTCGGACGCTGAATACCAAGAATCCTCTGATGAGATGCCTAGGACAGTTGTAGGCGAAACGTTAGGTGAAATTATTCCTAATGACCCACGGCCAATGAGCCCGGAAGACTCAGTTAATATAAGGATATCTGGTCGTGAAAGCCTGAAACGATGAAGAAAATTAAAAACAAACTCAAGTTATCGAAAGAGAAAAAAAACCACCTTTAATAACATCGTGGTAGCAAGTGACAAAGCTGTTTCGCGTACGTGTAGATTTAATAGTTTCTTGCTCAAATTCGTATTTCTTCAACTATGCTAGAAAGAGAATTTTTCATCAGGAATAAATGCCGCAAAAAACAGTCACATACTTTTCGATAATAGGAATTCATGCCATACCAGACAAGATTCCGCTTCAAATTAAATATCATTTTGGATTAAATTGAAAATGTTATAATTGGTTATCGTGCGTTATCTTCGGAAGTTAGATATATGCCGTCGCCAACTACTTTATAGAACTTCTCGAGCACTTCAAAATTCAGGAATGAAAAATAATACCCTTTATCAGAAAAACGAAAATGAACAAACAAAACAAAAATTGAGTGAAGAATAATATCCAAGTTTAATCTCCTCATGTTCCAGGAAATTTTCGAAGATGGTAACGCTAGTCACATCCATTTCCTACCTTTCAAGCAGAAACAGCACTCTGTGATTGTGACTTGGTACAACAAAACCCTTCCGACAGAGAAATGCCCTCAAGAACACATATCCAAACTCGAGGCCATGATGAAAAATGAAGAAAGGGGCATTTCCAATAGGGTCCACGCCATAATGGAACCTGATTTTCAGGTGTCCACGATCAAAGTCTTACCTATGTCGAACTGCAAAGTACACAAGCCAAAGTACCACACTCCAAAGATACCAGACGATAGAATAAGTGTTGACGAGTCAGCTCAAACAACTTCTTCTGGTTCTGACGAATATCTCTTGACTTTTATAATTCCTGTTGTTGTTATCGCCATAATGACTTTCTTCGCCATTTTGGCAGCTTGTATCCTGTATCGCAGGAGACGTACCGGAAAAATGAATGTTTTAGAAGAAGGTGAGTTATTTGCAAATCCTTTTTTCTTGAAAATAATATTCTCTAATGAAATTAGGTAGGGTTAGGTTTGGTCCGAGATAAGTATACTGTGTTGTGTAATAATAAAGGACCGAACATCGCAGTCGAGTCTGATGGGACCCTCAATGTAAGACAGCAACGTAAACAGTAAGGCGTTATTTTAGAGTAGTTCATAACTTATAATATTAAATTGCATAAAAAGTGTTTTTTTGAAGTTCGGGCCATTCTTCAAATATCATGGAGCTAAACTAAATCAAGCAGCAATAGATTTTGTTGGTTATGGAGGGGTACCGCTACTCCCCATAGTTTAAGTACCGAGCATGCGCACTCTCATATATTCAGGGTCGTATCGGACACAACTGTGGTGTTCGGTGCTTTATTTTTACATGACATACTTTCCTCGGATCTCTCTGTTACTTATTTCCACACTCGTCGAAATTTAAATCTTTAAAATCCGCAAAACTCTATTAGGACCAAAGTAGTTCGTCCAGGTAAATAATAGACAACTCTATGTCTGCACATTCTACATGTTTTTTACTTCAAGTCCAGTATAAAAATGTCTTAGTATCTGGATATAGCGGTATTTCATGAAAAATCATTTCTAAAAATAATACAAAATATTCTGTCCACAAGTTTTTTAGATAACCTACTTTTGATATATTTTCTTATACAAATTGGAAAAATCACAGTTTCTATAGTAAATTCGAACAGGGCAAGAAATGATATCAATGAACTGCTGGGCCGACAGATTTGGTTAGGTGGGGATGTAGACCTCAACGTATGTTATGCGAAGTGTATGAACGAATCAGCACTTCAAACGTGGTATGGGTGATTTCATAGCTGTTGTAAATGAACACGACAATTTTATTCTACTCTGATGCGAGGAATTTATTTGCCTCATTGATTGACACAACTTATTTCCTGTGGAAAATAGTATTCGGGTTTTTGTTCGCCGAAACTGGTTTAAAAATAAAATAAATTCTAGAAAAAGAAAAAATTGATACTCAAAATTGCATTCTACAAGAAGGAATTGAAAAACAAAAATTAATTCTATGAAAATAAAAAATGGGAAACAAATTCAAATTAAATGTTCAAATAATCCACCTTGTTGTGCCAAATCTTTCATGAAGAGATAATCTCATATCTCTGAGAAGATTAGGCATACTTGCTATTTGGGCAAAAGTTGGATCATTTCGGACCTTAATTCAATCATATTCGTCGCTCTTTCAATTTTTTGCCATACACCAAATTTATCAGATATCCCCAAAGAAAGAAATCATTGGGTGATAAATTTGGAGATCTGGGGAGCCATTTGATCATCTCATTTGTCGAAATGACACGGTCAGAAAAAGTCGTCCTCAGATATTCAAAGACTATTCTCGCGTTATGACTAGGAGAGCCATCCTGTTGAAACCAGATATCATCGAAATTAATTCGTAGCTGTCGGAATAATTTGACTTTCTAGAAGTTCCAAATATTTTGAATCATTTAGATTGCCCTCGATGGAAAATGGACCTCTGATGTAATTTTCAAGTATTCCTGTCCAAACATTAAGTTTTTCAGGATACTGCAATACTCAGGTGTCTATTATCCTCCTACGGATGGGTTATGTTTTTTATTCAAGCAGGAAAACGATGATTAATCAGTGAATAAGATATTGCTCAGAAATTAACTACTCTCATTCTCGTTTTCCATCATTATTTTGGAGATAGCTGAACTCGAAGGTATTAGCCTATCTCCAAAGGCAACAATGAGAGAATTTACTGTCTCCTCAATAGCTTGACCATCGAAGTACCATTTTATGATTTGAATTTTCTCTTCAACCGTAAACATTTTGATTCACGCGAATCTAATTTATCTTCAAGCAGTCTAGCTATCACATCTAACGTTCGGATGCGACTAATGTACATTGCAATTCACGACAGCAGAAATCACTCCCCCCTGCCGAGAGTTGCCATTCCAACAGTCCATTCCCATATTTGTTATCGAATCGCAATCAGATGTCGATTCTTCCACTGTTCTACTAGACTCGGAGTTCATTCGAATTTAGCATTCATATTCCTATGTTTCCATAAGGATTATCTTTATATGTATACGAAATTTATTATGAAACAGGTTTTATTCTATTATCAACTCTGTGAAGATTGCTTTATTCGCTCCATTGAAGTCCTAGGGTCGGTTTCACAAAAACTTGATTGCACCGTCAAATTGATTGGAGCCAACGCGATTCGTTGACATTTCAAAACGAGGGATTGGATTGGTTCGAATTGACGTAAGGTTTTTTGATCACACAATCAACCTAAAGTTTTAAATATCCAGAAAAGTAGAACAACTGATCCAATTCAATGACAACAAGAGAGACAAAAAGTATTTTCAAAATAAGAAATATTCAAATTCGAAGAAAAAATACTCAGATGATAAAGAAAAAATTCAATACATGCATGAAATAAATATAATAATTTCTTGGACAACACTAGATATCGTGAGAAACTTGGGAATTTTGTGACTATGTTCATTGAATAGCTACCACCCGGTGCTTGTTGACCAATAATCACTTCTCTATCTCATTGAATCTCTGTCCAACAGAAAATAATTTGTGTTATGTCGTTACAGGGCGGCAAAGTTACGGAAACAAGGGTATACCAGTAATATTTCAAGAGGAGCTCGACGAAAAACCAGAGGCAGGTACCAAAGCACCAATAATATTAAAAGACGAAAAACCCCCATTAGCACCTCCCGAGTATAGCAAGAGCGGTTCGTTGAAATTCAACGACGATTCTGAGCCCTATCACCCACCCCCTCCCTTCACCAGAAACCAAGACAACGGTAAACAATCCAGGCCCAAACCCGCACCAACGTACAGAAAACCCCCACCCTATGTGCCTCCTTAACAATTACAGTTCACGTTTTTTCAGAAGTAATTCAACACATTGAAGGCATTTAGAATTCTTTGAAAGCCAACTGTTGAATGAACGAGGGTACTTACAATTTTTAAAATCAATTTGAGAAGCATTTAAAGTTCAACTTTACAAAATTGTAAAGTATATTGAACGAAATCAACAATGATTGTACCATATTCGATTTTCTTATCCCACTTAATTTTTTTTTGTTTATATTGGATTATTTCTTCTGCTTGTGAGTTCCTTAATTTAAAATCGGTTTTATTCTTTGATTTCTGAATTAAAATATGCATTACATTACTCTCTAGTCTCTTGTGAGTAAGAACTGATCTTTTTTAATTGGAATTCGTGGAATTCAGTGTAGATGTGTTTTAGTTCTTCGATACTTTTTTTTAATATTTTTAATACGAACAAATAGTTTCTCTTATGAACACTTGAGCTGTCTGGCGCAAGTTGGCTGAGACAGTCGCACACACTTTATTCCTTCAATATATGAGCATGAATTTTTTTCAATGGAGATTTTTGAAAATCCAGAATTGAGGAACTTTATCGGAGGATGGGGGTGACAAATGCCGTGTACTGGGTGTACCCCTTTCAATTTATTTCCTCATTGATACTTTCCCCTTTACCTAGAGTCATCATGGTTTCCAAGGTGGGAAAATTTGAACGTTTGTATAGGATATTTCAACTTAAAATTCATAACATTCTGACAATCGACATCATTTCCAAGTGTAATTCAGAAGCCGTCAAGTGTATTTTAGATTAGTCACTTTAATTTCAGATTAGTCAATTGAATTTCAGAAAACATCAAATTCAATTGAATTTCATTTGATATTTTCTGAAATGCAATTCACGAATCTGAATAACATTTGATGTTTCCTGAAATACAATTGACTTATCTGAAATACAAGTGATGTTTTCTTAATGACAATTGACGATTTCTGAATTACAATTGGAAAGGGTGTAGTAGAGATTTCATTTTTTTCAATATAACGAATACCCTATGCAGATGTCGCCTAACCTGTATCATTTTTTCTGAGAAATTTGTACGAATCTTATTGAAAGGAGATCATATCATTAGATAGGTGCTTTGTAATATCCTTGTTGTAAAAAAGGCATTGTCACATGATACAACACAAAAATACATATCCATCTTGCTTTTGTACGTTTAATTGTTTCGTCTTCATTATTTGACGAAATGGAGAAAAAATCAAAATCCTGAATGGTGCCATTCAGAGTATGTAAAATCAAAATGAACCGTTGTTTTTGAGTTGTTAATAGAGGTTAGTATGAGGAATACATGTGAATCTTTATGTGTAGAAAGTTTGGAATCTTTTTTTAACCTGACCCTGCGTACATTTTTCGCACCAACAGAATTCTCTTGTCTTTCAAGGCCATTATTGAACAATCGAACAGAGAAAGCTTAACTAACCTAACATAACCTGCATTTCGGCAGAATTCTTCGCGAATTCATCAAATAGGGGTTGATCTCTATTTGGTTTTAAACATTTTTCATATTTTCCTAATCGGTTGGGTTATGGAATGAAACTTAATTCAAATTGAAAATATCAAAAATAATTATAACTTATAATTCCAGAGAAAATATCTGTTCAATCCACTCGATACTGCAGGAAATGAGGTTACTTAAATGAGCAACTGCCTCAGCATGTCCTGGCAGTTGCTTTCAAGTAAGTTATTTGTGAAGAATTGAAAAAATGTATGTATACTGATTACTTAAAAAAAATAGATCTGTGATTTGGTTAACAACTAGAAAAGTGATTACCTACAACTAAGAAATATTTCTGAAATGGAAGAAATTAAAGTAAAAAGCTAGTGAAACAATTATGATTCAACAAAATTATATAATTTGTCGAAATTTTTATTGATTAATTTCATGTTGAATTTTTTTAGTTATCATAAGATGAAATTGATAAGTTCGTCTAAAGTTAACATTGTAAATTTTAATAAATTTTTACGTCAGGAACAACAGCCAGTTTGGATCATTATTTTCGATAATAACCCACCTGAGTTGCGATAATTCAGTCAGTTGTGTGCTTCATATTCCTTTTAGATGTTGTTTTATAAGATTCATTTTAATCATTAGGAAAAAAATTGTCTACTTCTTTATATTGTGAAATAAAGGACAAGTACTCAAATTCAGCTTTTTTTTACTCGAATCTTTTTTAAATATGTATATCAATAGTACATAATCGACTAGTAGGTTTGGACACATACTCATTGATAGTTACCAAAAATTATGAAATTAAGGTATGATTTATTTGTATGCGTGTATTGTATCCAATCCTGAAATTTGTATTTTTATAAAACTTTATTTATACATCGATAGGTTTTGTAAACTGAATGTATCATAATATTATCATATGTATTAATATCATGTTAGTTTTACATCTAACTAATCATTAAAAAAAACTTTAAAGATTACAACATTTTTTGAAATCCCAAAATCTGCAAAGAACTTCCAGAATACAGAAATACTTGTGATGTGGATGGATTCCAGTTTTCAGGGTGTGTTAACAAATAGTTTCATGATATAATTTGATTATTTTGTATTTTTTGCAGTCGCTAGGTTTTAGTAGTTCAAATTGACCAACTTTTTTGTCGCCAAATCTTATTCCTTTTCAGCAGGGTATTATTATTATTATTATTATTATCATGTACAGGTGTCGTTGTGGCTTCGTTCAGCCTTCAGGGAATTTCGACCGCAAGGATCTTTTGTTCTTATTCAGCAGGGTAACAAATTGTGTTACTTGAAAAATAAAAATTGATGAAAAATTTTTACTTTCGTTTTTTCTCCTCGCAAATAAATGGAAAAAATTGTGCTACATTTGTGCTGTGAGTCTAGTGATAACGGCGATAAAGAGTGCTACCCTATCTCTCCAAACAAGCATCTGCTTCAAACGTACGTAAATAAATACGTTCATTTTTCATTCTGATTGAAAATAATTCACTGAATCTGAATACAATAAAGTATTGTTGTCCTTGGGACAGCTAACACATCAACATACTGCCAACTGGCAAACAGTAAAAAAGAGGAAATATTCACCGCCCTCCCCTGAAATTACTTAAAATCCGGAGATTAATACTCAGGACGGATGTTCATTCCTAAATGAAGTAGCAGAGGTTGACAATACCACACAACCTGTAGAACGAATTCCGAAACCACCTCCTATACTCATACAAGGTTGGACAAATTTCTCAGAAATGATCAATAAATTTTCGACAGTAATATCTGATGAGCAATACTACTCAAAAACACCGTGAAGGTTAACGTTTCGAATCCATATGTATACAGAAGCTTGGTTAGATTCTTGAGGGAAGAAAATATCATTTTTCACATATACCACATAAAGCAAGAGAGGGCCTATAGGGTAGTAATCAGACATCTTCACTTCAGTGTATCAACTGAAGATATAAAAGTCGAAATCGAAAAACTAGGGACCGTAAAACAAAACATCCACTTTCTCTTTTCTTAGTAGACCTGGTTCCTCAAGAAAACAATGAAGAAATATATAAGATGGAATTCATTTCAAATAGAAAAATTATAGTTGAGCCACCGAGAAGGAAACCAGAAATAATACAATGCACCAGAAGTCAAGAATATGGCCATTCGAAGACCAACTGCAATAGACCATTCATGTGCGTAAAATGCGGAAAACAACACGATTCTAAAAGCTGCACCAAACCGAAAACAACTCCAGCCACACGCACGTTATGTGAAGGAAGTCATCCAGCCATTTATAAAGGTTGTCAAGTTTACAAACAACTAATACAGGCGAAGACCCAGAATCTCCGAAGGAACAACACACAATCAGGGCCGCCGCCAGACATTTTGCCGCCCCGTCAAAATAAAATTTTGCCGCCACGGGAAAATTATATTTTGCTAACTTGCTGTGATGTATTAAGTTCGGGACTAATAATAAACTAATTAACAATTTGATCGAGGGACAAAAAAATTCAGAAACGAAGAAAATATAACTATAAATATGTATTATGCAAAAAATATATCAAATAAAAAATAACAAAAAGAAACATATATACCGGCCATCGAACTAGAACCATCAGACTAGAATGTTTGAACTCAAATAAATTTCTTCCTGTTCTCCTTCATCTCGAAAAAGTCCTGAATTGTTTGAGATATATCTCATGTTCAATGGATATAATGGCTAGATCAGATAATCTATCTTGGGCCATTGTTGATCGTAGAAAATTTTTCATCAGGCGGTAAGGTGTCATAATAATAATAAAATAAATTATTCGATTCAAGTACAAATGCATTTGTATAAGATACAATAATTAAATAAAAATGCGGAATTCTAAAATGCATACAAAATATCGAGAAACAATGAAAACGCTTTCAGTGTATGAAACTAAATGAACTCATGTTAAAGGAAAAAATTTGAGCGCCTTGGATTTTGATTATTACTAATTCTTTATTCCAAGGCAACACAGACCTCGTGTGTAAGGAAAATTTTAGACGATGATATCCGGATCAGAATGAGGTACATGTTATTCTTACATTTTCGTTCTGCGATTTGACCTTATGACATTTATTACCTGTTGCCATGTTCTTAAACTCTAACATCTGAAAAGAGGTCAATATAAATCTTAAGTATTCACCTGTATCTATTAATGATTATTATAATAATATTGATATATTCTTTTACTATGACCATTATCCAATAAATTAAGAATAAAAATCTGCCTCAAATTTCAGCTAGGCATATTTCCAACACATTTAAAGGCGCCTCATCGAATTATTGAAACGACGCTGTATGGCTTTATGAATAATATGCGTATCTGAGGCGATCGATGAAAGACTAAAAAAAAATCACCTGCATTAATGTTAATAAGCAGAGAGCGCTTTATACTTAGTGATGAATTTCTCCATGAGTGTATTCATTTTCATAATTGAGGAAAAGCAATAAAATACACTTTTTTTCATACTTTAATCTATTGGCTATCGATTTCGGTGTGTTACACCATCATCAGGCCAGCTAAAATACAATTAATTATATAAACAAATATCTTCTCATATATAAAATTTTCAATTTTTTAGAGGATAGGTATGAGGTATGCTCACCGTCTTTGTGAAATAGCTGTTTTTTCTGCCAATTGTCTTGTCTTTGATCAATAGATGAACCTGCAATCGACTTTTTCCAATGTTATATTTGTTTTCTGATTTTTTATCTTTTTCGGATCGGCGTGTGTGGTTTAGGAATTTTTCTAGAAGGAATGTTGGGAGAAGGATATGGAAGTGATGTTGTATCGATCATCTTGAATATGTTCATGTTATTATCGAAGTCCGAGAGGTCATTTAGTAAATATTGGCAGTTTTTGTGTTTTATAATCTCGTATTGTTCGAGTAGTGTCAACTTTTTGAAGTCATTTCCCTTATGTAGTATCTCTAGATTGTCTATTGTTGTTTTATGGTTTTGTTCTGTTAAATGATTTCCTAATGCTGAGGTTGGTCTGTTTTTTTGATGTTCATTAAATCGTTTTTTCATAGTTCGTGTCGTCATACCAATATAATAATGGGGACAGTCTGTTATAGATAACATGTTATAGATAACATGCTCAGACTGTCCCCATTATTATATTGGTATGACGACACGAACTATGAAAAAACGATTTAATGAACATCAAAAAAACAGACCAACCTCAGCATTAGCAAATCATTTAACAGAACAAAACCATAAAACAACAATAGATAATCTAGAGATACTACATAAGGGAAATGACTTCAAAAAGTTGACACTACTCGAACAATACGAGATTATAAAACACAAAAACTGCCAATATTTACTAAATGACCTCTCGGACTTCGATAATAACATGAACATATTCAAGATGATCGATACAACATCAGACAATTCAAATTTCCCGCTTCCTACATGACGCCGACAATTTTACCGATACCTTCCCCACTTCCATATCCTTCTCCCAACATTCCTTCTAGAAAAATTCCTAAACCACACACGCCGATCCGAAAAAGATAAAAAATCAGAAAACAAATATAACATTGGAAAAAGTCGATTGCAGGTTCATCTATTGATCAAAGACAAGACAATTGGCAGAAAAAAACAGCTATTTCACAAAGACGGTGAGCATACCTCATACCTAACCTCTGAAAAATTGAAAATTTTATATATGAGAAGATATTTGTTTATATAATTAATTGTATTTTCAGCTGGCCTGATGATGGTGTAACACACCGAAATCGATATCCAATAGATTAAAGTATGAAAAATAGTGTATTTTATTGCTTTTCCTCCATTACGCTTTATACTTATTATCGTTTAAATGTGAAATCCGACGGTAAAAAAAATCCGAATTATAGAACTCAACTTCAATTTTGTAGGATAATTCAGTTCGAAAATCACAAATCCGAAGATAGATAAAATATTTCTATTATGTAGCACTATATAGTTTTGGAAAAATATTGAATATTGTGACGACACACGACACTGAGGACTAACGAGTTCATACCCTTATTTCTTGAGTATTATAAACCCCTCCCGAATATCAAAATTTAGATTTCCGATTATCAAACTGAAAATAAGAATCATTACTGAATTAACCTAGAAACTCTCCGAAAAAACTTTACAGTCCCAGATGTTCATCAAAGGGACCGACCGTTTTGATAATAAACTCGTAAACAAGCGAGTGTAACTAGGATTAGAGGCTGCTGAGGAGTTGGCGAAATTTACAACCTGACAGGTATTTTTATTTATGAGTAGAATGCTGCATCTTAGATCGTTTTCGTTCTGCCAGTACTACTCTTGTAATGGTTTAATTGCATTTTTATCTTGTGACATGTTCTTTCGAGCATTTAGGCCGTCGTCGTAGATTAGTTCTCGACGTTTCGCCAGTTCGAGTGTCTGGCATCTTCAGGAGTTATATTTCAGGAGATGTTCTCACCTGGACTGAACTGCCTGAGTGTGACGGGGACGCAGTTTGTACTTCCTTATATAACCTCGGTCGGGGGGCGTGGCTGCGCTTGACCGGTCTCGTCCCGATAACGAACTCGCGCCGGTGTCCGACCGGTTCACAACCGGTTCCCGATCTTCATTCACTTCATGAACCCGGTTATTATTATAGGGAAGTGGTTTTGTGTTTTTGAGTACTGACACCCATGGTCTATTGATTTTCAAAGATTCCTCCGATTTATTGAAATTCGTTGGGTGTTTATGAATTTCGATTGCTTCCCTGTAGAGCCTGGGGTAGTATGCGATAGTGGTGCACAACACTTGGGTTTTGTCGAATTCTATTGCATGATTCGTGTTGTTCAGTGTGTGCTCTGCGACGGCGGATTTCTCTGAATGACCCAGTCTACAATTGGCCTTGTGTTCCTTGATCCTCGTATTGATGGATCGCTTCGTTGTACCGATGTATACACTTCCACAGCTGCACGGAATTCGGTATACACATGGTGTACTGAGTGTATCCCTTCTGTCTTTGGGGGAGTTGAGATGGTCCTTGATCTTCTTCGACGGTTTGAATATTGTCTTAATGTTATGTTTCCCCAGAATTCGTCCGATTCTATCTGTCACCCGTGGGATGAACGGCAAGAATGCTTTTGTTTCCGATTCTTGGCGACGTGATACATTGTCGTTGTTGTGTTCAGGCCTTTGTTTGATGTATCTATCTATGTCGTTTTTCGTGTAGCCGTTATCCATGAGAGCGCGCTTCAAGTGTTCTAACTCGGTTGCTAGTTGTTCTGGCTCACAAATTCTTCTCGCTCTGTCGACTAGCGTTTTGATTATCCCTTTTCGTTGGCATGGCACCTCTCAAACCGAAAGTATGGTTTAGATATGTAGATGACACATTCGCCATATGGAGTCATGGAAGAGAAAAGCTCAATGAATTTCTGACACACATAAATAACATGCACCCAAGTATACAGTTCACAATGGAATTAGAAGACCAAAACAGAAATTTGGCTTTCCTTGATGTACTTGTCACACGGAAGGAAACTACTCTAGGACACACTGTATACCGAAAACCTACACACACGGACAGATATCTACACAACACCTCAAATCATCATCCATGCCAACGAAAAGGGATAATCAAAACGCTAGTCGACAGAGCGAGAAGAATTTGTGAGCCAGAACAACTAGCAACCGAGTTAGAACACTTGAAGCGCGCTCTCATGGCTAACGGCTACACGAAAAACGACATAGATAGATACATCAAACAAAGGCCTGAACACAACAACGACAATGTATCACGTCGCCAAGAATCGGAAACAAAAGCATTCTTGCCGTTCATCCCACGGGTGACAGATAGAATCGGACGAATTCTGGGGAAACATAACATTAAGACAATATTCAAACCGTCGAAGAAGATCAAGGACCATCTCAACTCCCCCAAAGACAGAAGGGATACACTCAGTACACCAGGTGTATACCGAATTCCGTGCAGCTGTGAAAGTGTATACATCGGTACAACGAAGCGATCCATCAATACGAGGATCAAGGAACACAAGGCCAATTGTAGACTGGGTCATTCAGAGAAATCCGCCGTCGCAGAGCGCACACTGAACAACACGAATCATGCAATAGAATTCGACAAAACCCAAGTGTTGTGCACCACTACCGCATACTACCCCAGGCTCTACAGGGAAGCAATCGAAATTCATAAACACCCAACGAATTTCAATAAATCGGAGGAATCTTTGAAAATCAATAGACCATGGGTGTCAGTACTCAAAAACACAAAACCACTTCGAGACGAGACCGGTCAAGCGCAGCCACGCCCCCCGACCGAGGTTATATAAGGAAGTACAATCTGCGTCCCCGTCACACTCAGGCAGTTCAGTCCAGTGAGAACATCTCCTGAAATATAACTCCTGAAGATGCCAGACACTCGAACTGGCGAAACGTCGAGAACTAATCTACGACGACGGCCTAAATGCTCGAAAGAACATGTCACATTGAACGATGGCCGCGAAAGCCTCAACCAATTCATTTTTATCTTGTTATTTGTGTACACGTGTGATATATTTGGTTGACCAGGCTCACAATATATATGTATAATACGTCAATAACAGTTCGGAACTGCCAAGCGAACAAACCTAATGAAAAAACTACCGAAAAAACCTATCGTACTTCTCACCGTAATATTCAATAGAATGATGAGCTTATCCCATTTTCCAACCATATGGAAGTACGCTGAAATAATGGTACCAAAACCAAATAAACCAGAACACGAAATGGGGTCATATAGGCCCATAAGTTTACTACCAATCATGGGAAAATTATTCAAGAAACTACTTCTAAAGAGACTGAAGCAAGACATATAACTGAATCATGTGATACCTGACCACCACCTGGGTTTTCGGGAAAAGCACTCCACTGTCCTCCAAATTCACTGTATTGTTAACACCATATCAAAAAGTTCCGAAGAGAGCAAATTCTGCTCTGCAGTATTTTTAGACATCTCCCAAGCGTTCGACAAGGTGTGGCAAAATGGATTGCTATATATACTAAAGAATCTCCTACCTCAATCATACTACCTTATCTTGAAATAATACCTAACAGACTGTTATTCTACTGTAAAATTCGGAGAAACATCATCAACGTCACACAACATCAACTCGGGAGTTGATATAATTTACACCTCTGATATACCAGAAAATAAAAACACCACAATAGCCTCTCTTGCAGAAGATATATAGCTCTACTCTCGTCTCACGAAAATACTACAACCGCCTCTGAACATCTGCAACATGACCTCGAAAATGGCGACTGAGCATTAATGAAGCAAAATCCGTTCACAACTAAAAAGAAAACATGTCCATCAGTTCGAATGTTTGAGAAGAATATACCAGTCGATACAAAGACCACATACCTTGGTGTACACCTAGACCAGCGGCCCACTTGGAAATATCACCTACAAACTAAGAAAACACAAATTAATATGAAGTTCAGGCAAATGTACTGGCTCATAGGTAGAAAATATAAATTGACCCTTCAAAACAAACTTACAATATACAAAGCCATAATCAAACCAATATGGACATATGGCATCCAATTTTGGGGATGTGCCAAAAAATTGAATATTCAGATTATACAGAGACTACAAGCACTGGTAAATGCACCCTGGTACGTTTCTAACTTCACCATCCACAAAGACCTGAACATACCATACATCACTGAGGAAGTCAAACGGTACTCAAGAAACTACCACTAGAAATTGGAAGGACACACAAACCAGCTAATTGACCAACTTGCCGAAAATCCACTTACAATCCGAAGACTACAACGAACCTGGCCAAATGACTTAATTTAAAAATTTATGTAGAATGAAGCATCAAAATGTTCAATGTCTTCCCATTTCACAACCTACATCACATTTACTCAATACTTATGTTTAATGTGGATTGCAACTTTCAATAAAGAGAGAAAAAAAAATTGTGCTGTAAATATTTTCTTGAAAATTCTTCAGGTTTTCGGCAAATAGGGAAAATAAAAAAGATTATCTTATTTTTCACGATAATTATTTTAATCGAATGCACCGCAAGTGTACCAACTTGTGCTGTTCAGGCAGAAAAAATCAACAGCTGTTCTCTCAAATGGAGGAAATAAGAAAAATCAATAGATTGTGGGAAATTCAGTATACAGTGTAGCAACAGTGTGTGTGTAAAGTTGGCCCAACACTTCTGGATTTACCAGACAATTCTTGTTGTGCTGTTTTGCCGTTGAAATTTTGTTTTCATTCCATGCTCAAGATATTTTACAGAATGTGTTGAACAAACACGTGTTTCTTATAATACATTTTATGGAATTACTTAACCGTATGTCATAAAAAATTCCAACTGCTTGAGCCTAGTACACTTCAGCACAACAAAAATATTCTCGAAAATCTAAAAGGTCTGGGCCAACTTCATACACTGTTGCCAAGTATGCTATTTTTTCTACAATCTACAGATTTTTTGATTTTTTCTGGAAAGGTGACCGGCACAGCTCTTACAAATGAACAATATATTATTTTTTAAATGTTTTTATTATTTCACAGAAAAATTAGAGAAAAACATCTGGAATCAATAGTATATCTACTACATATAATTAAATTATTCTACAAAAATTACTTTATCAGTCATGTTGGTTATAATTACAGAAATCATTGATCGAAATCACTTTATACAAAAATATACTATTAGTTGAGGTAATCAGTACGTAAACTATATATTATTTATGACTCAAATAAAAAAATAGAGAAACATCTTCGACATAAGTCTTCAGTTCACTTGGTTCATCAATTATTCAATATATAAAAGGAGGTCCACTTTACAATTCAGATGAATAAAGTCCAAGAGTATAAAAATTGTCAATAAAATATTTTCCAAAAATTTTGATTATTCAATAAAATTACCACATTTCACTCACACCTTTACCATTGATATAAACATTTCTATATCCTTGAAGTCTTTTGTCAAATTGATACCACAATAAACTTGGCCCTGCTGCAGTAGGATTTTGAACATTTTCATTTTCAATAACTTCATTATTTTCATCGAAAATTCTGCAACACGAATAGTCTTTGCACGAATCCCAATCTAAGTTTATGGTATATTGTTTCACGTTCCTCTGGAAATTCAAGGGATTGCAGGGTTTGAACAATGCCATTTCTGACTGGTCGTCACAACATTTAGTGATAAATATGAAAGTATTTGTACACGGAATACTAGAATCAATAGAATCCATCCATAGATCTGACAAAAATATTTGCCTGAAAACAAAAAGAATGTATTTAAGTACCTGAGATTCATCGAAATATCACCACTTTCCAGCAATCAAGTTTTAAATAACAATGGTGTTGTAAGTTAGATAGAGTTTTTACCTCAAGGCATTATGCTGGAGTTTGACTGCTTCTGCCACATGAACTTCTTCAAAATGTCCCAAGGCTAAAGACGGTATTTTGATCCTACAAACTTCTTTAGGGCACAGTGGAGTTGGTCCAAATATAATAAAAATGTCTCTGACAGTATTTTTGCAAAGTTCATTGGAGACTACACGCATTGCATCTTCAAATCCATCATAAAGTTTTGAAGCTATGTTGAATTGGTTTTCTATTTTGAAACGGTCAGGCCCATGGGCTTCCACTATTTCTAATCCTTCTTCACGGTTCCGCCTCCGGATTACTGAACACTTCAACCAGGCATAAGGATAAGGTATTTGGGTTTTTTGATACAATAAACCCATCAAAAAATGGTTAACAAATGCCGCACATGACAAAGGCGTTAGAAGGTAATCCGAAATTTTAACTTCAACCTCTAAACTCTGCTCCATAATGATGAAAAATTTACTAAACCGATTTTATATCACAAATTTAATCACTCCGATGAGATATCAGTCTAAAAATTTTATCTACATATATAAAATTATAATAAAAACAATCACATGTATAAATAGAAACAACAAGATTCAGAGTAAATAACAAAACTCAGAATAACGAACACATCGGTCTTTCACATGTATATAAAATTTTAAATACTTGTCTGTTGAGTTGACACGTGCTCGGTCACAGAAGGGAAATATTTTACTCTATGGTCTGCCGTCAAGATACTTTTTTGTAATGAAATATCTGCCAATTTTTCCAAAATATTGGAAAAAAAATATTTTTTCCGAAACACCTATTTGACGATTGATTTTTTCAGCTTTGAGTATCTGTCTAAGAGCCTATTGGTGGTTGTGGTTTAACGGAATTTGATTTTTTTCATATCAAAGTCATAGATAATTTGTGTTCTGTGGTTGATGACCTAACCTGTTTTCAGTTTAATATATGTAAACAGTATCTGCAACAATATAATTGAGAACTCAGCTTATCCGAATTCATAATGGGTGACCGTTACAACATTCACAGTCAATTAGAACATCTGCAGTCGAAATACATTGGTACAGGACATGCTGATACTACTAAATACGAATGGCTTGTGAATCAACACAGAGATAGCTATTCCAGTTACTTGGGACATCCAGACTTACTTAATCACTTTTCGATATGCGAAAATGAAGCGAAAGCACGAGTTAGGTTTAATTTGATGGAGAAGATGTTGCAGCCGTGTGGTCCACCCCCCGATAAACCAGAAGATTAAGTTGAAAAATATTTTACTTAACAGTTGCATTAATATAAATGAATAATTTACAAGAGTGTATTCATTGATATTAAAACCCTCTCACGCTCCTTATAGCCTTTTCTTCTTCGGTTGATGACATTTTTCTGTATTCTCGAAATTCCATTGAAAAGGTTGCTGTACCTGAAGAAAGTGTCCTAGCAATTGTAGCATATCCTAGAAGTTCAGTTAATGGTGTTTGAGCTCTTACAACCTAAAAAATATAAAGTGAAAATGTAAGCAATATGCTATTTATCATTGTTTCAAAATAAGTTCTTTACCTTGTAATTTTCCCTAACAGAAATTTCCTCAATAGCAGACCTTCTTCTAGAAAGATCGGCTAAGATTGGTGACAAATAAGCACTTGGAACTACAATTTCCACATCCATTACGGGTTCAAGAATATCTGTACCTTGGTTTTGTAACATCTGTTGAAAAGAAAACATGTTGAAATTGATTGTTTCGAAAATAACTCATTGAATCTATCGTACTATACACTCAAAATGTTTCCTGAGACTATAAACTTGTACACTTACCTTTTGTATCAACTGGGTGGTACCAGCAGTGATAACAGTTTCTAAAGTACCCTTTTCAACAGAAAAATAATGAAGCATCACTTGTACATTGGATACCTATAAGTTAAAAATTCTAACTAATTTATTCAGTTTTGTATTTTTCAACATAATAAGATTCTTGAGACTAACTTTACAGCTTAATCTTGGTCCATTAGCTAAGGCTGCTTCAACACCATTTTTAATTGCCAAAAGATGTTTATGATAAATTGCAGCAATATTTTTAGCAGCCTCCTGCGTTTTATCGAAAATTAAGGTCTCCTCTTTTTTCTCATTTGCTGGAAGAACTGATAATGTAATTGTGAATTTTTGTTCTGTTCCTCCGATCCTCGTGCTGAATTCTAAAGTTTCGGTACATTTTTCTGACATGGTTTCATGATAGTTAATCTGCAGATGACCTAAATCTGCCTTTACTTTATACTCTTTCAGAATTCTGTCTTTGATAATATCTAAATGGAGTTCTCCCATCCCTAAAATGAATATCCAGTTTCAATATTTTTGCTTGTATAGGTTGTAACAACATTTTTCCCCTCAATCTAACCTTTGAATGTGTCTGAAGTTGGCCCTTTTTTTATTGAGCTGAATTGTGATAGGTTTGTGTTGCTTTGTGCCGTTGAATTTTCTTCTTAATTCCTTTCAAAAACAAAGAAATGTGCCAGCCCAGCACTTTTCCAAAAATGGATAAGCCAAGCCCACTTTCGTTTTTTCTCCCCATGAATTAACGAAAAAATTCGTGCTACATTTGTGCCGTGAATATTTTATCGAAAATTCATCAGACTTTCGAATTTCCAGAAAAAATCAACAAATTAGTAGATTGTAGCAAAATCAGCATATTTGGCAACTGTGTGTGTGAGTCAACTTCACACACACTGTTGCCTGATTTTTCTAGAACTCAGTAATTTTTCTCATTTTCTTCATTTGAGATTAAATCTGTTGATTTTTTCTGGAAATTCGAAAGGCAGTCTTTTTAATTCCAAAAGTTTGAATTCTTCCCAGAAAATTCTCTTCAAATGAGGAAATACGAAAAAAAAATCTCTTAATTGAACTCTGTTGAAATACAGACAACTTCGAGGTTTTTTCATTCAAAATACTCATATTTGAGAATCTCCAAGAAGAATCCCATTTCTTCGAAATCTTCGTCAAAAAATAATGGGAGCATTCGTCCAAGACTTTTATCCCAAAATGAATGTTTTTTGAGATATTTAGGAAAAAAGATTTTGTTTTAAATCTTCAAACTCATTCCGAAGGTGTGTTTTTTACTGGAAAATAATTAGCGGTCAACTGAAATTTTTGGAAATCTCTGTTATAGAGAAAATATTTTCTTATAGTGCAGACGAGTTTGAGTATTAGTGAAGTCAACTTGAAGAATTCTCAGGAATGCAGATAAAAATAATTTGTAATAATTTTTAATGCTTCTGAAACAATAATTAACAGAACATGTAACATTACTGAAAATTAAAATTTCCCTACCATGATAAAAAAGAAATCCTCCAGAATTAAGAATTTGCGGAAATTATCCTAAGCTTTGAAAAAAAATCTCGATAACAGAGATTTCCAAAAATTTCACATCACCGCTTATTATTTTCCAGTGAAAAAACACATTAGGAATGGGATTAAAAATTGAAGAAAAAATCGTTTTTTCTGCTCCTATTATTTTTTGACGAAGATTTCGAAAAAATGCGGTTACAATTAAAAAAAAAAGGATTTTTGATATTTCGTCACTTCTAACTTAGACAACGAATTTGTATCATATTCTGAAAATCATGTTATCGGAAAAGAAGCATCAGCCTTTCTCCTCAGAGATTCTCGAAAATGAGAATTTTTAATGAAAAAACCTCGAAGTTGTGTGTATTTCAACAGAGTTCAATTAAGAGAATTTCCTCATTCAAAGAGAATAGTCACAGGAAAATTGAAACTTTTGGAATCAAAAAGACTCAGAATTCAATGGAGAACCTATTCATGCAATAAAAAATGGATCTTTCCATTTCAAAAACGAAAAGCCCACTTTTAGAATTTCAATCCTGAATCTTGTGCGTTTCCTAAAACTATTCTATAAAGCCATATTCTTGAATATGTATATATTTGTATAAAACAAATTTTTAAGAAAAAAAAATACTAATTTGCGGAAAACCTAAAGTGTTTTCGAGAAATATTTAGGTCATAAGACAGCACAAATGTAGCACATATTTTTCCATTCATTTGTAGGAGAAAAAACGAAAGTGCTGGGCTATCTTTTTTTTTTTTTTTCGATTTCGATAAGTTCTGAGCCAACTTCACACACATAACCTTAGAGAGATTTTGATTGAAGCAAAAGATGAAAATCATTGCAGGAAATGTAGAAGTGCCCCATGATTTACCAATTTTTTTTATTCACCTCCTAGTACGGTTTGTCCTGTTTCATGATTTTGGGTGACAGTAAGACTTGGGTCCTCTCTTTGTAGTTCAATTAACGCACTGTCCAGCGCCGACTGATAAGCAGCGCTTTCAGGTTCTATTGAACAAAAGAACACAGGTTCTGGTATTTTAACTTTAATCCCAAACAAATCTTCCATAGAGCCCGCTCTTGATGATTTAGATTTGAGGAATTTTTCTTCAGCTCTCTGCACTGTTGACGCTGAGTTCGAAAGAAAATCTCCCATTTTGGTATACTAAAAATCGATTACAACTTGCAAATTCACCTTTTTTCTAAACATAAATGCATTCAACAAAAATAATCATCGAAATTAATATCATTTTCAATTCCTAAGCTCTCTTGATGTCGCCACTTGTAACATTTTACTCAACTAAACTATTTGCTTCAAATATGGGGATTTTGTTTCTAGGAGGCGATATGGGATACCGATGATGCCTCATATGTTTCGAAAATTTTTTCGGTGTGGCCTCCGCAAAGGCAAAGAATTTTTTGTTTTTCGATTCATTTTTTTTTCTAACAAATTCCTTCTTGTATGCCCATATTTTTTTTTTTCAAAATTTAGAATGTTGATAGTTCTCACCTTTAGGCCAGTTACAACTCCGATATTTCCATTATCAATACAATCTACTTCGTGAAGATCATCAGCAAAGGCTCCATATAAACGACCCACTTGTTCATTTTTATTTTGTGTGACACTGTTTATCCTTTGGCCCTTTTTTATTTTTCCATTATATACCCTGACAAACACCAAAGTTCCTTTTTGCTTATTATGAGATATTTTAAAAGCCTTGGCACATAAATTGTTCTCAAAGTATTTTTGGTAATTGCTGCGTATTTCAGGTGATGGTAAATATAAAACTATAGCATCCATAAGTGCTTGAACTCCAATATTTTTGTAAGCACTGCCCATTACTACAGGAATTATGTTCTACAAAATATGGAAAAAATCAGAATACACATTTCTTATGAAAAAATTTAGAAATTATACCTGATTGAGAGTTTCTTCTTTTAATGCTTTAACAATATCTATCGTTTTAATATTATCTATAGTTTCTTCAGCAATTACTTTTTCAGCTAAAAACTCATTGTATTCTGATATTTTATCAACAATATTTGACCTCACAAACATTGCCTCATTCCATAATTTCGGATCCTCTGCTTCTATAAGAGGAGTTTTCTCTCAAATTTCAAACCACGAAATGATAATTTTTCCATTGTTAGAATATCAATCAACCCTTAAACAACTTAATATTAAAATAAAATTTTTTTTTTTAAACTTCTTGAAACCTGATAGTCTTCCGTCATTTTTTATTGGAATCTGTAAGCACATTGGAGTAACAGACAGCTTCTGTTGAATGGAATCCAAACAAAATTGAACATTTGCATCTGCTCTATCCATTTTGTTCAAAAATATCAACCGAGGCAGATTGTATCTATTAGCTTGTCTCCAGACAGTGAGGGTTTGTGCTTCCACTCCTGAATAGTAATGAAACTATTGTTTACATCACAGTTTATCCAACAATGATGAAAACATAAGCAATTGGTATGTAATTTTGTTTCAATTTCAAAGAATATCAGTAAAATTAGTTGAATATCATTATTTATTAACATGAATACTCTCACAAATCCCAAAATTAATCTAAACTGTGACAGTGGACTGACTGAGATCCAGACTGAGAGTAAACCACTGAGATTGTGCTGTCATCAAGAATAGATGCAGACCGGTTTCTGCATTGTTACCTTTATGCCATTGAACTATTATTTACTAATTTAGATAATCGATCCTCATTGTATTTACCGGCTGAAGCATCTAAAATAAAAACCGCTCCATCTAATACATTTAACGACTGCTCAACTTCCATAGTGAAATCAATGTGACCTGGTGTATCAATCAAATTGAACTGATGATTTCTCCAGTAAAACGTAACTGCAGCTGAAGTAATTGTTATTCCTCTTTCTCTCTCTTGAACCATGAAGTCTGTTACAGTATTTCCATGATGTACTTCGCCCATTTGATTTATGAATCCACTATAGTAAAGCATTCTCTCTGTCGTTGTTGTTTTTCCTGGAAGTTTTTCTCTTAATTTTTGCTGATTCATTGAAAAGAACAATCCGAATATCGACTAACCAGCATCAATATGTGCTAAAACTCCTATATTTCTTATGTTATTAATATCCACTTCTTTTATATTCTTTTTAGAGCAGAATTTTCTTATATTTGAATGAAGGACGTTTCTGATTGAGAATCTCATCTTGATTTATTTTTTGGCAAAGTATTCAATAATTAATGAAAATTTGAGCAGCAATTCCAATATATTTATTGAAAATATCAGGGTATCAGGGAAAAATAGCGCACAAGATGAGGCCGATGAAAGTTAGGTTATATAATCGAATATTTTTGATCGATTTGATCTACCGATAAGTTTTTTTCAACTACTGTAACAAACCGCTCACTGACATAACACATACATAACCTCAATGTCCAAATTTTCAAACAATGAGGAAAACGTAACACTCCCAGTGCTTTTACAAACGATTGGAGTTCTTTAGATATGTAAATTTAAGAAAACATAACAGGATATGGATACCAGATCACCTCTAGAGGGTATATTCAATATCATCGGTGGTGGATTACCGCAAGGCCATGATAAGCCTTTGAAACAAGCAGTGTATAATGCTGTAGCATTGCTTTTGTTATTTTTATGTTGTGCTGCAGGATGGGCTCTCTTTGTGATATTGGAACCTTTCATGAAACCCTTGATGTGGGCAGTTCTTGTGGGATCTGTTCTTCACCCTCTGAAAAGGTCCCTGAGAGAAAAGTTCCAAGATTGGTTTGAAGCGTTAGAAACCACCCAAACGCCTGTAGTGCTTGGTTTACTCTTGTTGCCTATGAATATTGCTAATAATATTTCAGAGTTTATTGGTGATACTCTTGTTAAACATATAAAACTTATTATTTCGTTAACTTGTGCGATAGGATCCCTTCCAGTTGTATATTTTTATACACCTTCTTTCCTTATAAGAATAATATGGAACCTACTATGGTTTCTAGATCTCCTCTTGATATATGTGTTGAATATAACTTCATTTTCATATGTAAGTAACAAATCAATAGCCAGATACATTGTTCACAGTAATAAAAATCAGTGTAATCATGCGACTGTTTCAGATATTTCTTGGACTGATTCTTTATATGAGTTTAGTTTATTGTTTATGGACTCCAGAAAACAATCAAGTTTTCCATTTAACAGCAGTTGGCGTATGGCTGATTATATGTCTTACCATTGCAAACCAGTTTGGTTCTTATGCTCTTCCAGTTTTTGCAGCATTCCAAGTTATAATATTAGGAGGATTCTTCTCTGAAATCTATAGCATTTATGAAAAGAAAAAAGAAGAAGGTGAATTTCATTTGGTATATTGCATCAATCGGCTTGGATTAATGTACATCTCATATTGAATATCATTGCACTGCTTAGCTTAACCGAAATTCTTCCTCTAAGATTGTGACCTGTTTGGCAACAATGTATTTCTGCTCACTTTCAATAACTCAGCTTAACTTATGACTTTTCGTGTTTTAGTTACTTTTAGCAAATTTCTCTGTTAAGATTTATTAAGTCAGCTCTCTCATTCTGAATATCGAATATTCTCAACGAAAATTGCCAACAGAATATTTTTTGGTTAGGATAGGTTAGGTATTAGAATTTTATTGATTATTACAAAGGAGAAATGCAACAGACTAATTAAGTGCACCAACTTTATTTACAAAGAAACCAATAATGTTGATTCATTACATTGTTTAAAAAAAAAACAAAAGTATAGGGAAAATAATACTATTAAATGTAGGCTATGTATCATCACCTATGCAAGTTCTTATGTGAATCATTCTTTTAATTAAATGGTTAATTTTGGGACTCATATGGTGTTTAGAAAAAAATTTTCGGGAAAATCCAAGAGTGCTGGGCCAACTTCACAAACACTGTTGCCAGGCATACTGATTAATCTACTAATTTTTCTTATTTTTTCCATATGATCGAAATTTTGGAAATCTGACTGGCACAAGTTGGCACACTTGCAGCACAATTCAATGAAACAATTTTCGTAGGAAAAAAAAGAAAAGTGAAGGTTGACCTTTTTTCATTTTTGTAATTTACCGGAAAATTTTAAGAATTTTCTAGATAATATTTACGGAACTAGACATCACAAATGTGGCACAAATTTTTATATTCTTTTGTGAGGAGAAAAAACGGGGCTAGGCTATCCTTTTTTTTTTCAATTTTGAAGAATTTGGGAACCTAGACAGACTTTCGTGCTACATGTGTAGCACAATTTTTTTTAGTCATTGGAATCCAATTTTTTGAAAAGGGCTCAGTATATTTTTGTTCCAGATAAAGAAATTAGCATTTGGAAATTGATGGTTTCCGCATTTCAAGGAGGATTGTACGATGACACGTCTGTTGAAGAAAGTGACTACAATTCCGAAAATGATCGTGAAGACAGTGATAACGAGAATGTTGAATCTAAGCCAACTTCTACAAAGGTGAATATTCTGCAAATAACAATAATTAGAAATTGTGCATATATTTTTTTGAATATTGCATGGTGTTTCAAAAAAAGGTGACCCTCCCTCCAGGATAGATATAAAAATGAAAAATAATAGGAGTTTGTTCAGTAAAAAATAATAATATTCAATAGGAGTTTGTTCATTAAAAAATATTCGTATCGCCATCCGTATTCAAGATACAGGGGGCGTTGAAAAAGAAAAAATATACACATTTTTTACGATTTTACCGAAACTACTATCAACATTGTGATGAAATTTTATTCGAATATGTTTTGGAATCCAATACATCCCATGGGTATGTTTTGATGTCTGACTTTCATAGAGGGCGCTTGTTACAACTGTTAATCAGTTGAGTAACCATTTTCCCGATCGATGGATTGGTAGAGGTGCAAAAGCTCCGATTCATTGGCCTCTTTGGTGATGCGATTTTAATCCCTTGGATTACAAAATTTGGTCGTACCTTGAAGGAAAAGTTCATGCAAGAAAACGAAGGACAGAATTCAACGTCACTCCAATGACACCATAGCTGACTCCCAAGCGTTACGAATGTTGAGGGATTTTTTAGAAAAAAGGATAGATTTGTGTATTCGTGAAAACGGAGGAAATTTTAACACTTACTCTAATTTGATTTTTGTTTTGTTTTTAGTCTTTTTTTTTATTTTCTTGTGATTTTTTGTTCAATTAATACATTCATCAGTACTTTATGCCAGCATCGATTATTACATCATTATTTTCAAATCAAAATATTCCGAAAACGGGGCACAGTATCGAGTTTCAGGAGTACCTTTTTGGTGTGAAATTGAATGATGTTTAAGATGGTTGAAAATTTAGCTCAATAAAACTAAGATCAAAAAAGTTATGTTCAGAACAACTATGTAACTAGCGCCTTCTATGAGAGTCAGACATCAAAACACACTCATTGGATGTATTAGATTCCATAACATATTCGTAGAATATTTCATTACAATGTTACCAGTAAAAAATGTGTAGATCTTTTTTCTTCTTCAACGCCCTGCCCTGTATCTTGAATACGGATGGCGTTACGAACATTTTTTACAAAACAAACTATTATTTGTCAGTTTTCTATCTATCCTAGAGAGGGGGTCACATCTTTTTGAAACACCCTGTATTCTGACTGACAAAAAAACTGCAACACCCAGAAGGAGCTATCCTAATCTGAAAGTTTTTTTGAATCTCCTTGAACAGCTGGTTTGTTATTAAATTAAAAAAATTTGCAAAAACCGACTAAAATATTTAAGTAACAAAAAAGCTGACATGAAAAAACCTTGACGATTTTTTCTCTAAATTTTTATCATTTACTTCTTGCTAAACTATATGTCTACCAAACTATACAGGGTTATTCACGAATATGGCTCTATAGGATATTTTTATTAAAGACACAAGATTCAGGAGTGAAATTCTAAAGATGAGCTTCAAGTAAGAAGACGACTTCTCATATATTTTTTGAACGTTCTAGGACCTCCGGTTTTTCCGGAAGTGACATCAACTTTCGTTTTTCAAATGGAAAGACGCATTTTTTATTAATAATAATAATAATAGTTTTTCATTCTCATAATCAATATATAGAGGATAACAAGAGAAGAGAACAAGTCACAGTTACAACACCTCATCGAGAAGTAAAAAACTCATTCAAATTATATGGCTCTAGATTCAACAAAAACTCTAAAGCGATTTTGTTGAAATTTTTCAAATTGTTAATTGACTGGATAGATATTGGAAGAGAATTGAAAATTTTCATGTACATAAACGCGACATTATTCTTGGTGAGAGTAATAGATAAATAGATCCTCCATTGAATGCTGAGGGATTTTTATTCTAAAATTTCAGAATATGATACAGGAGGTCACAAATTCTTTGTCAAAGTAAGAAGTGACGAAACATAAAACATCCGTTTTTCCAAATTGGAAACCCATTTTTTCGAAGAATTTTCGAAATCTTCGTCAAAAAATAATTGGAACATACGTCCAAAACTCTTATCCCAAAATGAATATTTTTCGAGATATTCAGGAAAACCGATTTTTACTTCAATTGTCAATCTCATTCTGAATGTGATTTTCTACTGGGAAATAATAAGCGGTGAAGTGAAATTTTTGGAAATCTTTGTTATCGCGAAAATATTTTCTTGACCGCTTATTATTTCCCACAAAAAAAAACACATTCGGAATGAGATTGAAAATTGAAGACAAAATCATTTTTCCTGAATATCTCGAAAAATATTCATTTTGGGATAAAATTCTTGGACGTATACTACTATTATTTTTTGATGAAGATTTCGAAAACCTGGGAATTCATTGGATTCCAATTTGAAAAAAACGGTTTTTTGATGTTTCGTCACTTCTTACTTTGACAAAGAATTTGTGACCCCCTGAATCATATTCTGAAAATCACGCTATCGGAAAAGAAGCACAAGCCCTTCTTCTCGGAGATTTTCAAAAATAAAAAGTTGTATGTATTTCAACAGAGTTCAATTTTGAGAGTTTTTTTTTCGTATTTCCTCATTTAAAGAGAATTTTTTCGGTAGAATTCAAAGTTTTGGAATCGAAAAGACTCGGAATTCAATGGAATGCAATAAAAAATGGGTCTTCCCATTCAGAGGCGTAACTGGGCGTGGGCGACCGCCCACGGCCCTGAGCCCTTGAGGGCCTCGCGGCCCAATGATCCTCTTCCCTTCTAAGATGAATTATTTTATTTACATATGAATCTATATGAAAACACAAATCTTAATACCTACATATATCAGTTTACCCTGATCGCCACCTGAGGGCGACAAGAGCGTATCTCGACCGACATAAATTAGAACAATTGCTATGAAAGCAGCGATGAACGATGAACCTATACCAGGTATCCCAGATTGCTTTATTTTGACTGTTTCTGGATTAAATAGGGAAAAATTTTGAAAGAAGTTCCGGGCTCGATTTTCGTGAAAACACCATAAACCGTTTCATTATGGGGGCGCACCCAGGATTAGTTTTCGAGGAAGGCTCCATCAAACATACATTTTTGACATATGATAGAAAGTCTCAATTTATTTTTAACGAAAATGAATCTCAGGGGGGAGGGCTGCAGCCCCTTTGGTTCCCTCCCTGGGTTCGCTTCTGTTTCATTATATCTTATTTTTTTTTAGGAATTACTAAATTTTGATATTTGATCGCTTTCGAGAATGTGCCGTAACATTTTCATTTACGAAAATATCTGAAAACGATTGAAACTTTTTACTGGCTGTTTTCACTGGAAATAATACATTAATGGCCGGTTTCCGAGGTCTTTTTAACGGTAGTTTAACTATTCGATAACTTTGACGGATGGATTAACTTCGATAAACTCAGTTTATTTTAACGCGACGATTTTGGCAGTTATAGGGCGGGTTTCACAAAGCTTTAATTGTACGATTAAAAAACCTTACGTAAATTCGAACCAATCGAATCACTCGTTTTGAAATTTCAACGAATCGCGGTGGCTCCAATTAATTTAACGGTACGATCGAAGTTTTGTGAAACCGACCCATAATGTTGGATTTTGAACCTCACTTTTGCTGCAAGTTTTGTTTTGAGATTACTCTGATTTGCGTGTTTTGGTTTAGAAAAATGAATGTGAACATAATGTACTGTTGTGGAATGATGGAATATATAGGAAGAATTATGATCTAGTTTCAAGTTCCAGCGATCATGAGATGAGACAATGCATCATGAACAATATTTCTGCAACCACATTCGTAAATCGAAATGTTTACAGTTACAAATGATTAATTTGAAAATAAATACGGGTTGAACAAGCAAAAAGCAAACAGTTATATACATTCGTCATGAATTGAAAATGTATTAGATTCATTTTCTCAGAGAAAATACAACAGAACTTATATCAAGACAAGAAATCCAATAGTTAAAACAAAAGGCATTTGGTGTGGGGAAACTTAGTCAGAAGTTAAATTGTGTTATATATCATAGCCAGAGCAGTGCTTCACGATATAGCTTTGCAAAATACAAATTATTTATGAACTTCAAGATACATCTTCTGTAACCACGAATAATGAAATTCCTAGTTCGATCAAGGAAAATAATCTTCGGAGAACAACTGTTACCCAGTATTTGAGGTAAGTAATGGCTAGAATGTAATTAATAACAACAGGTTATACAATGAATCATTAATTTTTGGTTTGTTGACATTTTTACTGAAGTTTTGAGTTGTAACGTTGAAGTTCTATTGTTTTTAATCGGAGCACAACATATTACAATTGCACTTCAATCTTTTTCAGTGATATGTCCAATTGCAATAACTCTTGTGTTCTCATTAATTAATTAAATTATTTTTTAATCAAAAGACCATTATTTTCGTTTTCCAAATTCTACCTCACAATTTATTTGGCAATTTTATGAATAACTTTCTTTTTTTCAGTTAGAGACATCTGCCTCTTGAAGCTGATTGGAATTGGGAAAGGATAACCCGTACCCTCAGTTTGAGATGGCTCATTTACATTGTCACCCTCTTCGATTATGGTCACACAGCAGGTTCACATTGCTGCCTTCGTTATCTACATCTTCAATTATGGTTGCTTCTCTAATGCACTCAAGATTCAAAATCTTACTGTGTTAAACTGGTGGCTCGAGTTGTACAACTTGGCCTTGAAGTTTCTGTTTACTCCCTATTCTTTTACATGTATATTGAACTAGTTAAGATTTCTCACATTGGGCTTTTATATTATTATTGAATTTCAATAAACTCTATTTTTTCACCTGTTTCATAATAAGGGGACCTCTACATCATTGAACAAAGATTTATATAAATATATATGAATAAACCTGAATTAATAAATGTTATCTCATTATTTAAAGAAAAAATCCTATAGGTCAGGGGTGGCCAAATTTTTGACCTCTGAGGTATAGTGTTCAAACATATTTCTTGCGGACGACTGTAAGGTAGAGTTTACAAGGGAAAATTAAAATATTTTAGCAATAAATTCATGACTATTATGAATTTGAATCAACATACAACTTGCGAGTGACTGCAATGTAGAGTAAATTAATAAGTACTTTGAATTTAAATGTTACAATTCATGCTAAATTATGTTTCTGGGCGAATACTTTGCACTGCAATTTATCATTAAGATAATAATACTTTCAAAAATTGTTTTTTCTTGAGTTTATTTATCTCTCGGAAGCTTCCTAAAGATGTTTCACTTCTGACCACCTCTGCTATTATAAGTGGTGATTCATCTAATTATCCCTCATGATCCCTTCCCCTTTTTCTAATTATCAATTAAATCATGAAGTTGCTTATAGTTTCTAGTTCTTAGGACCAATAACACAACTAGCATTGAACCGTCTTGTAATTTCCAACCATGCTTCTTTCCTTTGATTCAGTGTTGAGCCCTTTTTTGTGCTCGATGATGTTTGTGCACTCTTACGCAAAATCCAGGAAGCAACATTCTTTCATGCTCTATCAAATTCTCACTACGTTTTGATCCTTTCCACAAAAAAAACTTTTTTTGCTCAAAAAAAAATTCATTCAACACTATCAAGACAGATAATATGTAAAAACTTGATATTCTGTCTAGAAAACTTCCACAATTTGAATTTTAGGAGTGGAGTTTCGAATAATGTTTTCAAAATTTATCGTTGAAATATGTATTTGCATGTGGCGACATCTGTTGAGCTAGAAACAAACTTGTGATCCAGTCGATAATCATCAGTTATCTATTCGATAGTTAACGGACGACAGAAAAATACCTCAGAAACGCAGTCAGGTTTAACGGGAGTTTATCGGTTGGTTAAAATTATCGAATCGTTTACTATTGGAAGGTTATCTCAAGAGCTCGGAAACCGGCCCTAATAGTAATAATATTTATGACGTTTATTCAACCAGTAGTTACATCTCATATTGACACAAAAAAGAAAAAAAAACAATTTTCACATATCTCCAATTCATTCTATGTATAAATTCAGGGTGTCCGGGGAATAACTGTACATACTCTTAGCACAGATGGAGTTGGACTAGGTGATTACTGATTGACCATAAAAAATTAATTTCTAGATTTCCCTAGAAAGTTGGATTGTCCCCTAGAAAGTTACAGGGTGATTTTCCAACTTCATGGAAATACTTAGACCATCACAAAATCCAAACTTATTCACGGATAATATTGAAACTTGAGAGGTTATTGGCACATGCTGAGGTCGAGTAAGAAAGATATCAATTATTTCATTATTCCAGGGCTGGACTCTTTAATCTTCATTCAAAGTGTTCAGGGTAAAACGAACACTTTGTATTTCGAATTACAAATAATTGATTCCCTTTTTAGAAAGTAGCTGAATTATGCTTCAATTTGTGATATCGCTTGACGTTGTCACATAAACAATTATTTTTTGTGAATGTTTGAATTTGGATTAAGTGCTAAAAATTTAATTTTTTACTATGAAGAGAACTGAAAATCTCATGTTTGAATATAAAATGCGGAAGTATTAGTAGAAAATTTTCAGAAGTGTTCAGAGCTTAAATAAGCACATTCCATAACGAAACAAAAACAAATTAAAGAAACCAAAATATAGTAAAGAGTACCTAATAAAAATGAAAATCGTAACGAATGAATTGCTGAGTAAACGTTATTTCAGAAGTGGTTCGAAATGGAAAACCATTAGCTTGTATACATTTCTCTTGATGAATGTGCAAATTGGATACAGCCTTGCGAATCATATCGCCATTATTTCTTAAATATCGCAGCAGCTGATAATTCTGTTCATCAGCGATTCTCTTGACCGAATTTCTCCAGAATGTACCATATCCTTCAATTTTTCCCATGAAAAATAATCTAGCGGGTTGAAATCTGGAGGTACTCCTCGATTTATTAATTCAGTTAGAGGTTTTTACATTGGAAGAAGTGTCACTTTGTTGTCGAACACCCGGTATACATACGAATAATTCTGAAATATGCTCATGTATACCCTATACAATTCACCAATTTTTTTTACGAAATATACCTTCATGTACTCCATCGCAATGAGATCCGCGTCTGGGATGGCCACCCAATATTTCAACAAATTATTATAGTCCTCGCCATCATTAACTTTTTTAAGAAAATTTATTACAGTAGAATCCGTTTATTATGACGCCGGCTATACTGACCAATCGCTCATAATGACGCAAATGCAGTGCTAAGTTTGGTTTCATTCAAAACTCCTTACAATAGGGTCCGGATTGAATGACTTCGCTTATAATGACATGTCGCTTACAATGACATGATTTCAGATACAAGAACATGATTTTTCGAAAATTTTTCCGGTTATAGTGTCCGCTTGATCCATTTCTCAAGCCACCCTACCCTTTTTAATTCGATGAGGCTTGATACGATACGAGGCATACGCGTGCCGACATGCTTTTTAGTATAATCCAGATCCTTGGAGAGATTATTGGTGTTTTGTGGACAAAATGATGAACATTGAAGCCATTTCTAGGTTGTACAATGGTGTAAGAAGCTATTATTTCAAGTCGAAAAAAAAACAAATCCAAACTAACATTTCAGATTATTTTTCTGAAAACTGAAAAAGTTCTTTATATTTATTTTTTTTGTAAAAGAAGCTAATTTTTTTTCAATAAAGCAAATCCAAATTTGTCGTTCTTTTCTCAAACTGAATCCAAGAAAAAAATCAATTTTGCTGAAATTCTGCGCTTCCGGTTATTATGACGTATTTTTCATTTCCCCTCGATGTCATTAAAAGCAGATTTTACTGTATTTATTTTCGACCTCCGCAAGATGACTAAGTTCTGTTCATGTCAATAAATTCAATTTTTCGAACCTTATCCAAATTCAAACATTCAAATAATTGTTGATGTGACAACTTTAAGCGATACCACAAATTGAAACATAATTTAGGTTCTTTCTAAAAAGCAAATCAATTATTTATAATTCGAAACACAAAGTGTTTGTTTGACACTGAATACTTTAAATGAAGATCCGGCCCTGGAACAATGAATTAACTGATATCTTTCTGACTCTACCTCAGCATGTACCAATAACCTCCCAAGTTTCAATAATATCCTTCAATGAGTTTATATTTTATGATGGTCTAAGTATTGCCATAAAGTTGGAAAATCACCCTGTAGCTTTCTAAGGAAATCCAGAAATTAACTTTTTATAGTCAATCAGTAGGTAATCACCTAGTCCAATTCTATCTCTGGTAAGAGTATGTATAGTTATTTCCCGGACACCCTGTATACTGTTGAAAAACAGTATGAAATGTCTTGTGAGGAAAATTCATGAATCATTATGATATAAACAAAAATTCATACTGTATTTACAAAGGTATACAAAGAAAAACCAATGATAATCTGGTATGAGCTATAGTTAATTTTTCGTCGTTAAGTATTATATACATTTTTGTGTTTCGTTCACTTAGGGTGGATAAAAAAACTTTTTTATTGTAAAAAGGAAAGCATTTTTTTCATTTAATATCATAAAAAAATTAGAGATAAAAAAATTAAAATAGTAGTCCCAGTAAAAGATAGTCTGTAAAAAATTTTAATGGATTTCAAATGTTTTTGAAAATAAAAAAGTTATGGCACATCTTCGAAATCGATAAAATATCAAAATTTTGTTTAATTATTATCTTCGAAACAAATGAAGATATCGTGAAGCGGTTTCCACTACTGGTGTTTCAACGAAATCGAGTTCAAGACTGCTTTCAAAGTTTTTATCTATCTAGTCTAGATGTTCTAGAAACAGCCAAAATCAAGCAATTTGGGATACCCTGTACAGTTGTACAGTCCTCCAGGAGTCGATATGAAACAAGTTTTCTCTACTGCATAGTTGACTTAATAATTAGAAATATCGATTCAAGATTCATTGAATCAACACTTCGAAACTTTTGGTTTTCTCTATTGTCTGTAAAAAAATTTCAAGTATGCCTATGCAGCATAGTCAGAAGTGAGAGATGTCAATGTAGGTGTGCCACAGGGATCAATTCTTAGACCTATCCTTTTCATGATTTATATTAACGACTTACCATCAAATATTCCATCTACTGCTACTATCTTGTATGCCGACGATACCAGTATTCTGAACACGGCACCAGCCCATGACAGCTTGGGAGGGCAGTCGGAGGCATCCTTGAGGTCAGCGGAGGTCTGGTTTAGTGCAAACGGCCTGAAGTTAAATACGTCAAAAACTCAGAAATTGAAATTTGTTTTGATTGGCCACGAAGCGCGAGCTCTGAATCTGTTGGGGATTATTGTTCAGGATAACCTCAGCTGGAATGGACATATAACAACTTTGACTGGCAAATTATCCACGGCTTTATTCACTATAAGAAGAATGAAAGCAGTTGGAACATCGGATATTTGCAAATTGGCATACTATGCCAATTTTCACTCAATTGCATCTTATGGTGTCCTTTTGTGGGGCCCTAGCCCCGGACTTCGAAAAATTCTTCTGAAACAGAAAGAAGCTGTGAGAATTATCTGTGACATATCCAGAACAACCAGTTGTCGAGAATACTTACCATGACGTTTGTATACATATTGGAATGCCTAAGGTACGTCCATCGAAATAAAGAAAAGTTTGCACGGAATAGCGATTATCATCAATACAACACAAGAAACAGGAATGACTTGGTGGTGGAGTACCATAGACTGAAGGCTACACAAACTGCAATGAATTACTGGTGTTTGATATTTTACAATAAAATCCCTACTTACCTGAAGGACTCACCTTACGAAGGATTCACAAGGAAAATGAAGAGTCTTCTCTTGCAGAGAACTATTTATTCCGTTGACGAGTTTCTTGACTGCGATATGTGATAGGTTTATGAGGACGTTTACTATTGATATTAAGATGTTAGTCAATTGCATGTGATTTTTTGTTTTTTTTTAGATTATCAGATAACAGAACGAAAACAACCTGGCAAATCATGAAAAAACTGACAACCAACTCCAACTATGAGACATATCCAAAAATTCCAACGGGAGACCAGATGAAACTTGCAAATGAATTCAACAAATATTATGTCAATATGACATCTAGCATCAGGGTAAACCAACCCCACGAAGAAAATGCCAACAACATAAAGAGAGTGGATAAATCAATCTACATATTTCAGATATCACCTCAAGAAATAATAAGAACAGTCAAGTCTATGAAAAACAACTTTTCCAAAGGTTATGATGAAATTCCTGTACATCTATTAAAAAATACAATCTCAGCAGTCGCAGAAATCATTGCTTACATAGCAAATAGAGCATTTGTCGAAGGAATATTTCCAGATGCTCTGAAGTTGGCACTGGTCAAACCTATCTTCAAAAAGGGAAGCAAGGAAGAATTGAAAAAGTACTGGCAAATCGTCTACTATCTTTTTTTGTCAAAAATAATGTACTATCCGCTCACCAACATGGATTTGTCAATACAAGAAGCACAGACACTGCAATATTTCAACTTACTCATGAAATTATAGATGCTTTCGAAAGAGGACACATTCCTATTGCTTTATTTTTGGATTTGTCCAAGGCTTTTGATTGTGTGGACCAGAAGATATTGCTAAACAAGCTTGAAATATATGGAATTCGCGACAGACAATTGAAATTATTGGAAAGTTATCTGGATCACAGAACCCAAAAGATACTACTAGAACACAACACACAAGTAATAACATCCTCCGAACTGGAAATCACAGAAGGAGTAATACAGGGCAGCATACTGGGTCCACTATTATTCATTGTCTACATTAATGATCTACCACAAATAGAGACAAAAATTAAGCAACAACATATGCAGGCAGATGCTGAAGAAACCGACCCTACTGAATCATGCAGCATCACTATTTACGCAGACGACACAAATATAATAACCGCAGCTAAAGATACCCATACAACCTTGAGAAACATAAAAGCAATATTCAACGAAGTAGACAAATGGTGTAAATGTAACAAACTCATACTAAACCTAAACAAAACTGAGTGTACCATTTTCCATACTGAACACACTGGTCACACTATACCAAAAATTATTACACTACAAAATGAAGATATAAAACCCTCAGATAATGTGAAATTCTTAGGAGTTTGGCTTGATAAAAACATGAAATGGAAACCACACATAGAACAACTTAATAAAAAACTAAACAGTATTATATATACTCTAAAAGTTATGAGAAACCACGTTGACGTAAATGTAATGAAAACCCTCTACAATGCAAATTTTCAATCACTTATACTCTATGGAATTATTTTTTGGGGAAATAGTTCCCAAAACAATAAAATATTTATAACACAAAAACAAGCTATTAGAGTTATATATAACATGAAATATCGGGAATCATGTAGAGGAGTATTTAAGGAAAAAGGCATACTGACAACAACTGCAATTTACATACTGAAATGTCCCTTTTCTTACGCAACAACAGAGAACTATTTAATCACTACGAAAATCACAACAACACAAGGAAAACAATTCCATACATGTACCCAAAAGTAAAACTGGCTCTGACACAAAACAACACGAAATACATGTGCATCAAAATCTACAATTCTCTACCCAAACATATACACGAGACAAACAATAACATGTTCAAGAAAGAGTTGATCAAGTTTTTGGTGAATACAGAACCTTACAATATTGAGGAATTTTTTGAGTCATGTAGTTCTCAGAGAATTTGACCTATCACATTTTTGAGTTTCTTTTGTTTAAAATGACGTCAATCTTTTGCAGAATATATTGTGTATACTTTATAATTTTGCTTTGAGAAATAAAGGAATATTATTATTATTATTATTATATATTTATTTCTTATTATATTGAGGAGCCATGTAATCCGAAATTTTCATTTTTGATGGCAAATAAATATTATTATTATTATTATTATTATTATTAGTCTTAAACATTGTCAATATTTAGAGATGGTCCTGAGACTGGCAGTAGTGACATACAGCCATATGAATCATATGAGGAATTAGGAACAATGGTACCCATATACCTGACTTCATTGAAGATGTAGGATAGCTTTTCCAATATAAAGTTAAAAACAACATGCAAGAAGTTTATCCAAATATGTATACAGCGAACTCTCGATAAATCGAACATCCATTAGTCGAACTCATAGATAAGTCGAACAGTTGTTTTGGACCCGATTCATACTTATCTTACCCAGTGTATTTTCACCTCAATGAGTCGAACACTGTTCTTGGGTCTAGAGGGACTAATAAATGAGTCAAACTGCTGGAAGGGTCATCGAGAGAGGCTCCACCATAACTTCTTTGAGTAGAACTTTTTGATCCAATGAATTAGACCGGAGAAAATTCGGTTCGCAAATAAATTACCACACGTAATGAATATCATATGATTTTTCGACCTCTGAGGACATATTTCCAGTGTATCTGTATGTCAAATAAACGCTCGTTTTTCATTGATGATGATGTCGTGTTTACTTGAGTTTTTCTCTCAACGGGTCGAACTCCCACCACAATAACTGAGCCGAACAATAGATAAGTCAAACAGCTCTTATGGTCCCTAGGAGTTCGACTTATCGAGAGTCCACTGTATAGAAATTCAAATTTTATTGATCATGGCGGTGAGTAAAACCTCTGCTGAAAATTCTCATAATTAAAACTGATAAAAAATCATCTGTGAAATACAATGTATCAGACTTTCTGCTTTGCCAATCTTCTCTATCGAAACGGATTTAATATCTCAGCTGGACTATGACGGTATAATGAAGCAGTCTAGTGAGACTAGAAGTCGACAATTTTCATTTGGGGTTTACTTCATGACTCGTCACATGATTTTTATTAAATGTTAGGCAATTTCACTTGTTCCTTATGGAAACCTTTTTCTTTCAAGGGGCCTCGCAAATTTTATTTCGCCCACATATAATTGAGGTCTTGTTACGCCTTTATTCCCATTTGAAAAACGAAAATTGATGTCACTTCCGGAAAAACCGGAAGTCCTAGAACCTGCAGAAAACAACGAGAATTCGTCTTCTTCCTTGAAGCTCACCGTTAAAATTTCAATGCTGAATCTTGCGTCTTTCCTAAAATATTCTATAGAGCCATATTCGTGAATAACAAAAAAAAAATTTAATTCAAACAACTCCTTCTGACTTGTTGCAATTTATCTGTCAGCAAATATAATTTGGAAAAGAAGGAAAAACATTAGAATCATTCCAGAAGGCAGAAAAGTGTCCTGAAAATATTCCGAACGAGCCACTTCCGAAAAAAACTAAAATGAAGAAGCGAAAAGTGAAGTTCAACAAACGAAGAAAACGAGCGATCCTTTAACATTGGAACTGTTTGAAAGCTCCCCGAAAAAACACGAGAATCTAACTAGAGCAGCTTCCGAAATCAGTTGCAAAAGATTGGAAGCCCTCAAACAAGGGATTCACTTCGTCAGTCCAATAAATCCCAGGATAGCAAAGGCGAAGGACTCGAAGTACTCCAAATTCCATCGGTCTTTCTCGCAGTCGCATGTTTATCCTAACCACAACATCAAAACCAACTTGCTCTACTTTGGAATGAATTCCTACAGAAGAAAACTGGTCGAACACATTGAGGAGGACAAAAATGGCAGTACTTTTTATTTATACTCCGTAATGTGGGCATGCGCTGCGATGTTATTCTGGAAGAATGTTGTGCTTCTCCCTCTCTTACCTTTACCGATATTGTTTTATATTATCAAACATATCGGATCATATTTGCGCATTTGGCAATATTTATACACTCATTTTTGTTCTATCAAAGCTGTGGTCCAAGCATGGTTGTGTGAGAGACACGACGCCCTTGTGCCTATTCCTATAAGAGGACTTTACAAAATAATCCACAAAATAAATACGTCAATCAAGAATGTAGTTAGAGACAGCATCGACACTGTTTCCAGCTGTGTTGTGATACTAGGCCTGATTGTTTTCTTGTTTTGTGCTTCAGTTTTCATCATCGTACAGGTAAAACATATTGACAATATAATAGTTATTTATGATACAAGTGCAGAAGGCATTGATACTCTTACACGAGTTCAAAATTCAAGAGCGAGCCACGAAGAGGCGAGTTTTGGAATGAACGAGTGTTAGAATGAGCCTTCTGTATGAGTATCATACATTATTTCCTCTACTTCGCAAATTTTTTATCGAAATTAATGAAATATTGCCGTAAGTATCGTTTAGTAATTTTTGCTTCGAAAAATATTGATTTGTAGAACTGTTTTCTATCTCATGAAATTTGACAGATGTTAATAAATCCGTGGCAGGAGGCCAACATGTCATCAATAAATATTACTGAAAACAGTGTTAGAATGAAATTAGAATGAAATATTCTAAAATTGTTTTGTTTTACAAAATGAACGGATTTGACACATAAGTAGGGAAAAATATATTTTTTTTCTACAAACGTCAAAAAATGACAAGGTTCGCGCATTGACAACAATATGCGAAGTGACCCTTCCTCTCGCCCTTTATTCACTTTCCTTCGTTACCATGAATCCATGCGCGAAGAAGTATGCGAAATACTTAATTTGCACACTGCATATGGGATTTTTATAATTTAACTTTTATGATCCTAAATCTAATAAAAATCCAAGAAATCATTTCTTTATTAATGTATAACAATAATTAAAGCTTCCAAAGCAACTGCCGTGGAGGTGGCAGCACTGTATCCTGAAATTTCACAGTCTAAAATTTAATTTGATATTTGAATTTCATTGATGATAGAATCTTCCACGTATCTTTCGGCCACAGTCGAAGATTTCCATTCTCCATGTCGCTTCAAAACACATATATCGGCATTGTCACGGCTGATTATGTGGCTGATTTTCTCCAAAACCAATGGCCCGTGTAGGATTCAGGATTTGGCAATTTCAGGTGTTTTGCTACTAAGCTAGGCATCTTTCCAATACTATTTATGCCAACAACTTGGTTAAGAAACTCTTATTTTGATACTTCAAAAACAATTGGCGACTGGTAGCATACCTTGGACGAAAAGCCGCATATTTTCGGTAAATGTCAAAATAATCTAAATTTGAAACTCTAAAATTTCATTGAATATTCGTTTTTGTATCGGGTAGTTTAACAATAAAAATTGAATTTTTATCTTCCATATCATCGACCGTCATTTTAGTGAGAAATATCCAGTATTAAAACAACCTAAAAGGAAATCAGTAATTTGAAAACACATAAAACAGTAATAAAAAATCTACTACCTTAACCAACAAATTGGTTTCATCACCGCCTCTCTCATGAATTGTTCAACTTCCTCTATAGTCGATACCTTAGATTTCTCAGGATGCTTTCGAATTGACAATTTTTCAAATATGGAACCAACTTGGTAAATTTCTTAAAATCGACTTTTTCTTCAACATTGAGTGCGTTGCTTTCAACATAGAATATATTGCCGATAACTTGGAAGACTTCTGCTTCTTAGACTTCTCCGCCAAATATGCCAACAGCACATTTTCGGATGATTTTCTGGCTTTGTTTGCTTCACTGCTTCACACCACTCTTAAAATTGCTGATATGCTTTTTCATACTTGGCGCCTCGATTTCTGCGGTAAAAGATTTGGAATTACTGAATAGACCGCATCTATCAAGTTGGGTGGGGTACTGCTTACTTCATCGTCGCTCAAAATTTCCATTATTCTACAGTTATAAATATCACGCACGAAATTGACGCGAATAAAAAGTCACTCCGTCATAATTCTCAAAACTCTGACTTTGAAATAATTATCAAAAAATGCCATTTTATTTCCATAAATACAGTAATTACTTGATTTGGAAAAACAGTTTAAGCCATTTCGATTCTATTTTTCATATTAAGCTAAGTATGTTACTTATTTTAGAAAAAGATTTTTGACGTTTGTAGAAAAAATTTGTTTTTGGACCCCATGCGCGAAATACTTTGGTGACCTCAGTTATTTTTCCAACTTGTCTGCGCCTCGTTAAAAAAAGTCAGTTCTCAATCACCAAAGTAGTATTTCGCGCACAAGATACAAAAATTACTATTTTCTCTACGGTTGCTTTCCAGATTTACGCAGAGGCCATAATGCTGGTTCAAATCTCCAGTAATATCATAAATCAGACGGTTGTGCATAATCCTGAGTTGAGGCAACTTTTACCTGATACTTTTGACGACACATTGGACTCAATTTTGGACAACGCTTATCTCTATGGAAGAGAGGGAATATCAAAAGCGGTAGGTTCTTTATTTTTTTATGAGGTCATTTTCGAAATTTTCTTGATGGGAATGAGTAATATTTTAATTCCTATGAACGAATTAATATTTTACTTTTTCGACTGAATAATGTTCCAATCGTACCTAAATTATTTTAAGAGATTATATTTCCTACTAGATGGCCGCGCAACTTCGTCTGCCCAAATCGACTATTAAAATTATTATCATTATTATTATTCCAATATTTTCTTCAAACACGAAAAATCTTGAAGAAGCCTAGATCCTGATTGCCACACTGCCTACCAATTGTTTTTCCCTAACTTTTCGTATACGTCCTATACCTAAATAACTGAAACTATGTTCCTATAATCAAATAATCAGTCAACCCCCTCAATGCATTGGCCCTCCCGTGATGCGGTTTCTTATGTCAGATCTTTTTTCTTTTCGGCATCGCCAATTGAAATTAACCAAGTTGACAAAAAAGTTCTCGCACATTTTGAGGTTGTATCTATCACAAAATATCAACTATATAAAAGAGGACGTAACACGTAACTTGACATGTCACTTTCACAAATGATCCCCGAAGACGATAATGACGTAGATAACCGAACATGATACTCGATGTTTATCGAATTATTAATTGATTATTTATTATTAATTGATAACATTGGTGATTTTTGCAAGCTTTGCGTCGTCCTCATTTCAAGAAATTATTGAAATCGAGAAAAAGATGTAACGATGTTATAAATAATGTAAAATCAATTTACTCTTACCTTCTGAAAACACAAAAAAAACCGGTTCATCGCTCGAAATGGAGGAGCATTCCAGTGGGATCTTCTCGGGGATAACGCGCGCTCTCATACCGCGTTGTCACGCTCGATACAAAATCGGAATTCGAGCGATATTTCATCTGGAACCCTGGAACAGACTTCCAATTCAAATTTTGTGATTATTTTTTTGAAGAATTCTCTATCATTCGCCTCCAAATGTGAATTCTTTATAGGTGAAGGGCTTGATGAACGATGTGGAATCTTCCAAGTCAGATAAAATTGAAAAACAGGTACTTGAACTCTGGGATCGTGTTTATCAATCGTGGATGACCTCAAACTCTCCTAATGGTCCGTCCGTAACCCAAGATGCTGTAATATCCTCTTGGGAAGCATTCGTTTCCGACATTAAGAAATCTCCAGGTAACATTTGTTAGTTTTTGAGAATAAATGAATTGATGAGAGACATGGAAAAAAGTTCAGCATTACCATTTTATTTTGTGAAGAAATAAAATTATAATAAGTACAAATTCAAATGATAGATAAAACGATGCTGATTTGTGTGGTTTACAGGGTTTTTATCGTTGCTATAAATGCATTATATTGGACTTAATTTTTGCATTTTATCTGCATTTCTCTTTGCATGTCTCTGACTTCCAAATGATACCTTATACATTAAGCAATTGCTATTGTAAACATACTGAATCTTATTTATTTCTTCCCAAAAAAGAAATGTTCAACATAGGCGGACTGGTCGAATTTGGAAAACAGAACATTGGCACCTTAATGTCCCTTTTGGAGTCAGTGTGGTCCATTGTGAAAGGCAATGTTAATATTGTGATCGGATCGATAGGTGCCATTTTGTCTGTGGTCTTAGGAGGTGGAACTGCAGTATTGAATTTCATTTTAAATGTGGTAAGTTATTCCAATAGTGACAATTTTATACAGGGGGTCCCATGAGGAACTTTACATACTCCTACGAGTATATTCAATGAACGTGATCTCCAGAATAAAGGTGTAAGTTAACATTTTGGACAAATTCCTCAACTTTTTCATCTGTTAGATCACCATAAAACGTTCAGGGATGTGACAAAAATTTGAATAATTGAATTATGTTAGCAGTCAAAATTGATTTTTCTGAGTACGGCGCTGGAAATATGATATTCTGAATACTTAATCCAATAGATAGATGGTGATAAGAGTTCCAAATACTGAAAAAATCATTTATGTAATTTTATTTTACGGTACCAGAAATATAGTCAATTGAAATTTCGGTCATATCGAATGAAACATCTTGTATATTGGCAAGGAAAGATAGGAGACGTGGCGATTTTGTGATGTTGACGGTCGACCATATATATGGTAGGAGTATGTAAAGTTCCTTGTGGGACACCCTGCGTAATAGCAAAAGGGGCGAAAAGAAAGATACTGATTTTTCAGAAATTTTATTTTTATCTTGCACAGTATCTAGCTATCGACCGTTCTCGTGGATAGATCAGCTATTGAAAACGGCATATAAATGGAAAAAAAGGTTGTAAGGCAATATAATGAGGAATGTTCACAGGTATGCAACATCGATCGAAACTTCGTCACAGTATAACCGATATGTACATAGAATCACCAGTTTTTGTTTCAGTCGAAAAGACCTAATAGTTTGGATTTTACAACCCCGTGAATATTCAATTCCTCAAGGCGATGGACAGCCGCTATGTGACGTCATACTACATTCGCGCACAGCCGTCTATAGAGATAGCCTGGAACTAAATCTGGCAACGCCGTATGCGAACTAGTGATGGGAAATAACGTTATTTTTCCATAACCGTTATCAACTGTTATGGTTATTTTCAAATAACGGTTGTTGATAACCGTTAATACGTTATTTGGTTAAACCGATATTATATGAATAACAGTCCGCATTCATCGACTGTTATATTGATAACAGTTGACGGTCGAATTAAATTGTTATTCAGATACGGAGTCGACGAATGTCAAGCTGGACATGGGCGCCCGCAGGGGGGGCATGGCCCCCCATGAAATTTTGATTTCCTTCTTGTTTTTGAGCAAAACCTAATTCTGATTTCGCCTGCGTTTCATCAAATCATCATTTGGCCCCCCCTGAGAAAAAATTCTGCGGTCGCTCATGAAGCTGGAAGGATTTAATAAATAATAGGGTTCACAGGGTTTGCAACTATGAATTTCTACATTTTGTCATTGGGAAAAATATTGAGGAAACAATATCACTATTGCTTGATGGTATATTCTTCATCCATGTTGGAATAGAAAACTATCAATAATTATTGAAAATTATCTGCTATTAATTTCTCTTTCGAAAACTCATGATAATTAACCCTGTGAACTTAACAACCTTAATGTACCAAGAACCGCATCCGCATTCGACGATAACGTTAGCTTAGCATGATAACATTAATATCATCAGGTTATATAAATAACAGTTGTCGTTCAAAAAACAGTTGTCGTTCCAAAAACAGTTGTCGTTTCAATAACAGTAAGCGTTAAAATAACCAAATAACGTTATCTGATTATTTCATTGCTTTAACGGTGAGCGTTAAAATAACTAAATAACGTTATTTAGTTATTTTAACGCTCACCGTTAAAGCAATGAAATAACGTTATTTAGTTATTTTAACGCTCACCGTTAAAGCAATGAAATAACCAGATAACGTTATTTGGTTATTTCAACTTTCAACGCTTATTCGACCAACGACTGTTAGTTAGTGGAACTTGGAATCGTCAATCTTCGCGTCGAATCGTCAACAGTCGACAGCGGCGGGCGGATGTTTGATATTTGATATTCCGCGCATACGTTATTGCGCAACCTGTTATTTTTCAAGATAAATAACAGTTAGTTATCGTTATCTATAAATAACAGTTGTTAAATAACAGGTTAGAGAATAACGCCCCATCCCTAATGCGAACGCGAAGCGTAGGTATACTCGTCCGATCTGTTAACGCGGGATATCATGTTATTTCGAATTCAAATCATTTGCAAATTCATCAAATGAATTTTTTGCTTTAAGAAAAAAGAATATGAGACCCTACTTAGTCAAAAAATTGAATATCTTAATTACTCCTTGGCAAAAATCTCACAATTGTGTTTCAATCTTGGTTGGAATTGAAAGGTAATTATCTGAATTAGAAGTTAGGAAAAGAATTAGATATTCAATTCATTGTTCAGCAAGAACCACGGGAAGGTGTAGGGCCAACTCTTGCCAAAAAAATTAAATGAAATTCTCTACGTGAACAAAACAAGTTTCCTCAACATAATTATGAACTCAATATATGTAGAAATCGAAGTGAATGAGAAAATGAATAGATATAAGATGTTGACACAACAAATATTGAAATTTTCAACAAAAAATTGATATGCAATCTCAACGGAAATGCATATTATCATGAAAAGTTGGACTATTTCATTCTAAGGAGGGTGAGTTTCTATCTTTGGGTAATGCAAACTTTTTCCTATCTCCCAAGTGTTTTCTCCGTTTGCTCGACATTAATCATATTATTCTTATTATTTACGATATTGTTTAGGAGTAAATTTGCAAAAACCGAACAAAGTGAATTTAAAATTGATTTTGCATTCGTACCTCAACTACTGACTGCTGCTCTAAGGAGCAGCTATTCTGAAACATAAATTTTGGCGGAGTTATCCATGTCGCTATTTTGTAATTAATATAAATCCAAAATGGACAAACTTTTGAAATTAATTTCCTATGATTATCGGAACTATTTTCATCGCAATTGAAATTCTAATATAACCTCCAACCTATCCAGTATATGATCTCAAGTTAGTAGAGAAAATCAGACGAAACCTTCATTGCACTTCACTAAAAAACAGTTTTTCCAGTTCCCATAAAGTTCTCTTATTTCCAGCCATTTATTCACTGAAACACTACGATTCATCAACAAAATTCAAACACACGTACCTACACTATCAACAAAACTCGCCCTACTGAAAATCTATTCTTCACCACGCATCACGAGTTTCGTGGGTCTCTGGTAGGCCTATGCGCGACGTTGCCGAATTTCCTTGTTCCTGGCTTGTACTTTAGGAGGCTGTGATTCGCGCATCGCACTCCGTGAGTGGGAAGGCCGTTATATTAGACCCGGCCACACTGACGTTCTATGATGAAAACAACTTTTTTAAACCCCAAGCGGTTGTTGTCTCAACTAACATAGTACAGGTTACTGCTTTATCACATTTTTCGGCAGGCTTGGCGCGAAATTCAAATTACGTTCTTATTTTGTATTTTAGGACTTTCAGTAGGCTAACCTTTTCTGAATTCTAAGCAATTGAAAACAATAGTCCTTCAAAAATATATTGTGATGTACCCCGCTAGGGTTCGTTCGGCCAATCGTCATACAGCAGAGGGTTGGTAAATTATACACTGGAGTCTCATCGAGGGTCTTTATTTCCTAGACCACGTTACACAGATACACAATGAATCAATCATTCAATCAATGATTTCAGTTCAACTCTGCTTTGTTTTGTTAGGAGGATATTTTATATATTTACATTGTTTACTGTTGTTGAACAATAGCAGGTATTTGATAACTATGGGTATTAACAATGTGTAGAGATCTTCATCACGTTTTTAGGATGATGTAAGGTTACTGGAACAGTTGAGACCTTGTTGTCTCAAGTATGATAAATATACAGGATGTTCCTATTGATACATACTACAATATATTTATTACTGTTCTCTATACAAAAATATACAAATATAATATAAATATACAGAAAATGAGGTAATTGTCTACACTGACCCGAAAATCTCAAAAATTAACGAAAACCTTCATGCAGAATCTGTTTTCAGGTTTTGGTTTTTTTTTATGAATACTCAAAGTCATTGAGGGTTATCCCAAACAACCACTTCATTCTTCAAGTATGTGACATGGACTTTTTGTCACTATGAATACAAAATTCTCGATTTTTTCTTAATTTATAGCCTTCTTCATTACTGAATTTCCCTGAAATGTGATGATTCCTAAGTGTTTACAATCCGGTGATATGAATGATATTTGTCATCCACTCATCTTCATTTCTACGTTAACAGCGCAATATCACGTGATTCGTATGAAGTAGCAACAAAGATGGCCATCATATCACTGGATTGTACACACTTAGAAATAATCATATTATAGGGAAATCCAGTTATAAAGAAAGAATGCTACAAATTAAGAAAAAATCGAGAATTTTGTATTCATAATGAAAAAAAGTCCACGAAACTGAAATATTACAACGGACTTGAAAATTGAAGTGTTGATTTGACCGTCAATGAATATGAGAATTTTTTTTTAGAAAAATCAAGACCGACCAGATAAATCTGAAATAAGATTCCTCTTCTGCATATCAAGGTTAGCGCTTACTGAATCTAGACAATTACCAAAAATAAACATATATGTATAGTTTTACCAAAAGTGACACAGGTTCGCAAAAACCGCATGTCTCTATCTTCAATAATAGCTGAGATACAGTGCAGTCACACCCAATTTGGGACACAGTGTCCATTTAAAAAGTTGGCTTCACAAGATTTGCTTGTTCCCTTTTTCCTCATAGAGTTTTTGCCTGAATTTTTATCGGGTTTACAAGTGCAGCACTTAAGCTTTCTTGATAGTTCTTGATTTGATACTGCTTCTAGCTTAATTGTATTTTCAGTTTGTAAATCATGTTGTAGAAAATCTGTTCCTGTGCCCTCAGGTATGTTCGTCTCAAACAGTTCAATTTAGAAAGTATCACATCTCTTTTACCTGTAAAAAATAAGTTTTTTCTTAATCACTGAGTAAAAAACATGAATCTGAAAGATTCAGCCAATAAAAAAAGAACAAGAGATGAATTTGGAAAATTATAATTGTAGTCACCTGAAGAAATTCTTCTCTCTTTCATTTTTTGGAATTTTGTCACAGAATGTGTTTTACAATGATGAAGAAAGTGGATAATAACTCTCCAATATTTAATAAATAACTAATAACTATCTTCTTCACATCCATTTGATCTTGTGAATGTAAATACATAATTTGGTCAATAATTGTGTGAATTATGTCAATAAAACATACGTTTGACAAACACGAAACACGACTCAAACAGAGTCATCTATTGACGATATTGGCGTATGCAGCGACACGAGTATTTGTTGTCTCAAATAAAAATAGGATTTGGGGTGGGAGTAAGAAGGTGTCAAGACCCTGGACCCGGCTACGTACTGAACCTCTCTAGTCGTTGTATGTAAAGTGACGTCACACGGATTCATCGCCAGTCTCGGAAACTCATGTTTATAACTCGATATCTCGGGCACTATTTGACGTATTCAAATAATTTTTGGACACAATGTTTTCATTTTCTTCGGAGAATAGGAATATGTAGAAATTGAAAAATGTGAATATTCTTCATTGGCTAACCTAAAAATTTTCAGGTTGTGTTCTTGACAACGCTATTTTATCTGCTAAACTGCAGTGGAGATCTATACAAACCAGTAGAGATCATGACTAATTTTTCACCCAGTGGAAATCGCCTCGGGCTTGCCTTGGAAAGTGCAATAAATGGAGTTTTCGCAGCTTCTTTCAAAATGGCTGCCTTTTATGGACTTTGGACATGGTTTATACATAACCTCTTTGGTGTCCGCATAGTTTATCTTCCTTCAGGTTAGCTTTTCTCATTTAATTTTTCAAAAACGAACTTTTGTACTTTTACAGCATTTGCTACAATTCTTGGCGCCGTTCCTTTTCTCGGTACTTATTGGGCCGGTGTTCCGGCAGTTCTTGACTTATGGCTAGCACAAGATAGAGGTCTAGCCGCCTTACTCTTTGCGGTGTTCCAATTTTTGCCTACTTCCATAGTTGATACGACAATATACAAAGAAATTAAAGGGTAAGTTGTAGGGAATTCTGATTTTTGGAACTATTAAATAAAACTGTCTTTTTGAAATGATGAGAAAGTCAAACATCAATTGAGTATAAATAAATATGAAAAAATATATATTAATACTCAGTTCAATTTAAAATTAAATATAATTTTTTGTACAACTGCCATTAAAAGCAGACCCCTCTTTCGCCTAGGGCACTTTGGGCAAGGGCCCCACTCAGATCAATTGTTCTGAACCAAAAGGATCGAAGATTACCTCAATGACGTTTGGAAATTCCCCATTTCATCGAAAATTCCCTCATATTATTATGGAACTGATTTTTTCGAAAAGACCTAAACGGTTCTTTCTTTCAAAATTCCCATTTCCGTACTAAAATTACCCCTAGGTATAAAGGCGGAAGTGATCATTCACAAGTCCAAATGAATTGGAATTCCCAGTTTTTTATCAAAGGTTGCAATTTTTATGACTCTTGCTAATACTGGCATACACTAGATAAGAGCAATTATTAGCTTGTGTTATTTGTTGGGGTGGTTAGCCATGAAACATCTGTTCGAATCGGGTTGTTGATCATATTCTTACATTATTGTATTCATTGGGAGGATTCCAAAGAAATCCCCATTTAACCACATAATTTCAGACAGCGCTACAAGACAAGAAATCAGTGGCGTATTAAAAAAGGTGATCCAATTTTATTATAAAATTTTTTTCGAATACTTACCACATTGATGTGTTTTTACACCATTTACAAGTGTTATTCAGAAACCATCAAGTGTATTTCAGATTAGTCACTTTAATTTCAGAATGCGTCAATTGAATTTCAGATTAGTCAATTGAATTTCAGAAAACATCAAATGTATTTCGGATCACTCAATTGAATTTCATTTGATATTTTCTAAAATATAATTGACAAATCTCAATAACATTTTATGTTTCTTGAAATACAATTGACTAATCTGAAATACAAGTGATGTTTTCTGAATGTCAATTGACGATTTCTAAATTACAATTGGATATGGTATAGTTTCTAGTTACTTTTATATAAGAATTTACATTATTTCATTAAAAAAAAATTTTGTTATACCATATATAAATTATTTTCATTTCATTGTTTTCATTATTTCTTTATGAAAAACTCAGGTAAAACTTATCATAAATAATAGATCTATAGAGAACCCTCCCGATGGGGGGACGTCGAATCTTGCGCCACGACACTGCAAGAAATTTCAGGGGATTTCAGACAAAAAAATCCTTTCTCCCTTTCGAGTACCGAAATTCCATAAATCAGCAAAATTCTCTCGGCTTGATAATTAAATCACATCACGGCATTAGCATACCTTGTCTATGTGTGTCGTGAATAAACCTACTCGGCGGTAGGGAATTCCTCTGTATTTGTATTTTGTATGTGGTATTGTGGGTAGGGGTCCCATTATCCTAATGTGCCCAGGGCCTCCAAGAGGTTAAAAACGGCCCCGATTAAAAGTGACACTTTTAATGACAGCAAACAATGTTAAAATTCATTGTTTAAGAGGAAGTGTGTGAAAAATATTTTTAGCACTCCATTTTCTCATGATGAAATCAGATGAGGAAAATACAGCAATTGCAATTTTTTATCTGATATGATTTTTTAGTGAATTTTTTTCCAACACGGGTGAGGGTTTTTTCCCTTTCCTCATTTTGTCATACTTCAGACCTGTATGGTTTTCCTGTGTTGCACTAACCCTAGCTAGATACTTTTTTTTTTCAATATGTATTATTTTAGCTCTCTCAATCAAAAGAATATATACAGGGTGAGTCGGGAGGAACGGACCAAACTTCAGGTGTGTATTCTTCAGGTCGAAAGAATTCTAAAAAACTCAAATGTTGTTATCCGATTCTCATTTGTTTTCAAACTATAGGGTAATTAGAATATTTAAATAATTTCAACCAATATTCAGATCAAAAGTTTCTATGACTATGGATTGGTCGCTGTGGTCGTATTAGTTGACCTCCAAAATCTCCAAACCTCACACCATTGAACTAATGTTTGTGGGGCTGGTTCAAGAACGAGGTATACAAAGTTAAAGTTGACACTCGGGATGCTCTAATTCGACGCATTAGAAATACGGCATTGCTTTTTAAAGTAAAGCACGAATCAATCAGAAAAGCATCGAGCGCCCTTGGCAGACGAATGTGTTTCGAGGTTAATGGCGGGATTTTCGTGCATTTATTAAAATAATGCTATAAATAAAACCATTTTAATATAGAAAATGTTGTTTTTTATAATGACGCTATAGTTTGAGAACAAATGAAAATCGGATAACAACATATGAGTTTTTTTATATTATTTCTAGCTATAGAATACACACTGAAGTTTGGACCGTTCCTCCCGACTCACCCTGTATATTTATATTAATCGTAAAACTAGAACAATTACTAACATAATGCCCTGTGACGTTAGGGAGCTTCGCAACACATTATCAGAATCCTCAGCACCATCAGTACTTGTAGAAACACAATACAATATTGGATTATTGGATGACGATGATCCAAAATCTGTTGAGGTTGGGAGAATTTTTTCAGCAATGACATTTCTATATGCAATGGAATGACCAACATAGCCCTCGTCTACCGTTGTAGACTTCCATCCACCATGTTTTTTATATCCGTAATATTTGCTCCTGATTCTGCTAGCAATGAAGCGGAGGTTCTTCGAAAACAGTGTCCTGTATATTGTTTTTTTTTGGTTCTGGCAGTTTGAGGAATTCGGCAACAATAGATGGAAGTTTTCTAAATGTATTAATACTAAATGGATTGGTAGTGCATGTATTTCAGAAAAAAACGACGATGTTTGGTGACAGAAGAGTGCAGTGCAAAGTACTTATGAAAATAGTCTACTTACTTCCCAATAATATTGGAAGAACGACTGACTTTCGTTTCTGTATTTGGAAGTTGTATAACCAATGATTTTTTTGTTATTTCGATGTTTTCCACTGATAAATTACACAATTCTTCACGCCGACAGGCTCCAAATAATCCGAAAATAGTTGCAACCTTAACCATCGAGTATTTCTCATCTGGTGCCTCCTTTATAAACTCTTCAACTTGTGAGAGATTCACGAGTGAGAATTTCGGATTTTTTGGACGATATCCTTCACTTTTCCCTTTTAAATATGCTATTACCTTAATATATTCACTAACATCCACACCATTTTCAAAACGGCGCTTGACTTTATCATTGAAAATTTGCTCCACAAACTTGATGAAATCCATATTTTTTATTGTTCTTTTAAGTATGCCAGAAAAACAGTTTCACTGAAGTTCCTTTCCACATTTTTCAATTTACACCAGGCCAGGAAATTGTTATGTACAATATCGTACTGCTGAACAGATTTTTTAGGTAGGAGTTCCAGATTTGCTCTTCTTGCAGACTCTTCAATATCCAGAGGAACAACAAAATCGTCACTTTTATCAATAATTGGACTCTTGACAAACAGTTAAAAACCCAAGACGAAAATTGGACAGGAATGAAATTCAAATGACAGTGTCTTTTCTCATTTGTTAGTAATCATAACGTTGACAACGTTTGCCGTTCACAACAACCTTTTGATTATTCGAATATTAAAATGCTTTTAAAGTTTATTGTCATTGCAAATTCGCCCATTTTATTATCAGAATAGGGCAGTTGTACAAAAAACAGTGTATGGTATTTGTGTTAAAAGTGATTTCATTTTGTTCGTGAAATTGTTCAATTCGCTCCGCTCATTTGACGAACTTTTTCACTCACAAAATAAAAAGTCACTTTTAATACTCATATCATAAACAACTATTTCCAAAATATTGGGTATTGATTGTAGCAAATATCATCATATTTTGAGTTGCCTATTTATAACTTTGCAGTGGACATCCTTATTTAACTGGTCTGGCCATTGCGGGCGGGGTATTCTGTTTGGGAGTTGAAGGTGCAATAATCGGCCCTATATTGCTGTGTGGTCTCTATGTTGCCATGGATTTATCATCCAACATCTTCAAGGAATCTCCATCAGAAGAGACCTTGAATGTCCATTTGTCTCAAATTCAGGGTTGAACGAATGTCAGAAATGCATATTTCAATATCCGGTGCTATTTTCATATTCCCAAATTATGTTTGAAGCATTTGAATTCGACTATCTGAATATTTGATGGTTGAAATTTGACTATCCAGTTATTGTTCAAAGTTAGTATTACTTTTTTTAACTTACAGTATAATATATATTTCGAGCTTTAAATATTTCATAATACATAAAAATGTAGGTTTAACGGCTTATAGTGGCTTTAAAACTTAATATACATTTCTATTTTTCTAGTCCATTACTAATTTATTGAATGAATATCTACTTCCAGTTCTGGTTATTCTTGTTGTTCAGTTGCTCTCTTCAGGTTGAAAATGTAACTTCAGTTCAAAACTTAAATTAAAGATTGAAAGTTGAGAAATTAGAGTATAAAAATGACAGTTCCACAGATCTTAAATTGTTAATATAATATAATTACCGTTGGTTTTGAACTCAAGAATTATTTTCTGGTAGGATAATGTTGTTGATTTATGAAGCTTATGAGTTTTCTATCTATTGTTTATTTTATTTATTCAAGAAAGAATATCATAGCACAACAAAAATAATATTTCACTTATGCTCTCGTTGTGATCCTAAATAAAATATTATATCTTTCTAGTTAATATATATGTAACTTGTCTTCAAGGTGATAATTTGTCATTATGCATTACCTTCTATATTTGCTCTTGTTTATGAAATTTTAGAGATTTATTATCCTGTTGATGGAAATAGACCTTTCTCCAAATAAATTGTTGAGTTTTTTCCATATTAATTTTTGTTCGTCCAAAATCAGACAAGATATATTCAATTTCACTCACCTACACCAATGCTAATTTGAGGAAATGAAAGACCATCAGAGTAGAGTAAGTACATTTATATTTCAGTAGTAACAGACGATTTTGATCGTGGAGATTCCATGAACACTGTCAATGGAAATATAAAACATTGGGAACACTCCATTCTTAATCTTAGGAATTGAAGAGAAACGGTTTACACTCTGAAAACATTCTTTTTTACATATATACACCTTTTACACATTATCTTAAATTTGATATTTGATACGATATTATTTAAATTCTTAAAGGGAATCACCCCCAGTAGGTTTTGTACAGTGCTCAAAAATAGAAACAAATATGTTGTTTTGATTGAAAAATTTCCATTTTTATTTCGATGCTTGTTACAGGTAGACTCATTCCAATGTTCATATAAGATAGGATATTCCTTGAACATATTCCATTATGGACATTCGTTTAACGATTGAAGTTTATTTTAAATTAAGGGTCAGTTTCACTAACATCCATTAAAATTTAACGATTTATTAAAATTATAATCCCCTATTAAATATTTGTTCGAAAGAAAATTGAGAAGAAATCTCTTCATCTGAACTATAACCAACTCATAGAAACATACCCATTAAGCTGCACCACACTAATATTATAAATAAAGAGAACTGTAGGTGAAAAAAGGATCCACTACTTCAAATATTTCATTGAGTTATCTCGAGTTCCTTTTACATTAGAATTGGTCTACTTGTACAATATAAACACACATCATAATGTAATGAATATGTTTGAGAAATATTAAAATTTTATTTATAGTAACTTCATGGTTATGATGAATATGAAATAAACGTTATAAATTATTTTCAGCACTGAACCCCTACAAAAACAGTGATATACAAAATTTTATTACTTAATGATAATTATCACATTCAGGTTTCACTTATTTGACGCTATTTACAAATTGTACAAGTTTTTACCCAATAACAAGAAATATAGAATGAGAAATGAAAAACGATGAAAATAGAATTTCTTTTATATATCAACAAACTTAAAAAAAAAGTGTTTCGTAAACGCTGCAATTGTGCATTTAAATGATTTCACTTATATTATCAAAATGAAGCACTCACTTTTTTTCTTTCTTCTCACACCGCAATGGACCATTCAGTTCGAGAATTGTAGCATTTTTGGAAAAAAACTGGTAATTGCCTTTTCGCAAAAGAATGTTTAGCATCATTTCATTAGAAGCTTTGAACTAAGTTTTTTTAATAGAAAACCTTAAACTCGAACAAAACTTTCCGCCCAACGTGGGGCTCGAACCCACGACCCTGAGATTAAGAGTCTCATGCTCTACCGACTGAGCTAGCCGGGCTTGTGTCTTTACAGTGAAAATACATTGTCATGAACGTATACCCATTCTGTTCTACATGAACTGAAGCATCTTTGGAAATAGAACAGAATATAGTTGAGCTCAGGGTCGTATTCAGAATTCCAACCTTTCGTCGATATTTGAAATTTCTAAAGGCCAGAAATTTTTCAGTTAGATATGTATCCTTTCTGGAGAAATGATTTTTTGAAATGGAATTATATCTTTTCCGAGTGCTATTACGAAAAAATACCAGTCTTCAGCCGATTTTGCGGTGTGATAATTATTTCAACATTAAAACTCTTCAGACCAGTACTTACCTAGATAGCAAAAGCTCTATACACGACACAAGGAAATGTTCAAGAAATGTTTAGTCTTTGAGAGTGAATCTGCAGAAAACTATAAAAGGCTTATCAATGCACTACATGTCATGAAAGAATGTGAAACACAGATTATTGAGCACTAGTATTAAAATTGTATCGAAAAAAAAACGAACTTCACTAGAACAACCATGTTTTCTGAATCAGCTCTGCTTTCAAATATTTTCGTCGTCATTTTTACAGTTTTTATAGGTAAATTCGACGAAATAAAACCGAAAGTAAGATGTTTACCCTGAAGAAAATTGTCAGAAATATTTCGAGATGTGTTGAGCAGCGTTTACAGAACGGTCGCATGTCAAACAGTGCTTTCTCGTTTATTTATCATCAGGGGTGTGTCTGCTGATGTTTCTTCTTCAGGTGGCTGTAAAAGCGGCTGAAGAGGTATGGGTGGTTCCCTGGGGGCAGGTCTCTGTCTCTGCTGGGGTGGATGAGAGCCCTGGTATGAGATGGGGTAAATACCAGGTGGTAGATGGCTGACTGGTCCATACTGCCATTGAGTTTGCTGGGATTGTCTTGGCAGAGTGTATTGCGGATATGGACCCATGAGGGAAGTGGGATGCTGTAACAAAATATTGCAGGGTGATTAATGCAGCACCTGTTATTTTATTATAAACATCATCCAAGAAGACCTTCTTTAATGTTGCTTTCTATGTTCGATCTTTGTGGTTCAGGCTAATGAGTATATTCCAAAACAAGTTGCAGAAATTCAGATTAGTGACTTCTGTATTGCATCTTGGCACTTGGTGTGACGAAATTTGACGAAATTTGAGATTACAGAATTTGAATTTATTTGATTTGTAAATTTAGAGGATCTGAATTCAGTACTGACAATGAAATATAGAACTGAAAACAATACTGTAATGAGTATCATTACAGCACTATTTTAATGAACTCATTACGATACTGAAATAGAAAATAGTATATTCTAAAACAAGTTGCAGAATGAGCTCCTATTCCAACACGAATACGAAGTTCGAAAACGAGCGACGAAGGAGCGAGTTTTCGATAGCATGAGTGTTGGAATTGCCTTCTGCAACGAGTATTAGACGGTATTTTCTCTATTTCAGTTATTCTTTGTGAAATACTCTCGAAATTCAAATGAAAATTCAGATTAGTGACTTTTGTATTGCATCTTGGCAGTTGGTGTGACATACGAAATTTGACAGATCACGGAATTTGAATTGATTTGATTCGAAACTTGATTCGATTGGAGGTCAGTACAGGCAACCATAAAACGAAAAATATAACTGAAAACAATGCTGTAATGAGTTTCATTACAGCACTACTTTTAGTACTGTAATGAAGTCATTACGATACTGAAATAGAGAAACACTTTTATGTCAGTGACTTTGTGATGTTTTTTCCTGATGTCGCTTTTATTTCGTTACTAGCTGACCCGGCAGACTTCGTACTGCCTCAATTGATAAATAGAAAAGCAACTTTAATATTATAATGAACCATTATGGTATAATACCTTGAAAGTGGACATAAAATGGTCCTGTACAATTAATTAGTCCAGTCAATGAGGGCGAAAATTAGGCATTACCTGAGAATTCTACCAAGATATGCTTCGATTTTGATAAAATTTTGGATATAAGCTATACTTATTGTGTCCTACTCCTACCCTATGCCGATTTATGCTTATTATTTTTAAGGGGTAAAAACAACCCCTTGTTCTAACGTGAATCAAAGTAATTTCTGGGCCTCATTACCGTTTTATGAAGTTTAATGAAGGTCTTCATATACTTCAAAACCGTATAAACTACCTCCTTTCAGAGTTAAATGTTTAAAAATGGGTCTTTATTAATATAATTAATTAATTTCAATCAATCTTGTAACAGAATTTTGGATCAATTTTAGTTTTAGCTATTTGTATTTTTCAACCCCTTAAAGCAACCCCTATCTGTTCAAAATGACAAAATGAAAATATCATTTATTCACCACTTTAGGTATTCATGTGAAATTAATACTTTTCGTGTCACAAAATTAAACTGATTCAGAGTGGCTGTCGCCACTGTCAATTGTTTCTTCCTTTTGGCCAAAGATTGGACAACTATTTCGGCAGTTAATACCTGCACATTCTTCACATGTAGCGTTACAAAAAAGACTCAGTTTTCTGCAAGTGCATGCCGCATTGCATCCTTTTTTGCTGTTAAAAAAATTATTTTCAACAATTTTTGTGGTGTAGGTGTTTTTTGCATTTTTGTAGACTGCAAATATCTATTGTTCCAACCGCAATCAACTGCATTGAAAGCTTCATTTTCTAGCCAAGTTTGAAGTTGATGATTTTAGGTAATCATTTATTTCATCGGCAGCCGTCGATTTTAGAATTTCCGGTAATGGTTGTCGGAAGACACCAGACAAAAGAATCAATGCGCCCCCAAAACATCCGTTTACGCAAAATACACAGTAATTGTTCACCTATATATTAGTAAAATGGAGATTTTTTTTAAAAAGTTTTTCATAAAATTTTTCGTAGTATTCGGAAGAAAGATACGTGTAATAACACATGGACTCAGATGCGTTAATATTATTAGAAAATGTAGTTCACTGAATTAATATCAAATATAATACTTTCGTGAAAATGATTTCAACCGTAGTGACACCTAGTGACGTTATTCGCAAAAAGAAAAATTATCTCCTATTTATTTTTTCATTTCATCAAAGTTTTCAGAGTTTTAATGTATTTTATATTAACCCCTTCGCAGAAGAATAAGAAAAAAATGGCCACTTACTTTTATATATTAAGATTTGTCCTTTATGTATTTCGTTTTCATTTTATAGATTGCTCCTACGTTCGTTTCCTTCCTGTATTTTCTCATTTGTCCATTATGCACTGTTTTACCGTAAGTGAAGATTATGTAAGCTGGCTTAAATTTTAGAGCCAGCCTTTGTAGATGATGGTATCCACAGCCGTAATATTGAGCAGGTTTAGTTAAGCGATAAATAACGTGTGGCAACAATGCACGTATAAAATTGAGTAATCTATACTGCAAGCATGAACAATTTTCTTTTGTGGACAATGTTTGGATTTGGTAAGATTCAATAATTTTGTTTTTTTTTCAAGTATGTATTAAGTTGCTATTGTGATATAAATTGTCATTTTTACAAAAGCTCATGATTATTGTTTGTTGTTGTGTTTTAAAATTTCAAACTTATAAAAGAAATTGTGAAAAAGAGTGGAAAACCATAGTAACCTAATTATACTCTATGAGTGAAACTGAAACAAAGGAAGTCGATCAACTTGATGGCTGGCAAGTATGACAATGGTTTTGAAAACAGAAAAATTGATAGAACATTTTAAGGTAGAGAGAAAAAGAGATCTATTTAACAGCGGAGCGTGTGGATTGATGTTTGAAAAACCTCGAAATTTTCGGGCTATTTTAGGTTTTTCTCGAATAATCCCCAAACGAAGCACTTTATCAAGAACATTACAATATTCAAAAATGTTCAGCATCAAATTCTGCTTCTATATATATTCTTTTGAATAAGAGAGCTAAAATAATACAATAAATGTTGAAACAAAAAGAACCTAAGCTGAGGTAAATGACATTATGTTTTCATCAAGTAGTTTTATAGAATTCATACGTCGAAATTTTGCAAATTTTCACATTTTTCCAAAAACACATTTTTTTGCTACGAAGCTTGAAACATCTATGAAACTGCCAGTCAATTTCGCCATAATAATAATACTTCAATTCAAATTACATAGTAATTAATACAGATATTTGAATTGTATAGATATTGAATACATAGTAATTGATACAGATATTTGAATTGTATGGATATTGAATATTGTCTGGCTAGATGGTGGATTTTCCTGTAGGAATTCTGTCATCTTTTTCTTCATAGACTTCACCTCGAGCTCTCTCCATATTAGAGGAAGTTTGTTGTAGAGCTTCAGCCCAGTAGATTTTCTGGCAGTAGTTTTCAGTCTTGTTCCCTTTATGTTAAGGTTGGTGAATATTGGTAATTCTAGAGCATATTATACTCGAAGGGCCGTTTGATGATTAATTATTTGCCTTACACGTCTTATAGCATTAATGGTTGGTTGTAACTGTTGTTTCAAATGGGAACAATGGTGAGTCTTGTGTCGAAGTTTATGCCTAACATGGCTTGATGGTATCATATTGGATGATGTGAATATCACTGTTTGGGTTTCTTCATTGTTTAGACAAAGTCTATTGGATTTGAACCAACTGGCTGCTTGTTTATTTATATTATCTAATATATTGTGATCTTTTATAACCAGTGTTGTATAGCCACTATGAAAATGAGTAATATATGACTCAAAATCAGACTTGAATTCAAATACTATTCGAACTTTCTGAATTACAAATTAACATTTCTGAAATGCAATTGACTAATCTGAATTTCTGATGACATATTTTGAAATTCAATTGACTAATCTGAATTACACTTGATGTTTTCTGATATTCAACTGACCAATCTGAAATTCAATTGACGCTTTTTAAAATTGGAGTGACTAATCTGAAATATTGTACAATTGACGGTTTCTGAATTATATTTGGAAATGGTGTAGTTTTTCTTAGGGACAGTTTAGTTCTAGGCTTCTAATTGACACCACCAAAATCGTTCACATAAAATTTATTTTCAAGAATGAAACATGAACCAACTCTACATGCGTAATCTCTGAATCAGATCAAAATGAAAATTCATTCACAAGAGAAACAGATTCTTTCGATTGTGCAAATAAGTTCCTTTATTATTATTATTACATTTCGATTATTGCGAAAACCACCTTTTGTCTTTGTCTGAGATAATATATCTCATTGTCGTACCCTATATTTCAAATTCGACAAACCTCCCTTGATGTAGAAACACCTCCTCGAAGAAAATCGTCAGGATTCAACACCGATAGGGGTTGCGTGCTAGGCTGTTTTCCAGCGGAAATCTCAGGCCCGATCCGTATCGGGGCTCGTATTCCACATCCGTACGTGGCGTACAAAAGGATTACAGTTCCGAAATCCAACGAAACAGCGGGGACGCGGTCACCCCCGACGGTTAGATAGCTTTCGATTTCCAATGGAAGGACCATACGTAACAAGATAATCCGAAACGTCAATAAGCATTAAATCGTTGCTTTCCATCTAAAAGGGTTTCTGTGTTGATACAACCACGTCGGTAAGTAAATGAGAAAACGGGGGGAGAATGACAGCGTCCCCATTTGGGACGCGCGGTGTGTGGGTCACGTGTTCCCAATGAAGGAGTGAGCCGCATATTCGGGAATGGAAAACCTAAAAAGATCGGTTTTGCTGGAAGAGAGTCAGGTTCTGAGCACCCGGAGAAGCTCAAATTTCAGAACGACTGGACGCTCGACAACTAATGCCCTTATGCACCGTACGTCAAAAAGCTGAGGTTATTACTCAAGCTTCGGTTAATAGAAATCGAATTAGATTTTTGCCTAGAAATAATCGAAAAATTTGTTATACTCAACAGTGTTCAGCATTGACCTCTGCTTCTGAGGAGTACTATGATATTATATTTTGAACAAGTAGTTCTCAAAGAAATCATAGGTCGAAATATCCACAATATATCAACGATTTTCCAACGAATATTGACTGCCACACCGTACTATATGCAGATGATACAACACTGGTTATAAAAGACCAGAATATGAATAATTTATTCTCTAGATCAGATGCAATGAATAAACAAGCAACCAGTTGGTTCAACTCCAATAGAATAGGTCTAAACAATGAAAAAACCCAAAAAGTGACTTTAAAATCATACAATATGATTCCATCAAGCCATGCAAAGTTCTTAGGCTTAAGCTTCGACCCAATACTAACTTGGAAAACCCATTGTTCCCATTTGAAACAACAATTACAACCAGCCATATATGCTATAAGACGTGTAAGGCAAATAATTAATCATCAAAAGGTCTTTCAAGTATACTATGCTTTACATCACTCTAGAATGACATACGGCCTACAGATTTGGGATAACTCAAATCATGTATGAGAAGAACTTGTCACTCAAAAGCAAGCTGTTATAGCAATAGAAGGTGTGTCAGCTAGGACTTCTAATATTTACGAAATGTAAGATCCTGGCCGTGATAGCCGAACTAATCATAAGGCTGGTTGTTTTAAGTTGCTGAATATAAAGGGGAATATGAAAAGAGATCCGATTGCAACACATACAATATATTTAATATACGATCAAAAGAGGACAAAGGCAACAAGACTGGAAACTACTGCAAGAAAATCTACTGCGCTAAGGCTGTAGAACAAACTTCCTCTAACAGGGAGAGCGCTCGAGGTGAAATCTATGGAGAAATAGATAACAGAATTCCTACAGGAAAATTCACCATATAGCCAGACGAAATTCAATATCTATACAATTTGAATATCTGTATCAATTACTATGTATTCAATATCTATACAATTCAAATATCTGTATTAATTACTATGTAATTTGAATTGAAGTATTATTATTATGGCGAAATTGACTGGCAGTTTCATAGATGTTTCAAGATTTTCGTGGAAAATTTTCTGCAGAAAAAAACTGGCTCTCGGTTTGCTAGTCTTTCAGGGGCTCGATTCTTGAAAACGAGGGAGTAGAACACAAAAGAGAAAGTAGGCGTGTCCATCGTTTTTGGTCGAAAACTGTATTCTTGAGATAAGTGACAGTAGAACAGCGCATCCCAGGGAGTCTGAGGGAGTAGATCATTCATCTCTTGGTATTTGTGATAGAACGAACCAGGGAACGCTCGATCTTAGGTTATGTTTATGTATTGGTACTATTCGATGAAGAAAGTTTCGTTTGATCCATTGACTTATTAAACACAATAAGTCAATCTGAGATAATTGTTTATATATTTTTGATGGTTTTTGAATTTATTGTTATTCAGAATAATAACAATTTGATTCCGGAGTAAGTATTGTTGATTGGTCGATTCTCCCATTTTATTTATTTATTTATTGCACTTTAGGATACAAACACTAAAGTGAATTACCAACAAAGTATCCACATAGAATTATAGAAAAAATCGAGTTTACTGTATATTTTGTGATATAAACATGTATATGGCGACTGCAATAATATGGGATCAAATTAATGAGGATGTAGATGATGCCGAGATACAAAACAATATAGGTGTAGATATTCTCCCTGAAAGAAATCCTTTTGATCTGTCAGATCATAAATTTGTGAAAATGTTCAGAATTACAAAAGAACTTGCATGTCAACTGATTAATATTGAGCATTTCCGTCAACTCACTCCAGTTTTGTTTCATTTTTTCTTTCGTATAAGCTGCCGTTAATCTGCGTATATACATTTCAGGCCTTTCTGAAATATATTCTGTCAGTAATTCTTTTTGTTTGCCATTAATTGGCAGAGATCTTCTTTTCTCCATTGAATTTGCCATTATGGAATTAGTTCACCAAAAACGAACGTATAACCAGAGAAACACAACTTACTTCACCGAACTGAACGAAGAAAAGAAAGCATGCTGGAAATGAACACCTGATTTCAAAATTGTTTTCAGGTTGCTATGGTTACTTCCTGTCAAAAATGAAGGTCTGTGATTGGCCAGCACATTTGGCAACAGCGCACATCGAGGAGCTCTTGTTTCTCTGGTTCCCTGACGGTCAAGAATACGGTGTTCTTTTTTTGAAACTAGGGAGTAGAAACTAAGAAGGGAACGATCGCCGGGGAACGTTCCCTTCTATCGCCGTCAAGAATCGAGCCCCAGTAGTTATGGAGATATCGGCAGTTGAGTGAAAAGGGTCCGTTTGCATTCCAAATTGGATATCTTGAAGACAAAAGGTCATTTGCGAGAGTGTTGAAAAACAAAAGACCTGAATAAACAGGCTATGCTGTCATTGCATCGGTCTAGCTCAAAAAATTTTTTTCATGCGTGTTGAGCAAAAAAAAAATTTGAGAAATTAAAACAAAAATTCCTCGTGCTTTATCCGAGGATTGCATGGCTGCTAGTACTCTGAATAACTGTAAACCAATACATTTAGAAACTAGAGTTTCCAAGCTTCAAAATTTGATTTTTTTTTTCACATAAGACCATTTTTCACTGAGATACAGCCTGTTGAAAAACACCAAAAAATTTGGGAATTTTTTCTGTTCCTTTAAATAATGCGAGAAGTATACTTTATTACAACGGAAGACTTGAAACCTTCCACCCAAACGCAGTAAATATCAATTCCAGGCCTGGAACAGCGAATTTCTATACAATTATTCAAGTTTCGACACAATACTTCCTCCGGGATTTGGAAAAGCAGGTCCAGAATTCCCCTTTCCAATCTGTCATTATCGAAATTATAATATAGTGTCATTCCGGCGAGAATCGGAGACCGTAATGGGGTCGCAAATTACAGGGGGGCCGTCTTCAGTCTCTGGTTGCCGGAAAGCTAGCTTCTCCGGTGACAAGTTGGACTGCAGGAGGCGCGAATTAATGAAATGGCGAAGACGTTCCGCATGAAAACGTCCGTTGAGGTAAAAGTTCGAACGGAGTTGCCCAATTCCGTCCTGTTCCCTCCAATTTGCGAAATATGAAAATATCGGTCGTCCTACTCGTTATGGCGTCCGGACGGTTTTGTTTTCGTTTTTGCGACCTGAGTGGGGGAGTCCTGATGAATTTTCCTTTCTTTGCCGGATTAAATTAGGACTTTGGGAAGTTCTAATTGAGCAGTACCTCATTCAAGCCTCAAGCCGTTTGCCAGACTCTTAACGATTTCAAAACATCGTGGGAGATCCTGAGTCTTGTCTCTTTCCATCTCTTTAGAAGAAAGATGTGTTAACTCATTGGAAAGTCTTTTTGTACAACTGCCATTGAAAGTGATACTTTAAATGACATAAAAAAATGTTGAAATTAATTGTTTACATGGAATCGTTAACACTCCATTTTTTTTTTGACGAAATCAGATGAGAAAAATTCAGCAATTGCAAATTTTTATTATCGATATTTAACACTTATTACTCATGAACAGTAATATTAATCGTTAAACTAGAACAATTACTAACATTTTTGAAACATAGATGAATTCAAAAAGGTAATTATCGGTTGCGTTCATAAACTTACTCAGAGTAAGCTCCCCTTACTCTGAAGCGTTCACAAACTTGCTTCGTCTTCCTCGGAGTATACTCTGTGAGCGTTCATAAACTTCCTCTGAGTAAGCTCAGCATCAGCATACTCTGCTATTTGGGAGAGTATACATACTCTGACAGTTGTGACGTACGATTTTCATTCTGTCCTGCTCCCGCAGACTTTTTGAAACTTGAATATTATTCGAATAAGTATTTATTTCTGGTTCTGTTTCATTTCAATAACGAAATACGAAACAATAAAAAAAAAGGAATATTGGAAAGAATAACTTTAATGATTAATAAATTTAATGAAATTGCTAGCAGTGAATGAACAAAGCTCAAAGTGAACTTTACCAAGAGATAATGGTAAAGAAAAAAAGAGTTTTTCCCTGTATTGCAGAACCTTGAGTGGTCCGTTCAAGTTCAAATAAATCGAGACATGAAAAGTTCCACAATTACTGTTTTTTGTACCTGATTTGGAATCTACGTTGATATTTTGTTATATTCGAGAGTTTACATCTGTCAAGATTCATTCATTGCTTTATCTTTAATACAATATTTTTTTAACTTTTTTTTGTTAGCTTCCTCAATTGAAACTTTTTTTGTTACGAAGTATTTAATTTTTTTTCTGGCTTAGAGTCAATAAAACATTAAAACATAGAAAAACATTTTTAATTTTCTGCTTGCAAGAGAAGATTATAGACAATAATATCCTTTTTCATTCTTCCTGTCTCATTAAAAGTAATTAAAATTTCGAGAACATTCATCAGTTTCCTCACAATCATGAAAAAAAAAACACGTTTGTGCTCTGCTTTTCAAATAAAAGAAAAATTGACTATACTGCGAAGACACAACTAAAAATGTACGACTAGAGAGAATTTTTTTCTTAAACTTTTATTATTTATTCATATAGCAACAATTCAATATGAAAATGATAAATAAAAAATGTATACGATGTGAAAGTATTATTCATAACCTCTACACATGTTTGAATTTTGAATGACATTTGTCAGAGTAAGTTTGTGAACGACGAGTGTGGAGTAAAGACAGAAGTATATTTCTGATCATATGGCCATACTCTTACTCTACTCTCTGAGTAAGTTTGTGAACGCTACCATCGAAATGAATACCATTTTCAATTCCTAGGCTCAGAGATCTTTCGTCATGGGGTTGGAGAAATGATATTAGATTTCGTCACTGAGATGAGAGATATACCGGTTTCAGTCTTGTTGGGCCTCATCAGTATCCCGTACATCTCAGGACAAAATCTTCATAAAAAACTTCGAAATTTAAAGTAAAATATTACAAAGCTCTGAGGTGGTGACATCCAATTGCGTCAAAATGAAGTTTCACATCTCCAATCAAATGCAAAAAAAGAAATCTGTACTTCCTCTTTCACTGAATGAGATTTTAGCAGTGGCTCTATTCACTGCCCGCTTGCTAGTTTCTCGAAGTGATGGAAAAAGCCCAATTCATTTTGTGACTGTGAATCGAAGTTTTTAAGAAAAAGAAAATTATTTGCCTTTACGGAGGCCACACGAGAACATTTTTGAAATATAGATGAATTCAAAATGGTAATCATCGAAATGAATACCATTTTCAATTCCCAGGCTGTCACCACCTTAGTGCTTTGTAATATTTTACTCATTACTTCACAACCAATTGCTTTACATTTCGAAGTTTTTCATGAAGATTTTGTCCTGAGATGTACGGGATACTGATGAGGCCCAGCAAGGCCGAAACCGGTATATCTCTCATCTCAGTGACAAAATCTAATATCATTTCTCCAACCCCATGATGAAAGATCTCTGAGCCTGGGAACTGGCCTGACGATTAACCTAACTCTATGAATCACCTCTCAGATATTCAACGTTTCTGAATTGAAATTAATTACTCGCACTCTTCTCTCCTAGCCTTGATTGTGTCAACATCTCATCTTGTGCTTAGTTTGTGGTTAGATTTCCTCTAAATCTACCTCATTGAGTAATTGAACATTTCTTGTCAACTCTTTCATTTTTTGTGTAACTTCAGACCATTCTGCATTCTCATGTCTTTTCATGCTTTTCAAAATGTATGAAATATGTCCACGTTCTAGATCATGAAGCATATACAAAAATATTGGAAATCCTCATTAGTTCTACTCAATTTACAGCTCAATTCGTTTCACTTAGTTTACAATTTTTGTAATTCACATAGATTTCCTGACATTTCTAGATTTCTCATATAGAAAGGGTGAAGTTATACCAGAAAAGAACATTCGCATGTCTTTCTTCCTGATAATGCATACTGATTTATTATATTCTCATGCTCATCTCATTTTTAATCAGCTCATTTCATTTAATTTCATTTATACTAGATTCACAAAATACATGTAAAATCGTGTATAAACATATAGATGCCATCAAATAAAGTATATGGCCTGTCAAATAAAATAGGTATAATACAAACAAACATATATAGGTACATAATATGTACATTACACTTTACAGAAGCAATAATCAACTACAGACTGCTAAACATTCATTCAATTCATATATTGTCCTATTCAAAAGTAATTCCCTCACTTTCCTGGTGAATGCAGACATATTCAACTCATTGAAGTGGCTTGGTAGTCTATTGTACAACATAAGACATGTATAATGAGGACCTTGTTCCGTCCTATTTATTCGCGCGTGCGAGACAAAGAAGTTATTTTTTTCTCTTGTGTTGTAGCTGTGATAATTGGAATTCTTTGGGAACCTATCCCGATTTTGACGAACATATTTGACACATGCTAGTATGAAAGCTGACGTAGTTGTAAGTATTTTTTCCCTTCTGAAGACCTCCCTGCAACTGTCGGTTTGCTTCAACTGGTATATTGCCGTATTGCACCCTTCTGCATTTCTCAAATGATTTTCGAAGAAAACCATATTGAAAAATATTCACTGAAACCAAAGACTTGGTGGCGTTATATCGATGATATTTTCGTAATTTGACAACATGGTACAGAAGAATTGGTAAAAGTTTTCAACCATATCAATAATAAAGAACCTACAATGAAATTCACAATGGAGTTGGAACAAAATAATGTACTTTCCTTCTTAAATGTTTCTATAAGAAAACTCCCAAATCATTCTGAAACAGTTGTGTTCAGAAAAAAATAACACAAAAACGATATCTAAATTCTTATTCTTATAATGAAATAAGTGTTGAAGGAGGTGTTATGAAAACAATTTATGATAGAGCCCAATTAATTTAATCGACAATTAAAATACGAAAAAACGAATTTAATATCATCAAAGATATACTCGAGGACAATCAATATCCAATGAATTTCATGGAAAAAACTATTTCAAATTCAGACGGAACAATTTTGCGTCAAAACGATAATAACAATCAGGAACCAACAACAAATCGTCAAGAACAACCAATTTTAATGAATTTGATTCCTTATGTTCATGGACTTTCAGAGAAAATTAATAGAATTGGTTCTAAATTACAACTGTCAAAACAAAAAATGATTTACGATCTTTATTAACAAAAACCGAACCTTTGAATGAGAACCAAATATCAAGAAATTGTATTTACAATATTTCCTGTATACAGGAGAAATATCAAGACCATTTGAAATTAGAAAACATGAAAAAAGCGATACTGGTAGATCACAGATAGCAGATCATTTGTGTTCCAATACCGAAAAGGCACAAAAATTCTAATGACGGATCCTGATAATTATAAAAGAAAAATCAAGTAGTCAGCTTGTATCGAGGCTTGTATTTTGTTGGATGTGGCTAAAATAACGATATCAACAGCCTTTCCGAGTGTAAATCAGAAATTGTCAAGTGTATTTCAGATTAGTCACTTTAATATCAGAAAGCGTCAATTGAATTTCAGATTTGTCAATTGAATTTCAGAAAACATCAGATGTATTTCGCATAACTCAATTGAATTTCATTTGATATTATCTGAAATTCAATTGACAAATCTGAATAACATTTGATGTTTTCTGAAATACAATCAATTAATCTGAAATTTGATGTTTTCTGAATACCAATACACGATTTCTGAATTACAATTGGAAATAGTGCAGTAATCAATATTAATCTATGTCCATTATATATTGACAAAAATGTCAATTGAAAAAAAACAAAATATTGTCACGATTCTACGAAGTTGTATGAAAAATAGAAATTGTCTGACGAAGGAGTCTGATTTAGACTTCGAAAGGTTAAGCTTCAGAGTTAAAAGTGTTTTTTTTTTGTTAATTGTTTGGCAACAATTTCTTCTTGTAGAGTTTTGACCCTTGAAAAATAATTCTCAAATTTTTACGCAAAAGGCCTTTATTCTATTATTTAAAGAATTTTTTAATTGTTTCTCGTTTCAGAGACTGGAGAGAAAACCCAAATTAAGTTTTCACGAAGAATGTTCATCTCTTGTAAATTCATTGCTAATGGCCGTTCTCAAGTTTAGATGAGTTAAATCTCAAACCTATAGGGTGAACCCTGGAGTTAGTTTATCTCTTGCAAAAACGATTTGAACTTCTCTGAATGGTTCAACGGTTAATTGTAATACCCATGAAACTGGTTGACCACTTGTCCGTGTTTCATCCTGGATGGTCTTGAATAATGGCGAACTCAATCAATTGGTATGATCTACTCATTATAAACTTAAATTCTCAATGTGACTCTACAAGTAAGATCTCAAACCTTCTGCTCTTCTACAAACCAAAGTGGTTTATTCACTTATAGTACTCTTTTTTGTATTTCTCATGATTTATCAATTGAAGCTTCTATTTCTTTGGTGAACAAACTAATCTTGCTCCAAAGAAGCAGTTTCCCTCTGTGAAAGTGTTATTGAATGGTTTATTTTGCACTGTCTGTTAGAACAACGTTTTTAATATCGATTATAATATTATTGCTATTCTGATATTTACCGTATTGATCTTATCGATGAACAGACTTAGACAATGTAGCTTTCAACGTTTGCACTTCTCTATTGGCCTTTCTCATCATTACAAGAATAAGAACTCATTACTCCAATCTTCTGTTTTTTTGATGGAACAAAGAGGCTCTCGCAATCAACTTCATTGATTGTTCTGTCACTGTGAACGTTGTGCTAAATATTGCGTTAGTTGAACGTCAAGTTTGAAAGCGACGTTCTCAGGCCTCGATATATCAACTTAAAGGTACGAGAAAGAAGGGTCTATTAGCAAAATAACTCAAATTATTATTAACAAAATATCCACTTCGCTCAACCCTGGATTTGAAGATATTCGGAGAAGCGAAAACGGACGTCTTACTGGAACGCATATGGCATCCTTGCCCACATTCTGTCATCCTTCAGTCCCACGATAAGCGGAATCGGAGCAAAAATCCTATTTATTTCTCTTGGAAGATTCAGGAGATGACGAACTCGTTCCTCGAATGCCAGAGATTATATCCGAGAGAATTCCTGCGGAGATGCGGAAATATTTCAGCGCGATGTTCTCCAGATTTAAGATTGATTTTTCCTTTCGGTTTCAGACGTACATTCCTCACTTGTACGTGATTTTTTCTCCTATTTTAGAGGATTTTCACGCATTTTAACCATTCTCTTCGATTTCTGAATCTTCTGATGACTGTTCTCTACCTCTTTCGAAATGACGACTGAAGATTGGTCGGTCACTGGCTCTTCCTCTAGTAGGGTCAAATAGGAAGAGATGACGCACTTTTTTTAAAATGCGCTGTAAATCCACTGTTTTGAACTAAACGTGGTCATAAAATCATAAATACTTCCTTGGGTATTAAACTTTTGTTTTATAATACATATATGTAAAAAGTGATAGGCCAAGGCCAGAGAACGTCGCTTTCCAACTTGACACAATGAGCGCTCTATGACCTGTCCGAACTCGACTTATGTCAAAGTGGCATCGATTAAAGAACGGCCACCTTGATAGAGTTTTTCTGACTCATTATTCGTTTTTGTACAACTGCCATCAAAAATGATCCTTTTCATAATAGCGAACAATGTTAAAATTGATTGTTCACGTTGAAGCTTATTAAGAATATTTTTAAAATTATTGTTAAAAATATTTTTAGCACCCAACTTTCTTATGATGAAATCAGATGAAAAAAATTCAGTAATTGCAAATTTTCATTATCAATATTAAACAATCATTACTTATGCACATTAATATAAATCGTAAAACTAGAACAATTCCTGACATTAATGCCCTGTGACATTAGGGAGCTTCGCAACACATTATTAGAATCCTCAGCACCATCAGTACTTGTAGAAACCGGAATTACAATATTCGATGATGATGATCTAGAACAGGCATGGGCAACCTACGGCCCGCGGGCCACATGCGGCCCGCGAATAGGTATCTCTTGGCCCGCCAATGAATTTTTTTCCATATGACGCAACCCCAAATTTGGTCTACAAAGATACCTCATCAACAAATTTCCTAGTTCCAATGCTTTTTCCATAGCATTGGATGAAAGCACTGATATCATTGATATCAGTTAGCAGTCTTTATTCGAGCAGTCGATCAAATATTCAAACTAACAGAAGAATTGCTTGCGCTAAGGCCAATGAAAGACACTATACGAAGGGCGAAGATATTTTCGAAGAAATCATTAGTCATTTACTCAATACTTTTTGATTAGGTGGATCAGAATGACATATTGCCGAATGAATTTCAATTCCAAATATTAATGTCCCTTTCCAAATGAAAGTGGAAATGTCACTACCGATCGAATTGGGCAAGCCTCATTTCACAGGCACTTTTTTTGATCCAGAGGCCTATTGCACCAAACTACTTTTCACTTTCCGAATGAATTACATTGTACGAAAAGCATTAAGAATTGAACATTTTAAAAGCGAGAACTGGTAAGGTAGCTTGAAAGGTACTCTTGCAAATTTCCACTTCGCACTATTCACTTTTCGAACGAATAACGTTGCACAAAACTCATTCGGAATTGAAAAGTGCAAACTTAATGGTGGCAAAGTAGTTTGGTGCAATCTGCAATAGAAGTGATAGGGATTTCTAATTTATAAAATATAATCTAGGTAAAATTGAAAATTTCTTCAAGTATGAATTTACGATTCTTTACCTCAATAGTTTTTGATTAGGTGGATTAGAATGACAGATTGCCGAATGAATTTGATCGAAATTATCGATTTCTCTATGCTTCTTTTTCTAACGCACAGTATTCTGAAAAATCTGTGTAGTGAGTTAACTTTGCAAATTTTTTATTCGCAAAATCCAAGAATCGATCAACGATCAAGGATTATGGATTCGAATTTGGAAAATACATTACTCACGTGAGCAACAAAATCAGTAGTTCCACCAAATAACGATGGTCTTGTAGAGAAAACGCAACCCCAGGTGTCTCATTAGTTATTTATTTAATTATCGTTTGGCAAAGCAATAGCACTGAACAAGTATGAATGATAGTGACCATGAATATAAACAAATATATCTAACATAAAAATGAAAAGAAAAGTCACTCCTATAGATATAAGTAAACAAGTAGGTAAATATGTGATTGAATTATCCTATTGTAGGGAACGTTAACTTTATTTCGTTTTTGTTGAATGAATTTTATTTTTTTCAATTTGGAAATATCTTTTTGGCCCGTGATCTCTGAAAAATTTTTCTATTTGGCCCTCTGCGAAAGAAGGTTGCCCATCCCTGATCTAGAATCTGTCGAGGTTGAGAGAAATTTTTCGGCAATGCCATTTCTATATGCAATGGATCAACATAGCAACCCTCGTAGACTTTCATCCACCATGTTTTTTTATATCCGTAATAGGAAGCGGAGGATCTTCGAAAACAGTGTCCTGTATATTGCTTTTGTTCTGGCAGTTTGAGGAATTCGGCAACAATAGATTAAGTTTTTACAAATGTATTAATACCATCCACACCATTTCTAACAAGGACGCTTGACTTTATGCTTGAAAATTTGCTCCACAAAGTTGATGACCTCCATATTTTTGTTTTTTCCTCTAAGTATGCCAGGAAAACAGTTTCACTGAAGTTCACTTCTACATTTTTCAATTTACACCAGGCCAAGAAATTGTTATATGCAATATCCTTCTGCTGAACAGAAAGTTTAGGTAGGTGTTCCAGATTTGCTCTTCTTGCAGACTCTTCAATATCCAGAGAAACAACCAAATCGTCACTTTCATTAATAATTGAACTCTCGACAAACATATTAAGCAGTTAAAAACCCAAGACGAAAATTGGACAAAAACGAAATTGAAATGATCGATTGTCATTTCTCATGACGTTGGTAACGTTTGGCATTCTCAACAATCTTTTGATTATTTGGATATTAAAATGCATTTTATTTTGTTCGTGAAATCGTTCAATTCGCTCCGCTCATTTCACCAACTTTTTCACACAAGAAAACTGTCCGAGGTTATTCGATTCTGAGAAATGGCGATTCGGAATGCTTGATTCTGTTTTTTAATTATAATTTTGTGTTGCTGCAATTACACATAACTTGAGCTAATCTGCGAGTTTATTTTATTGGCACAAAAAAAAGTTGATATCGAGAACATCCCAGCGAATATGCCCGAATCAAGTGTTTCCATGCCTTCAGTCTAGAGAGAATTCCTCCCTCGAAAAAATTCAAGAGAGGTACTCAAAAACGAAATTGAAATCTATTTGAGATCGAGAGCAATCTCGCAGGCACAAAAAGCACGGATCGAGTTCACAAACACCATTCAGTTCCTCTGCAACTTCGCGAAAGAAATGAACCTTAACTTGATCTTTTCTGCGATCAATGAGGTCGAAGGCGAGGGCTCCAATTGAAAATTTCCGGACGTTGAACAGACTCGGACCGTGGAAATTTATAATCACTTGGTAAACTTGAAAAGAGTCCCGAATGCGTTTTCTTCATTTTTGTCATTGATATCAGTGATGTTCCACATCAGGAGACTTTAATAGGGCAGAAAATTGACCACAGTAGCTACTACGACGCTTTTTATACAATCAAAACAACGAGGAAGAGAAAATATGTCGTATTTCGACAAAAAATACCTCCAAGAACTTTTTTGAAGAAAAAGTCAAAAGACTTAAATTGAAAAATGTGGTGTCGAAGTGAACTTCAGATTTTCTTGGATTACATTTTAACTCGGAAATAGGAGGTTGTCATAAGTAATATGACAGGACGAGAAGGTGAATTTCGTGGCTGAGAAACTTAAGGGATTGGTTTATCTGCTGCTCAAACTAATTTTTCAGAGCTGCAGCAGATAAATTAAAAATTGCAATGATGATATCCAACCTCCGGTAAGAAATGGCACTCGCAGAAGAAGAAGAATTATTTTTCCTTTAAGTACAGCATTTTTTGTTTAGGACTTTCGTGTTCTGAATTGAGTTTTTGATTTCCAAATCTGTTGAAAATTGAGCGTTGCACTGCTCTGGCCTCATCTGCAGCTACGTCTATGGTTACGTCCCAGCGCTACGTCCACTTCAGCAAGTACAGCTCTATGGTCAGCTGACCATATTAACTGACGAATTAACTAGCGCTATGCACTAACCACCTGACAGATTAACTCATATTCATGGATTGAGTTGATTAATCGTTCTCTTTTGTAATCCAGCTCTGCCTATGAATAGACCCCTTGTGCTAATCTTGTGAATTAGAATTTTCAAAAAGTTACCTCGCTTAATCACTGTTCGTCTCGTTCATTTTTTGGAGTAAGTAATCATAAGGTAGGTCATAGATAATCTATGAGGTAGGTGAATTCTCAGAATCATTAATTGTTGCAATCTCCATGTTATCATCCTGCTTTTTATAAAGTTTAAAAATTGTTCACGTTTCAGATCATGAAAATCCATAGAAATAATGATAATCTTCTCTTGCTTTATTCAAATAAAATCTCTTTTGTGTCAAAATAAACTATTTGAATCCTCTAAGATATCTATTTTGTTATATTCTTGCAGGACTCATAGATTTTTCAAATATCTCTAGACTCCTCACATGGAAATGATTGCTCGCTCCAAGAATGAACATTCTCATGTCTTTCTCTGGTTATAAATTCTGATTTATTATTTTCTCATGTGCATCTCATTCTTTTAATCAGTTCATCTCATTTCCCAACGATTCACTGCTCATAACACTTGTATTGTTCCCGAGTTTCAAATGAATGAAAATCATCAAACGCAAAAGTGAATCGTGGAATCAGTTTTCTCTCTCTCAATAAAACCTGCTTCATCTTGAGCGGTCTCTTCTAATACTGGTAGAACCATTCAACTGGAATGATCTCCTCATTATAAACATGAAATTCTCAAGTTCATTTATCTGAACCTCCTAGCAAGTAAGATCTGAAGTGTAATGTTTGTTTCACTTGATCAATTTAGCATTCCCTTATAGATCAACGTTATAGATTGAAGATGTTGATTTCTTGAGCATGATATTCTCACATTGTAATAATCTCAATGAAGAACAGACTTGAACTACTAAATTTTCAATGCACGTATCTCCTCTAAGGCCTGATCTCACTTCTATTATAACTCAGTCTACTCTGATGATTCATTTTTTGAACTTCTGTTTTTCTGATGGAGCTACGAGGCTCTCACAATCGATTTGGATTGCTCGATCACTGTAAAAGTTGAGTTTAATTTCGAATTAATTGAACTGTCTCAAAGTCTGAGTACGACTTCATGTGAAGTCTCATTTTGAACTTCTCTAGATTACCTCTATTTTTTAGTTCAATAATGTCACTCTGAGTTTAAAGATGATTTTGATATTTGTATTTTTACTGTATCAACTTCATGGCGGTTGACTTATTCATTTTATGATTTTGAATGATGTCAGTGAATGTTTTTGCACCACTATCCCCAACTCAATTATCTGGATACAGGTCTAAACAGTAATTTACAAAATCAGAACAACCAAAATTTTGAACAAAATCAAATTTGTGATATTCACCTGTAAGAATATAGCCCTCTATTACTCTTTATCATCATAATAGCAGTTTTACTGCAGTCAACAAGCGAGAACGTGAAAAATCCTCAACCTACACTAAAAAGATTATTATATTTGTCGAGTTAGCGAACAAGGTCGGAAGTTTCGTAACAAGTTTCGGCAAATAATCAAGGTGTAACTTACAGATTGCGCTGCTAATTCGTGTAGCGGCATTCCGTTCCTCAGGGTGCAGTATCCCATATAACCGCCGCTGACTGGCGTCCCAGAATTGCTGGCCTGATGCAATAAACTTCTACTGGGAGACGTCTCTATCGTGGAGATGTGCTGCCTCTTCCTCATGTAATCGCCCCCAGAATCCTCCCCATCAACAGGTTGCGGGATGATATCTGGATTTTTTTCGTCGCTCTCGTACTCGCCCCCGCTCGAGTCGTGCTTCGATATCGGGCTGCCTCCTGGAATATAAAAAAATCGAGTCAACAAAATTTTCGTCCTTTTTTCTATGTTTTTTCTTTGTTTGACTAAAGTTATTATATTGGTTGTAGGGTAAAATAGGGGGACATGACGCGATCGTGTTGAAAGTGATAGTTGGTTTTTGAGTACCGAAAAGTTTGCAAAGCGTTTAGTTTGATCCATTGTTTTTTTAGAAATTCGCTAAGAGTCGACATTCTCCCGAAGACAGTTGGAAGTTGGGTAATTATAAACGCTATGATCACTAATGTGCACGTCTCAAGAAGCCATTTCCAAGCATCCTACGCTTTCATTTTCATCAGAAGTTTCGTCGTCTGTGGAATCGTTTGTAAAAAACGTCAAGACCTCATGTGTCCATTTCCTCCTTGTACTCTCACGACTTGTGTAGCAAGAAGGTATTTGGATCCGAAACTGAAGAAATATTGTGCGTCATCTATCCCGAAACGTCATGCGTCATTCATCCCAAACCCACGGGATAGATGACACACCTGTTTAGGTTACAACAAATGCTGAGAGGAGACATTGGATTAGTGAATATAGCTTTTATAGTAACCCAACTTCCGACTTTCTTTGACAGAACGTCGACTTTCAGCGGATTTTCAATAAACAGTGGGATCAAACTAAACACCTTGCTTACTTCTGGGTACTTATCAACTATACAGGGTTTTTCAAAAAAAGGCGATCATCTCTCTAGGATAGATAGGGAAATAAAAAATAATAGGGGTTTCTTCAGTAAAAATTTTTCGTAACGCCATCGGTATTCAAGATACAGGGCGTTGAAAAAGAAAAGAATTATACATATTTGTTTCAATTTTGCAGAAACCACTGGAAACAATGTAATGAAATTTTACACGAATATGTTTCGGAAGATGATAAACTAATGAGTTTGTTTTGATGTCTGACTCTTATAGAAGGAGCTAGTTACACTGTTCGTACCAAGTTGTTTTGAACATAATTTTCGTGATATTAGATTTATTAAGATAAATGTTGATAGATATTAAACATCATTCAACTTCACACCAAAAAGGTATTTCTGATTGAACTCGATACTGTGCACCGTTTTCGGAATATTTTGATCTGAAAACTATGAAGTTTTAATCCATGCTGCTATGAAGTAACGATGAATGTATTAATTGAACAAAAAAATTTAAAAAAAGGTGAAAACATGAAGAAACTCAATACGAGTAGGTCCTCCGTTTTCACAAATACACAAATCTATCCTTTTTTCTTAAAAATCGATCAATCTTTGCAACGCTTGGAAGTCAGCTATGAGGTCATTGAAGTAAGATTGAATTCTGTCCTTCTATTCTTGAGGTGAATATATCCCTGTTGCATACAGTTTTCCGTCAAGGTACGACCAAACTGTGTAGTCCAAAGCATAGAAATCGCATGACCGAGGAGGCCAATGAATCGGAGCTTCTACACTTCTACCAATCTATCGATTCGAAAAATGGTTACTCAACCGATTACGACACCTTCTATCAATGTGACGTGGAGGTCCATTGTGCTTAATAATCAATAATAATAGTAATTAAGTATTTTATGAATACTTTTTTTTACTATCGCCCTCTATGAGAGTCAGACATCGAAACACATTCATCCGATGTATCAGCTTCCAAAACATATTCATGTAAAATTTCATTACAATGTTGCCAGCAGTTTCGGCAAGATCGTGAAAAATGTGTCAGAAATTCAGTGTTCGGGGTACAATCTTAGACTAAGAATCCCCTGAAGATGACAACCGCAGTCGTAGGCGAAACGATAGGTGGAACGAATCACCCAAAGAAATTCGAAAACTATAAATCAGAAATTTCAAGCGAGAAAGCTTATGTCCTCAAGATGTTTTTATTCTATGCAATGATTCTTGGATGATAATTTTCAAAATAATGTTTTTGAAAGACCCGTCATTGCATAAATTAAATCGTATTTGTTATTTTGTTCAAATTAAGACTTGATTTTTATGTATATATTGACTCTTACTGCATATTCGGTATTAATAAATTTTATCGTATTCGAAAAAAACCCCATAGCATCGATATTATTTCAAAAACGAAAAAAAAAGCAAGACAAAAAAATTCGGGGAAAAATCCACCGATTGGCAACACTGGACAAGATTACCCCAAATCCTTTGCCAACTTTTTCGTAAACGTCTTGTGTTCGGGAACAACCAGTTGCTCCTTTAATCCGACCGGATGCGCAAAAAGAAGAACAAAGGCGGCTACGAATTGGAAAGGACATAATTCCGTAATTTCCAGATAATAAAATTCAGGATCTACACGCCACCCCGCGTTTTACGGCCACATACTTCAGGGGGCAGCCGCCGCTCCCTCGAAAACTTAAGGTGCATACCTAATTAGCTAATAAATCCCATCTATTGAATTCATGACAGCCTACATTACCTCGGAGGAACTGAATTAATGCCGAAAACACGTACGCCCGAAGACGTAAAAATCTTTATTACTGCAACAATGAAATATGGAGGCGCTCTGCATAAATGTCATTGCGGATAATAAAGTCGCGGACGCGATGCTCGCCCTTTAATATAACGCATTCTTACCTTGGCGGAAGATCTATGCGCCATCTCTGGGGACCGGCGCGCAAGTTTCCAGGTATAATCGACAATAAAGCATCAATTTCCTTTATCGGGGAGCGATATTTATCGGTCCCCAGACCGCTGATGGCGGGGATAGTTCTCGGACGAGGAAATTATCGAGTCGTGATGGGGAACTTCCGGGCTAATGACCGAAAGAACGCTGAAAATTGCCCTTGCGAAGATAATGTTGGATAAGTGAATAGGAAGTTTCCTCGATGGATACATCCACCAGATGTTCCGATGGATTCTCTACTTCAATATGAGGTGTAATTGAGAGAAATCTGCCGAACAAGTGAACAGTCCCTCCAACCCATACATTGGGCTTCTTTTTTTGCAGTCTTATGCAAATGGTTCCAAAGGTTTTTGTGTGCAATCTTTAGGTCTTGGACAATTTAAGAAGTGTTAACATGACGGTCAGATTCGACGATGTCCAAGACTTTATCGCTATTTTCCAGTTCAATTTTCAGGGAGTCAAGTGTGTTTCTTCAAGTTTTTCCCTTCGAAGACAAGTTTATTGAAATTTTTATATTCTTTTCATTGAAAGAGCTTGAATGATACAATAGGGTGAAACAGGGAGACGCAATTTGATAATTCGCGATTTCGGTGCACGAAGTGCCATGTGCCTAAAATAGATCCATGCAGACGTGCTACTATTGCCGTTCTCGAAGAATCGTCTTAAGAGTGCAATAAAGTTACAAGATATTTGGAGATATGCAGGGTGTTTCAAAAAAGGAACCATCTTTTTAGGATCGATAGAACAGTGAAAAATAATAGGTTTGTTCAATAAAAAATTTTCGTAGCTCCATCCGTATTCAAGATGCAGGGCATTGAAACAAAAATATACACATTTTTCACGATTTTGTCGGAACTACTGGCAACATTGTAATGAAATTTTATACGAACATGTTTTAAAAGGTGATACATCTGATGAGTGTGTTGATGTCTGACTTTCATAGAGGGCGCCAGTCACAAGGTTCGTACCAAGTTGTTTTGAATATAACTTTTTTGATATTAGATTTATTGAGCTCAATTTTGAGCGATATCAAACATCCTTCAATTTTACACTAAGACGGTACTCTTGATGAAACTCGATACTGTGCACCGTTTTCGGAATATTTTGATTCGAAAATTATGAAGGATTAACCAATGCTTATATGAAGTATTGATAAAGCACGATGGAGCTCCACGCCACATTGATAGAAGGTGTCGTAATCGGTTGAGTAACCATTTTCCGAATCGATGGATTGGTAGAGGTGCAAAAGCTCCCATTCATTGGCTTCCTCGGTCAGGCGATTTCAATCCCTTGGATTACAAAGTTTGGTCTTACCTTGAAGAAAAACTTCATGCAACAGGGGTGAATTCACCTTAAGAATTGAAGGACAGAATTCAACGTAACTTCAATGACCTCATAGCTGACTCCCAAGCGTTCAGGAGAATAATGCATTTTTTTGGAAAAAAGGATGGATTCGTGTATTTGTGAAAACGGAGGACATTTTGAGCCCCTACTCTGATTGAATTTATTCATGGATTTTAGTTTTTTTTAAAATTTCTTGTGATAAATTAAAACATCGATCATCACTTCATAATTTTCAAATTGAAATATTCCGGAAACGGTGAACAGTATCGAGTTTAATCAGGAATACCTTTTTTATGTGAAATAGAATGTTTAAGATCGCTCAAAATTTACCCCAATGAATCTTATATCGAAAAAGTTATGTTTAAAACAACTTGGTACGAACAGTGTAATTAGAGCCCTGTATGAGAGTCAGACATCAAAACAAATTCTTCAGATGTATCAGCTTGCAAAACATATTCGTACAAAATTTCATTACAATGTTGCCACTTGTTCGTAAATCGAAAAGAATATGTACTTGTATTTTTTTCTTTTTGAATGCCTTGTATCTCGAATATGATGGCGTTACTATTATTTTTCAGTTTTCTATCTAACCTAGAGAAGGAGTTCCTCTTTTTTGAAACACCCTGTATGATTATGAAGTTAACCCTCGAACAGGCGCACCTAATCTATCAGATTAAGTGCATGGTTTTTTCTAGTTTCTCACGGCGTTGTTTGCCGCTCAAGGGTGGGACTTTTTGTAGCTTCTTGATTTTATATCAACCTCCGCAGAGCCTTGATGTTAGTCGAAAAGAGAGCAATAATCGCTTGGATCGATTACACTCGATAACGTAAGTATCATCGAATTTGATTTTTTCAGTATTTCTGGATGAAAAAGACGGGCACTCGCGCTCCCAACACCCAAACAAAAGAAAAAGTGAAGATATCTTTCATATTTATTGCAATTCTTGATATAATCTGTGTGTTGAATTGAGACCTCTTGAGTTTTCAAGTATTTTTTTTCAGGGTGTAATGGCTTCAAACTCAAGAAAATGCAAGTAAATTAAAATCCCCGTATGTTTCAAATGCATATTTTCGGGAAGTATTCTAGAAATTATAGTTAAATATATGAATATGAATATAAAGATAAGGGAAAACAAAACTTCACTAGAGAAAAGAATAATAAACCGACTGATATCGTACAATATAAAAGTTCCATTGTTCTAGTTTACATGGCGGCGGTTGTCAGGAGTAATAGACACTTGTTGTTATTTCACATATAATCACAATTACATTTTGTTTTCATATAAATATCCTCGTTATATGGAAATCGGTAGAATTTATCTTTCTTTGATTTCTGCCGTCAATTTTTATTTATGTTTTGGAATTTTCTTTAAAAGTTATGTGTATTTGAATGATAAAGCTATTTTAGAACGACCTCCCCATTTACTAGCAAATTTTTCTCATTAAAACATGACTTAATCTTACAGATGAGTTGCGGCCGAAAGCGTTAGGATTAGGGTTGCGCCTGACCGAAGGTTTAAATTGAACCATCCTTCCACACTGCATCGTAACTCGCGGATAAATCAACGAACGCTGCCCATATTTCCAATTTTTTCAACCCCGATTCAATGAATTTCCGGGATGCAATAGGACTCTTCCCCGATGCGGAAGTAGAAAGAACATTTTCGTCAAGTGGCAGCCATTTAATATGCGGAACCCCCCAGAACGACGTCCCTGCCGACGGGACCTATAAAATTCCAGAATAGAAAGCTGCTTTCATGCCAGATAAATAGCCGCCCCCGCGCCCTCCCTCACGTATGCCGCCTAACTCATCTCCTCTCCATCCTTGGGACTTTTAATAAAAAGGCTCACCTCCTTTGTCGTTCAGCGTGGGGCCGCACACGCTGCCTCGGTGCTCCAGGGACCCCGTCCCGGAGGCGACGTTTTTGTGCCGCTTCAAGCGGTCCTCCTGGCTGCACTGCACTCTTAGCACCACCACGACCACCAGGGCGACTATCAAGAGGGCCGAGACGACGCCGATCAGGACGCTCATCATCGGCGTGAAGCGGAAAGATGCCAGCTGGGTGTCTGAAAGATGAAGGTATTGATATTCAATCAAAATTGTGAAGAATTTCTCTGAGGAAGGAGTTTTATACACTTCGAAACGTTTCAAGTTTCTTCATTATTCATATTATTATATCCATTTTAATCAATATGTCCCAATAAAGATATAAACAAACGTCAATGCGAATCATTGAGAGCCTATACGGCACTAACCAGCACTAATTAAGCACTAAATATTTGATATAGTTTCGGAATTAGTGCTTTCAACTTTGTGCCAACTTCACTCTCGCTTCAATAATATCACTGAATTACTTTGAAACCAAAAATAAAATCACTGCCATTTTAACGTCTCTAATAGGCACTAATTAAGCACTAATAAATGCAATGAAAGCTTTCACGAATTTCCAATATGTTGAGACTGAAGTCACAACAAGTGAGACGATCTCTGATTTAAGTTAATTTTTTTCCTTCGGTTTCAAAAGCACTAATAAACATTAATTAAGCAATATTGATCTATAAATTCCATAGTCATTTTAAACTTTTGGTGCTGATCGTGAACCTTCAATTATTAATTTTCCAAAAACTAGAAAAAACTAGGATAAGAAATAAATTTTCTTGATAACAGAGTTTTCCTGAAATTTCACTTGACCGAATAATTATTTTCCAGTAAAAAAACATTCGATATGAGATTGAAAATTGAAGACAAAATCGTTTTTCCTGAATACAGTAGAATCCGTTTATTATGACGCCGGCTATACTGACCAATCGCTTATCATGAAGTGCAGTGTTAAGTTTGGCTTCATTCAAAACTCTTTACTATTGGGTCCGGATTTCAGATACAACAACATGATTTTTCGAAAATTTTTGGGTTATAGTGACCGCTCTATCGTTTTTTTAAGCCACAATACCCTTTTCAATGCGATGAGGTTTGATACGATGCGAGGCATACGAGTTCCGACATGCTTTTTAGTATAATCCAGATCCTTGAAGAGATTATTGGTGTTTTGTGGACAGAATTACATCCATTGAAGCCATGTCTAAGTTGTACAATGGTGTAAGATGCTATTTTTTCAAGTCCAAAATTTCGAAAATGCTCCGAAAAAATTTGGTTCAAATTTGAGAAAAACAATTTTTTGATGTTTCGTCACTTCTAACTTTGACGGAGAAATTGTTACTTCCTGTATCATATTCTGTAAATCACGCTATCGCAAAAGAAGCATGAGCCTTTCTTCCCGGAGTTTCTCAAAAATGAGAATTTTTAATGAAAAAACTTCTGTATTTCAACAGAGTTCAATTTTGAGATTTTTTATCGTATTTCCTCATTTAAAGAAAATTTCCTCTAGAAAAATCAAACTTTTGGAATCATAGAGACCCAGAGTTCAATGGAGAATCTACTTATGCAATAAAAAATGGGTCTTTTCATTTGAAAAACGAAAGTTGATGTCACTTCCGGAAAAACCGAACGTTCTAGAACCTTAAAAAAATATACGAGAAGTCGTCTTCATACTTGAAACTCACCTCGAATTGTTTTCCAGAAGGTCCTGGAAAGACCCGGTAAAACACCGAACTCCCAGTATCAAAACACCACTCGAATCTCCAACAAGCATCCCCATTACTGTACACCAACAAATAACAAAGAGACGGATCGATTCTGTCGACTGCGACGAAAAGCCAGAAAGTGACGGTTTAAGTGGACCATTGTCGCCTTCCCGCAAGAAATCAGTTCGGAATGTCAGCGTAGATAAATATTCGCTTTTCACTCCCTTAAATCTCCGCCCTTGCCACAGACAAAGCTGCGCCTCGAAATCGTCCTGCAGGAAATATCGACGCAACCTGTTCCGACGCCAATTCAATTGTTGCCAGAATTGAAAAGAAAGCCGATATCTCTTTGTCATGAATATCTCACTCGTGTCGTGTGCCGCTTGAAGAGATTGCGGCTGAATATGCATCGGATGCTGTGTCGATTGTTGGGCGATTTCGTCAGCGATATGTGAGATATCGAAACAACTCTGGTAAGGCGAGGAACTACTAAAGGCTGTTACAATTGGAGCAACAGGGGCAACAAGGAATATCTGGCTTCAGTCGTATGCTTCGCATCTTATCGGTCTAACGAATTACAAATGAAGAAGTGCTTAAACGAATGTAGGTGCTCTCATTTGAAAGAGAAAAACTGCTAACATCGGTCACATTATGAAAGGCAATGAGTATGAACTGCTGAGACTAAACATTGAATGACGCAACGTACGACATGGAATCAGAAAATACTAAATAACTGAAGAATTATTTATTTTAGGAGTATCCACATAATGAAACTTTATCATCATTTTTCCTCGCAGAATCCAACGCAATCATAAAAAAAATAGGGTTCTAATTTGAAAAACGAAAGTTATAGGTCAATCTTGATCCCAATTTTTGACCGAACATTTGGAACACCCTGTGACGAATTTTTCAAAATTCTAAATATATAAAATATTTCCTCTGGTTTCGACTACCAAAACGTGAAAATGGTTTGTGCTTAAGATATCTAGATTAGAAATAGCAAACATCATACCGACTACTCTTATCTACCTTTTTTGTTTAGTTTTTTTTTTGATATTTCGGAAAGTATTTTGACAAATGCAACGATTTGAGTACGAATGTATTCAAGTGTGTGTTACTAGTGAGTTATTGGAATAATTTATCTTCTATGCCGAAGGTCATAGTTGATATGAAACAAATTTAATGAATTTGACGCTACGTATGACATAAAATCCTAAATAAATTATCAATTTTAGGAGCATTAACATATTGGAATATTATCATAATTTTTTTTCGTACAATCCAACGCAATCATAAAAAATAGGGTTCTAATTTGAAAAACTAAAGTTATGGGCCAATTTTGATCCCAATTTTTGACCCAACATTCGGAACATCCTGTGATGAGTTTTTCGAAATTCTAAAAATGTACAAATTTCCACAATATTTGACTTCAAAAATGTGAAAACGGTTTGTGCTCAAGGTATCTAGATTAGAAATAACAAACATAATACCGAATGCTCTTTTCTCTCTTTTTCTTCAGGTTTTTCCTGATATTTTGGAAAGTATTTTGACGAATGCAACGATTTGAGTATGAATATATTCAGAATTGCATACTCTGTTAAATTCGAAAACAAAAAAACAGAAAAAAAATTTTTCGAAATTTTTTTTCTCGTTCCCTGTATAACTGAAAGTAGTCAGGCTCTTAGAATATTTTAGCTCGGAAGATAATGTCAAACAATAATTTAATACAAATTTTCATATTTCAAATAAGTCTAGTTTTCCAGAAACGCCTAATAGGCTGTCGAACTTGGTATACCCTGTATGTTTTTTTTATTCAGAAAGCAAAAATAATACAATACATATTGTAACAAAAAAGGACCTAGTTGAGGTTGGTGTAACAAAAAAAAAACAGGTCTGCAGTATGACTGATGAGGAAAGGAAAAAACCCCAACTGAAAAAATCCTTACCCTGCCCGTGAAGAAGAAATATTCTAAAAATATTAAATATCAGAAAAATGATCTGAGAGAACAACCTCATGTAATCCGCCTATGGACTCAGACACACAATTCTTTATCTGCAATGAAAAATGACAAAAGCAGAAGACAAAACAATTATTAAGAATGAATTGAATTATTTTGAAATTAACCACAAATTTCAGGAATGCATTTGTACCTTCATGTATAGCCTCGAAACCTTCTTGAAATTTATAAATGGGACAACTAATGATGAGATGTTCTATAGTTTCCTCTTTTCCCCACACTCACAACTAAGGCTCTTAACCGAATTCCATCGTAAGTGCATGCTGCAGTATCGTCTACGGCCTGTTTTAATACAATTTAAAACAGACAATATTCTCCTGATGGAACGATCAGTAATAAGATCTTTATTGAAAAAACTGCATTCATTCCATTCAGATTGCCAAATTTTGTTGTCGCTTCTATTCATATCAATTAGAAAATTTGACCAAAGAGCTTTAAGCGACCTAAATATGGGAACCTTATTTTGGAATGTCGGGAGTATGAGAATGATACCAATGATAATTCTCATAGAAAAATTCATTTGGGCATTAATTTTTTTTACATGAACATTTTTCAACCAATCAGGACAACGATATTCAACAGCAGAAAAAAACAAGGCTAGCTCTGCCGTACGAAGTATTGTTGCATCAGCGCCCCATGAAGAACCAGTTAGTTTCTGAAGAATATTGTTTCGAGATTTAAGCTTCAACTCAGATCATCTAAATGGGCGTTGAAATTCAGATAGGAATTAAGTTTGATTCCCAGGTATCTAGGATTAATATTATGTTTTAAGGGAGACGAATCGAGCGTGGCACTCAATTTTCTATATTTCTCATGACTATTGGAATTAAAACATGAAACCTCGGTTTTATTTTTATTCGGGCACAAACGACACTTTAAAAAATAATTTTTCATGATATCCAAATCTGCGGAAAGAATACTTCCTATTGTTTGAAGATAAGAATGATGAAAAGATTTCATGAAGTTTGTTATGTCTATGATTATAATAACATTTCTCTATTTCAGTATCGTAATGAGTTCATTACAGTACTAAAAGTAGTCCGGTAATGAAACTCATTACAGCATTGTTTTCAGTTATATTTTTCATTTTGTGGTTGTCAGTACTGACCTCCGATCCACTCAATTTTCGAATCAAATCAATTCAAATTCCGTGATCTGTCAAATTTCGTATGTCACACCAACTGAAAAGATACAATACAAAAGTCACGGATCTGAATTTTTATTTGAATTTCGCGAGTTTTTCACGAAACTTTACTGAAATAGAGAAAATATCGTCTAATACTCGTTGCAGAAGGCAATTCCAACACTCATGCTTTCGAAAACTCGCTCCATCGTCGCTCGTTTTCGAATTTCGCATTCGTGTTGGAATAGGAGCTCATTCTCCAACTTGTTTTAGATGTCATGTCGATTTCCAGTTTCGTGATTTTGCCATTATGCCAAAATGTAATTTATGCCATTTTCATGTTTTAAATAAACACATTTCGTCTTTTTCTATTCTACTTCTTTCCTTTCACTAACGTTTCCTCTCATGACGAAAAAAATTTGCTTAATCCCCTATATGTTTTATGATTTGTATGGTTTTTCAGAGTTGACATTCAGTTTCAATGTGTGTTGGTAGAAATACTTACCAGACTGTTTAATCTAAGAGTCAAAATTCTAATAAATCAAAGTCAACGGAAATATGAAAGTATATATATATATCGGGTTTTAAACAGATTAAATCTGCATTCCCACGCCTAAACGCCATCTCCTTCTGTCTTGGGCATCCTCCTCGTTTAAATGCCTTTCTTCCATGGACTGACGGACCCCTTCAATCCAGGATCGACGTGGCCGACCTCTCTTTCTTTTTCCAGGTGGTTGCCAGTGATACATTCGATGCGGCCATCTCTCTGGGTTCATTCTTAAAACGTGTCCAAACCACCTAAGTCTTCGTTTTTCTACTCTTTCCACCACAGTCCCATGTGCGTCCATAATACTTCTGATCTCCTCATTCCTCACCCTTTCTCTTCTAGATCTTCGAGCACCTCTCCTTAGATAGTCCATTTCGATGGCATTGAGCTTCCTTTTAACCGCAGCACTCATAGTCCACACCTCGCTACCATAAGTCAGAACCGATTCCACCAGTGTCTTCTCAATTCTCACTTTTGTGCTCTTGCTAATATTCTTGTCCCACCAGATGGAATTGAGGCATCCTAGGACTTTTCTGCTCTTTTCCATTCTGCTCCTGATTTCTCTATCCGATGTTCCTTCCGTACCAATTATTGCTCCTAGATATTTAGTTTGATTCACCTGTTTAATGGATGAGTTATCATCTATCATGACTTGAAAGTTGGCCATAGAGTTCACCACCAGATATTCGGTTTTTTCTGTGTTGATTTTAAGAAAGTCCTTTTTTTATTTTTTTGTATGCTGTTGTCCTGAAATATAATAATGAGCCTTTATAATAATGAGCCTTTATTTTCCAACAGGTAAAAAAAAACCCAATTACAGGAAAATATATCTCAAAAACAACCATATAATATTGAGAGAAATGAATACCAAACACAAAATAAAGATAAACTTAATCTAAGAAGGGTCGGACATACCAGATTCCTCCAAATAGGCAGCCACTACAGAGCGGGGAGAATCATTATGTATGTCACATCTGTTGGCCACCGAATTAAATAATCTGCACATTAAATTAACCGGTGACCTAAAACTGGCGTTCGTTCTACCCGCCCTGCAGTAGAACACGGTATTACTCCTTAAGCCGTCTCGAGGCACCAAAAATGAAATATGTTCCAGTAATTCAGGACAATCGATTAAGTCATGCACAATTTTGTAAATTAACATTAATGCTTTTATATTGACCCTATGTTCTATGGGCTCAGCACCAAATTTACTGAGCAACGTAATGTTGTCACAGCCCAATGGAGGATAAACCCCATCTTCCCTCCAAACTAAATACTTATAGAACTTTCTTTGTACAGATTCAATACTTTTTTTATGGCAATTATAAATTGGCCTCCAAATGATGCTACAATATTCAAATTTACTTCTAATAAAACTATTGAATAATACAATTAACGTATGGAAATTTTGAAATCGCGTACCATTACGAATAATGAATCCATAGGTTCTACTGACCGAAGAAATGAGCTGATACAAGTGCGGTACAAAGGAACATTGACAGTCACACAACACTCCTAAATCCCTATATTCTGTTACACGCGACAAAACATGACTATCGATATGATAATTATAATTTATTATATTTTTTTTCTTTGTATAGGACATTGAATAGCACTTTGATACGTTTAATGACAGCCTATTAATTTCACACCATCTCAAGAGAGCGTCCAGTGCCTCTTGCAATCGAAGACAATCAGCAATAGAGAATACCCTACAGAAAAGCTTTAAGTCGTCAGCGAACATCAGAATAGAAATATCTGCACCATCAAGAACATCGTTAATGAAAAGAAGAAAGAGCAAAGGTCCCAAATTTGAGCCTTGGGGAATGCCAGAAGTAGCACAGAACTCAAATGAGCGAGACTGCTCGATCTCCACAAAACATACTCTATCCCTTAAGTAAGACCCCATCAGTGAGGTCAACCTATCTCCAAATCCGAATGCAAACTTTAATTTCATCAACAAAATTCCATGATCAACTTTATCAAAAGCCTTTTGAAAATCAGTGTAGATTATATCCACCTGTCCAGATTTATCCAAGGCATCAAATACCTGTTCAAAAAAACATACAAGATTAGTACAGGTAGATCTTCTAGGCATGAAACCATGTTGATTAGGCTTAATACGGTGCTTTATGAATGGAAAAATTGAATAATATATAACTATTTCAAATAGCTTAGAAAAATTTGATAGTACAGCAATCGGTCGGTAGTTTTTTATATCAGATCTCTCTCCCTTTTTAAAAATTGGTGCGATTCTAGATTGTTTCCACACAGAAGGATAACTTCCCCTAATAGCAGATATATTGAAAATATGAGATAAGGGTGCAGCAAACACACCGATGCAGTCCTTCACCAAAAAGCTAGGAACTCCGTCTGGTCCAGCCGTACACTTATTCGACAGCCTTCTAGACGCCTTGATTACATCCTCCTCCGCAATATTTCCTATTTCAATGAAATTGCTATCATAAACCTGTTCCGTGAATGAAGATTCTGAAGGTTCCTCATACACACTAGAGAAGTGAGTAGCAAATGCGTCCACAATCTCATTAGGTCTTGCGAAAGTCTCAAAACCATTGGTCATAACACCAGGTATACGAGAATGTCCCTTATTCTCCTGCATAAATGACCAAAAAGCACTAGGATCAGAGCTTATTTTATCCTCGGAAGAAGTAACAAACTTTTTATATGCACTACTAATTTTAGATTTGAGCAGTTTGCGAAGTGATTTATACCTAGAAAAATTGACATCATCCTTGTACCTTCTATAATTATTTAATGCCTTCAACTTGGATTTGCTCAACTCAATTATTTCAGAGGTATACCATGATGGAAAACGTTTCTTCCTCCTGATCTTGACCGGAACAGTTTGCTCGAATATATCATTGAGAACGGTATAAAATTCAGTGCAAGCTATTTCAGAATCATTACTTTCTAGAACCTTTGACCAGTCTGCGCCGAGAAAGAGACCATACATGTCAACGAAATTGGCTTTACGAAAGTTAAAGGATGAGTACGTAGCATTGCCATCGATCCCAAGATTGGACACTCTTTTAGGCTGCCGCAGTCAGAACGAAATCTCAACAGGAGGATGATGGAAGTCCAGTGGGACAACTGGGAAGTCAGAGCCAGTTACAAAGCATTCCATATTGGAGAGTACGAGATCCAACAATTTGCCACCGGGGTTTACCACATTATTAAACTGACACAGGTTGTGGGTTTGCCTGAATGTATCGATTGATGCAGTGCGATAATCAGTTAAAGAATTTTCCACATATTTGGCGGCATTAAAGTCCCCCAGTATAATAAGTTGATCATTCAGCATGAAATCAAGAGATGACAATGATTCAAGAAACAATTCATACAATGCAAATTCGGTGTTAGGTGGAATATAAAGAACTAGTATAATTGCAGATCCGAAATTACACCTAATTTTACATGCAGCTACGTCAATAGAAGGAACCAATTCTGTTAGCAACGATAACTCAAGTTTCTCCGCACAATATTCACTACGAATCGCAACCAGTACACCTCCCCCGGTAGATGAATTGGTTTTAACTAAATCCCTGTCAGCACGAAACACATCATACTCAGAGGGAAATAATTCACTATCATGTAATCCATCCTGTAGCCAAGTCTCAGTTAAACACACAAAATCGAAGTCACAACTCGACACTGAGTTCCTAAATTCATGAGATTTTGTATTCAATCCTCGAACGTTTTGATAGTAGCCATTGAGCTCCCTCCGAATGTAATTGGGTTGATTTAGTTTAAAGATTTTATGGTTGGAAAACCTCTTATGAACTTCAGTTCAACATCTTCACCAGCAGCTTTACGTTGAGTAAATTCTGTCTTGACCCTGTTGAAGTGATCTCTTTGTCTAGGAGTCCTATCTGATGACACGAAAACATTATAATTACTCTTGAATACTTTTGACTGTTTGAGTACTCTTCGTACATCCCTAACACTATTCAGGACTACTTTCAGAGGTCGAGGTTTGTCACCGTTAGAAACGTACCTCCCCAACCGTCCAACCCGTGCCCTTTCTAAAGTGGGAAAATCGGATATAGACGATTTTAGCATAGTGTCAACGACATCACAGTCCCTGGTCGCTCTATCCTCCTCAGATGTGCCTTCACTTTCAGGGAGTCCATGAACAATAATATTGTATTTACGTTCTTGACGCTGCTCAAATTCATGAAGAAGTTCCTCAAAACATTCTTCTGGTATAGAATCGTCAGCGGCTCGGGATGGTAGACTCAGAACGGAAGCCCTCAACTCGTTAACTTCCTTTTGCAAGGAAATTAATACAGTTTTCAATGCAGCAATATCACTTCCCATGCCCTCACACGAAGAGCAATTCCAGGCAATGGATTTTCTCGAATTAACTACGCGGATCTCAGATTGACTCATACCAACACATGCATTTCCGAAATCTTGTTTACAAATAACGCAACTAATTATGAGATGGTTTGAGTACTGCTTATCGCAGCAGTGACATTTGACTTTATTAGTCATGATGCGATACGGTACGGCGGAAAGTTGAAAATTCGGTTGAAACTCAAGTTATGATGTATAATAGTCTGATAGGTTCTCCTCGAAGAAAGTCTGCAATGAGTATACACGAGCAAGCAGGTACACAACCAGTTGAACACAGCGGAAAACAGAAAGGACTTTTCACCTTCTTGGGTCTATAAGAAGGACTTGTACAGAAATGGAAGACCACGGCAAGGATAGGGACAAGTCAGGCGAAGGAAGAAAAATGTTGCGACCGCCAGCTCCAGTCACAGTGATCTGTGTAGAAATATAAAAACGGATAGTGGGTGCCCGACCTAAAAATCCGGGGTAAACGACAGCGCGCAGAAACAATCGAACTCAAGGTCGCGCGACCCGACAAATTTAATTCGAAGAAACGTAAACAAACAAAGTATTATTGATTTGTTTTATGAAAATTCGTAAGAGAGACGAAAAGTAATACTTGCTAACTGCAGGGATTGGTCTCAACGGGATCGGAGACAACGATTTTCTGAAAATCAATCGGTTTTGCCAAATCCTCAGAATTAAAATATCGGAGCACCACACACACGTTTGCACTCTAACAACTCTCATCAACATCATATTATATGTATACCTTGTCCTGACTATAACACAACAAATAAAGATATTCCTGAAAACCTAATTTTTTCCTAATGTTCAGGCCGATAAAACACCCGAATGTGGAAAATCTTATACACGAGAAACATCAAAGCCATTAGAAATCAGAAAACGTGAACTTAAGAACAACATAAAAAATAGAGATAATGGTAGATCGCAGATAGCAGATCATGTGTGTTCCAATAATAACATGATGAATTGGAATGGCACAAAAATTTGTAATGACGGAACCTGATAGTTATTAAAAAAAATCGAGGAGTCAGTTTGTATTTTGTTGTATGAGGCTAATAATCTCACCATTTGTTCAGAGGGAATAGATCGAATTTGGATGGATTTATTGAAAAAAGATCTGGTTTCAGAGAATTTTGAGATAAAATAACGATATCAACATCAAATCAATATTATGTTTATCATTTATTGACAAATAATGTCAATCAAAAAATAAAAATATTGTCACGATTCTACGAGGTTGAATGAAAACTAGTAATTGTCTGACGGAGGAGTCTGATTTAGACTCCGAAAAGTTACGCTTCAGAGTTCGAAGTGTTTTATTTTTGTTCACTGTTAGGCAACAATTTCTTCTTGTAGAGTTTTGGCCCCTGACAAATCAGTGCTCAAATTTTTACGCATGGGGCTTTCTACTATTATTAAAAAAAAATTTCTTATTTTTTCTTGTTTCAGAGACTGGGAGAGAAACACCAAATTAAGTTTTCAGAAATATGCAAACACCTCTCAGACAATATTCATTTCAATAGATAACAAAAAAAGTATTATCCAATTTGATGCTGTTCTTTGGACGTGAAGACGTTTCAATAACCGTAGATTGTCTTTCATTTATACAAATTCTATAATATCTGCAGTCTATTCTCGGATTTTTTTTCTGGTAACAATGAAACAAAACTTCTCCCGCCATTGGTTTTTTCATTAATCACGAAAACCACCCCATTGCTTCGAGTCGAACGAATTATTTCTCCTGATTATAAGATGTCGCCGCGGATATAACAGTTCATCAGTTCTTTCGAACGAGACAACCTTTAGTATTCCTAATCCGAGGCAAATTTCGCAGATATAAATTTCACGGTTTGAGTGCACCGACTCGAAGAAAGGCAATTTGGGAAGACAGATTTTCTCCCTCTATTCAGAAAATCCAGTGTTCATCGCCACGACGGAGCGTCTCGTTTCAGTCTACTAAAAAGAGATAAATTCAATTTATGGAGTATTCGCCTCCATTAAATTACGCGATCTTATGTAATAAGAAAACCTATTCTCGGATGCTCTTGTTACGAAAATGGAATCAACTCCGAAATATCATTACGCCCTTGATATGTTGGCTGTATCACAGAACAGAATTAGTAATGTCAACTTCTATGTCGGTCATACCACAGAAGAGAATCGTCGTTGTCAACTTTACGTTCGCGATCACTGAACTCGATTTCCGGAAATTAAACAGGTTCAGGAAATTTACAAGGTCTACGAAATCTCTTTGATCCTGCTTTTCGTTGTCATTTTTTGGTATGTCTCGAGGGCAATGTTGAATCCAGACATTCATCATATTTAAAAATCTAGGGTAATAGCCAATAAATTGTTTTTGAGACCTTTTTTCATATAATTTTTGTGTAAAAAGGTTTTTTTGGAGAATAAAACTGATTTGATATATTTTAATAATCATTAAAAGAAAAAGAACTCTGAACTTGAGGTGTATTTTTGTGATTATTTCATGCCACGAAGGATTGAAATCTATAATGAGAAACTTTGTGTTATAGCATGAAAAAAAAATTTGACGCAAATATTGTAGACTATTTTTTATGAATGAAATTTTTTTGACAGTTCCAATAATCAATCAAAGTTCTCCATTTTGTATTATATGAACAATTTCACCCAATTATGTCAGCATTGCACATGGGTTGTTTTCAACGTTGCTATGGACACATGTTGATTTATTCCGATTTTGAAGTTCTGTATACCAAATATTTTGAAATGTCACGATTTGGCTGTAATACAGATGAGAATATTAACGAAATGATTGAATCAAACATACTAAAAAACACCATTTACAGAAAGAAGTTTTATGGAAATCATTAATGGATTTTTGTGAGATAGAGAGTATAAATTAGATGGAAATCAGACGGCGAAAAAATTGGCGTTGATTTTGAAGGATTGAGCTGTGAACATGAAGAAAAACGATGGGTCAAAGTTCGAAGGAAGCACTGTGAAAACCATGTAGAATTTACTTAGTAAGCTATTATAAGAAAAATACATATCTGCAATCAGATCCGTGTAAAAGGAGACAAAGTTCGGCAGCATTTAGTTCTGTAGAAATAACGAAAATGGTAAATTCATGGAATGAAAATATGTACTCCTGAAGGTCTGCATAGGAAATTCGATCACATAACCACAGTAGAAAAAGCTTGGCGAGGTGGGGAAGCTGCTGCTCAACTGAATTTTTTTGTATCGATTCAAACAACGATGGTTCTGTATCAAATCGAGTTGAATATAACCCTGTATTCAGCGATTGGCTTGAATACAAAGGAAAAAAAATACTAATCATTCCAATAGATGTACCGCGGTATGTCGATTGGTCAAAAGAGGTGTACAAGAACAACAATTTCTGAAAATTACGGGTCACAACAATGCCTACCTACTCAATAAAATCCTTCTTCAATATTGACGAAAAACGTCAGAATCAAATTATACAGCATGGATGGAAATACATCCTCATCAGGATGGATCTTAATTCAACTTTTCTTATTGTTCCTTTGTGAATTGCACCTTCAAATAAATTGTTTAAGTTCTGTTTTTTTTTCTATAAGAAGCAAAAAATTTTCTATCCGAATAACCCTCGGATATTGATAAGTGGTCAAAAATTTTATGACAACTTTTCCAAGCTTGTTGCTTGTAGGCAACATACCTCCGCCTAAGGCATCGGCCTGTTTCAAAGCAACAAGCTTTCGGAATCTGTCATAAAATTTTTTGGATTAGCAATGTCCTTGGGTTATTACTACGGAAAATTATCATTATTATCATTATTAAATATAAATAAAGGTTGGGGACAGAGTCCCATATAAGCCTAAAGAACCAAATAATTCAACATGGTTGATACAATGCATGCAAAAAAAACACAAAAATAATCAATATTGATTTGCACATAACAATTAACGAAACAAGCACATGTCTATTTTGTTCTTAAAACCATTCACCGACTCAGAATTCACAACATCACCAGGCAAGCCATTCCACGCACCGAAAACACGATTCACCAAAAAATGTTGTCTCTGTCTTGTGGCAAATTTCTCCTTTTTCAATCTGAGAGTGTGACCTCTCAACCGCGAATCATTGTTGAAGATGAAAAGTTGCCTCAGATTTGCATAATTATATTTGGCTATACGGAAAGATATGATGAGGTCCCCACGAAGTCTACGTTGGTCAAAAGCCATCAGCAGTGCCATCCTCAGTCTTTCGGGATAGGTTGGACGCACCTCACCAAAAGTCAGACGCGTGGCTCGACGCTGAACACTCTCCAACAGGTCCCCATCGCGCACCAAAACCAGACACCACACCGGACCTGCGTACTCCAAAATTGGACTAACGTAGGTTTTGTAGAGTTTTATGGAACTCGAATACGACAGACGTTTTGCGAATCAGATGTATTAGGACCAAGTTAGGTCATTGTTAACAATCATTCTCAAGTCCACCTGAGAGAAAACCACGCGTAACGATTTATTGTTTATTCTGTACTCATGGAGTGGGTTGTTCTTCCCCTGATGAAGAACGATGCATTTATCGACATTAAGAGGCAACAGCCTTTCCCCACACCACCGACAAATCGGGTTGAGGTCTTCTTGAAGGAGTAGATGCTCAACCAAAGCATTTCCATAAAGTTTAGTATCATCAACATAAAACGACTTGCAGGACCTTATATAAAGCACCAGATCACTCGCGTATACAACGAAAAGGAGTGGGCCAAGAACAGACCCCTGGGGAACTCCACTTGTTACTTGTCTGTCCGGAGAAAATGAGTGATCCACCTTGACCGTGAAAGTTCTGTGAGTCATGTAATCTTCAATCCATAGGTTTAGTTGGCCCCGAATACCGAAAGTGTCGGGTTTGGGCATTAGCCTCCTAACTGGAACCTTTTCGAAGGCTTTGGCGAAGTCAAGGTAAACAAGATGTGGGTATTGTTTTATCTTAGGCTGTCGTCCAATCGTTCATACACTGTCGAAGATTGGTGGTGGTGGATTTACCTTTGACGAAACCATGTTGCTCCGAGGGAATGATTGCGTTTTTTGTTAAGAAGTTCGACATGTCTTCCACAATTATTGATTCCATTACTTCTGAAGGTATGGAGAGAAGATTAATAGAATGTAGTTAATTGGATTGAGTTTATCCCTAAAGTCAGCTAAAACTTCAGCTGATTCAATGACCGCCGAGCACAAGGAACCATCAGGTTTTTGCAGGAGCGGAATACCCACCTCGGTGTTCAGATTGGATCATATGAACTTGTACAGTTTTTTATCGTTTACAGAGTCTGCAATAGATTTCTCGAACTCTCGACGTGCAGAACGTAGTGTTGACAGCAGGTGTTTTGAGGAAACTCGATGAGTCCGGTAATCCTTCGGATCTTTCAATCTTTTGTATCTTTTCCAAAGCCTTTTCTTGTGATATATGAGTGATAATATCTCGTTGTTTATCCATGGCTTGAGAGGATTCTTCCGGCATACCTTGTTACGGGGGTTTCTGTCAATAGATGCAGGAACGGTTGAGTAAAATCTTCCCCAAAGGATGGATAACGTCATCACATTCGCTCATGAGTGTGGCCCAATCAATGATGGACAGTCCTTCGGACAACCGATCAAAGTCGACCATCCTCAAAACCTGGGTTTCGCACTTCTTGGGCATGCACACGTTGAGCTGAACAGTTCCGTAGATCACATCATGGTCCGATGGTAGGATTTCATGACCTGTGTTAATGATTTCATCGTTGTTAAGAACGAGGTCAAGAATAGATGGTTCATTGTTGGTTCGGAGATAAGCTGGAAGAGGTTTGAATCGGAAACGAAATGCATGAAACTACTCATGGCGCTATTTGTGTCGGGTGAGATAGGGCAGATGCTGATAGTTGTTGGAGATCTCGCGTACGAAAGTTGATGGGAGTTATCCTGGGTACACCATGTATATATTCGATAGTTAGGTTTAATTCTCCATTTGCCTTTCTCGCGTCAAGTTCCCCGCGTCGTCTCCTCAACAGCTGAACACGAGATGGAGTTTGGTCACATATGATGGAAAGTTTCCGAGTAGAATCTTTCTCGATTAAGTTTTTCTCATTTCTCAATATAGTACGAGCATCGTGTTCACTTGGCATTACCAACTTCATCATACAGGGGTTCTTGTTTGTAGTGTTGGGTTTGTCCACTCGATAAATGGTGACTGGGTTAGCTGGGCTATTAACAGTTTTCACCGCCGCTGTCAGTGGCGTAACAAGACCTCAATTATATGTGGGCCAGATGAAATTTGCGAGGCCCCTTCATGATAAAAGGTTTCCATAAGAAACAATCGAAATTGACTAATATTCAATAAAATATATGTGACGAATTATGAATATTCCTGAAAAATTTTTTTGGGTTTTCTCTTGTATCAGTCTCTGAAACGAGAAACAATAAGAAAAACTTTCTAAATGAAGAAGACACGCCCGTGCGTAAAAATTTGAGCACTCATTTGTCAGGGGCCAAAACTTCACAAGAAGAAATTGTTGCCTAACAATGAACGAAAAGAAAACACTTTGAACTATGAAGCGTTACTTTTTGGAGTCTAAATCAGATTCCTTCGTCAGACAATTTCTATTTTTCATATAACTCCGTAGAATCGCGACTATATTTTGATTTTTCAATTGACAAATAAAGTTTTCAGGAATATGCAAAGGCCTCCGAGACAATAGATATACGAATTATGAATTAAAAATCAAGTAAAAATTATCGGCTTCTAGCCTCACTCAACTGCTTAATTTTAATCATAGTCCAGCTGGGATGTTAAATCTGTTTCGATAGAGAGGGATGCCAAAGCAGAAAGTCTTTCCTGATACATTGTATTTTGCATATTTTTTTTTAGCAGCTTTCATTATGAGTAATTTTTTTCAGCAGAGGCTGTACTCACCGGTATTTATTATTTTTTTCTATTTATTTATTTACACATGTAAAAATTTCAACAAATATATAAATTAACATAAAACATGTATAAATATTTGCCATTAGAAATTACATGGCATGTCAAAATTCTATTGGAACAGTACTGTTATAACACATAATTACAATTTTCATGAACAAATGGCGCAAAATTCATCTAATCCATATATGGTTCTCTCTTCTTGATTCTTGAGTGTGGGACAGAGAAGTTTTGTTTTTCGCGTGTGTTGTAACTGTGGTAAGTTGAGTTTTTCGGAAATTTATCCTGATTTCGGTGGACATACTTGACGCATGTGAGAATAAAGACAGATGTAGTTGTAAGTATCCTCTCTTTCTTGAAAATTTCTCTGCAACTGTCGGTTGTTTTAATTTTGAAAATGGCTCTTATAGCACTCTTCTGTTTGAGTAGGACTTTTTTGGCTTCTGCATATTGTCCCCATAGAATGATACTATAAGATATTTGACTGTGGAAACTTAAATAATAGGTCATTTTAGCGATGTTGGCATTTGCTATTTGTCTCATTCTTCTTATCAGGAAAACAGAAGTCGATAATTTCTTGCAAAGATTACTTATGTGGTTGGTCCAACTTAGAGACGGCAGAAACTCCAATCCTAAATATAGTAAAGACGAGTTTGCTCTCTTTTGGTGAACAATATCCTCTGTGTTTTAGTCTTATTCATCCGTTCATTAGTCCGTTTGCTGAGAACCATCTTTGCGCATCTTTCTCACTAGTTGTTGTCATCTCTTGGAGTTCACTTGTAGATTCCGATGTATTAAGAGCAATCGTTTCATCGGCATAGCTGCAATTCTTACTGGATGTTATATTATGATGAAGATCATTGGTGTACAATATGAAGAGGATCGGACCCAGAACAGATCCCTGGGGAACTCCACATTGAACTTCTTTCAGGTCGGATCTGGAGCCACTCCACCTTACTGATTGGTACCTATCTGTTAGATAGGAGCGGAAGAGCTTGTTAGTCATGCCTCGTACACCATAAAAGTCGAGCTTCTCCAACAGTATTTCATGACAGACACTATCCAAAGCCCTGCTCAAGTCCACAGATGTCATCTCGACCTCCCTAGAACAATTGTACGCCCCCAACACAGTCTCCAGAACGTCTATCATTGCAGTAATCGTTGATTTATGCTGCCTAAAACCGTGCTGAGCCGTATGATGTAGTGATCTCCTCTCAAAAAACTGTACAAGACGTTCTTTCAGTGCTGCCTCAAAAATCTTCGATATTACCGGCAAAACCAAAATGGGTCTGTAATTTGTCTGATCGCTAGTGTCCCTTTTTTTGTGTACAGGTGTTACAATTGCTAATTTGAGTTTCTCCGGGAAAATACTCTGACTGAGACAGTCATTGATAATCTTACACAAAGAACCCTTTATATGTGGGATGATGGACTTCAGCAACCTGACCGACATTCCGTAATAGTCTCTTGAATCGGTATTCTTCATTTTCTTCACCAGACTGAGCACCTCATCCTCAGTCACTGCAGACAGGTACATAGAGTTCGCGCTGTTCACACCACTGTTTTTCAGAAAACCAAGCGAAGTTTCCATTGATGGTTTCACCGATTCTACCATTACCTTTCCTTTGGACGCAAAATATGCATTTATTTCATTTGCTGTTATTCGTTCATCAGGTGTATTTGGACTTCCTTTATTTGTTTGCTGTTTTATCAACTTACACACAGCCTGAAGTTTGTTAGCTGCCTTATTTATTTTCTTCGAATTTTTTGTTTTGACGGATTCCGTTATAGCTTTCCTCAAAGAATTTTTCAAAAGCCTATAGGTCTCTCTACTGCCTTCATCATTTTTGACTTCGACAATCGTTTTAGCAGCTTCTAGTTTATTTTTCAGGTCTTTGATTTCTATAGTACATTTATAATTTTGATGTTTTCTCATCTTTACTTTTTTTTCAGGAAAAGAGGAATTAAAAATTTCCATGAGTTTCTCGTGAAAATTATTATACTCACTCTCCGCGTCTTGATCATTGATAAACGTCCAGTTTTGTTCTTTTATTTTCTGTATGAAGTGGTAAGTATTTTCCTCATTCATTTGTCTCACAGTTTTGTATATTTCTTTTGCAGGTTTCTGGTGAATCCTTAGAATTTGAGCGAAATGATCAGAAATGTGTGGCTCAATAGTAAAAGCTCTGCAATTTTTACTAACTATATTGGCAAATACATTATCGATACAACTTGAGGAGTTTTTCGTTTTATGTGATGGTTCTGAAAACATGTAATCCATATTAAAAGATTTGAACAGCTCGATAAGTTTAGTTCTGTCATTTAATCTACCTCGGGGGTTGACATTATAATCCGCAGCGAATATTAAATAGTCCGTAGGATAGTTCTGTTGGCATATATCAAGGGCCTGGCTAATAATTGATAAGAAAATATCAAAGTCTCCGGATGGTGGCCTATATATAGCCACTATTATGTCTTTCACTATTCTTATAGCCGTCATCTCAGATATCCTTTCAACAGAAAGATTTTTTTATCTCGTGCATTGTATTGAAAGGAACGTCATTTTTTAAAATTATGGCTGCGCCACCAAGCCTTGTTGAGTGTCGACAATAAGCACTGGCCACTACGTAATCTTCAATGTGAATTTTACTAAAAATATCATCGGACAACCAATGTTCAGTTATGCATGCTGAATCAATTTTTTGTTCTTTCAAGAAGTGCTTGAAATGGTCAATAAAATTCGAATGGATGAACTTCTTATATGCTGTTTCTTGCCATATATTGACAAAGCTGTCTAAGTCCCAATATGGAGCCCACAGACCTCGTGCCGATTCACCGATTTGAATCGCCGATTCGAATCGCCGATATGGATCGCCCATTTTGACCACCGTACCGTTTTGCTCACGCACTTCGGGAAATCCTGGCAGTTATTTTTCAGTCGTTCTTCGGTGAGTACGTAATGGAGAGGAAACATCTTTTAGCAGTGGCGGCTGCTATTGTTGTGTTGAACAAAAATAAAAAACAAGATCGATATGGGTGAAAGAATGGCTTCTGAAACGAGAAAAATATTCTCATATTAATTTATTAAATGAAATGAAGTTGAAACCAAAAGATTTTTTCAATTACTTGAGAATGGACAAAGAAACATATTTCGTATAATTGAATTTAGTAAAACCATTCATTACTAAACAAGATAGTCATTTGAGAGAGGCAATATCCCCGCATGAGAGGCTTACCGTGACCTTGCGTTACCTCTCCACAGGAAGATCTTACGAAGATTTGAAGTTTTCCACATTGATTTCCCCACAATCCTTAGGACAAATTATTCCTGAAACATGTACTGCAATATACAAAGTTTTGCAGCAGGATTATTTGAAGGTATAAACATATTTATCGGTAGCTATCATAGCAGGAAATTTGCAGGTGATTGTATTATACCCAAATTTAATTTTACTTTTTTTTCATTTTCCAAACTCTGAATTGGAATGGAGGGCCATTGCTCAAGAGTTTGAGAAAAAATGGAATTTTCCAAATTGCTTGGGTAGTGTTGATGGGAAACATGTCGAAATAATTCCACCCCCCAATAGTGGTTCTTTTTATTATAATTATAAGGGAAGTCATAGTTTAGTGTTAATGGCAATTGCAAATGCCAATTACGAATTGATCATGGTAGATTTCGGAACAAATGGCAGGGTTTCCGATGGAGGGGTGATTGAGAAAACTGAATTTTATAGAAAACTCCTTAACAATACCTTGAAAATACCCCAAGCTGCTAGATCTTTTAATAGCACGAAATTACTTCCTCTCGTTTTTATTGGAGATGAAGCGTTCGCCCTGAGGAATAACTTCTTAAATCCATTCGGTCAAAATGAATTGGACAGAGAAAAACGTATATTCAATTATAGATTGTCCCGAGCACGTCGTGTAGTAGAAAATACTTTTGGAATATTAGCTACAAGATTCAGAATTTTTCTTCAGCCTATAAATTTGAAATAAAAAATGTAGAAAAAGTAGTGATGGCAACTTGTGTTCTTCATAACTTTCTAAGAAGAAGATCTAGCAACACCTACATACCTAGCAACTTTGATACTGAACATCTGGATGAAGTTGCTATTGCAGAGAATTTCTCAAATATACATGAAGAGCTTAACCAGCAGGAATTAGAATCTGCAAGGGAAGTGCGTGATTTATATAAAAACTATTTTAGTCATGAAGGTGTCGTACCATGGCAAGATAGTTGCATTTAGGTGGTGTTCTGAGGGATTTGTTGAATCTCATTATTGTGTTATTACATAACATGCTATGTTATTAAAAATAAATAAATAAATATCCTGATTGTGTTTTTATAAATTATTTAACAAACGGAATATAGAAAACAATAATAAAGCAATAAATTAAGTTCAGAAATTATGTAAATAAGTAAATCAAATAAGTTCAACCCCTTCATACAAAATAAAATAAATTATATCACGAATGCAAAAATCACAAGAAAATCATCACAGTATTGCAGACTATTCTAAAAAATTAAATGAATCTTAATCATAATTAACGTTTATCATTTTTTTAACTTCTACCTAATTATGACTGGTATGTGGGAATGTTGAACAATACTGTGTTTTATTCTGCATTGGCTCCAACTGGTGGTATCGTAAAGAATCGGATTCATGAGGTTGTTTATTTTCTAAGACAACTTTCGTATGCCTTCCTACATTACCCATTTGAGCTTCAAATAAAATGTCACTCATCAGTTTTTCAGTTACTATAGCCGTTTCAGGTGACAATGATCGCAATTTATATGCGAAATGCTTGGCAGTAATATCGAATTTATCTTCACTGGCAGCATCAAGCTGTTCAGATACCTTTCGCAAAACTTCTTCTGGCAAACTCGTCGCTTTTCTTTTTGAATTTCGTTCTGGTCGAGGTTCTGGTACTGTTGACAGACATGGTGAATCATTTTCGTTAACCATAATACTTGTGGCTGAAGATGTGGGAGATATCACGCTATTTGAAACGTCAACCTGCGATTCAGACTGAAACAAAAAATATATCATTTTTTTTTCACGTTACCCACTATAATTATGAAACTTCCAACACCTTGGATACTAATTTACTTACCATTTCTATCTAGTCCTGGTCAGTGTCGAGATTCGAAATAGAATCCCGAGGAGTTTTTTGAGCAATAAGAAATTTTAAATTTTCAAAATACCACAAATGTGGTTCATAAATGGCATCTGACTCACTTCCACTTCTTCGTGAGTCTCTTATTTTTTTCATCTCTTTTCTGAAGCTACTCCGTAGAGAATCTACTTTATTTTTCACATTTCGGATGACTGCTTGCTTATCCACTTCTTTATATTTTTCCAATAATATTTGCCAAGCTTTCCTTTTTTTGTTCCATCTTTATATTCCGCTGATTTTATTCGCCATAGGCATGGAAATTGCCTGTACAAATCAATGAAATCTAATAAAAATTGCTCATTAACCGTCTTTTGATCCATCGTTGAAATTACTAAATAAAATAATATCGAAACAAAACAGAAGAAAACCAGTTTTTTGATCTAAACGCGACGAGTACTACGCTAATGAAAAATATCCGTTTGTTTTGAACGAAATGCCCACACATGTCGTTTTGAACGAGTTAAAATATCTGTCGGCGCTTGATATTTGCAACGACGATTCGACTCGGCGGTTCGAATCGGCGATCCAAATCGGCGATTCAAATCGGCGAATTCGATGTTATGATAAAATTTTGATATTTTTTATATTTAGGTGCCATAACTTTTTTTTTCGAAATATCAGAAAACGATTTAATCTTTCTACAAGCACTTTTTGACTGAGACTTTGACTCTTTTTTAAGATCTTCATCTATATTTTTTTATGATATAAGATGAATAAAAATGCGTTCGTTATTGAAAGGAAAAGGTTGTTTCCACCCTTAGTAGACGAGACCCAAAAATTGATATAGTGTATTATTTGCTCTGGAATGACCTATAAAAATTTCAATCGTTGTCACATATTTTCATGAATAAAAATGATATGACACACTCTCGATATCGATCGAATATCAAAATTTAGTTATATCCTAAAAAAATGAAGATATCGCGAAACGGTTTCCATTTATAGTGTTTTCGCGAAAATTGAGCCCCTATCTATACCTTTTCAACTTCAAATTGAGATCTATCACATTCAAATTAGGATTAAACAATTTCAAGATGAGTATAAGCAACTTCAGAATGGTAAACACAAACGAATTGAGTATCAACACATTCAAAATGGAACTAAACAATTTCAAAATGGTTATCACAATCAAATTGGAATTTAACAAATTCATATTGACACTAACTTATTCCATATTGAAAAAAGTCGTTTTATTTTATATTTCGAGAAAATAGTTCTGAAGTAACTGAGAATCGAAATGAGGAAAAAATGCAGAGGGGCATGAAATTTATGAAAGATTTCGTTGAAAAATGTGAGAATCGATACTCTGCAATCTTCTGAATTTTATTTGAGGTTTTCTTCCCCAGTCTCTGGATCAAAAATCAATGAGGAAAAATTTGAATCATGATAGAAGAAAGACCACTGTGTAAAATCTGTGGAAAAATTGGTCAAAGGCCAAATCTATTCAAAAACTTGTTACCTCACAATAGAAAAAGAAATGAATACTCCGAACTTTCAAAGATTGTAGCAAATTTTATTTATGAAAGTCTTAAGAATCATGACAATTTTCTATGCAAAAAGACATGTCATTTCCTTATATAAGATCGTTTAGTTCCATTTTAAATTTGTTTGTTCCCGATTATATTGTGTTTACCAATTTGAATGAGATTAGTCTCAATTTGAAGTTGAAAAGGTATAGACCAGAAGTACCAAGAACAGTCAAAATAAAGAAATTTAGGAAACCCTGTACAGGTTCATCGCTGCTTTCCTAGTCAAATATTCTTTCTGATTTAGGGCGGTGGGGATATGCTCCTGTCACCCTCAGGTGGCGACCAGAGTGAACTGATGTATGTAGGTACGAAATAGCGTGATTTTACGAGTGAACGGGCGCTAAAATTCCATTCTACTTGTGTTTTTTAGTGTCTGAAGAAGGTTTTTATGACATGAAACACAAAAAAACTGTCACGGTACATAAAAAATTTCGATAAAACCTAAGGATGGCCCGGCGCATACGCCAATTCGAACCATTGCATTTTTCAATCCACATAAATTGAAAAGAAAACTCGAGAGCTGTGACACAAATTTGCTCAATTTTTTTTTTTGAAGGATGCTAGAGGGAGATTTTCATGCTTCACGAAAGGAGAAACAATAATTCACACCCATTTTGGACATCCTGTATATTCGCTCAAGACCTGAGGAAATAAACCCAAATACTCTTCCCAAATTGGTTGATACACATTCCTATTTTTGGGAAACATCGATTCATTTTTTCCCACCAAACCGCACCCCTTTAAAGAATGAAATTAGAATCTCATTACGTTCACAACGTTCGGAAAGATGTTTTTCGAAAATCAACAAATAGAACGGAAGCCGGTGCTTTCAGCATAAACCCCTTGAATAATTCATGACTGGACATTATCCTGAATGCCTTGTTCCGAGGAATATTATTCTGCATATTTCCAGGTTCACGATGTAAACCACTGGGTCAAGCAGCATCTCGTTACGAGTGCCATTATCGGGGCCATTGTAGACTTCTCTGGTAGGGCCACTCGAATTCATATGAATCATAAAACTTCAGTTCCATTCTGCGACGTGAAATATTCAGGAAAGGATCCGGCTGATTTTTACGGCATCTTTGGAGCGGAATACTCAATCGGCTCCTCGATTAAAGGAAGTTAGAGAAAGAAAATAGTCACATTATTATCATAATGAGAACAAAATACATCCCGACACAGAGATCCTGTAAAACGACTGAGGACTTGAGGACACAGTGGAAATTGAGATTGATTTGTATCAATATTCACCTTTTTCATCTCTCTAATCCCCGTGATGATCTGTGAGCTTATGAATTGAAGATTGTTTTCCTTTCGAAGATAACTGCACACATCGTCAAAAGTCTTGACACCTGTAGAAGTCTCGAGATAATGCTGCAAACTTGCGAAAGCCTTTATTCTAACATCTCAGAACTTGTTTCAAAAACTAGCAACTATAGGGTGTCCGCGTCTACAAAATCCTAAGATACAAAGGTCAAAAAACGATTTTTACATGATTTTCTCAAATATCTGGGTTCCTATTAGGTTTTCAAAATGTTTTCTATAATGAATATTGTAGAGGGAAAAATTATCTATAATTTTCGTTCCAAAATTTTTTTTTGTACTTAGAACTGTTTCTGAGATAGAAGGCAGTGAGCAGGCAGTGTTTTTATAAACGTGTTAACCGACAATTGAGAGTCAGGTTGAAGACCGGTTTTTATATGCCAAAACTGGCCTTCAAGCGAAAGTGGAGTCTCAATTCTCAATTGTTTGTTGACACGTTTATAATACCGGCCCTAAAGCTTCTTGATGTAGGGAAACTATTCTTGCCGGTCAAACTGAGAAATTGGATTTCACGATATTTTGCACGGAATATTAACAATATTTGCAATATTGGAAGAGATTTAATCTGAGGCTCTAAATCAGGGCCCCCATGCTAAAATCTCATGGAGTGAAAGAGGATCTACGCAGTTCTTTCAATCATATGATTAGAGATGCAGACCTTCCTTTTGGCGCTATTAGATGTCACTTCTTTTTAATATTTTACTGAGTACGTCACAACCAATTGCTTCAAATATGGAAGTTTTTTATAGAGTGGAATTACGATGCCAAATAAGGCTGAAACCGTCTCAGTGACGAAATCTAATATAATTTTCCCAACCTCATTATAAAAGATCTGTGAGCCTAGGAATTTAAATTGGTATTCATTAAGATGATAATTATTTTGAATTTCTCTATGTTTTCGAATTTAGTTTTTTTATTTGTACTTGTATATCTGAATGTATTGTTTTAGTCGAAGATTAAGTATAAGTAGTATTCAAATTGCGGTAATGGTCAAAACTCACTTGATCAATTGAAAACATTATCTGCGTGAGTTATGACCTACATTATCGCCCTTAAATAATATACTATTCTCCAATTCATTGAATTTTTAATGAAAATTAGTTTCAATGAAAATTTAATATTCAAATGAATTCCATGATTTCCTCTCTCAAAAAATTGACAGATAATGAATAAATCCATGGCAGGAGGCCAACATATAAACTGCTCCATATGAGTTAGGGATATTGACTAATATTGCCAAAAAAAAAGTTTGAATGAGATTTTGTGATGAAAACTCACGTTGAAATGATTTAAAGTTGCAGGAAATGAAATTAATTTCAGCCTCTAGGTCTGATGTGTATAATGGGTGGTTAAGATAAATCAAGTAAAATAACGAAATTTTATTCCTAGAGAATTCAAGCATGAAGACTATCAATACAATGTATGACCTCCACTGGCATCAATAGCAACTTGACATCTTCTTTGCATACTACACACGAGGTTGTTGAACATTTTTTGAGGAATCTGGTTCCATAAACGGGGCAGAAGCTCTCTCAGATCATTTAAGGATTTTGGGGTAGGTTGATGATTATCTAATCTTCTTTGGAGCATATCCCATGCATGTTCTATGCAATTCAAATCTTCTCAACTATGGCTGCACGTTGCGGTCTAGCGTTATCGTCTAGAAAATGAAAAGTTTCACCAATAGCAGTGTCAAAATTTGGGAAAACATTTTCAATGACATGCTCCCTATAGTGTAAGGCGGTGTAAGGACTAATGTGTATATCTGTGTGCCCGTTAAAACATATCCCGGCCCATACCATAACACTACCTCCTCGGAAGGATGGCCTTCTTGAAAATAGCGACGATTACGGGGTATGTGTGGAATTGTCCACAACCTTATTCTTCGAGAATCTGAAAATCGTCCATATCTGGATTCGTCAGTGAAAACATTGATATGTTGTCTTTCCCATTCCAGTCTTTGACGCTTATGGTTGATAGTCCTAATTGTGAATGTGGTGAATCAGAGGAAACAGTTGAACACCTAATTAATAATTGTTCGATTTATAAATTCCAAGATGGCATTAGAGCCATACACAATATATCAAACTCATTTTTGCAATGGGTTGAAAATTTCAGATCAATTTGATGAAGTATAAATTGAATTCTCTTGCTGTTCTGGCTTTTTTTTATTTTCAGGTTGGAGTTTGTGTTTGGAAATCCTTCCTCCGAAGAGCCGTCCCGCTGATCGTGATGTCCTTCTATATAGAATATTCAGATACAACTATTTTATTTTATTTTTTTAACGGGGAGACAGGTTTTTTCGGCTGAGGTTTTTTCCCCTGGCTCTATAGTATCGTATGATACTGGTGATGAAAGTATCGTATGATACTATAGTATCATACGAAGAATGTTGTAGTACCCGTTCCTTTTTTTACCTCAGCTTAGGTTCTTTTTGTTTCAACATTTATTGTATTATTTTAGCTCTCTTATTCAAAAGAATATGTGTTGATGGAACTCCTCTTAATGGTCGTCTAGAACCTTGAATCACCTCTCTCAAACGTAGTCTGATGGTTTCGTTGGAAACTTGGACCCCATCTGCATTTTGAGGAGTATTCCGTAGCATTCTACACCTAGATGTAGGCTTTCTTCTTGCCGAAACGGTGATGAAACGATCCTGAGCAGGTGTTTCTTGTCGCCCACCAAGCCTTGGTCTTTCCAACACGAAAATTCCAAAGTCAGGATATTACACTTTGGCTGACGTGGAGCCTTTAAATCGGAGCAGTTGATAACCTAACTCTATTTCAAAATTAAAACATTCATGAAGCATATGCAAAGAATCAAACTTCGGAAAAAAAGGTGGGACGAAATGTCTCATACTGATCCCAGTTGTTATTGAGTTTTAAATGATTTTACAGCAATTTGTATACTTTTCAAAACGATCTTATACGATTCCTAACTCTTTTGGAGCAGTGTATATTTTATAACCATGAAAACTGTGCTAAAAGAAGTATTCTTGCACTTGAATGTAATTTTTGATCAATTTTGTTTTGAAAATCTGGCAATTCCCAAAACGTTTCAAAAAGCAAGGAAAAGTCTGCGGGGGTGAGGACAGTTGGCCTTCGGTCAATGATTCCATGTCGCCCACCTGGAAAGCCCCCCCCCCCATCGATCTCCATAAATTCATCTTAGGTATTTTCCTACGGTCCGAAACGACTGCGATCCCAAACATACGACCGATTCCTGTTTTCCCGTGAAATATCAGAGGTCGTGCATCTCTCGCTTCCCGTCGTGCCAGGTCTGGAATCCGATCCGAGCGAATATATATCTTGTATCCAGGTTCGATAAAGATAATGAAAGACGAATCAAATTGTAGTTTACTGCGACGTAAAATCGGCAGTAAAATTTGATGGAGTGAGATGAAATTCGCCCTGATGGATTTACGATATTCCTGAATTTTTATTCGGGACGGCGAGCGGAACCGACTCGCCCGATTGTCGATTCAGAAAAAAAAAGGTGAGGTCGAAAGTGGAAAAAGTTGGCGAAACGTATTTTCTGATTTATCAGTTTTGATAAGGACGACGTTCGAACGTTGCGGATTTATTATGAGGAGTTTTTTCGAGATACTTCTGGCTCATTCTGTGTGGGGATGAAAAAATTTGCAACTTTGAAAATAGCCATTTACATAACAAGGGAAAAAATAGTATTTTTCACCACTGCCATTAAGTGACACTTTAAATGACAGCAACAATGTTAGTTAAAATTGATTGTTCACGTGGAAGCGTGTTGAAAATATGCTAAGCACTCCCTTTTTTTATAATGAAATCAGATGAGAAAAATTGAGCAATTGAAAATTTATATCATCAATATTTAACAATCATCACTTCTTATGAACATTGATTTTAATCGTAAAACTTACTAACATTGATGCCCTGCGACGTTAGAGAGCTTTGCAACATATTATTAGAATCCTCAGGACCATCACTACTTGTAAAAAGTACAATATGATGAACTTAGCCCTCGGCTACCGTCGTAGACTTCCATCCACCATGTTTTTTATATCCGTAATGTTTGCTGCTAATTCGGCTAGCAATGAGGAAGAGGATTTTCGAAAACAGTATCCTGTGTATAACTTTGGTTCTGGCAGTCTGAGAAGTTTGACAACAATAGGTGGAATTTTCCCAAATGTATTTATACCAACTAGATTGGCATTGCATTTATTATTAATGTATTCTAGGAAAAAACGACGATGTTTGATGACAGTGCAAAGTACTTATGAGAATAGTCTTCATACTTCAGGACAACATGAATATCAATCTGAAGCAGTAAAATATGAAAAAAATCCAACGATGGTAAGTGGACGCTAAGTGTACTGCTCCCCCCAATTATACTGAAAGAACGACTGATTTTCGTTTTTGTATTTGGAAGTTACATAACCAATGATTCATTTGTTATTTCGATGTCTTCCACTGATAAATTACACAATTCTTCACGCCGACAGGCTCCAAATAATCCGAAAATAATTGCAACCTCACCATCCAGTACTTCCCATCTGATGCCTCCTTTATAAACTTTTCAACTTGTTTACGAGTGAAAATTTTCAATTTTTTGGGACGATTTACTCCACTTTTCCATTTCAAATTTGCTATTACCTTAATAGTATATTCTAAAACAAGTTGCAGAATGAGTTCCTATTCCAACACGAATGCGAAGTTCGAAAACGAGCGACGAAGGAGCGAGTTTTCGATAGCATGAGTGTTGGAATTGCCTTCTGCAACGAGTATTAGACGGTATTTTCTCTATTTCAGTCAATTTTTGTGAAATACTCTCGAAATTCTAATGAAAATTCAGATTAGTGACTTTTGTATTGTATCTTGGCAGTTGGTGTGACATACGAAATTTGACAGATCACGGAATTTGAATTGATTTGATTCGAAACTTGATTCGATCGGAGGTCAGTAGTGACAACCATAAAACGAAAAATATAACTGAAAACAATGCTGTAATGAGTTTCATTACAGCACTACTTTTAGTACTGTAATGAACTCATTACGATACTGAAATAGAGAAAATATTTACTAATATCCACAACATTTTTAACAAGGGCGCTTGACTTCATCATTGAAAATTTGTTCCACAAAGTTGATTAACTGAATATTTTTATTTTCTGCCAGGAAAACAGTTTCTGCAGATCTGCTCATTTCACAAACTTTTTCAGTCGCAAAATGAAGCGTCACTTTAAACATCATATCATAATAGTATATTCTAAAACGCTTTGCAGAATGAGCTCCTATTCCAACATGAATGCGAAGTTCAAAAACGAGCGAAGAAGGAGCGAGTTTTCGATAGCATGAGTGTTGGAATTGCCTTCTGCAATGAGTATTAGACGGTATTTTCTCTATTTCAGTCAATTTTTGTGAAATACTCTCGAAGTTCTAATGAAAATTCAGATGAGTGACTTTTTTATCGTATCTTGGCAGTTGGTGTGACGTACGAAATTTGACAGATCACGGAATTTGAATTGATTTGATTCGAAACTTGATTCGATCGGAGATCAGTACTGACAACCACAAAACGAAAAATATAACTGAAAACAATGCTGTAATGAGATTCATTACAACTCTACTTTTAGTACTGTAATGTTTTATTTGGGCTCATAAGACCAGACTATCCAACTCGGTTGAAGATGATGGACCTTCAATCTTTTAAGGATCGCCGCAACAGGGGCGACCTTATTGTCACTTAGCGGGCTCTGCATGGATTTTTTGGAGTGGAATTAGATCACCTTTACAGAAGATGTACCACACAACTGCGTGGTCATGACTATAAACTCGGGAAGGAGAATTTGAGAACCTCAGAGCGTCAAAGCTTCCTGTCCAACAGAGTTTTTGATAGCTGGAATAGGCAACCACAGAGTGTAGTTAGTGCGAGTACGGTCAACGCTTTCAAAAACAGACTTGATCGGTTCATGTGTATCTGTGATCAAAACTAAACATTAGTTAGTTAGTTTTATGCTTTTCGGCTTCGACTGCCAAGGTCATTAGCCAAAAAACTAAACATTAGTTTGGTGATTGTGCTTCTGTGTGCCTGTTGGGATCTACTTTCATTGTTTTCACATATTTTTTATTCTTTGTTGATTTTTTTTCTTTGGAACATTGAGCATTTCGTTACTTTTTTTTGTATTGAGTTTATGGGTTATTTTCCCCTACTCTTATATGAACAATAATAACAATAATAATAATAATAATGAAAAAGAAAATTCTTTGCCTTTACGAAGGCACATCGAGAACATTTTTGAAACATAGATGAATTCAAAATAGTAATCATCGAAATGAATACCATTTTCAATTCCCAGGCTCAGAGATTTTTCATCATGAGGTTGGAGAAATGATATTAGATTTTGTCACTGAGATGAGAGACATACCGGTTTCAGCCTTGTTGGGCCTCATCAGTGTCCCGCACATCTCAGGACAAAATCTTCATAAAAAACTTCAGAATTTCAAGCAATTGGTTGTGAAGCAATGAGTAAAATATTACAAAGTACTAAGGTGCTGACATCCAATTGCGTCAAAATGAAGTTTCACATCTCGAATCAAATGCAAAAAAAAAGAAATCTGTACTTCCTCTTTCACTGAATGAGATTTTAGCAGTGGCTCTATTCAGGGCCCACTTGCTAGTTTCTCAAAGTGATGGAAACGCCCAATTCTTTTTGTGACTGTGAAGCCTGATGTTTTTGAGAAAAAGAAAATTCTTTGCCTTTACGAAGGCACATCGAGAACATTTTTGAAACATAGATGAATTAAAAATAGTTATCATCGAAATGAATACCATTTTGAATTCCCAGGCTCAGAGATCTTTTATCATGAGGTTGGAGAAATGATATTAGATTTTGTCACTGAGATGAGAGACATACCGGTTTCAGCCTTGTTGGGCCTCATCAGTGTCCCGGTATGTCTCTTATCTCAGTGACAAAATCTAATATCATTTCTCCAACCTCATGATAAAAGATCACTGAGCCTGGGAATTGAAAATGGTATTCATTTCGATGATTACTATTTTGAATTCATCTATGTTTCAATAATAATGAACTCATTACGATACTGAACTAGAGAAATAACTATTCTTGCCATTTTGTTGGAAAGGAACTGACATCTTTCAAATTTTGAATATCACGTCCAATAGAGAAAACTACCTCTGTTCTAAAAGTTGGCTGAAATTCTTCATTTTGCTTTGTTGGGTATCATAACTTGTAGTACTGATATAAATACAATTTTAAAATGATAAAATTCAACAGAACTTCAACAGAAAACGTTATACTTCCTCGAACAACAAATTCAACTGTCAAGTTATTGATTTTACAGCACCAACTTGATTTTTCGAAAGTTTTTCATGAAGATTTTGTCCCTGAGGTGTATGGTATACCGATGATTTCAAAAAAGGCTGAAACCGGTATATCTTTACTCCCAGTGAGGAAATCTAATATTACCTCTCAACCTCATGATGACTGATGTGTGAGCCTAGTAATTGAAAATTTTATTCATTTCGATGATAACTGTTAAATTTAATTAAATTTTTTTCTTGTTGAAGTAAAAACCTTGTTCGGACGATAATGAACACAACATAAAAAGAATTATCCAATTTGGTGCAGTCGTTTCTACGTGATGCTCCTTCAATAACAACCATAGAACTTAAAACTACAAATTCACAACGTCAGAAGCTGCGTCTCCCTCATCCTAAAAGCCGAAAACATTCCTTTCAGTTACAACTTACATCCGATGGCTCCTTCCCCGATACCATTTATTGTTATTGACGTCCGTCAATAACTCCGCCGAAACGCCTTCCCTTACATACCGCAAAGCGGATGTTTCCCGTCGGGCAACAGATAACGACGTAACGGAATCGAATCTCACGGATGGACATACATCAACTCCTTTCACGATGTCGTCCACGTCGCGGAAGAATAAAGAGGAATTGCCCTTTATAAATAAGGTCCCCGGGGCCGGAGCCGGGCAGGGACCGTTCGCAAAAATAAACGGACATAATATCATTTCCGTTATGGCCTACCTTTTTCCGCGGTGAGCTGTTTTTCCGGCAAACGGAGCGTGAAAGCCTGCAGCGTCACCGGCTCGCTCCTGCCCTTCGAGTTGTACGAGAACAGCGAGATCTGGTATTGCACCCCGGCCTCCAGTCTGGCAACGCCGAAGCGGGGCACTGGAGATGACAAGTTGCTCTTGAGTGCTTGAGATTGGCTTTCTCGGACCTGGAACGAAAAAAGAGATGAAGAATCCGATTGCTCGACGAGCGGTGTGTTCGGAAAGGGTGTCTGTAAAGCGAAAAACAAGAGGAAAATTGCGAACAAGTTTGCTCGAGCTTTTCAGTCAACCTTCGACGTATTATCACCTATCTCTTGTGCTAGCAAGACAGAGCACACAGCAGATATTCACCGGTGTGAACCTACCAGACCAAATCCATCAGACCGTTTGTCGGAAACGCCCGAACGCGGTGTCCAGTGGCGTACGGATCTGCAGTAAGATGAACGGTGTAACACGGCTGATTCGCATAAATAATGAATAAGGGATGTCAAACTTTATTGAATTTCTATTAAAAAAAGACTTCTACAGGAAACGAGGGTTGATTTTAACGGAGCTATTTCGGAAAGATATGAAATATCAGTGATCCGCTATATAGGGAATATTTCGTTGGATCATTACATTATCACGGAAAATATCCGACGAGAGCATAGTGACACTCGGCATGCGGATGTAAATATTGCCTGGAAATTTCGTTCCCTTGCAAAGGGATCCAGGGGGTGAAATTTCATCCCCTATTTTGAAAAATTCGATATCTCGGAAAATACCGAACGGAGCACAATTAAACTCGGTACGTATTACTGTTATATGGATTCGAACATGTGGTGAAAATTTCGTCCACTTGCAGAGGGATCCAGGGGGTGAAATTTCATCCCCTATTTTGGAAAATTCGATATCTTGGAAATTACTCAACGGAGCACAATTAAACTCGGTACGTAGTACTGTTATATGGATACGAACATTTGGTGAAAATTTCGTCCACTTGCAGAGGGAGCCAGGGGGTGAAATTTTATCCCTTATTTTGAAAAATTCGATATCTCGGAAAGTACTCAACGGAGCACGATTAAACTCGGTACGTAGTACTGTTATATGGATTCGAACATGTGGTGAAAATTTTGTTCACTTGCAGAGGGAGCCAGGGGGTGAAATTTCATCCCCTATTTTGAAAAATTCGATATCTCGGGAAGTCCTCAACGGAGCACGATTAAACTCGGTACGTAGTACTGTTATATGGATTCGAAAATATGGTGAAAATTTTGTCCACTTGCAGAGGGAGCCAGGGGGTGAAATTTCATCCCTTATTTTGAAAAATTCGATATCTCGGAAAGTCCTCAACGGAGCACGATTAAACTCGGTACGTAGTACTGTTATATGGATTCGAACATGTGGTGAAAATTTTGTTCACTTGCAGAGGAAGCCAGTGGGTGAAATTTCATCCCCTATTTTGAAAAATTCGATATCTCGAAAAATACTAAACGGAGCACAATTAAACTCGGTAGGTGTGACTATTATATCGATTCGAACATTTGATGAAAATTTTGTCCACTTGCAGAGGGAGCCAGGGGGTGAAATTTCATCCCCTCTTTTGAAAAATTCGATATCTCGTAAAATACTCAACGGAGCACAATTAAACTCGGTACGTAGTACTGTTATACCGATTCGAACATTTGGTGAAAATTTCGTTCACTTGCAAAGGGAGCCAGGGGGTGAAATTTCATCCCTTATTTTGAAAAATTCGATATCTCGGAAAGTCCTCAACGGAGCACAATTAAACTCGGTAGGTGTGACTATTATATCGATTCGAACATTTGATGAAAATTTTGTCCACTTGCAGAGGGAGCCAGGGGGTGAAATTTCATCCCCTCTTTTGAAAAATTCGATATCTCGTAAAATACTCAACGGAGCACAATTAAACTCGGTACGTAGTACTGTTATACCGATTCGAACATTTGGTGAAAATTTCGTTCACTTGCAAAGGGAGCCAGGGGGTGAAATTTCATCCCCTATTTTGAAAAATTCGATATCTCGGAAAATACTAAACGGAGCACAATTAAACTCAATAGGTGTGAATATTATATCGATTCGAACATTTGATGAAAATTTTGTCCACTTGCAAAGGGAGCCAGGGGGTGAAATTTCATCCCTTATTTTGAAAAATTCGATATCTCGGAAAGTCCTCAACGGAGCACAATTAAACTCGGTACGTAGTACTGTTATATGGATTCGAACATGTGGTGAAAATTTTGTCCACTTGCAAAGGGAGCCAGGGGGTGAAATTTCATCCCCTATTTTGAAAAATTCGATATCTCGGAAAATACTAAACGGAGCACAATTAAACTCGGTAGGTGTGACTATTATATCGATTCGGACATTTGATGAAAATTTTGTCCACTTGCAGAGGGAGCCAGGGGGTGAAATTTCATCCCTTATTTTGAAAAATTCGATATCTCGGAAAGTCTGCAAAATTTTCACCAAATGTTCGAATCGGTATAACAGTACTACATACCAAGTTTAATTGTGCTCCGTTGAGTAATTTCCGCGATATCGAATTTTCCAAAATAGAGGATGAAATTTCACCCCCTGGATCCCTCTGCAAGTGGACGAAATTTTCATCAAATGTTTGAATCGATATAATAGTCACACCTACCGAGTTTAATTGTGCTTCGTTTAGTATTTTCTGAGATATCGAATTTTTCAAAATAAGGGATGAAATTTCACCCCCTGGATCCCTCTACAAGTGGACGAAATTTTCATCAAATGTTCGAATCGATATAAAAGTCACACCTACCGAGTTTAATTGTGCTCCGTTCAGTATTTTATGAGATATCGAAGTTTTCAAAATGGGGGATGAAATTTCACCCCCTGGTTCCCTCTGCAAGTGGAAAAAATCTTCATCAAATGTTCGAATCGATATAACAGTACTACGAACCGAGTTTAATTGTGCTCCGTTGAGGACTTTCCGAGATATCGAATTTTTCAAAATAAGGAATGAAATTTCACCCCCTGGCTCCCTCTACAAGTGGTCGAAATTTTCACCAAATGTTCGAATCCATATAACAGTACTACGAACCGAGTTTAATTGTGCTCCGTTGAGTAATTTCCGAGATATCGAATTTTCCAAAATAGGGGATGAAATTTCACCCCCTGGCTCCTTCTGCAAGTGGACGAAATTTTCATCAAATGTTCGAATCGATAAAATAGTCACACCTACCGAGTTTAATTGTGCTCCGTTTAGTATTTTCCGAGATATCGAATTTTTCAAAATAGGGGATGAAATTCACCCCCTGGCTCCCTCTGCAAGTGGACGAAATTTTCACCACATGTTCGAATCCATATAACAGTACTACGTAACGAGTTTAATTGTGCTCCGTTTAGTATTTTCCGAGATATCGAATTTTTCAAAATATGGGATGAAATTTCACCCCCTGGCTCCCTCTGCAACTGGACGAAATTTTCACCACATTTCGAATCCATATAACAGTATGACGTACCGAGTTTAATTGTGCTCCGTTCAGTATTTTCCGAGATATCGAATTTTTCAAAATAGGGGATGAAATTTCACCCCCTGGATCCCTTTGCAAGGAAACGAAATTTCCAGGCAATATTTACATCTGCATGCCGAGTGTCACTATGCTCTCGTCGGATATTTTCCGTGATAATGTAATGATCCAACGAAATATTCCCTATATAGCGGATCACTGATATTTCATATCTTTCCGAAATAGCTCCGTAAAAATCAACCCTCGTTTCCTGTAGAAGTCTTTTTTTAATAGAAATTCAATAAAGTTTGACATCCCTTATTCATTATTTATGCGAATCAGCCGTGTTACACCGTTCATCTTACTGCAGATCCGTACGCCACTGGACACCGCGTTCGGGCGTTTCCGACAAACGGTCTGATGGATTTGGTCTGGTAGGTTCACACCGGTGGATATTATACGTTGAATCAGGATTATAAGAATGTAGGATGTGAACTTCTCCAACAAACAAAATTTGAGAAGGTATAGTAAGAGTATAGTCAATGCCAAAATTAAAAAGTTCTCCCACTGAATGAAGTGCATTCCAAATAAATATTTTTGTACAACTGCCCTTAAAAGTGACACTTTTGATGACAGCAAACAATGTTAAAATTGATTGTTTACGAGGAAGCCTGTAATAGTATATTCTAAAACAAGTTGCAGAATGAGCTCCTATTCCAACACGAATGCGAAATTTTAAAACGAGCGACGAAGGAGCGAGTTTTCGAAAGCATGAGTGTTGGAATTGCCTTCTGCAACGAGTATTAGACGATATTTGCTCTATTTCAGTAAAGTTTTATCTGAAACTCTTCAAATTCAAATAAAAATTCATATTAGTGACTTTTGTATTGTATCTTGGCAGTTGGTTTCACTAACAAAATTTGACAGATTGCGGAATTTGAATTGATTTGATTCGAAAATTGAGTGGATCGGAGGTCAGTACTGACAACCACAAAACGAAAAAATAACTGAAAACAATGCTGTAATGAGTTTCATTACAGCACTACTTTTAGAACTGTAATGAACTCATTACGATACTAAAATAGAGAAAAAGTATTTTTAACATCAGTGTTAAAAATTTTTTTTGCCACTCCATTTTCTCATGATGAAATTAAATGAGAAAAATTCAGCAATTGCTGATGCCTCCTTTATAAACTTTTCAACTTGTTTACGGGTGAAAATTTTCGATCCACACCATTTTTAACAACTTTATCATTGAAAATTTGTTGCACAAGTTGATGAACTCCATATTTTTGATTTTTCATCTAATTATGACAGGAAAACAGTTTCACCGAAGTTTCAATTTACACCAGGCCAGGAAATTGCTATATGCAATATCGTACTGCTGAACAGATTTTTAGGTAGGAGTTCAAGATTTCCTCTTCTTGCGGAATCTTTGAATCCAGAGGAACAACCAAATCGTCACTTTTATTAATCATTGGGCACTCGATAAACATATTAAGCAGTTAAAAACCCAAGACGAAAACTGGACATGAATGAAATTCAAATGACAGCGTCTTTTCTAATTTGTTAGTAATCATAACGTTGGCAACGTTTTCCATTCACAAAATCCATTTGATTATTTGAATATTAAAATACATTCTGAAGTTTATTGTCCTTGCAAAATCGCTCATTTCATTATCAAAATTGTACAAAAAACATTGTATGGTATTTTTGTCAAAAGTGATTTCATTTTGTTCGTGAAGTCTTTTCACTCACAAAATAAAACGTCACATTTATCACTCATATAATAAATAACTATTCTCTGATTTTTTTCAAGAACTTTTTTTTCGGATAAATTCCTCACATCTATCTGCAATTTGTTGAACATCCAAATTGGATAGTAAGTTGAGAAACTCTGGGTGTATTTTCATTTATGCATTGAAAGAGAATTTAAGACAATTTAGCACAAATAAAATCTACATGAGAAAAGCAATCTAAACAAATCCAAAACTATACCCACATAACCTTTATGTTTCGAACTTACTAAGCTGAAAAAACTTCAAGTTGACATACAAACATTCATTATTCGTCTTTCACAATTGAAACTTTTAATAGATTTTTTTTTGATATGTTGTCAATAATGTGAATGAGAAACTTTTTTTTTATTATTCCTGATGAAGTTTTCGTGAAACGTAGATCAGAAATTTTTCAATTCTGATCAGTTTCAATTTTTCATGACCATAAATTCGACGTGAAAACCAAATTCTTCCGAGATATTCGCGAACAACCAATAAGGAGGACCGATACAAACCGGACAAAAAGAGTTTTTTTCGAAAGCTTCGAATAATTTCCCGAAAGAATGCTAATCCTGTACTCAATATTCATTAATAGGATTACTGTAATCAGTGAACAGACTGAAAGATTCAATTTTAATTAGTTTCAAATTTATGAACTCCGCCAACTTTTTCCCTGAAGTCCCTCAGAAGTTTCCTCAATTTGGGACCCTTCCTTTCTTTTGCCCTCCTTTCAATGGCTCCCTCAGCTTCTGCCGGTTCTTCCGCTTCAATTATCACCTTCATACTGGCACTCAATGGCAAATATCTACTATATATTAATTAAGCAGTCACAATTCACGCACAAGAAAATTAATGAAACTGTGATAAAATTCTTCCCTTCATAAGGTTGATGTTCCTTTGGCACATAATGAAAATGGCCAACCTACCCCTCCCCAGAAAGTAAGTGTGATGAACCGTTCAATGCATTCGGGAGGTGACATATAGATGGCGCTCCTATCAAGAATATCGGACCATGATATCTAATTTATCTATCTTATCTAATATATTCAACGAGCAATTCTTGTATATATATTCATATATGCAAAGATTATAGAGTATAAAGATGTGGAACGAAGCGACTACAGTGATGTGAGCAACATCTGTAGTTTCAGAAGTAAACGGGTTATGATTAAAATATTTAATTAGGGTTCATTTGGAAAATATTATATAGAGAATATTAGTGGGCTGTTGTCAATTTTGGAAGAAATACTTGAATAAATATTTCTTTTGAATGACGATTATATTTTCACGTATACGCGTATTTTCAGTTAAAATAACTCGAAATCTGCACGAGTAGCACCTAGCTCATGTTATAATCTTTGTTTCTCTATTTCAGTATCGTAATGAGTTCATTACAGTACTAAAAGTAGTGCTTTAATGAAACTCATTACAGCATTGTTTTCAGTTATATTTTTCGTTTTGTGGTTGTCAGTACTGACCTCCGATCTACTCAATTTTCGAATCAAATTAATTCAAATTCCGCAATCTGTCAAATTTCGTTAGTGACACCAACTGCCAAGATACAATACAAAAGTCACTGATCTGAATTTTTATTTCAATTTCGCAAGTTTTCCACAAAACTTTACTGAAATAGATAAAATATCGTCTAATACTCGTTGCAGAAGGCAATTCCAATACTCATGCTTTCGAAATTTTGCATTCATATTGGAATAGGAGCTCATTCTGCAACTTGTTTTAGAATATACTATTGTGTGTTTTTCTGTTATAAATTCTGATTAATTGCAGAAATAGAAGAAAGATTTTGAATGTGCATTTTTTTCATTAACAAAGAGAATAGAAATATAAGTTTTGAAACTCGTATCATGTAACTGCCTTGTTTATTGATTTTTATTTTCAGTGCTGTCAAATGGATTGTTTTCGGAGCAAAAATATATTGTTCTGGATAACGCATGAAGAACTTTTGCATGGCTGACTTACAGATCTTGTTGTACACCTCTGATTTTTTTCTTTTATTGTTGTTCAAACATTCTCTAATTAATATACAGTGGAAAAAAACTGTTCGACATATCTATTGTTCGACTCACCAAACATTCGAGTTATTCAATTGAGACTTCATTTCATTGAGAGAAAAACTCAGGTAAATACGAAATCATCATCAATGAGTAACGATCGACTGAGCACTGGAAACATGTTCTTAGAGGTCGAAAAATCGTATGCTATTCATCACGTGTGGTGATTTGTTTGCGAACCGAATCTTCTTCGATCTCATTCATTAGATCAAAAAGTTCCACTCATAGAGCCAATGGTGCTCAGAAGAACGACTAGTAGAGGTGGAGGTTCTCTTGACGACCCTTCCAGCAGTTCGACTCATTTACTAGACCCTCTAGACTCATTGGGGTGAAAATACACTGGGTAAGACCTAACGCACACGAACGATTGTCGGTGACCGACTATTTTGTAGGAGGTTAACGCACACGGACGACAGTCTACGAATAAAACGAAATGTAGCGCGCTCCGACAGTTTTGTAGGTACGATTAAAAGTAGTTCGTGTGCGTTGGTGCATTCACATACGTGTTCTGCATTTCGACCAACAAAATTGTAGCTCACTGATTGTCGGTCGTGTGCGTTAGGTCTTAGATATGAATGAATCAGGTCCATTTTATCGAGAGTTCTTGAAATTGTTATAATAATTCTCTATGTGAAAACATTTTCGAATGTTCTCAATTTCATTATTATTGTATTGTAGTTGAGTTTACACAATCATTTCAAACGAAACTTAAAGAATTCAGAGGTGTATTTCTTTCGATTCGAACAATGTGTAGATGGAAAATATCATCCTGATCAAAAAACGGAACCCTTAGTTTGTTTTGTCGATCAGGATGTTGCTTCAAAACCTCGACAAAGAGTACTCAATTTTATGGAAATTTATGAGAAGTATAATTGGGATTTAGCGCCTATTAAAATAGTTTTCTGTACTGAATAATGTTTTCAGCGCCCTCTAGGCAGTGGCGTAACAAGACCTGAATTATATGAGGGCGAGATGAAATTTGCGAGGCCCTTGATGAAAAAGGTTTTCATAAGAAACAATCGAAATTGTCTAACATTTAATAAAATTTATGTGATGAATTATGAAGTAAAAATCAAATGAGAATTGTCGGCTTCTAGCCTCACTTAACTGCTGAAGTTTTTCATTTTCCAAAATATTTGAAAACGATAAAAACTTTTTACAAGCACTTTTTAATAGGACTGAGACTCTTTTTTAAATGTCTTATCTCTAATATTTTTCTAGGATTTAAGATAGAAAATGCTTTCCTTTTCAAAAGAAAAAATTCTTCTTTTCAAACTTAGTAGACAAGACAAAAAAATGAATAAAGAAGAAAATTATTTTCTGTGAAAATAACCCCGTGAAAATTTCAATCGTTGTCACAAATTTTCGTGAATAAAAATGTTATAGCACTTTCGAAATCGATCAAATATCAAAAAATTAGTTAAATCCTGAAACAAATGAAAAATAGCGAAACGGTGTTTTCCCGAAAATCGGACTGAGGACTCCTTTGAAAATTTTTTCTTATCTAGTCCAGAAGTACCAAAAACAGCCAAAATCAAGCAATTAAGGATACCCTGTGTAAGTTCATCACTGCTTTCATAGTCAAATATTATTTCTGATTTAGGGCTGTGGAGATTTGCTCTTGTCACCCTCAGGAGGCGACCAGAGTAAACTTATATATGTAGGTACTACGATTCAGGTTTGTGTGAATTTCTGTAAATATATATATTGCGGTATACAAAGTTGATAAGTAACCTGGGAGGAACGAAATATAAATCTTCCTCAATAAAGAGAAAAGTCGTCATATAGATTCATCTGTGAATAAAATGATTTATCTCAGAGGGCCGCGAGGCCGTGTGCAGTCGCCCACGCCCAGTTACGCCACTACCTCAGCCAATGGAAATTATAAAGGGTTGTTAAATGGAGAAATAAACCCACCTCTCAATAGAGATGTTGGAAACACCGATGACGCTTTAGTTTATAAACTTACAGGAGAGTACAAATTTCATTATTGCCGTGGCTCAATCAAAGATCAACCTGAAGGAGCAGTCGAATTCACAACAGAATTTCTCATTGGTGTCAACATTTCAGAATTGCCAGCACATGAATTAAAATTGAAGAAAAATACCTCAATAATGTTGAGTAGTTGAGACGTATCAGATAGACTATGAACCAAATAATATTGAAACAAGTGTGTTAAAAAAAAAGACACACAAATCGATATCTTAATTATCGTTCTAATCATCAAATGAGTGTTAAATGAGTTAATATCAAAACAATTTATTATAGAGCTAAAGGAATTTAATCTACAAGTTGAATACGAAATGACGAAATTAATTTCTTTGAAGATATTTTCGAGGATAATCAATATCCAACTAATTCCATAGAAAACTATTTTGCGTCAAAACGATAATAATAATCAAGAACCAAAAACAAACCGTCAAGAACAACCAATTTTAATAAATTTTATTCCTCATGTTCATGGACTTTCAGAAAAAATTGAAGGAATTGTTTCCAAATTCAACATAAGAACTGTTTTCAAAACAAATAATGATTTACGATCTTCATTAACAAAATCTAAACCTTCGAATGAGAACCAAAAATCAAGAAATTGTATTTACAATATTCCCTGTATTTGTGGAAAATCTTATACAGGAGAAACATCAAGACCATTAGAAATCAGAAAACGAGAACATAAGAATACCATAAAAAATAGAGATATCGGTAGACCGCAGGTAGCAGATCATGTGTGTTCCAATACCGGCAATCACATCATGGATTGAAATGGCACAAAAATTCTAATGACGGAACCTGATGATTATAAAAGGAAAATCAAAGAGTCAGCTTGTATTTTGTTGGATGAAGCTAATGATTTCGCCAATTGCTCAGTAGGAATAGATCGAATTCGGATGGGTTTATTGAAAAACGAACTGGTCATAGGGAATTTCGAAATAAAATAACGATATCAACATGTAGTAGGTAATCAATATTAATCTTTATTCATCATATTATATTGACGAATGTCAATCAACAAATCAAAATATTGTCACGATTATAAGAAGTTGAATGAAAACTAGTAATTGTCTGACGAAGGAGTATTATTTAGCCTCCGAAACTTCACGCTTCAGATTTCAAAGTGTTTTCTTTTTGTTCATTGTTAGGCAACCTTGTTGTGAAGATTTGGCCCCTGGCAATTAAGTGCTCAAATTTTCAAGCCATTTTTATATTATTCAAAAAAATGTTCTAATTGCTTCTTGTTTCAGAGACTGAAAAAAAAAAACTAAAACTGAGTTTTCAGGAGAATGCAATGACCGCCCAGACAATATTTTAATAGATATCATTGTATCAAGTCTGAACAATCACGTTATAAAAGCAAAAAATGGTACAGGTATTATATACCAAGGATAATCCTTGACTCGTCAAAAGGACAACAGGCACCATGCAGCTTTACCAATTTCCTGTTGGATCTGCATTCATTTCCCAACGGAAAACTTTTGAATCTATTGAAGTTGCCTCAAAGTCCAGTTCGGTCTTCATGAATGGCATATTATGCTTCGCCTTTTCGAGGTCAAGCGACCAACTTCGTGAAAAGTCAATTTTTCAAATGAAAGTCTTCATCATACCCGTAGTGTGGAAAGTAATGTTTGCTCGTGAAGACCCTAATGCATCATTAGAACACTCCAACGGCAAAAAAGTTGTAGGTACCTTTAAACCTATTAACTACACTAGGATTTTTCAATTGATAAACAAATTATTGTTATTTTATTATTATGTCGGAAAGATTTATATTCTTATTCCATTAGTATGCTTTTCACGTACCATATTTAATTTTCAAAAAACGTGTTGTTACAAAAAAAAAACAGGTAATTTTCACATCATTCTCTTAATTCTCCTGATCAATGGTGGGGGGGGCATTTCGTTCCCTGATTACGCCTATGACGTAGTGAACGTTAACGATGGCACCAGATTCACAAGAGAAATAATCGCTGGGCTATTTTATAACAGAAAATTTTCCGTCACGAATTTATACGTTGTCGGGAAAATTCAGACACGACTTCCAGTCATTTTCCCCTGCTGTCTGTCAGTTTCGGCTAATTGACGTAACTATCTCAACATCTTTTCACCGATGAAGTTCTTCTTTTCTCTTTTCATTTTACAGCCAATCAATTTTAATGAAGCGATTCCCTGACGAAAATGGGAAAACTCAGCTGGAAGCAGAAATTGGTGTAGGGGGCTCTGGGGTTGGTCGATGAAAAACGAAATTTATTTCCAGGATTACCAACATCTCGACAAGAAAGAATTCCATCGTTGTGAATATCGAGGATATGGGGATGAAGAAAACTCTTTCAAGCTCAATCCAAGAATACTGAGGTGCCTACTGCAGATGTGGACAAAACGTTTGGTGAAATAATTTCTCATAGACATCAGACCATAACTCCGGAAGATTGTCCTATTTCTTCTCCTCTTCTCTGTTGACGAATATGTTCTTTGAAGGATAATCACCTCAGTACCAAGTTCTTCATTTACTTTTGAACGCTAATCACCTTCCTCCTAAGAAAAGACTGTGATCGTCAAATTCAAAATAGAATTTTTTTCTGACATGAAAAGCTTTTTCAACCTAGGTTCAGCTATCCAATATTCAAGCGATGAATCTCCTTTACTAGAAATGTTCCAAGTTGAAAACAAGACTACACTGTATTGAAAGAAATAAACTACATCTACCATATCAATCACAAAGTTGAGGTCTCAAAAAATTATGAAACTTTACACAATTATTTTTTTCTTTTTAGTGCATATTAATTTGTTTTTCAATTCTGATTAAGTTGCTTTGTTTTCTTTTCGTTAAAATAGTCGATATGAATATAGTTTCACATTCAAAGTTTTGGGTGGTTATGCGAAAAAAAAACGCCAGAAAAAAAAATTATTTTAACACTCGTTGAAACTTACCTCGAGAAAAAATGCTTGTGGCAATCCACCATTGAAACCTTCGGAACACTTCACAGAAAAAGAAGTCATTGAAATGTTCGTCACAGTGCAGTTGTGGACTTGATCTGGACGACCTGTAAGAAAAATACTTCTTCAGTTTATTCACTTATTATATTATTCAATTAAATTTGAATTCTGCATGGTAGGGCATGACAACGAGAAATTTGTTTTGTAAATAGAAATGAAACAATAAATTCAGATGACAATTATTATTTAAATTTTCATTGTATTAAAAAAAAGGTTGTACAATTATGAATAGAAAATAATTTGCCGCCAGAAACATTTTCATGTAAAATATTGCCAGAACGAGGCTGTATTTCTAACAGTGTTGAAACGTTTTCAGATCTCATGTAGAGCCAAGCTGCTAACTCTTCACTCTTCATCTTCACAAGTCCTTATTTCACAAACCCTATTCCTCGGTCAAAATAAGTGACTTCGCGTTTCTCTTTCGCCACATGAGCGTAAGGTGAAAAATTCATTAGCTGGTCATAACTTTTCTGGTATACAATAGTTCTTATAGTTACGAAACAGCCAAGTCACTTATTTTTACCAAGTCAAACTAATTCAAAATTATCGTTCAAAATCAACAATGTCCGAAGTATAGAAATATGCCTTTACCAATCAAGGTTCAACCTGCGATATGATTGAGGGCTGTCATCACAAGAATAATTGTATAAAGAATCCTATCATTATATAATGATCACAACGGGAAATTGCACAATGTAAACTGTGGTTGAGGTTATTACAGTGAAATTGTATTTGGTGTAAATACACATGAGGCGTTTTACGAGCGCTTCATTTTATCCCCTTATTCGAAATGGGGGGGGGGGACAATTTTCCCTGAGAATTATTGAATACTTTTTTTTTTTAACATTTTGAACAAGCAGTCCTCTGTATTTATCAATTTCCAGACCACAAGCATCAAAATTGGCGGAAGTCTTACATACTTTTACATCCCAAAGTTTCAAGTTTTTTAGTTGTTTGTGTACTGAAACTAGCTTATATAACAAATTTCAAATTGATAGGACATCGGGAAGTTACCTAACAGTTTTTATGATCATCAGTTAGTGAGTGACGAAATCGGGGGTGTTTAGATATCTATAAAATTTGAAGTGTACATGCTGTGCACTTGAAACTTTGCACGTTCGATAAGTTCACTGGCATTATATCCTGATAATTTTGTTCATCTACTATATTCCAAACTCAAGTTATGAGGGTCCAAAAATACGACGAGATAATAAAGGTAGTGCCCCGGCGCGGTACTTCGCTTGGCTCGTCTTTGCGGGAACACTATCGTGCCCCCAGATCTGATACATATCCAATACGAAAACAGTTGAAAGAAAAATGATGAAGATTCCTAAAAAAACTACAGGATTAATCGTTTCGTCACAATCTAGCGTTCAATTTGAACGTTCATATGTGATATTTTCGATAACTGAGGTTCGTTCATGATAAAAATTCTGAATCTCGGCATTGCACCATCATACAGGGTGATCAATACACATTCTCTTCAATGAATCTTGAAGTTATAGAAAAAACTATTTGAAATTCAATAGTTTTGTCGCCCTTTACGACTGCCTTTCTCAAATTCCTCTCAAATTGAAAAAACAGAACCGGACTAGCAAAATTTAAGATCGATTATATCGGATCAGTCTGTGCGTTACCAGTTAACATTATGATATTTATTACTGAAAAAGAATACTAGTGTTCTTTTTACATTCAGTAATAGTTGAGGTCTGGCTTACTAGAGTCCAGAGCTGTGTCAAAACACTGTGCTCCCAAGCGCTTTTTGAAAGCAGAGCTTAGTGCTTAGTAAGCCAAAAGGCTTAGTGTTCAGTATCTTGTCTTATCTTGTCCAAAGACGAATATATGCCATCGAGGCCGACGTCGTCGAACCTACGTTTGATATTCAGTCGGGTGATAAACATCTCACGTGTTTGTGTGACGTTAGTGCGCAGTTGAAAAGATTTAGTAGGATTATTGGCCGTGCTTTCGAATTTTGCGAAGATCTGTTTTCCTGGCATACTTAAAAGAAGAACACAAAATATGGAGTTCATCAACTTTGTGGAGCAAATTTTCAAGGATAATGTCAAGCGCCCTTTTTGAAAATGGTGTGGATGTTAGTAAATATTTCGAGGTGAAAGCATATTCAAAACGGGAAAGTGAAGGATATTAAAATCGAAAATTCCTGATCGTGAACAAGTTATAAAGGGGGCATCAGATGAGAAATACTTGATGGTTAAGGTTCCAACTATTTTCGGATTATTTGGAGCCTGTCGTCGTGAAGAATTGTGTAAGTAGTAGAGGACCTCAATATAACAGTTATACAACTTTCAAATACAAAAACAAAAGTCAGTCGTTTTTCAGCATTATTGGGAATTATGTAGACTATTTTCATGAGTACTTTGCACTGCTCCCTTCTGTCATCAAACATCGTCATTTTGTCCTGAAATACATGAATATCTATTATTCACTGCCAATTCAGTTGGTATTAATACATTTGAGAAAATTCCATCTATTGTTGTCGAATTCCTCAAACCGCCAGAACCAAAACAATATACAGGACACTGTTTTCGAAGATCCTCCGCCGCATTGCTAGCAGAATCAGGAGCAAATATTAGGGATATGAAAAACATTTCATTGCATATAGAAATGTCATTGCTGAAAGAATTTCTGCCTACCTCAACAGATTTGGGATCATCATCATCCAATAATGTGTTGCGAAACTATCTAACACCACAGTGCATTAATAAAAGTAATTGTTCTAGTTTTACGATTAATATTAATGTTCATGAGTAATGATTGTTAAATATTGATAATGAAAATTTGCAATTGCTGATTTTTTCTCATCTGATTTCATCATAAGAAAATGGAGTGCTAAAAATATTAGTAACACTAATGTTAAAATCATTTCAAACACGCTTCCACGCAAACAATCCATTTTAATATTGTTTGGTGTCATTAAAACTGCCGTTTTTAATTGCAGTTGTACAAGAACCTCTATTTTATTTTTGTAATGAAGCTCATCTCTCAGCAAAATTTCGAGGATATATGAAATATCATCCGCACTCTAGGGTTCCGTATAACAAAAGTTATAAGCCACGGAAACACCCTATCACCCATTGTGACCTACAAATAATCTCACATATTACTGCTCGGATAAATAGTTACAAATTTCATTCTGATTGGAATAACCGCACACAAAACACCCCAAAAAAGTGCTTAGGGCTTTTACCTCGAATAATCGAATTACTTTCAGAAAGTGCTTACTAATCCGGAACATTTTGTGGAAACCGGTGCTTAGTGCTCGCGACTCGGGAGTCCTTTTTTTCCAGTGCTTAGTGCTCAGTGCTCGAAGCACAAATATTCAGTGCTTGGCACAGCTCTGCTAGATTTAGAAGTCAGTAATAAGAAATTGGCGCCCAACGTGGGGCCCCGATTATCCTGGTTTTTTTCCCGCTCTCTGAATTTGGATGCGGTACACCTACGTGCCGCCACTGGAGGCAATAGAGAGTTATCGAACCACAAATGCAGGCCTCACTTTATTAAAGGATCCTGTAATAAAAGATCCCTTAACGTTGTTTGGATATATGACCTATCGAAACGATTTATTTCTTGACGATTTGATTATGACATTCCCGTTATTTTGACAGTTGCGAGAACTGTCAAAATGAGGGATCTTTTATTTAAATACGGCTGTCCTTTATTTAAGTTAAGTACAGGAGGTCCGTATTTTATTAAAGGCCACCTTGAAATCTTTTGCGTCAAAATAAGGGATACTTTATTCAAGTTAGGCCTTCATTGGCGTTTCGATAACTCTCTAATATCGAACGAATCGGGCATAACTCCGTCGGGCGGACAGCTATGAGAACAGGACCAACTGTCGTCGATCGTCATGCAACGGATAGAAATCGGAAAAATTGAAGAGTAACGGCCGAAATCCGGCAGCCCCAACTTTTTCATCCGTTCCAGGGCCCTTCTTCGGCTTCGAACTCCCCGGGACGCCGGAGGAGGAGTGTAAAAGTCGATATCTCGCGTCCGGGTAAACAGGAGAGCTCCAGAACAAGTTTTCGTAATAAAATTTTTGTCGCACAGCTTAACCATTCTAATGCGCCGCCTAGATGATCGTTTATTCTGGTTCACGGTCGGTTAGGCGGCCTTCGCTCGGGCGAATAGATAGATGGCTGGTATTTTTTGCGGTCGAGGCGTTTACCGAGAGCCTCGGGGATAATTGACCCCTTCTGGTATCGCAGGGGTGCATGGCGGGGCTGCTGCATCGGATTCGCGGCGGCGAACGAGGGCAAGATTTGAATTTAATGGAAAACACCGTTTATTTCTTCGTTAAATTCCTTTATTCCTCCTACCGTTATGGCAATTTTTATACAGTTCACCTGAGCTTCAGACTAATAACTTCTTGTTATTAAAATGGCTTTTTATCCACGAAATAGTTGGACTTTTAAATGCTTCGAATTGCTTTCCGAATATCCTGCGAAAACTTTTCGTGTGTGGTCAGCTTCAATCCATCATCATTACGTAGATTTAAGGCTGTGCAAAGGTATTGTGATCATGAAAGAACGGAAGTATTGCTCGGTGCTTGTGATTGAAGTACTTCAGCGTAGTGCTTGGTAATTCCCAAAGTCCCTAGTTAGTTAGTTACCGTGAAACGGGGTAACTTTGAACGATTTTTTTTTTCGAAGCTATAAATCTCCGGTAAGGAAGCGAATAGAAAACCTCGAAAACATATATATCCTGGGCATCAGTAAGAGCTTGCTGCTGACAATAAATTAGATTTCAGAATGATCAATAACCTTTTTTCAAATCAAATTGTAGGTGTTCGAAGTTACCCTACGATCGTTGATACTTTGAACGATGAAGAAACCACGCGATTTCAATACAACCTGCCAGAGAGAGTTTCTTTGAACACCTCGATACTACAAATACAAATGTTTTAAAATACTTAAAAAAATTATGTGGAATAGAAATATGTACATAATATACTAAAAAATATATTTTTTTCGAAATAGTATGCGGCATTCGTTATCGAAGTAAGTGAATAAAAAACCGAAGTTTTCCTGAAAAATAAAGTTGGTATTAACTGAATTGAACTAATATTTTGTAATAATAGACAAAATGGGAATCAGAAATCAGTAAATAGGGACTATCCAGTCCCAACTTCTCAGATATGGGCGAAGATGATGTGCACTAAACAAGAGGGCTCCTTCCTTTTCTGCCTACCTTGAGGTCTTGCCGAGCTGTGAATAATTCGGTGATCGGTATAATTTCCTCATCGAGTATTTATTGCCAGGAAAACTTACGCAAAAGAATTTTTTTTTTAATTTATTTCACGAGGAGCTTTCTCTGAGATTTCTGAACCTGAACTATAAGTTATAATTCTCTGTGCCATGTTTTCTTTTGTGAGAGTGGAACATTTTCTACAAGAAGAAACTGAGTAAGTTTCAAATCTTGAGCTTCATTGAACACGTTCAAAGTTACCCCGAAAACGATGACTAAGCACATTGTTCTCCAAAAGTATAAATAAAAAAAAATGTGTTGAAGTATTTGAAATTCCTTTGCTATACTATTGCTAGGATAATGTATTGTTGTAGCAGATATATTTTGCGATAATGTACTGCAGATACTTACAATTACAGCAACAAAAGTGTGCAGACCATATCGAACGTGGATATTTTAGGATCAAAGTAACATGTCAGGATTGCTAACTCTCTGAACATATTTTCATGTCAATGCTGTCGTGTCATTTTTGAATGCGTTACGAATCGAGTAGTGAAAACCAGATGTCGCTAAACCTAATGGTTTTTTCACCACGATATAATAAAATTAATTTTTTTATTCAAAGTTTCCCCGCGTTCCAAAGTTACCCCATTTTACCGGTACTGTAAAAGGGGTTACAGTCCACCTCGACCTTATGACCTATTGTTGTTCTCATCACACTCCTAATATATATTCTTTTGATCCAGAGAGCTAAAACAATTCAATACATATTGAAACAAAAGGTACCTAGCTGAGGGAAATTATACAGGTCTCCAGTATGATAAAATGAGGAAAAGGAAAAAACCTCAGCTGAAACAACCCTTACCTCTCCCGTGAATAAAAAGAATCACTAAAAATTTTAAATATCAGAAAAACCTTGAATTTCATCAGCGTGATCTAAGAGAACATATCAATGTTATCCGTCTATAGATAAACAGATTTTTCAAAAACCACTCGCAATTCTTAATCTGAAATGAAAAAAGACAGAATAGATAAATTAAATTATTTTAAAATTAACAAATTTCAGAAATGCATTTGTTACTTTATGTATATCCTCGAAACCATCTTTAAATTTATACATGAGTCAACTTTTGATAATGTGTTCTACAGCCTCCTCATTTTCCCCACACTCACAACTAGAGCTCTCAGCTGAATTCAATCGAAAGAGAATGCTGTTGCAACGTCTATGACCTATTCTCATACGATTTAGAATATACCATATTCAACTGGGAAGGTCAAAACCAGAAACTCTGATGGAAGGATCAGTAATAAGATATATATTTTAAAAATTGCATACATTCCATTCAGATTTTCATATTGACACTGCTCAACCAAACACGGCAACAAGATTCAGCAGCAGAAAAAACCAAAGTTAGCGCTGCCGTACGAAGTATTGTTGCATCAGCGCCCCATGAAGAATCAGCCAGTTTTTGAAGGATATGGTTCGAGTTTTAAGCTTGAAACGCTGTTGAAAATTGAGCATTGCATCCCTCAGACCTCATCTGCAGCTACGCTTATCGCTATATCGTAGCGCCACGCCCACTCCACTCCGTACAGCTCTATGGTCAGCAGATTGACTGCTCGCATAAAATTAGCCTCCTTTATGTATTAATCAGCTGACAGATTAAGTCACGTTCATTAATTGAATCAATCAATCGTCTTCTTTTGTAATCTAGTTCTGCCTATGAATAGACCTCCATGTTATTTTCCTGCTTTTAATAAAGTTAGAAAATTTGTCCACGGTTCAGATCATGAAAATCTATGAAAATATTAGTAATCCTCTTACACTTTATTTTAATGAGATGCCTATTTCGTTAAACTTATATATTTGAATCCTCTAAGATATAGATTTTGGTTTATTTTTTTAGTTCTCCTAGATTTTACAGATAATTCTAGACTTCTCACATGATTACTTGTTCCAAGAATGAACATTCTCTCTGGTAATAAATACTGATTTAGTATATTCTTATGTGCATCTCATCCTCTCAATCAGTTCATCTCATATCTCAACTATTAACTTCTCATAACAATTGGTAATTATTGGTCTCGAGTTTCAGATGAATGATAATCCTTGAACGCGAAGGTGAATCATGAAATCAGTTTTTTATCCCGATGAAACCAAGTGAACTTCTCTGAAGTATTTGAACGATCAAGTAGCTTAAACGTTGAACCTGATTGACAGCCTCAATACCTACTTCACCTTGAGCGGTCTCCTAAAATATTGATAAAACCATTCAACTGGTATGATCTCCTCATTATAAATAAGAAATTCTAAATTTCATTAATCTGAATCACTCAGGAAGTAAGATCTCAAGCCTTCTGTTTTCTCAAAACCAAAAGATGAGTGGTTTCAATTCATACAAGGTACTCTCATGTTAGTATCCTCATAATTTTCAACTGTAACCTCTATTTTCCTGATTAACACTAATCCTGCTCACTAAAAGCAGTATGTCACTGTAAATGTCGTAGCAATTGATTAATTAGCATTCTCTTTATAGACTAATGTTATATCTCATAAATATTGATTTCTCAATCATGATATTCTCACATTTGTAATAATCTCAATGAAGAACAGGGTCGGTTTCACAAAACTTAGTTTGTACCGTTAAATTAATTGGAGTCACCACAATTCGTTGAAATGTCAAAACGCGTGATTTGATTGGTTCGAATTTACATAAGGCTTCCTAATCGCACAATTAAAGTTTTTTTAAACCGACCCTTAGACTACTAAGTTTTCAATACACTTATCTTCTCTAAGGTCAGATCTCAATTTTATTACAACTCAGCCGACTCTTATGATTCATTATTCAACCTTCTGTTTGTCTGATGAAATGAAGGAGCTCTCGCAATCAATTTCAATTGCATCATCACTGTAAAAGTCCAAGTCTGATTTCATCTGACCTCTCATTCTGAAGATCTCTAGATTACCTCTGTTTTTAGTTGAATAATTCACTCTGAGTTCATAAATGACTTTAATATTTGTATTTTTACTGTATTAAATTCATGCGGGTGACTTATTCATTTTATGATTGCGAATGATGTCAATGAATGTTTTCATACTCCCATCTCCACCTCAATTATCTAGATACAATCCTTCACAGTAATTTAATAAAATCAGAACAACCCTGATTTTGAACAAACGCAGATCATCTAAATGAGCATTGAAATTTAAAGAGGAAACAATTTTGATTCCCATGCATCTAGGATTGAAATTATGGAGAAGAACCGAAAATGAAACTCAGTTTTCCTTATAAAAAAAAAATTTAAAAATCGAAAAGTAACAAAATATCATTCACAAATGTCTCGGAATTATGTCCAAAGTCTTTTTCACTCCTCACAACTTCCAAATGGTCGGAGTCCACTGGATACTTTTTTCTCACTCGTTACAAAAAACTCAAGCAGCAAGCACAAGAACGATCAAAGGTTCCACTCCGCGCCCCGACATGTCAGAGAGAAGAAATTGAACACCCATTCGTTTTATATAGCTGAAGAAAGTGGCGCCACTTTGCATTTTCCAGCCGATCGAACATTATTCCTGATGAATAAACATTAGAGAAAATCGGTTTATAAATTCCCAAGAAAACGGCCATCTTTTAAGCCTGGAAGGACTTAATGGGGCGCGTTTTCGAAATAGCCAACAATGAAGTATTCACGAGCAATTTCTTATCCCCATCGAAATTATGTGCGCGAGTCTCATTTTTATAGTCTGAGTTATTTCTCGCCATTAATTTCGACGCCGCTTGTTTTCTCAATTAGGGAATTGTTGCCCCAGGCAGGAATATGACATTTTTCGAGAGTTCTTTGTCGTCTGGGAAGGTTCCCATCTGCGTCTCAAAAAAATACATTAGTCGTACCTACAACATGATAGAACTGATTCGTTTAAAATTGACGATTTGTTGATAGTTGCGAAATTGGATCAGCCCTCTTATTTTCGTAAAGTTTTTCAGATGCTTCTTGCCTTTGATTTTTTTCATTTCATACGGTCCTCAAGATATAGCGCACGCGCCAAGAGTACCTTCGTGAGCTAGTGGGGATATATTATTTTTCTCACTATGCTGACAGTTCCCAGGATTACTGCTTTCTGCATCCACGTGATGGTGTTGTGCGGCAGGTCCAGTTCATTTAGATGTTGAGTGGTCTTACGGTGTACGAGGCCATTCACGCTTATTATTAGGGGCATTATAGTCACTGCTTTGAGCCTCCACATGTCCTTCATTTGCTGTGCTAGTGCCTCATATTTGGATATTTTTTCGGCATAGCTTTTCGCTAGGTTGTTATCTTGCGGTACAGCAAAGTCAATAATAATGACGGTCTTCTTTTTGTTATCCCATACCACCATGTCCGGTCTATTGTGTTCCACACCTCTGTCTGTTGTGATTGCCAGATCCCAGTATATTTTGTGCTGTTCGTTCTCTACTATAGTTTGTGGTTTATATATGTGGTGTGGTGTGAAGTGTTGGACTAGTTGTTTTTGGAGGCATAGTAGTTGATGAACGACTTTACCCATATTGTCATGCCTGCTGAGATATTTCGTGCCTGCTATTGTGGAGCATCCTGAGGAAAGGTGCTGGATAGTTTCTTCGGCCGCGTTGCACATCCTGCATTTAGTGGATTCCACTTGTTGTTTTAAAATATGCTTCACATATGTTCTGGTTGGGACAACCTGGTCTTGGATGGCCAGGACTGTTCCTTCCGTCTGGGGAAATAGGTAGCCTTGTACCAGGTAGGTATTTGAGTTCTTTATATCTACATCTGGTTGGTGTAAACTTGTGTAGAATCTTCCGTGTAAGGCTTTTGTTTTCCAGCTCTGTCTTAATTTTGCAGGTGGGTCTTCTCCTGCGTCCTGCTCGTTGTGTGTTTCAGCGAACTGGGCCGATATCCATTGATGTATAGGTAAGTTGTTCTCCCTGAAATAATCTCTAATTTCTTTTTCCTCTTTCAGACAGATGTGTTGCAAGCTGCTCAACCCACGTCCTCCTTCTGTTCTGGGTAAGTAAAGCCTCTCTGTTGCCGAGTTTGGATGTAGCATGCCGTTCTGTGTGAATGTTGTTCGTATTCTTCTGTCTAGTCTCTCCAGATCTGTTTTGGACCAATTAAGGATTCCAGACGTATAGGAAAAAATTGGTATATATATATATATATATATATATATATATATATATATATATATGTTTTTTTATTCAGAGAGCTAAAATAATACAACACATATTGTAACAAGAGGGTACCTAGCTGAGGTTGGTGCAACACAGAAAAATCATACAGGTCTGCAGTATGATTAAATGAGGAAAAGGAAACACCTCAGTTAAAAAAACCTTTATCTCGCCCGTGAAAATAATAACTTAAAATATTAAATATCAGAGAATCTTGAAAGACATCAGCGTGATTTAAGAGAACATCTTCATATTATCCGTCTCTGGACAGATTCTTCAAAAAACGACTAAAAATTATTAATCTGAAATGAAAAAAAAAAAAAATCAGAAAAGCAGAAGAAAACCAATAATTTAAAATGAATTAAATTATCTTGAAATTAACCACCCCTTTCATAAATGCATTTTTATTACTTTATGTATATTCTACAGAAGAGCAAAAGAAAACCAATAATTTAGAATGAATTAAATTATCTTGAAATTAATCACCCCTTTCATAAATGCATTTTTCTTTCTTTATGTATAGATATTCCACTATTAGTATTAGTAGTAGAAAATTTAATACTGGACTCTAAGTATGAAACATGTTAAATGTACTAACATGGGTTATCTATTATTTACCTAGACGAACTACTTTGTTGTCAGGTATAAACAGGTATGTCGAAATCAGTTACTTTCACTTCCGTAATAACAAAAAATATATATTATGATGAACACTTTTATTGTCAATACCTTGAGTTGTTTGCGAAAAATTGGGTCCTGAGAGAGGTTTGCTAGTTTTAAAGATTGAAATTTCGACGCGCTAGGAAATAAGCGATAGAAAGGTCCGAGGTAGGTATCCTCGTTATAATAAAGGATCGAACTTCGTAGACATATCTGAGAACCCTGAATGTAAGACTTTGCGAATGCAGGGTGTCCCTGAGGGACACCCTGATTGATGTTGAAACAGGTAAATCGACCTCATGCGTCTTTGAGCGCACCGGCTATTAAAAAAGGATTCATGCCGCAACACGTGCGTCATATTTTAATTTAATTTCTGGAATAATTGGTGGAAGCGGCAAGTTTTGAGGGAGCTTATGAATATTCAAATTCAAGGGTTAATTGAATAATAATGTCAGATTTACTACACGTAATTTCCATCTCGCAGACAATGAATATCACACATATCTGCAATCATTTCGTTCCGCTCGGATTAAGGACATCCATATGAATATGATTGAGTTAATTTATTTTATGTATGACATGACGGTATCGATCATAAGAAAACCGGTGTTGCCAGACGGATAAGAAGATCTTTTGAATATAGCCAATAAAGTTAAAGTTGATCTTTTATGTGAGAGCATGTTAGAAATATTTCTCCTATTCTGTGTGAAAAACGTTCATTCTGTCACATCTTGGACTACACAAAAACGATGCGAAAATATTTCATCCTAGCACAGTTTTCATATTGGTAATATTGCCTGCATTCACCGAACGAAGAATGTTGCCACCGCTCCGCTACCGCTACCTAGCATAAACAGAAAGCGCTCCCAAAATGCCCGCTTCTCCGGAACGTGTTGAGTTTGTAGCGTATGTGCCACCGGACGATTCCGCAACAGTTCCACAACTGTTACGTTCGGTGAATGCAAGCATTGTCACCCGTTCTTTCGAGCATTTCACGACGTTTCGCCAGTTCGAGTGGCTGGAATCTTTCAGGAGTGACTGAACTGCAGTTCAGTCCAGTGAGAACATCTCCTGAAATATAACTCCTGAAGATGTCAGATATTCGAACTGGCGAAACGTCGAGAATTTATCCACATCGACGGCCGCAATGGTTACATTGAACGAAGGCCGCGAAAGCCTCAAACTGGTGATATTTTTTATTACAATTCTGAAATAATCGTGAAATCACCCTGTATAATAAATTTCATGATTCCTTTGATATCTGCGTGAACTGTAGAAATCATTTATTAAATTCGATAAATAATATTGCATGGCATTGATTTTTTTCAACAGTGACTATAATTTGTTCTATTATATCGATATTCAACATCCTATTCATCTCATTACCAAGTAAAATTTGAATTTAAATTTTATCAATCAACTAACTGCACAACTTAACTAACTAGTTAAGTCATCTTTGATTGTAGAAATATGTTTATCAGATTTCAATTCTTCAGAGTAAGCACCTTTGATTTATTCCCACTTGGCAGTTGACTGAGACTTATTATAATAGATTGAATAATAATATTATGAATATTCAATTGATTAAATCCATAACGATTCAAAATTCACTTCGTTAAAACTTCGACACAAAAATTTTTTTCGCTGTCAAGAAAAACAGTCAGTCCTCGGCAAACTTGATGGTGTCATGCAATATTATTATCCGAATTGAATGCATGAATCTTTCATTTAATGCAGATATCGAATAAACCATGCAATTGTAAAGGGTGGGCAAAATTGTTGATACTTAAACTATAACATTTCAACTAGTAATAGGCCAAAATTGAACTTTGGGCGATTTCAACTTTGATCATTATCTCCGTTTCTGCTTGTGTTGAAATGAATACATTTTAACTGCACATTTTTCATAGCAATCAAGTAGCGCACTTCGTTTTTTCTCAAGAGGTTTCCTTGCTGAGCTATAACATAAAGTTGTGTTTTTTCTAATGGAAACAATAGTTTATGTCAAATATCATGAAAAATATAGTTTGTATGTGAAATTTGAATTCCTGAGTATTGAGTAGGCTGAATCACAGAATAATATGTCTCTACCCATGGTGTCATTGTTATTTTGCGATTGAATACTTGATTCAATTCTCCGTAGTTTGATCTCTGTTCAAAACAACTGTCAATTCATTGCCGCTGAAATAAAACATTTCAACAAATCATATTTCTCGTAGTTTTCAAACATACTGTCGGCAATAAGGACTTCGGATTCTAATAATTGACAATTATTCTGAACAGAGTTCAAATGGCAAAATAATAATGACACCGAGCGTAGAGATTCTGTGATTCAGCTTACTTAATACTCGAAACATATTTCAAATACAAACTATATTTTTCATGATATCTGAACGAATCTGAGGGCGATGTATGATGTTAGATATATTTCTGAAACTAATATATTTCAAACTGTTGCTTCCCTAAGAAAAAAAACAACTTCATGTTATAGCTCAGCTGGGAAACTTCCTGGGAAAAAACACAGTACGCTACTGGATTGCTATGAAAAAATGCCGGTATAATGCAGTCCTATGAGGCATGTGAGGCAGTGCCTCACCAAATGAATTGTTTAAATTACACGTTCTAATTCAATTAATCGAATATTTTATTAATTCATTTCATCTCTCTTCAATTATTTTTTCCATAGGGCCATAATATTCAAGCTCAATCTCCTTTTCTTTTATATCATCTCACTTCCCTTAAAGAAGTAAACGGTCGGAGGCATCCCTGACGGTTCCTTCCCTTCTTGTCTCTGTGATCGTGTGATTTGTTTTCGAAAAGCTTTTTCATTTTGTTGATCGACTTGATTTGGTATCAGACTCACAATAGAAAAGTCTCAGGAGATTTGAAATAATAAAACACAGCAAGTGAGACAACTGTTCAAAATTCTCCATTTATGAAAATGAGAATCTGCGTGCGAGCTTCTGAAATCGCAACTTAATATTTTGGATAAATATCATCTGAAAGGCGAATAAACTGTACGGAAACGATTGAAAAGAAACTTGCACAAACCCTCATGAAAACTCCGACATGAAATTGTGAACGCCATAACTATCCAAATTATTATGTCATTTTGTTGTTTTACCACTGCTAGGTGCCAGTGCCAACTACGTTGAATTTTTTTATTAGAAATACAACTGGACAAGAGCGATTGATTAAAACGACAAAAATTTGAGGAAAGAATTATGAAATCCTGGTATGGGAGCATATGAATATGAATTGATGAGGTAACATTTATAATTCGATTTATAATTAATATTCTTTTACAAGCTTCAAGAACATCATACGATTCAAGCTGGTTATATATGGGTTGAAAACAAATACGTTTGGCACTCGATGACTGCCGCGGTAAAGCGAAGATAATATTGTTGATTCAAAATATTTATTTATCTTACAATATATGTAGGTAATTCAGGAATATCCATCATTAAAACTATAGGTTTATGGTAACTGAAATAAAAAAAATTAAGTTGTGGATTCTTGTAGATCAAAATTCATTCTTGAATTCAATTTTTCCGAAAGAAAAGTTGTCAACCGCTCTCATTTTTTAACAGCAGAGTTAACGTTGAAATCGCCAGCCTAGATAAGTGGAAATTTATTTCCATTTGTCCCTTCTTCAGTGTTCTCCAGTAAACTGCTCTACCTCGTCCAATTTTGGATTCGGAGAAATGTGAATTGCTACCAAGACTATGTGTAGGCCATTCCTTAGTTTGCATAAGCATGCACAAATATCTCCAACAAACGAGTGTCTTACATTAACATCGCTAACGTCTTCAATAATTATTTCAATATTCGGAGTCATAATATTAGTAACATTATTACTTTTTCGGTAAATAACTACCCCATCATTTTGAATTGAACAATACAATTGAAATTGTATTATCACGCTCCATGCATGTTTCGGTAAAAAGTAATGGTCCCTATACACGATCCGGCGGCCTGCAGTCCCATTACTGTCGATTTGTACTGACAGTCAAGGTCTGTATCGCACTACACACGTTACAGTTAAATCGTAAGACCTGATTGCTCTACACACGGCAGTTTTTCAAACGATTTGCCGAAACTTGCCGGTGCGTGTATATGTACTTTAACACATTGGTTTGTCTCGTAACTGAATCTGGTAAATTGTATTTGTCAGTGGCGGCTTTAGGGGGTGGCGAACGGGGCCATCGCCCAGGGCCTCGCTCTTGGTGGGGCCTCGCGCCCCAACTCGAAAAAATTTAGTTAATCAATACATTCAATCAGAATAAAATTGAAGAAACCATTTTGTAGTTTTTGGATATTGCGCTTTGTTGGAACGTCCGAATGGGTAATTGAGGCACCAGATATCCGATCCACTAGATCTGTAGGTAGAAAAGAACGCAGACAACACAATAAGGGTGAAAATTATCTAAGTATTTAGGTACAATGTTTACTTATCCCATCTATGGGAATTCCACTACCCGACTCTTTTTCAACCCCCTCAGTAGATCCAAAATCTAAGACTTGTGGTTCAATTGGTTCGGTTCATTAGAACGGAATGAACAAACGGGTCATTTTCATAGTGCAGAACCGAAAAAGTGTGAACAAACTGTGTGTTACTTAAAAATTATGTCTGACACTGTGCGAAATTCAACAAGATTTTCGAAACGAGTTCGCGTGATCGAGATGCCGGTAGAAAATTCGAGTCGGGTAGTTCAAAAAAGAATCGAGCAATCACAAGAAAGCTTGACAGGCGCTGGATGATTTATCCACAAACAAAGTTTTTCTAGACTCAAAATCATAAAAACATATTTAAGGAATTCGATGACACAAGATCGGCTTTCAGCCCTTGCTATTCTAGACGTAGCTAATTCGATCGATTATGATACTTCAATCAAAGATTTCAGTGCTAGGAAAAGCCGCAAACATGAATTTTAAATTTATCATTTCTGAATTTGTTAATTTTGTAAATCTTCCAAAGTTATATTATATTTATATATTATATTATATTTTAATTAAAACTCAAATTTCATATCTTTATTAAATATGATAATAACCTATACAGAACAACAGGACCTACTTTCGCATCACATACTTTTCACGAAGGAAAAAGGGCCTCGCGAAGACTTCCCGCTCGGGGCCTCGCAATGGCTAAGGCCGCCCCTGGTATTTGTGACTTTGTAAACTTTGGCAATTGAAACTCATTATTGAAATGCCATCGCTGTTACTAATAAAATCTAAGACACTTTGAGCTATCGTCTGAACACTATTCAGAGACAGTCTTTTGAATTCTTGCAACAAAGATGCAGTCGATGCAGCTTGCCTTCGATTATGATAAAACATTAATGCAGAATTATCATTTATTGTCGTAATATACAATTTTTCAATATAACTTACCCGAGAGAGTGCAACATAGACGAGTTCCCGCGAATGTGATTTAATATACTCATATAGGTACTATTTCGTCAAAAGTTCCACCTTGCGACTTATGTTGTATAATTAGAGCAAGAGCTGAGGTTAATGAAAAATGTTTGCGTTTGGCTATACATTTTCTATCCGATGTAAATGAAATATTTGCCGTTCGTAATTCAATGGGAAGAGCAAGATTGCCGACTCCATTATTTTGCAAAGCTTGAGTGGCAGCACTCATCCGTTTAGTCGCAAGCACCCAAACACCCTGCAGAAGTCTGCCGAACTGAACCGACGATACACGGCTGTGTTGGGTTTTTTCGCTACGGAATTTCTACATTCGGTCGCCGCGCTCAAAGCTTGAGATAAAAGCAATGCAATTGCTCAAAAACCAAAAATTGGATAGATTAGAACTGAACAAGCTCGATCGCAGAAACGCGCTCGAAGTTAATCCCGAATTACTTCAGAAGAGCATTAACGAAAAGAGTGAACCACAATGACGGGTTTCAGAGACTGAGGAGGCACGGCCAAATTTCCATCATCCCTAATACGGAAAATTCAATTTCACGACGAGGGAAGAGCGGGTTACGTCACTATTAGCCGGGACCGAAACATGTTGACAGTTCTTGTTCGCGCGAGCACAAACTTACATTTCGCACCCTTTTATGAATATAATCAGGGCGTAAAATGAACCGGGGGTAATCGCGTCACGTATGCGGGGACAAAACATCACATCCGCCCCGTGTAAACCCGGTACGTATATGGGCGAAACCTCATTAAATCATGAGGTAGTTTCCCAAGCTGGAAAACGCGATTCCCGGAACATTTGACAGAACGTATCGGGCTGGTGACTCTCGTCAGTTCATGGCGTTCGGGAGCTCGTGACACTGGAAAATGCGCCTGCAGGAAACGTGCTAGATGTTCGGAAAGTTACCTTCTCGCTGATTCCGAGTTTTTTATTTCATTAGGATAATTTTTGGTTGCTTCAATGTCCTATTTGATCGTTTATTTCCGAGCAGTGTTAGATATCTAAATATACAAGATGTACCAAGTTCGACGGCCTGTTCGGCGTTTTTGGAGAAATGGACCTATTTGAAATCTGAAAATTGGGATTATGATATTGTTTGACATTATCTACTGAAGTAGAATATTTTTGGAGCCTGACCACTTTCAGTTATACAGGGAATTTTTTTCTGTTTTTTTGTTTTTGAATTTGATGGAGTATGAAATTCTGTATACATTCGTACTCAAATCGTTGCATTCGTCAAAATACTTTCCAAAGTATGTAAAAAAATGAAAAACTGAAGAAAAAAGGGAAATAAAAGTATTCGGTATTATACTTGTTTTTTCTAATCTAGATAGCTTAAGCACAAACCGTTTTCACATTTTCGTAGTCGAAGACTAGTTTGTTATGGAACATTTTTTGTTACATTTTTCTACGGCTGGGATAACATAAAATACATCAATGAAATGGAACAAAGGATAGGAAATAATTTTTTTCTTGCGACTAACGCCAATAGGTGTCGCTATGGTACATTTTCTCATAATACGAACGCATCTGTATCCATAATTATTATCACCAATAGATGGCAATCATAGATAGACATAGTTATTTATATCTATGATGGCAATGTGGACAATAAATGTGAATTTTGAATTGCCTAAACGTCCGAATCAAAACATTGACATTTTCTATCGAACACACAAAAATACAAGGGGTGCTTCCAAATGACTTCACTTGGAACAGATATAATTAAAGGACGTGGATTATAAGAATATAATATAAATTATGTCAAATCACTTATTTTGTCTTCCCTATCTGCTATCTAAATCCAAGGCCAGATTCACCAACGAATAGGATCATTACAACCACTTGAAGATGCACCTGATAAATTCCTCCAAATTTACTTCATACAGGCAATATGGATGATCAACTTGATCAACGACAATCAATGAATGCAGATGTGAGAAGAATAATTCTTCAAAATCTGCAGCAAATACTTTATGAACATCGTACATTGGTTAAATTGTTTAAAACTGATTTGGAACATATGCAAATGAACGACCTGTTGGAGCACATGACGCCAATTCAACTCCCCTGCAATAGACGAAGTGGCAATTGTGATTGTAGGTGAAAACTTGGAAAAGCGTGATTATAGAGAGTTGAAGTGCTTCCACGAACATAGACTTAGACGTTATAATTGACATATACACATGCACATTCGTCAGTTTTTGACGTCAGCTCAACGGCCGACGTAAACCAGCGTCCTCTCATGTATACCTTAAACGTCAAACGTATGTTACCCGAACGTTAATCTGCCTGATGAGTTGCGAACAATTGAATCTTGACATACCTTCCTCTAACCTTGAAAATAACCTCGTAAGCAAAAATTATAAAGTATAAAGCCTCGTTCTCAGAGCTTCGTCGTGTCGCTGGCGACGATCCCCACTCCTTCCTTGTTTCATGAGATCGTAGCAGAAATCCAATGTGTAGTTGAAATATTTCAACTACAAACGGGGCGTGTCGCGACAGATTTTGACAACCAGAAATGAAAAGGTAGGGGCCAGGGGAAGTTTTGTTTACATGCTCTGATTGGCTGAACAACTGTCGCCAGCGACACGACGAAGCTCTGAGAACAGGGCTTAAGGATGGGAAACGAAGCGACTACGGTGATGTCAGCAACATCTGCAGTTTCAAAAGTAAACGGGTTATGGTTAAAATATTTTATTAGGGTCCATTTGACAAGATTATCAGTAGGCTGTTGTCAATTTTGAAAAAAAATACTTGAATAAATATTTTTGCTGATTAATTGTATTTTCTCGTATAACGGTATTTTTCACTGAAATAACTCGAAATCTATAAGAGGATCACCTAGCTCACTATACAGGGTGTTTCCTTAACATGCGGCAAAAATTCAGGGGGCTGTTCCTTGGACTATTCTAAGAATATTTTGTCCTTTGATGATTTTTGAAAAACCTCTTTGTTTCGAAGATACAGGGCAAACAAAATTTTAGATAATAACATTTTATTATGAAAAATTACATGAAAATTTAACTTAACCTACAAAAACTGTTGAAAATGACCACCTCCAGCCAGCATACAAGCATCCAATCTTCTCCTCATTGACTGCCGAACCCTTTCAAAAACACCAGGATCATTTCTTATTAAGTTACACCCAGCAATGATCCGATTTCGCAAGTCTTCCACATTTTCTACTGGAGTGGTATAAACTAATGATTTTAGATGGCCCCATAGGAAATAATCTAAGGGGTTTAAGTCCGGGGAACGAGCAGGCCATAAATGAGGTCCACCTCTTCCAATCCAGCGATCTCTTTCATGTAATTGTTCATAATAAAATGTTATTATCTAAAATTTTGTTTGCCCTGTATCTTCGAAACAAAGAGGTTTTTCAAAAATCATCAAAGGACAAAATATTCTTAGAATAGTCCAAGGAACAGCCCCCTGAATTTTTGCCGCATGTTAAGGAAACACCCTGTATAATCTTTTTTTGTGTATTTTGCTGATATAAATTTTGTGTTAAAAACTTGCCGACATTTAAAATGCATGGTGATTAATTGCAAAAGATAATCATCCTGAATGTGCATTCCTTTCATCACCAAAGAGAATGGAAATGTAAGTTTTGAAACTCGTATCATTTAACTGTCTTGTTCATTGCTTTTCATTTCCAGTGCTGTCAAATGGATGGAGTTTTCGGGGCGAAAATATATTGCTCTGGTTAACGTTTGAAGAACTCTTGCTGGGCTGACATACAGGTCTTGTTGTACACCTCTGATATTTTTTTTATTGTTGTTCAAACATTCTGTAATTAATATACTGGACTCTCGTTAAGTCGAACACCTAGGGACCGAAAGCATTGTTCGGCCCACCAAACATTCGATTTATTCAAGTGAGACCTCACTTCATTGAAAGAAAAACACAGGTAAACACGTAATCATCATCAATGAGAAACTAGCGTCTGAGCACTGGAAACATGTTCTTAGAGGTCGAAAAATTGTATGTTTGCGAAACGAATCTTCTTCCGTCTCATTCATTAGATCACAAAGCTCCACTCATAGCGGCAATGGTGGTTAGAAGAACGACTTACAGAGGTGGAGGTTCTCTTGACGACCCTTCCAGCGGTTCGACTCATCTACTAGACCCTGTAGACTCATTGAGGTGAAAATACACTGGGTAGGTAAGATATGTGTGAATCGGATCCAGAAGAACTGTCCGACTTATCGATGTTCGATTTATCGAACTTCACTATATGAATAAGTTATTGAAATTGTTATAATAATTTTCTTATATTTGAACAAATATTTGAAATGATCTCAATTCCATGATTATTGTATTGTATGATTTTACACAATCATTTCAAATAAAAATATAAAGAATCCAGAAGCGTATTCCATTTGATTTTTAAACAATGTGTAGATGGAAAATATCATCCTGATCAAAAAACGGAGCCCTGATTCGTTTTGTCGATCAGGATGTTTCTTTAGAAGCTCGACAAAGAATACTCAATTCAATAGAAATTTATGAGAATTATAGTTCGAATTTCGCGCCTATTGAAATAGTTTTTTGTACTGAATAATGTTTCCAGCGCCATCTAGGCGTTAAAAGTAAGAAACTAGCCATAAATCGTAGTCGGATTTTAGTACCACAGATATAAGGGTGTTTCCTATCTTTCTAATTCTATAATCTTTGCTCGTAAGCTTTGCTAGTTGTAGCCTAGCTTTTACATAGCAGCACTTCAACTCTTCTCACTGCAGAACGTGAACGTTATGTTCGACGTTATTTCGTCACCTTCACGTTCGGGCTAAAGCCCTGTTCTCAGAGCTTCGTCGTGTCGCTGGCGACAGTTGTTCAGCCAATCAGAGCATGTAAACAAAACTTCCCCTGGCCCCTACCTTTTCATTTCTGGTTGTCAAAATCTGTCGCGACACGCCCCGTTTGTAGTTGAAATATTTCAACTACACATTGGATTTCTGCTACGATCTCATGAAACAAGGAAGGAGTGGGGATCGTCGCCAGCGACACGACGAAGCTCTGAGAACGAGGCTTTACGTGCTGATGTGCGCACTTCAACTCTATTGTGCCTACGCGTAGCAGTACTGGAGAATTGCAACGAATATATGTAACACACCGTTCCTACGAGGCTCTACAATACCCGCTAATGTTTGATAGAGGTGTTGATGGATATTACTTCAATATCAAGATGATAAATCTATTGAATGGTGAGTACCTTCATTAAAATTTAAAATGTCTACTTAATAATTTGAATTATTTGATTTTAGGCCAAGAAAACACCAAGAAAGTGAGTTAGATGAATGGTTTTTCATTTCGTTTAATGGTTCGTTAAAATGCTGATAACTATTTCCTGAGATTTCATTGATTGTTGCAGCAGTATTGTATGGACATGTACAGTGAAACTAGCTGACCCGGCGGACTTCGTACTGCCTCAATCGATAAACAAAAAATGCAACTTTGATATAATAATAAACTATTACGGTATAATATTGGCTAAGAAGTGTTTGGAATCATTTCCTATCCCAGAAATTAAAGAGCATACGGGTCTTAGAGATGAATTAGGTTATACTAACCATTTGTTTTTTTAAGAAAGAAATATATTAGGTGGAATACAAGAAAGTGTCAAGTATACAAAAAATGTAATTGCATTGAAATAAGTATGTACATTCATACATCCAAAGAATTCTCTTTATTCAAGAGGTAGAGAGGGAACTATTTCAATATTTTATCAATTGAGGCAGTACGAAGTCTGTCGAGTCAGCTAGTACAGAAATGAACTAGTCAATATAAAGGAATTCTTTCGGTTAAGATAGGAGGGCTCGGAATTCTTCAATAAAATAAGTCCCAGACAAGATGGGAAACTGGGATTCTTATTTACAGGGTGTTTTTCAAAATTGATTAATAATTAGAACCACTTCATCTAGTGAACGGAATCACTGATTCACATGAAATTTGAAATGAAAATAGCTTCTTTCAGATTCCAGAAAAACTGCAATATTATTTGCAGGACCGTAAAACATAAATTTGAACAGTTCTAATTCGTGAAAGTACCTTGTACAGGGTGGGCAGAATTTGTGATACCCGAACTAAAACTTTTTATCACTGAGGGGTACAGGAAAATGAATGACAGGATACGGTGGACTTTTTCAGGGAAACTGATAATTCAAATTTCAAATATAAACTATATTTTTCATGATATTTGTATGATTTTGAGGGCGATGTATGATATATTTCTGAAACGGGAAAAATTGGCGATTCTTTCTGAGCCATTTCAACCTTTAGTTTCCATAAAAAAAATTCATGTTATAGCTCAGCAAGGAAACCTCTTGAAAAAAAAACCAAGTACGCTACTGGATTGCTATGAAAAAGGTGCCTGTATAATGTTTTTATTTCAGAATCCTAGTACAAAAAGAAACGGAGATAATCGACCAAATTTAACTATAACTCGAATACAAAAGAAGATAAAGAGTTGATGGCATTATCAGTTTGTCTCTATTTTCCTCTTTTTCGAGCATATAGATTTCATATCTCATGATTTGAATGTAAAACAATCAATTTTTCACACCAATGATGTGCCACTGTCCGTGTTTGTGCCTTTTCATACCTTCTTGACTAGTATAGTCTTGAATAAGACATGCGAGTTAAACCTTTCTATGTTTCTCGTTTCCAGAATGAAAAACTAGATGAAAAACGCTGAAGGAAACATAGCCAGTCATCAATTCTTCATCGACTGCTCGGAAAAGGAAAATGGAGAGCCTGCATAATTCACCTTCTAGAGAACACCGGGACATTTTCAATTCGGCGAAACGTTCGAGTTTATTAGCAAGAAAGGGCGAAAACAATAAGCAGAATTAAATTGCTCAAGCTGCCGGAGACGCTCTCCTAATTCGGGCGGTAAATATCCGAACCTTGTGCCTCCGGCCGACGGGAGTTTCTCCTGCTCCATGTTTAATATGCAAAGATATGAATAATTTGGTTCGGGTCGAGTATCGGCTTCCTGTGCGCGACACGTCACGCATGGCTGAACACGCGCCTAACGACACCCCAAAACCACCCTTACATGTCACTTAACGAAAAGGGTATCCTTATCGGGGCTCGAACATCCCCGAACATTGAACTTGGAGGAATCGAACTGTGCTCGGATATGGCGACTTTTGTTGAACGTTCCTTTCGTTTATTAGGGAGCAGGGATGTCGGTAAGGGCTGGCCCAGGGCGGCAAGATTCAGTGACGGCCAAAGAAAGGAAAATGACATTAACGAAATCAAGCATAAATTTTTCTCCATGAACATAAATATTCATGAACATTAAATGGAAAAATGCGGGAAAGGAGACGACAAAAAATACTATTCTATAACATGAAAATATCATTCTACATTCTGAAACGAAATAATATAAGAAACAGAGACATATTTGATGCTCACAAAAAAGAAAATCACAAAAGAAGAAAATATCATAAAGGTATTACAACCCATTGCCTCAAATCGAGTATATATGATATTTTGAAAAAAATTAATCCATGTTAGCCATATGCTAAATAAATAAATAAATTTGAATCTGTGGATGAATATTTCGTACCGTTGCTTCAAAAGTGACACATCTCAAAATTTTCTTTTTCCGGTTGATGCGATAAGTGAGATCAGTTAACGAGTCTAGTTTGAATCATGAAAAATTTTTACTCATATTAGTGGATACCTACATATCAAAGTAGATATCTATTTCATTCTTACAATTGATTAGAAAATATACAGCTCCATAAGAGTCAGGGAAATCTCATTCAGTCGTTTTGATAAGTATGTCATCCTCGAGAAAATCGGTGTAAGATCATTTGAAACTCAATAACAGCTTGAATCGATCCAATAAGAGTCAGTGTGAGACATTTCGTCAATCTGGTCGCTTTTTTTCTCAAGGTTGGTTTTTTGCATATATATATATATTATATATATATATATATATATATATATATATATATATATATATTCTTTTGAATAAGAGAGCTAAAATAATACAATAAATGTTGAAACAAAAAGAACCTAAGCTGAGGTAAAAAAGGAACGGGATACCACAACATTCTTCGTATGATACTATAGTATCATACGATACTATAGAGCCAGGAGAAAAAACCTCAGCCGAAAAAACCTGTCTCCCCGTTAAAAAAATAAAATAAAATTGTTGTATCTGAATATTCTATATAGAAGGACATCACGATCAGCGGGATGGCTCTTCGGAGGAAGGATTTCCAAACACAAACTCCAACCTGAAAATAAAGAAAGGCAGAACAGCAAGAGAATTCAATTTATACTTCATCAAATTGATCTGAAATTTTCAACCCATTGCAAAAATGAGTTTGATATATTGTGTATGGCTCTAATGCCATATTGGAATTTATAAATCGAACAATTATTAATTAGGTGTTCAACTGTTTCCTCTGATTCACCACATTCACAATTAGGACATGCATATGCTATCGGAATGCTACAGAGTGGCCTCACTCAGGTTGTTGTAGCGGAAAGGCTCCAAGTCAGCCAAAGGGTGATGTACACATATACGTGTAGAATGGGATCCTGAGCGTCAAAGACTAGAATGGGCAAGGCAACATATCAATTTGAACGATCAATGGCGTAGTGTTCTTTTCACTGATGAATTTAGATATGGGCGATTTTCAGATTCTCGAAGATTAAGGATATGGACAATTCCACGCATATCCCGTAATCATCGCCATGTCCATGAAATCCATCCATTCCGAGGGGGTAGTGTTATGATATCGGCTGGGATATGTTTCAACGGGTGCACACATCTACATATTTGTCCTAGGAATACTAAAGGGAGCATGTCATTTATAATGTTTTGCCCAATTTTCACGCTGCTATTGGTGAAATTGTTCAATTTCTAGACGATAACGCTAGACCGTACCGTGCAGCCGTAGTTGACAATGCGCGCGAGAAGCTTGGTATTCCACCAGATTTGAATTGCATAGAACATGCATCGGATATGCTCTAAACAAGATTAGATAATCATCAATCTACCTCAAAATTCTTAAATGATCTGAGACAGCTTCTGCCCCTTTCATGGAATCAAATAACTCGAGAAATGTTCAACAACCTCGTGTGTAGTATGCAAAGAAGATGTTAAGTGTTTATTGATGCCCTTCAAGGCATTACATTGTATTGATAGTCTTAAAATGCTTGAATTCTCTGGCAATAACATTTCGTTATTTCACTCGATTTTTCTCAACCACTCTGTATATGCTGCAGACCTACAGGCTGAAATTAGTTTTATTTCTGGCTACTTGAAATCTTATTTATATGAATTTCCATCTCAAAATCTCATTTAACCTATATTTTTTTTGCAATTCAAGGCAATATCCCTAACTCATGTGGAGCAGTTTATTCAGCATCCGAATATTTTTGACTTTGAGTTGAGTCATTTTTGTAGCAAGGGTGCGATTTGGATTATGCAAGATGTAGCGGTCCCACATTGTACACTTGCTGGAATATTTAGATCAAACATTTAACAGAAGATGGATATGATAGATCGATCTCCGGATTTTAATCCTTTAGACTTTTTTATTTGGAGTTCTTTGAGAAGTTTCGTGTATGCAACGTCGTGAATCATATCAAAGAGTTGCAAAATCGCATGGGATTAAACCATCCTGTCGAACAGTCCAAAAAAACCAAGCTGTCATATTGAAAATCTTTTTTGAAACACTGTGAGTCAAAAATAAAACGAACATCTTCTGTAATCCATCGTATTTGTTTGTGCTAGTGAAGGTCCTTGTTTTTGTTTTCAGAATACCGGCCTCAAGAATGAAAAACATCCATTAAAAAGGAGAGAAAGGAAATACAGTGTATAAAGCTTCTAGAGATGGAAGCGTCCATTAAATAATATTCGGAAATTCCGCGAAATAAAAATATTTTCCTCTGCACGATTATTTGGCCAACCGCGATGCCGTCCAAAGGGATATTAAAGGAGAATCATTCCAGACTGAAAGGGTGAAACGGGGGCAGGAAACTCAACAATTGAAGTTCAACTATAATTGAAATTCTGCCCCGGAATATGAACGCAGAACAAATTTGAATTTAAATCCTCCTGGGGCGGTAATGATATAACCTAAACAGAGCTTCCGAAGCGCACTATCAAGACTGGGTTTCTCTAAGCTGAGCCTTGTCCATTTCTCAGCGGTAGATGTGGAAGATACTTTATCATAACATCAATTTGCAGTTCGGATGATTGTAGAAAATAAACCTGAGGATGTACCAAGTAACACGAAACGCTTACTCGAGTCCGTCTAGATATACAATTTCTGGAAGGAATAGTAGATATTGCTATCTGGTAAGTTTCGGATACTATACAGGTTCTCGTGAATATATAATCCTGATATACAATTCCACAGGAGTTAGGGATATCGTATTCAATTGTTTTGAAGAGTATGTATTCTTCGATAAAATCGCTATAAAATCATTTTAAACTTATCAACAACTTGAATCTATCAAATAAAAATCAGTTTGAGACATTTCTTCAATCTGGTCGCCTTTTTTCTGTAGTTTGGTTCTTGTTTTATTCTTCATGAATGTTTTTATTTTGAAAAGGAGTCTGTTTATCAACATCTTCAATTCGAAAGTCTGAAAACGCCAAGACGTAAATTAATGGCTAGTAAGACTATCGGAATATAACAGGGTGGCCTAACTCAGGTTGCTGTAGCGGAAAGGATTCAAGTCAGCCGAAATATTATACCTTGACTTTGGAATTGGTTCAGGGAGACAGATTCCTTTTGGGAAAGATCAAGGCTTAGTGGGCGACCAAAAACAACACCTGCTCAGGATCGTTTCATCACCGTTTAGCGAGGAGAAAGTCTACATCTACGTGTAGAATGCTACAGAATACTTCAAAATGCAGATGGGGTCTAAGTTTCCATCGAAACCATCAGATGACGTTTAAGAGAGGTTCAAGACGTCCATTAAGATAAGTTCATTAACACGTGACCATAAGCGTCAAAGACTGGAATGAGCAAGGCAACATATCAATTGGAACAATCAGTAGCCTAGTGTCCTTTTCACTGATGAACCCGGATATAGACGATTTCAAGATTCTCGAAGAATGAGGGTATGGACAATCCTACTCATGCCCCGTAATCGTCACTGTGTCCAAGAAGTCCATCCATTCCGAGCGGGTGGTGTATATGGGCCGTTATATGTTTTAACGGGCGCACAGATCTACACATTTGTCCTGGGAATATGGCCGCCCCACACTATAGGGAGCATGTCATTGACAATGTTTTGCATAACCTTCACTGATCTTCTTATTTTTAAATGGAGTCAGTTTATCAACGGCTTCGATTTGAAACGAGTTTTCTGAAAAGGACACTAAGAAAATCAACAAAAGCTGAGCCTAATAGAGCTATCAGAATGCTACAGGGTGGCCTAACTCAGGTTGTTGTAGCGGAAAGGCTCCAAGTCAGCCAGAGGGTGATATACACATATACATGTAGAATGGGATCCTGAGCGTCAAAGACTGGAATGGGCAAGGCAACATATCAATTAGAACGATCAATGGCGTCACTGATGAATTCAGATATGGACGATTTTCAATTCCCGGAGATTAACTGTATGGACAATTCCACGCATATCCCGTAATCGTCGCCATGTCCAAGAAATCCATCCATTCCGAGGGGGTGGTGTTATGGTATCGGATGGGATATGTTTCAACGGGCGCACACATCTACATATTTGTCCTGGGAATAGTATAGGGAGCATGTCATTTATAATGTTTTGCCGAATTTTCACGCTGCTACTGGTGAAACTTTTCAATTTCTAGACAATAACGCTAGACCGTACCGTGCAGCCATAGTTGACAATGCGCGCGAGAAGCTTGGTGTTCCACATTTACCAATACCTCCGCACTCACCAGATTTGAATTGCATAGAACATGCATCGGATATGCTCCAAAGTAGATTAGATAATCATCAACCTACCCCAGAATCCTTGAATGGCATGAGAGAACTTCTGCCCCGTTTATGGAACCAAACTCCTCAAGAAATGTTCAACAACCTCGTGTGTAGTATGCAAAGAAGATGTCAAGCTGTTATTGATGCCATACATTGTCTCAAAATGCTTGAATGCTCTTGGAATAAAATTCCGTTATTTTACGAGATCTGTCCTAACCACCCTGTATACGCAGCATACCTACAGCTATAGGCTAAAATTAATTTTATTTCCTGCAACTTTAAATCATGTAAATATGAATTTTCATCACAAAATCTCATTCACACAATATTTTTTTGCAATTTAAGACAATATCCTTAACTGATGTGGAGAAGTTTATTCATTGATTCAATGTGTGATTCTTTCTCACCAATCTACGTGAGACACCCTGTATAAAACTAACTTGTCCTCGTTCGGTAGTATCGATCGAACCGTACAAGTGTATTGAAGGCGTTGTATTTGTCTCTTTTCCGATACGACCTTTGGGTTCGTAAGAAAAATACCATAAATATAGATCATTGTATTTTATAAAGCGAAGTGGAAATTCAGGAAACGTACTCGAGATGGTAGAAATAAAATGGTGCTCCGATGCACTTTTCATAATATGAACTCCACTAAAATGTTTGTTTCGCAGTTGAGAAAATATATAAGAGTTTGTTCTCGTACGACAATATCGAAAACTTCATATTGAATTTCTCCCATTCGTCGACCCTCTTTCTCTCTCCATCCTCCTGGGTTCGAACGGTGGGAAGGAGAGGTTTGCAGTCGATAAATGTACATGATATGTTTCGTTAGGTTTGTATGAAGTAATCGAGAATCCTTAGCTCCCATATTTTCAACAGGAATTGTTTCTCCGAAGCTATAATCCTGCTGTTACATCTTTATTGCATCCGAATGGTTATTTTCATCTACTCGCAACAGTGTTTCCGATTTAATTCTTCCATACCGTTCTATATTGCCGTAACACTTCAACGGCCATTCAGAAAGTACGAACAGTACGTGAGAAAAAAAATGAGCCAATAAAATTCGTTCTCTTCATTGAGATTGCAAAAATTTTTTCTCGATTTTGTAATATGATATGTCTTCTCATTTAATCTCACCATATTTATGATTCCGTGTATATTACATGAGTTAGGCATATTGACTTTCATTTCAAAAAAATTTATTTCAATTGCATACTACACACGACGTTGTTGAACATTTCTTAAGGAATTTGGTTCCCTAAACGGGGCGGAAGCTTTCTCCGATCATTTAAGGATTCTGGGGTATGATGATGATTACCTAGTCTTCTGTGGAGCATATCCAATGCATGTTCTTATGCATTTCAAATCTGGTGAGATCGAAGGTATTTGTCTAGAATTTGAACTTTGAAAGACATTTTGATGGTAAAGTTGGAAGTTAAAAATAATATGAACTTTCTCAATAACGTATATTTGACAAAAATGATTTAATTTATAGTGTAATTATATTATGTATCATTATTGTTCCAACCCTAATATACAGGGTGAGTCGGGAGGAACGGACCAAACTTCAGGTGTGTATTCTATAGCTCGAAATGATATAAAAAAACTCATATGTTGTTATCCGATTTTCATTTGTTCTCAAACTACAGCGTCATTATAAAAAACAACATTTTCTATATTAAAAATGTTTCATTTATAGCATTATTTTGATAAATGCACGAAAATCCCGTCATTAACCTCGAAACACATTCGTCTGCGAAGGGCTCTCGATGCTTTTCTGATTGATTCGTGATTTTCTTCAAAAAGAAATGCCGTATTTCTAATGCGTCGAATTAGAGCATCCCGAGTGTCAACTTTAACTTTGTATACCTCGTTCTTGAAGCAGCCCCACAAACAATAATTCAATGGTGTGAGGTTTGGAGATCTTTGAGTCCAACTAATACGACCACAGCGACCAATCCATAGTCCGAGAAACTCTTGATGTGAACATTGGTTGACCTTATTTAAATATTCTAATATTGAGTTTTTTGGAATTATTTCGACCTGCAGAATACACACCTGAAGTTTGGTGCGTTCCTCCCGACTCACCCTGTATGTATAAATATATATATATATATATATATATATATATACTATATATATGTATACTAAATATAAATGATGGGAATAGCAGCATAGTTTAAATTATAATCTTTTTTCTCAACTCGAGCTTTCGAGAATTTATTTTCTTTCTGTCAGGAGAACTACAATATGAATAAAGTGATGGAAAAAAAAATATAAATATCTGAGAAGATTTCAACTTACGAAATTGAGGATTAATATTCAGTTGTTCACTAACATAATACATCAAGGAATTTCAAAAATAAATATGGAGAGATGAAAAGCTAAATATAATTTGGATTATGAACGTCGAATTGACATAATGCATATTTCTGAATTTGAAACTATCATAATTTGGATCTACAATAATTATCAAATTCTGTGGTTTATTGAATCAAAATGGATTAAATAAGAAAATATAGACCTGAGACCACATATATCTTTTCTTGAGTTCATGCAATTTTCATTTTGTGAAATTCGTAACATTTCAAGAAAACTTTCCTTTTTCGAATCTTTTTCGGAATCAAGTATTATTACATCATTAAAACTTGGTTGATGTTGCTCTTCTAAAAATGTATAGAAAGAGCACAGGTTTCTTTTTGTGTTCTTATATTACTTTTATGTTGAGAAATTCTTTGTTTTAATTTGGTAGAGGTTTGGCCAATATAACATTTTTCACAGTCACAGGACAAATGTGTAGATCTGTGCGCCCGTTAAAACATGTACTGGCCGAGGTACTGGCCCATACATAACACTACCCGCTCGGAATGGATGGACTTCTTGCACATAGCGACGATTACGAAGTATGCATAGGATTGACCATACCCTCATTCTTCGAGAATATGAAAATCGTCCATATCTGGATTCATCAAAGAAAAGGAAAATACGCCATTGATCGTTCCAATCGTCTTGAAACTAGATGCACATCTCTCAAACGTCGTCTGATGGTTTCGATATAAACTTGGACCCCATCTGCATTTTGAAGAGTATTCAGTAGCATTCTAAACGTAGATGTAGGCTTCTCGCCGAAGAGGTGGTGAACCTATTCTGAAGTCGATATCACACTTTGTCTGACTTGAAGCCTTTCCGCTACAAAAACCTCCATTAGGCCACCCTGTAGCATTCCGATAGCTCTTTCAGCGTCAACGTTTGTTAATTTACGTCTTGGTATTTTCAGAAAACTTGTTTCAAATCGAAGCCGTTGATAAACTGACTAAATAAAAAGATTAATGAAGGTTATGGAAAGAACTAAACTTCAGAAAAAAGGAGACCAGATTGACGAACTGTTTCATACTGATTTATGTTGGATCGATTCAAGTTGTTATTGCGGTTTAAATGATTCACAACGCTTTTCTCGAAGATTACATACTTTTCAAAACGATTGAATCAGGCATAAACAGAAAGAGATAGTATCGAAAGAGAAGGTCCTGAAGTTTTGTCACCCAACAAGCCAAATTTTGTCATGCGTTGGAAAAACAAGCAGCTTGCATTCTAACCAAACTGATAGTCATTTGAGTGTAATTTGCCTGGTACTTGTTCACCGTTATTGCTCTACGCAACGGGGCGTAATCGTCATGAAAAATCTACGAGTTGTTTGCCAAATGCCCTGAGAGAGAATGTTGAGAAATGTTTTGAGTTTGTTTGACAATTTCCTCCGCTGCATCGACATTAATTTCGGTTAAAGAGGTCGAAGGTCGTCCAGAAAGAGGTATGTCTTCGACGATTTCACGGCCCTCTTTGAACGCTCTGAACCACTTTTATGCACGGGTTTTTGATGAAACTGAATCACCATGAGCCTTTCGCAACATATTCAATGTGCCAGCACAAGAAATTTAATTTGTGACAAAAAATATCAGACCAGGGATGGGCAACCTTTTTCGCAGGGGGCCAAATAGAAAAATTTTCCATAGACCACAGAAAGAAAAGATATTTCCAACAGAATCAAATTCATTGATCAAAACCGAAATAAACTTAACGTTCCTCACAACAGGATAACAATTCCATAACTCATCAGTCACTAGATTTCAACTAATGAAACACCTGGAGTTGCGCTTTCTCCAAAAGAGCATCGTCATTTGGATGGACTACTGATGTTGTTGCTCAAGTAGGTAATGTATTTCCCAAATTCGAATCTACAATCCTTGATCGTTGATCGATTCTTGGATTTTGTGAATAGAAGTTTCGCACAGGTAACTAACGACACAGATTTTTCAGAACACTGTGCGCTGAAAATAGATGAAAAGAAAAATCGATACATCCGATCAAATTCATTCGGCAATCTGTCATTCTAATGCACCTAATCAAAAAGTATTGACATTAAGAGAGTCTTCCGGGCTTATTGGCCGTGGTCTATTAGGAATTATTTCACCTAACGTTTCGCCCACGAAAGTGATCACTTTCGGAAATTCAACGGTCGAGTTACAATCTAAGACCAAGAATCCTCTGAAGATGCCTACCGCAGTTGTGGGCGAAACGTTAGGTGAAATAATTCCTAATAGACCACGGCCAATAAGCCCGGAAGACTCTCTGTCAATATATCCGGTCGTGAAAGCCTGAAACTATTTATTAAAAAGTATTGAGTTAATGAATAACAAATCCATACTTGAGGAAGTTTTCATTTTTACTCATATATTCATATTGGAAAAATTAGATTGAATATTCGGAATTGAAAGCTCAAAAAACACTAATGATTTCTTCGAAAATATCTTCGCCTCTCGTATAGTGTCTTTCATTGGCCTTAGCGCAAGCAATTTTTCTGTCAGTTTGAAATTCAGATCGACTACTCGAATAAAGATTGCTAACTGCTATCAGTGCTTTCATCCAATGCTATGGATATTTCCAAGGGCAACTTTCATATTTTCAGCTATGGTGCATGCAGTGAATGTAAACTAGGAAATTTATTGATGTGATATCTTTGTAGAGCAAATTTGGGGTTACATCGTGTGAGAAAAAAGTCATCGGCGGGTAAAGAGAAACCTATTCGCGGGCCTCATGTGGCCCGCGGGCCGTAGGTTGCCCATGCCTGGGTAAGACAAACTCCTTGTTCAATAATTTTGTTCATATATTGAAAATGGGCAAGCACCAACAAGATTGACTCACTTGACCAGCCGCTCTGAAGAAACTGGTAGACAGATCGACCTCAAACTTGGCATATATAATGAAAGACCCGAGAAAAATTCAAGATCCATTCAGCGTAGGCAATTTAGATAACAAATTCCCAGTACATTTTTGATAGAGAGTATCTATTTTATTTCGCTGCGTCGATTCTATTGAAAAATATCGTCTAGTCCACGACCACAGAAGATTTTTCCGAGCTTGTTTGATCGTGCACCGGAAAGCTCATTTTCAGGACTGGGGATGAAATATTCAATTTCTTCAAAATATGCTCTCAGAGAAATTGGGTTTGGCAGGGGGTCGTTTCCAGTTCTTTGGGTGAACTGAACTATCTACAAGTTAATGAGATTTAGCGTTCCAAGGAAAGTCTTACAGATTGTGCATCAGAATTGAATGTTTTCTTTCGTCTAATCTCATTAGACGAACTGGCGAACATGTCCTTCGATTTTTAAGGGTCACATTCGTTGAAGTTGAAGTGGCAACTATGTTATTACCAGTGCAAACTGTTGTCGTGGTGTAATTTTCTGTGGTTTATCCGCTGATGCTCATAGTCCAAGTCACCTACATTTCTTCAGGAAATTCGGCTGATGCTCTTACAACCCGGTAGTTATTTAACGCTTACTTCTTCTGGGTGTGAAAATAGTTATTTTTCCAACAAGGAAACTGTTTGAGCAGTTCGAGCAACTGCAGTTTCCGCACAAAATGAAATAGTTTTTCATAATACGAGTTGAAAATTGAAAGACGAGTATTATACGTTGTATTCTCCAATTCATTGAATTGAAATTAGTAAAATATTTCTATGAATATTAATTGTCTAGTGATTTTGAGCAAATAAGACAGTTTTGCCAAACGGCAGTCGAAAATCCCCTTAAGCCGCGTTCGTCCCATTTCCCTTGTTTCTGTCTTGATTTATCGATATTGACTGCTAGGAATTGCTGTCAAAGTAATTGTCAGAGATTATATAAAGCTGCTAGGAAGACAGTTGAGGGGCTTTCCAATCTATATATATATATATATATATATATTATATATATATATAAGACTGTTTAAAAAAAATCGACATTTTTTGTTTTCACGAACCCCCCCCCCCCCCTAATTATCTTCAGGGTATCGAAAAGAGACCTCTATGAAAATATCAGCTTCAAATAATAATATTTAGAGGTCGCTCATCAATTATTTCTATTTTCCCTACTTATAGCATGGAAAAAATTTCTTTTTTCATTAAAAAATTCCTAGAGCAGAAACCAATCGACGGATTTCATTGTGTGATACAGTTTCGTGTAGACAATCAGATAGTCTACAAATATGTCCCTCACGATATTTCAAAAAAACGGCCGCTTCAAAAGTTATTCGTTTCGATGCTAATATTGAGGTATTTTTGAAGAAAAAAATTATTCAAAAAAATCGATTCTGTTTGTTTTCACGAAACTCTATATCTAATTATCTTGAGGGTATCGAAAAGAGGCGTCTGTGAAGATATTAGCTTTGAATATTAATATTTAGAGGTCGCTCAGCGATGATTTCTATTTCCGCTGTTGATAGCAGGAAAAAATTTTCTTTTTTCAATAAACAATTTTCTCTTCACGAACCAATTGACGGATTCCACTGTGTGATACATTTTCGTATAGGGAACTAGATGCTCTACGAAAATGTCTCATACGATATTTCGATAAAACCGCTCGTTCAAAAGTTATTCGAACTTTTTCTTCAAAAATACCTCTATATTAATACCTTATATTGAGTTATTTTGGAAAAAAAAAGTTCAAATAACTTTTGAACGAGTGGTTTTATCGAGATATCGTATGGAACATTTTCTTAGAGTATCTAGTTCTCTACACCAAAATGTATCATAGTGTGGAATCCGTCTATTGGTTCGTGAACAAAAAAATTTTTATTGAAAAAAGAATTTATTTTCCTGCCATCAGCAGCGAAAATAGAAACCATCGATAAGCGACCTCTAAATATTAATATTCAAAGCTAATATTTTCACAGATGCCTTTTGTCGATGCCCTGAAGATGATTAGAAGGCGGGTTGCGTGAAAACAACTAAAGTCGATTTTTTTGAATATTTTTTTTCTTTAAAAATACCTCAATATTAGCATCGAATCGAATAACATTTGAAGAGGCCGTTTTATCGAAATATCGTAAGGGACATATTTGTAGTGTGTCTAATTGCCTACACGAAAATGTATCACACAAAGAAATGCGTCAATTGGTTTGTGTCCTAGGAATTTTTTATTGAAAAAAGAAATTTTTTCCCTACTATTAGTAGGCAAAATAGAAATAATTGATGAGCGACCTCTAAATGTTATTATTTGGAGCTGATATTTTCACAAAGGTCTTTTTGCGATACCCTGAAGATAATTACGTGGGGGGTTTCGTGAAAACAAAAAAAGCCGATTTTTTTGAATCTGTCTAATACCTCATATATATATATGTATATATATATATATATATATATATATATATATATATATATATATAGATAATACTGCATCGTATGTAACAAACAAAGATGAAAAACTTAACAATATCGTCCGATAAATGAATTGGAGTATCTGGAAGCGAATGAAAATGATAAGCTTCATGAAAAAGGCTTAATAATAAAACACAAAGTTGTTATATTGACGAAATGGATGAGACTGAAAACTAGAGAAATTTGAGAAAATTGAAGAACATAGGGCTGCTGATGATCGCGGACCATGTTTGATTTGAAAAAATTTTTTTTTAGAAACCTGAATATTTCGATGAATTTTTTTATTTGAGTATAAGAAAGATTATAATTTTTTTATTATTTTATCTTATCATAAAATTCTGATATATTTTTTGTTATTTATAAGAAGGTTTGTTGAATTTCGATGGAAGTGCGTATCAAACTGTGCAAGTTTAACCAAAACCGTGACTGGCCACAAATTGAAAATTATGTGGCCACAACCGGATAAATTGCACTCGCTCGCCTTTTCATTCTTTAATTATTTTATTCGCCATCAAGACAATTTTTGCTTGGCAACCCACTAATCACAATATTCATACGGAGCGTTTTCATATTTTTAATTGTGAAGCTGTGCATGAATAGTGAAATGATCACAATGTGAAGTTGGAAAATGTCTTAAAGTGGCCACAACTTACCTAGTGGAGTTGAATCTCCGACACAACATAAAGGTACTAGAAACAGAATTATTTTATTCTGAAAGAATTATTGGCGATCTGGAAAAAACAATCAATGACAAAAATTGCATAATTAGATTAATGGAAAAAAAACAGTCAATGAAGGGTCCAAGACAAATCATCGACACAACACCCGATTTACAGAGCAAGGTTGCCAAACCGACTTTGCCGTCCGTAAATCAGATGATGAAGACAAGAGGACAAAATAAAAACCTGGAGTTGAGTACAAGTACTGCTGAAATAAAAATAAATGAATCTGGTCCACATCATATTAATTTTGTGAATGATAACTTTATAGAGCACCCTTTTTCCGTTGAGGAAACTTTTATTCAGGTAGAAAAGGAGAGGAAACATAAAAAAGCAGACAGAAGCATAATCGGAAGTGAAAAACGAACCAAAAATTTGTATTGAAGCTGCTCCTAGATTCAGCTTTGTACATGTGTACAGATTACACCCTACTCTGGGGGAGGACATCTTAGTCGAACATTTGAAAGCAAACGGTTTTTCTGACGTCACATGCCTGAAACTTGAATCAAGACGGCCTGAGGAATACTCGTCGTTCAAAGTTAGTGTACCAACGAGAGACTTCGAGGCGTTAAAAAATCCCGAAATTTGGCCTGAAGGTAGTAAAATAAATAATTTTTTACTTCATCTTTCGCAGAGAAAAAAGAACACCTAGTTGACTGTGTATTGATTCATCAGAATGTACAGTCGATTGGAAATTGTCTAAATCGCCTGGAGGTTTTTGTCAAAAGTTATAATGCATCTATCATTACAATTACTGAACATTGGAAAAATAAATTGGAAATTGAATCGTATAAAATTTATGGTTTTCAACTCATTTCGAGGTTCTGTAGAGAATCATCGGCCCATGGTGGCACTGCAATTTTTTGAAAAAATAATATTCGGGGTAAAGAGCGTTCAGATCTCTGCGATTGAAATTGAATTAAATTCCTACAACGTGGTTGTGGTATGCATTTATCGTCCAAATACGCTCCCGCTGACGAATGTTGATATTTTTTTGTACAAAATGAATATTATTCTTGATAAGTAAACTCATAATAGAGAGTGATTTCAATTTGAATTTGCTAGTCAATCAATTAATGCAGACCTTCAAGATCTGCAGCAACTACTTAAAGAACATCATGCGTTGCTTCGATTGCTCAAAACTGCTCTGGAATGTATGCCAAGTGACAATCACAAGGTTTTCATTAGAGCAGATAAACGGCCTCTTGAAGCACATGACGCCAATTCAACAAAAGACAATTGTGATCGTAGGTGAAAACTTGGAAACACGTGATATTATTCTTATGCGTTGCAATACTGGAGAATTGAAACGAATATATGAAACACACCGTTCATACGATGCTTTACAATACCCGCTAATGTTTTGGAGAGGTGATGATGAATATCACTTCAATATCAAGAGACAAATCCATCGAATGGTGTCAGCTTAATACAAATTTGAATTATTTCATTGTAGGCTTAGAAACCACCAAGAAAGTGAGCTCGATGAATTATCATTCATTTCGTTCAATTAATAAAATGCTGATTACTATTTGAGATTTCGTCGATTGTTGCAGCAGTACTGTATGGACATATATTGTGAAACTAGTTGATCCGGCAGACCTCGTACTGCCTCAATCGATAAATAAAAAACAACCTTAATTTTATAATAAACTATTATGGTATAATGTTGGCCAAGAAGTGTTTGAAATCATTTCCTATCCCAGAAACTGAAGATATTAGGGAATCTGTTGGTAGGATCAATTGTGGCAATTAGTAATTAGATAAGGTAGCTGACCCAGCGAACTTTGTTTCGCCTAAAAAATGAATAAAGTTGTACCAACCATTGTTTTTTTTTAAGAAGGAAATATATTAAGTGGAATATAAAAAGCTACAGAAAATACAAAAAATTTAATTGCATTGAAATAGGTATGATTATTGTTATTCATACATCAAAAAAATTCTTCCTCTGAATTTAAGAGGTGAAGATGTAATTTTTTTCAATATTTTATCGATTGAGGCAGTACGAAGTCTGCCGGGTCAGCTAGTATCTAAATGAAATAATGTAAATTCCGATATAAAAATAACTGGAAAAAAAATCAATGTGATAAGCAACTCGAGAAATTATTCAACAAAAATTCTTGTTCGATGCTGAGTATGCTCAAGTAAGTCTGATAGACGTGTTTGCGACATTGAATTCTGAAGATAATTCGTGATTATCTTAAGCTTGGAAAAAGAACTTTCTGGACTGGAATAGTTGCAAAGAATTTTAGAACTATGGGTGATTTCTGCTGAATAATTCACTGTGACTCAGAAATTGACCTATTAAAATATGAAAAATCCTTCCGTTGCTTACAAAATGCGTTTTTTTCGCTCTGAAATTTTCTTCTGCGAGCTCCACTTAAATATTTTTTTCGCTCTTACTTATCTTCTATTATCTGGAAAGTCTTTGATATTATTTATTTAATAATATTGAAATGAAAAAAAAAAGGAGAGGCGTTCCTTATCGACAAAATAAGCTCTGCAATTAATTCTAGAACCAAAATAAATATTACAATGGAAACGCATGATTCAACGAAGAATAAAAGAAAAAATGTTCATCATGTTCAAATGAAGAATTACAGAAATCGAGAGTAATGAAGCTAAATCGGCCGATCCGCTGTACAAATTCCAGGCGGGAACCGTTCGAGTCAAAAAACAGATGAGAATATGTCCTGAGGGCGGTCCGATATCTCTCCTGTTGGAGGCAAATTAGACAGTTTTGCCAAACGGCAGTCGAAAATCCCCTTAAGCCGCGTTCGTCCCATTTCCCTTGTTTCTGTCTTGATTTATCGATATTGACTGCCAGGAATTGCTGTCAAAGTAATTGTCAGAGATTATATAAAGCTGCTAGGGAGACAGTTGAGGGGCTTTCCACTTTATACGCCACTTCCGAAATATCAAGGTTCAGATTTAATTGTTATTCAATCGGTAATCGATGTTCGCTTCCCTTGCCAGTGAACGAATAAGGTGCGTCCCTTTTCTGTTTACTGGATCAATGCTCCATAATAACAATATTTTTTTATTTTAGGATTTGAAGTCGTCGGATGTACAATTGTGTTTGTAATTTCTATATCTATATTGTACCTATGTATTTTTTTCTGGCACACATGACTATGTATTTTTAATTTTGTGCATACATGATTCATATCTTTGTTTTCAAGATATCGATCTGATATTTTCCCAAACAAAAGGATCCACAATGAGTTCATTCTGAAAATATTTTAATTTCGATGAAGAATCTTTGGAGCATTCAAACTTAATTTATATTTTATCTAATGTAAATAAAATGTTATCAGTGGTTATTTGTCACATGTTTAAGTTACCCTAGTTTTATCTTATTTGCTGTAGTTTCTGACTTATTTAAGAATTCTCTCTTGTGAATTTTTTCAAAATGCGAAATGGGGTATCGTTTTCAAAAATTCAGTTAGATGCTGAAATATAAACGATTTTTCAAAGCTAGCGTCAAAATGAGTCTTTTGTAGGAGCATTATATCTTAGTTCCTTTAATTCATTGAATTTTTATCGATATTAATGAGATATTGAAATTCATCTTCTTGGAATTACAAAGTTTTTTCTATATCATTAATTTGACTGTCCATAGTCAATCTCTAGGGTATTTGCGGTTTAAAAAATTGTTGAAACAGATCAAACAAATATTTCACAAAAAATGAAAGAACATGCACAGAAATAAATAAACAATTTGGGTCATTGTAAATAAAGATCAATACTAATCAATCGATATTCAATTGAACTCAATTAAGTACAGGGTGAGAAAAATTGGTGATATCTGAACTAAAACTTTTCAACCCAAAAAAGTTTTAGAGAAACTGATAATGTCATGAACTTCATTCCTTATGTGTTATTTTAGTTTGGAGTTATAGGCCAAAATTGATGATTTTGCGATTTCAACTTTGGTCATTATCTCCGTTTTTTTTGTGCTAGAATGTTGAAATGAAAATATTATACACACACTTTTTTTTCATAGCAATCCGATAGCGAACTATGTTCTTCGTCAAGAGGTTTCCTTACTGAGCTATTCTTTTAACAGAAAGTTCTGATTTTTTTTCTCTTGGGAAAAAAAGTACGCAACTGGATAACTATGAAGAGAGGGTCTGTATAATGTTTCCATTTCAATCTCCTAGCATAGAAAGAAACGGAGATAATAACCAAAGTTGAGATCGCCCGATCTTCAATATTGGCCTATGACTTGAAAACAAAAGAAGAAAGAGAAATAAATTCGATGGCAGTATCAGTTTCTTTCGAAAACAGACGGTAATGTGTAATAATTCATTTGCCTATATCTGTTCTTGTTAAAACATTGTAGTTCAGGTATCAAACATTTTGCCCATTCTGTACGTGTACAGGGTATCCCAAATTGCTTGATTTTGGCAATTTCTGGTACTTCTAGACTGGAAAGGTAAAAACGTTGATGAAAGTTCTGGGCTCGATTTTCGTGAAAACACCAGTAGTGAAAACCATTTCACGATATCTTCATTTGTTTTGAAGATATAACAAAATTTTAAAATTTTTTCGATTTAGAAGATGTGCCATGATATTTTCACTGGGAATAAGACATTATTTTAAATTTCTTCTAACTTAAATTTTTTTTATGATATAAGATGAGAAAAATTGCGTCCGTATTTGAAATAAAAAGTGTTAATTTTCCACGAGAAAAAAATTATTATAGTTCTTCATTTCCGGTGAAAAAGCGCTTCTAGAGAGTTTTAATTGTAAGGGCACATTTCCGAAATCGATAATATATCAAAATAAAAAAAAAAGATGTTGTAAAACGGTTTTCACAAATGGCGTTTTCACGCAAGTCGAGCTGATGACACCTTTCGAAGTTTTTACCTATGATGTCAAGAAGTACCTTAAATAGTCAAAATCAAGCAATTTGGGATACCCTGTACATGTAGAATGATTTAAAAAAATAAAAGATATTATAAGATCATCTTTTTTCATTTGTATTTTTTCCTCTTCATTTTGTAACTTGTACTAGTGAATTAGCAAAATTCAATTTTAATATTGTTGACACAGTTTTTTGACTTTTCCTTCCATTCAATGTTTAGTTTTTGTTAGTATATATCTCGAATCATTTTGTTCCTATCTCATGGTGAATTTTATTGTGAGTTTTTTATTATTGATATAAACAAAAAGTTTTATGAATTCTTCTCTACCATGTTGGCAAATTACAGAAAGATCATCGACATAACGCCATCATTGTATCAGTCTTTGGTTCCAATGAACATCTGTCAGTCTGGTTTTTTCTCGAGTTTTTTTTTATTTCCATTTATATGTTTTGCTTATACCTTCCCTGCTGAATTTCCTTTCGAGATATTATATCTTTGTGTATTATTATTTAATTTTCTAGCTGCCCTTTTTTATTAGTTCCCTTATGGATATTCCTTTTCATCGAGTTTCTCGATTCGCAAAAAGCTTCTGGGTTGTGTTTTTCTTGTCAAAGTACATTTTGCAATTATTCATTTGTGAATGGCTTTCATGTCGGTATAGCTTTCATGTAGTCATTTAAAGAATTCATGACCCATTTAGTACCTTCAATTTGAGTATTTTCTCGTTCACTCACATAATGTCTAGAAGAATGTACCTACTCAGAAATTCTCGAAATTATTCCATTATTTTCTTTGTCACTGAGTACAATTGAGATCCTCGAACTGAAAATCAACGCTAGACACTAAATGGACTGGATTTCTTCAAATTACCCCAGCGTTCCAGTTTCGGTGTTCGTATATACGAGCGAAATATCTGTCATGACTCTGTCTACCCCTCCCATAATCTACCAGAATTAATTGATATGAGAAAATGACGTCAGTAAAACAGGGGATGTATTCTCTTAATACAGATTTATGACAGGCGTCATTCAACAGTATGATTAATTCCTAGGGCTTAAGGTATGTTAATTCTCCAGATATTGTAAAAGTTTCAGAACAGGTTCTGCGTGTACTCACCCAGCTGAATTTTCTTTCGACGAATTGTTTCTGATCAAGAAATTCGCCGAATTTTTCCAATTGTCTTCGCTTATATGAAAGAGGAAAGGACTTTTTGAAACCTCGATGGATTTGGAGAAGGATTTAATTAAATTCAGTGCTTCAGAAATCCTTGTTTGATGAATTCCTAAGGTAAAATGTTCGTTTCGAGTGAAGCGAGATATTTTTTTATCTAGTAGAAAAAATGGGGTTTCAGATAAACAGGGGAAAACAGTACAAAGCCATTTGGAGAAAACTTCAAACGTTACTTTTCCTGATGAGATATCAAAAATAAGCTAGTAATCCTTCATTATTTCGTATACATTCGTTGTTACTGATTGAAGCGGAAGTTTTAAGAGGAAAGTTTCTAATTAACATAAGGAAGCCCTTCCTTTATGAACCCTACAGAGTGGCACCGCAAAGAATTACTAGGTGAAATTGATTCTTTTTTGACTCTCCGCTATGAAATAATTGCACTCATAGAGTAAGATCCCAGGGTCCCCAGACGTAACTTATTTTTGAAGTAACGAATTTTACAGTATAGAAAGTCTTTTATGTGTTTAATAATGTGTGAATACTTGCTAGCTTGACTAGGCTGCCCGTTCACAGGTAGCTGGTAGAAAAGGCAGATAAAAAAATACCGAACTTCCCTTGAATTGGAAGAACTGATTTTTACATATGCCGCGCAGAATATTATGAAAAATAAATATTTTATAGTGCCAGACACTTTCCCTGGGCCGTAATTCCTCCCAGACGCTTTGAATTCTAATAAAAATTCACAATTAGAAACATTTGTTAAATTCGAAGAAATGATTTTTATAGGTATATAACACAAAGAATATTATAAAAATGGATATTTCATATTGACAGAACGATTCCGTGCGCCGTATTTCCTCCCAGACGCTTTGAATTTCAATAACAAAATCACAATTAGAAACATTATTGCAAAATGGCCAGATTCAGCACTTATGTTAAATTCGAAGCACTGATTCATATATATCTCACGCAGAATATTAGAAGAGATAATTATGACATATTGCCAGACCATTTCCGTGTGCCGTATTTCCTCCCAGACGCTTTCAATTTCCATGAAAAAGTCACAATTAGAAACATTATTGAGAAATGGCCAGATTCAGCATTTTTGTTGAATTCGAAGCACTGAATTTTATATATGTCACGCAGAATATTATGTGAAATGAATATTTCATATTGCCAGACTGATTCCGTGGGCCGTAATTCCTCCCAAACGCTTTAAGTTTCTATAAAAAATCACAATTAGAAACATTGTTGCGAAAAGGACAGATTAAGCACTTTTGTTGAATTCGAATCACTGGTTTCTATATATGTCACGCAGAATATTATAAAAAATAAATACTACATATTTCAAGACTGTTTCCATGGGCCGTTATTCCACCTAGACGCTTTAAATTTCATTGAAAAAAATGACCTTTTCTTACATTACAATTTTGAATATAATCCTTGAGGGATTATTTTAATACCTTTTGTGGAAAGCCAAATCAATCCCAAGGGCCAAATATTTTGCCAGACACAATCAGAATTTTTATTAGGTCCCTTAAAAATATTGATTTTTGCCTATAAACCGTATGGGAGGCATCACGGCTCACAAGGCAGGTTCTACCAACATGAGGAAATTTGAACAGCACTAATAGTAACGAAACCTCTATCAATAAAATTGTTGTAAAACGCCAGGTACGAGTTAACCATCGAGTGAAGCTGACAATGAAGGTTAAGATTAAGATACTAATGTTATAATTATAATAATAAATTATTGTCATTTCCATAATTTGATGTTGAAAACATACACTTTGTAGGCAAGAAAATTAATAGTTTCTAGGGACCTAATAAAATTTTGATTGTGTCTGGCAGAATATTTGGCCCTTTGGATTAGTCTGGCTTTCTACAACAGGTATTAAAATAATCCGCCAAAAATAATAGTTTTTTTCATTGAAATTGAGAGCGTCTGGCAGGAATTGCGGCTCACGAAGATGGTCTGGCAATATAAAATATTCATTTTTTATAACATTTTCCGTGACATATATAAAAATCATTGCTTCGAATTTAACAAAAAAGCTGAATCTGCAAACTCACAACAATGTTTCTAACTGTGATTTTTTTTATTGGAATTTAAAGCGTCTGAAAGGAATTACGGATCACGGAAACTGTCTGACAATATGAAATATTCATTTTTCATAATATTCTGCGAGACATATATAAAAATCAGTTCTTCGAATGTGAGAAAAGTTCGATATGGTTTTGTTTACCTTTTCTACCTGCTACCTGTGAACGGGCCGCCTAGCCAAGTTAGCGAGTATGCACACACTATTAAACACATATAAGACTATCTATACTGTGAAATTCGTTACTTCAAAAATAAGTAACGTCTGGGGGTCCTGGGATCTTAGACTATCAAACAAAAACAATTTCATGAAAAATCTCGCCAAGACGAAGTTTTCAGATCTAATGTAGAGCCAACCAAACTCTACAATACTCATACCAAAACGAAAGACTACTCTAGTTTTGAAAAATAAACATTGTTAAACTGACAAGTCTAGTTTTGGCAATGTGGACAAAGTGTGTTATTCTTTTTATCTGAACTTTCAGTGACGACTGTTCCGACGTTTCGGAGAATTATCTCTTCTTCTTCAAGGCTACGAAGTTGTACAAGGTGGGCAAAATTGGTGATTCCTGAACTACAACTTTTTCCCGAAAGAAAAAGAGGAAAATTAATTGACACATTATGATAATGACCAAAGTTGAAGTTGCCCAAACTTCAATTTAGGCCAATAACTCGCAATCGAAAAAGATTGATGTTGATGGCATTATCAGTTTTTATGAATGACATGTCGTCCATTTTCCTCTATCTCTTTAAGTTAAAAAGTTGTAATTCAGGTATCATATGCGAACATGTTGTCGAACAAGAAGGATGAATCGCTAGCGGTTCCGCGACTAGAGTATTTAAAATGTGAAAATTGTAAGAAGTCAATCGCAAAAAGTGCATTAAAGTGTTCAATTTGTTTCAAAGCAAACCATCCAAGTTGTGCAAAGAATAAAAAGTGTTGTGAACTTGACATGGTATTAATTGATATAAAATCAAGTGGAACACCTACGCTTGTTCAATCAGTCAATTCTTCGAAAGAATCTAAGTCAGTATTTACGAGTGAGTCGACACAATACGATTTACTCTGTAAGATCATTGCTGGTTTGGAGGATAATAATTCCGTTTTAGAGGAGAATATCTCATTGTTGAAATTCAAAATTTCTACATTGGAATCAAAATTGATGGAACGGGATGCAACGATTAATGACCTTAATAAAAAGTTGAATTCTACAAAAAGTTATCAGCGGGAACGGTATGTTAACGTTGACACCGTGTCCGCTGCACAGCTGATCGATACCGGAACAATTCAAAACAACGATGTTGTTGACACCGGAGGAAAACAAATAAAAAAAAGACTTGTAACTAATAAGAAATTTCACTCAGCAGAGTCGACTCAGCATGAATTATCAAAGATTGATTCTTTTGATCGCGCAACTTAACTGACAGACTATCAACTAAACATCACAAAAAAGTCACAGTATATTACCAGAATGTCCGAGGTTTGAGGTCCAAGACGGAAGACCTTTACACCAGTGTATTATCATCTGATTTTGATATTATCGCCCATACTGAGACTTGGTTGAATGATGGAATACTTAATGAGGAAATTTTTGATGATCGTTATGTGGTAGTAAGGAGTGACAGGAACACTGGCCAAACCAAGGGAGGAGGTGTTCTTCTTGCAGTCAAATGTGATATAAGTTTTGAAGTGATGAAAACCGAGTGTTCTTTGGATTGTGTACTGCTGAAACTACTGGTGGGAAGTTGTGAGTGCTATATCTCTGTCGTGTATTTTCCGCCAAAATCAGATCATACTTTGTATGAAAGCTATTTTGAGATATTAGATGATAGGAATCTACTGATTTTGGGGGATTTCAACATACCCATTTTCTCTGATAACTGTGTAAAAAGTACGTTAGTCAATAGTTTAATGAATTTATTTGATTTGAAGCAACACAATGAATTTCCAAACTTTATGGGTAGAATGCTAGATTTGATATTTTCTGATCTGAATCTAACAGTTCAGAAATCACAATTTCCTCTACTTTGTGAGGACAGATATCATCCGGCGCTTGAGCTTTCCTATCAGGTTCAACAGAATAAACAACTAGAAAATGGATTCGTCAAAAAACACAATTATAACTACTCTAGAGGTGACTACATGATGCTCTACAATCTGACGTCTCAATGTAACTGGTCAGACGTAATTTGTTGTGTGAGTGTTAACGAATGTTTAAGCCTGTTTTTATGGCAAACTTTACACTATGCTGGATCAATCTGATCCTAAATATAATAATTCGACGTCTGTGAGAAGGCATACATTTCCCATATGGTTCTCCCCGGAATTGAAACGAAAAATAATTAAAAAGAATAAACTACATAAAAATCTGAGGGATGAAAATGTTGCTATGTTTTCTTCTCTCAGAAAGGATGTAAAGCATCAAACAAAACTCGAATATGCAAAATATAAAAAACAACTCGAAAAAAATATCAATAGTAATCCTTCATCATTTTGGTCGTTTATTGGTGAAAAGAAATCTCAAAATAAAATTTCAAAATCGATGCAATTCAATCAAGAATTGCTCAGTAACGCGAAAGAAATTTCTTGTGCTTTCGCTACCCTCTTTGAATCCATATACACCGGTGAAGTTGATTCGTGTGAGATGAATTCGACATGGGGACGTTTCAAATTTTTCGTCATTTCAGAAGATGATCTCAGGAACGCTATGAAAAAGTTGAAACCAAGAAAATCTTTTGGTCCCGATAATATTCCTTCCTTCATCTATAAAGGCTGTACTGACTTTCTGATAGTTCCACTACTTCATATTTTTAATTTGTCACTTTCATAAAATACTTTTCCCGATCTTCCCAAGTCATCTATAATAACTCCAGTTCATAAAAAAGGGCAAACAAAGGTCATTGAAAACTATAGGCCAATCAGCATTTTAAATGCCCTATCCAAACTATTTGAGATAATAATATATAACGATATAATTAATAAGTCCAATATTGAATTCAATAAGTGCCAACATGGTTTTGTTCAAGGGAAATAAACCATAAGTGATCTTTGTTCTTTTACCGAGCTTGCAGTGGAAGCAATAGAAAAAGGTTCCCAACTCGACACGATATATACCGAATGTGAAAAGGCTTTTGATAGGGTGAATCACAGACTTCTGGTCGACAAGCTTGCTATGAGTGACTTTTCGGAGGATGCTTGTGCTTTCGTTGAATCCTATTTGCATCAAAGAAAACAAGTTGTGAAAGTTGGGGATGAGTTTTCACAAGACATAATACAAAGCTCTGGTGTTCCTCAAGGTAGCATACTGGGGCCATTGCTGTTTCTGATATTTGTTAACGACCTTCCTGCCTGTTTGCGTTTCGCATGGGCATTGTTGTTTGCGGATGATTTCAAGTTGTCCAGGAGGATTTTGAGTCTACTTGACTGCTATCTGTTGCAGGAAGACTTGAATGGAGTAGTACAATGGTTCAAAATTAATAAAATGTCTCTCAACATAAAGAAGTGTCATGTTGTCACCTACACTCGAAGATCCAACCCGATATCATTCAGTTATAGAATCGAGTCGGAAATTATCGAACGCAAATCAGAAATTAAGGATTTGGGTGTGATCTTTCAAAACAATCTGAAATTTAACACCCATTTGAATTCATTACCAACAAAGCTTACAAGTTACTAGGTTTAGTTCTTAGAAATAGCAAAGATTTCAATTGTAACACCACTATCCTTCTATATAAAACCCTTGTAAGACCACACCTTGATTATGCTTCAGTGGTTTGGATGCCATTAACCATAAGTCATATTGACATGATTGAGAAAGTTCAGAAAAGATTTCTTCGCTATTTATACCTGAAAAAATACAATGAGTATCCTTTCATGAAGTCGTATATTTCAATGTTGGAAGATTTCGATATGTGCACATTGGTTAATAGACGCAAGTGCAACGCAGTTCTTTTCATGTTCAAGATTTTGAATAATTTAACATTTCAAGATTGTAATTTTATTGATCTTGTTAAATTTAAAGTACCTAATTTATATCTGAGGTTTAGAAGTAGGGAAACTTTTCATGCATCACCAGGTAGTTTATCTCCTATTAATAAAATGATGCTTGTATGCAATGAGTTGATTGAGAAATTTGACTTAGATCTATTCAATACTAGTTTGAGAAATGTGAGAAGATTGTTCTCCTAGGTTGAGTAGTTGATAGTGGTTTTGTGTTGTTCTGCATATGTAATTACCTTCTTGGGTGTATGTGTGGAAATAAAATAAAATTAAATTAAATAAAATAAAATAAAATAAAATAAAATAAAATAAAATAAAATAAAATAAAATAAAATAAAATAAAATAAAAATAAATGAAATAAAATAAAATAAATAAAATAAAATAAAATAAAATAAAATAAAATAAAATAAAATAAAATAAAATAAAATAAAATAAAATAAAATAAAATAAAATAAAATAAAATAAAATTTTGCCCACCCTGTGTAAAGTATCCCACATTCAACAAGCACGTTTTCACTGGGACATTATTTTAAATTTTCTTCATCCTCAAGTTTTTTTCAAGATATAAGATGAAAAAATGCGTTGGTATTGAGAATGAAAAAGTGGGTTTTTATTAAATGTAGTTTCTTATTTCCGGTGAAAAAGCACTTGTGAAAGATATTTTCGTGAATATAAAAATTATGGTACATTTTCGAAATCGATAATCAATCAAAATAAAAAAAAAATAGATATGGTGAAACGGTTTTCTCTAATGGTGTATTCACGAAAATCGAGCCCACGACACCTTGAGAAGTTTTCACCTATCTAGTCCAGAAGTACCTAAAACAGTAAAAATCGAACAATTTGGTGTACCCTGTACACTACATCTCACCTATAAACTTTTCTTATCGGAAATGTATTTTTATATTTAGGACAACTTCAACCAGAAAAATTATACCTACGTGTTTCATACGAAATTCATGTTTTCATATCGTTAATACTTCTTCAATAAGCTTTCAAAATTTTTCTCTCTCAGCAGGAACATGATTTAGAAATTCGGCGCCAAAGGTTTAGGTTGTGTAGCTTATGATTATCCGTTGCATTCAGGTTTATTTCACAGGCTTGTTGATGTCATAACTCAAGCTACAAAGATATTGAACCTAGTAAAATTATTTTAAAAAAACAATGAAATCTACAAAAGACGGAGACATTAAAAAAATTTAACCGTAAACTAGAAAAATGAATTAGGCAACTTCAACTAATAACTGATTAATGATGAATCTATCTATGCTATACTCTGATATTGTGTGTCCTTTTTAAAATTAACTATGTTTTCCTTCACTGGTAAAAACTACTATGAAAACATTGAAGAGAAATGCGGACCCCCCATAAAATATTTCAATAGACACCTATCATTCATTGTCTGTGGTGGAATTTGAGGCTGAAACTTGTCTTCTTTCTGGTCCTTTATAGTTATTGTTCTTCAGTGTTCTTATGCAATTCTTAAGTACCTAATCATTTCTTGATTTTGAACAATATATATTAATTTCAATTTATATATTATAATTAATAGTTTCCTTGTTGAATGTACTGAATCATATTATTGTGATTTTCAGGTATTGTGGTTTTTTATTGATTTGAGTGAAAAATTCGACCAGAACATTTTTACCCATTTCTATGCAGGAATATAATTTTCCACAATGAAAAAAAATATTTCGAAATAATTTGGGATATGAATGTTGCAAAAATTGAAGGACGTAGTTTTTCACATAATTTCAGGGGATTCAAAAGAGATTTTTTTCAACCGTTTTATATTCATGAAACGTGGAGTTTGTTCTGATGTTGAAGAACGTGTAAGTGTGAGCCATGAGAGCTCTTGTTATCGTCAATATCCTTTCATTTTCGGAAACATCTCTACAGCTTTCCATATTTTTCATGTGTGCTTTAATGTGATACTGTTTATACCATGAATGAATTAAGATTCGAAAAAAATTCAGAAAGCTTATTTGGTTACCGGTGGTGTGTTGGGAAGTTAACAATCATTGGTTGCGGAGGTGCGTGCAGAGGAAAGAAAGCAATAAAATTGTCGTAAAATTCTCTATCTTGAACCTAGCTCAAAACACACATCAAGAAACCTTTCACGTAATTGGTTCTCACTCAACATTCAAGATAGTTATATACCCATAAATGAGCGCTGAATTTACGACGCTGTAGGTTGGTTGAAGTAGTTTCTGTCGAGGCAAGTTCTTGTCTTATGTTGAACAACAACTATCAGGCACGCCCAGCAGAGCAGAAAATCAGAGAACGTCGTTTTGAGATAATTGTTCGATAATCTGGCTGAAGGGCTTTGAGAAATACCACTCTGAGATACAAATAGACAAGTCCCGGTGTTCCTTGAGCAGCGATTTCCGTTTCCGGATGTACGAAACGGCACAGAATTTGAGAAGCATGGAATTTTAGTCGGGGGGATTTCAAAGCAATCGGAAAAATTCCGAAGAAGGATTTTCATCCCGATATGTAAAGCCGGTAATATTATTCATCCTTGTATTGTTACCAAGATAGTAAGCTGAAGTTGGTGCAATACAGAAAAACCAGACAGGTCTGCAGTATAATTGAATGAGGAAAAGGAAAAACCTCAACTGAAAAAATCTCCTGCCTCGCACGTGAAGGAAAAATGTACCAAAAATTTTGAATATCAGAGAAATCTTGAAAGACATCAGCGTGATCTAAGAGAACATATTCAAAAAACATCTCGCAATTCTTTATCTGAAATGAAAAATGACAAAAACAGAAAAGAAACCAATTTCTTAAAATAAATAAAATTAATTTTTTCTATTTCAGTATCGTAATGAGTTCATTACAGTACTAAGAGTAGTGCTGTAATGAAACTCATTACAGCACTGTTTTCAGTTATATTTTTCGTTTTGTGGTTGTCAGTACCGACCTCCGATCCAATTAATTTTCGAATTAAATCAATTCAAATTCCGTAATCTGTCAAATTTCGTAAGTCACACCAACTGCCAAGATACAATACAAAAGTCACTAATCTGAATTTTCATTCGAATTCCGAGAGTATTTCACAAAACTTGACTGAAATAGAGAAAATATCGTCTAATACTCGTTGCAGAAGGCAATTCCAACACTCATGCTTTCGAAAACTCGCTCCTTCGTCGCTCGTTTTCGAATTTCGCATTCGTGTTGGAATATGAGCTCATTCTGCAACTTGTTTTAGAATATACTATTAATTAATCACCCACTTCAGAAATGCATTTGTTACTCTATCTAACCATCTTGAAATTCATAAATGGGACAACTATTTATAAGATGTTCTATAGTCTCCTCATTTTCCCCATACTCACAACTAGGGCTCTCAACAGAATTCCATCGGAATAGCATGCTGTTACATCGTCCATCGTCTGTTCTTATACGATTTAGAACATACCATATTCTTCTGGGAAGGTCATAACCAGCAACTCTGATGGAAGGATCAGTAATAAGATCTTTATCTTTATCCATTCAGATTGCCAAATTTCTTTGTCGCTTTAATTAATTTTGATTAGAAAATTTGACTGAAAAGGTTTACGCGACTCCAATCTGGGGACCTCATCATCTGGAATATAGGTGAGTAGGGGAAATGAATTTGGAAAGGAAATGAATTGTTTCCAAAAATTCAAAGCTGTTGTCTCTCTGCGAATATGAGGTGTAGATTTAAAAGTACCAGTGATAATCCCCAATGAAAAAGTTAGTTGGGCATAATTTTTGTTAAATGAACACTATTCAACCAAACAGGGCAACAATATTCAGCAGCAGAAAAAACCAAAGCAAGCGGTGCCATACTGGGTATTATGGCATCAGCGCCCCATGAAGAACCAGCTAGTTTTTGAAAAATATTATTTCGAGTTGTTCAAGTAATGATGAATAATTATTCTCCTTATAGACGTTTTTGTAAATTTTTCAATCCAGCCACATGAAAGGTGGTATGAAAAACTATCTGATATCATAAATTGGAGCTGTTTGCCTCAGTCGAGCATAGAGACCTGATAGAGTAGGATGTCAGAGCCCCAGGCGTTATTTATTTTTGAAGTAACGAATTTTTGAAAAAGGCAGTCTTATATGTGTTTGATAGTGTGGCGCATACTCGCTAGCTTGGCTAGGCGGCCCGTTCACAAATATCAGATAGAAAAGGTAGACAAAAACATGCCGAACTTTTCTTAGATTCGAAAAACTGATTTTCATATATGTCGCGCAGAATATTATGAAAAATATATATTTCATATTGCCAGACCGTTTTCGTGGGCCGTAATTCCCCCCAGACGCTTTGAATTTCAATAAAAAATTACAGTTAGAAACATTGTTGCGAGTTGGCAGATTCAGCACTTTCGTTAAATTCGAAGCAATAATTTTTATATATGTCACGGAAAATGTTATAAAAAATGAATATGTCATATTGCCAGACCATTTTCGTGAGCCACAATTCCTGCCAGACGCTCTCAATTTCAATGAAAATAAAAGAACTTTTCTTACATTCGAAGACTCTAATTTTGAATATTATTCTTGGCGGATTATTTTAATACCATTTGTGGAAAGGCAGACCAATCACAAGGGCTAAATATTCTGCCAGATACAATCAGAATTTTTAATAGGTCCCTAGAAACTATGAATTTTTTTGCCTATAAAGTGTATGGGAAGAATTACGGCCCACAAGGTAGGTTCTACCAACTTGAGGAAATTTGAACAGAACCCATAATTACGAAACTTCTATCAATAAAATTATTGCAAAAAGCCAGGTACGAGTTAACCATCGAGTGATAATGAAGATTAAGATTAAGATACTAATGGAAAAGATTATATTTTTTTATTTCTGTTATAATTATAATAATACACTTTGTAGGCAAAAAATTAATAGTTTCTAGGGACTTAATAAAAATTTTGATTGTGTCTGGCAGAATGTTTGGCCCTTGGGATTGGTCCGGCTTTCTAAAAAAGAACAGTTGCGGCTCACGTAAAAGGTCTGGCAATATGAGATTCATATTTCATAATATTTTGATTGAAATATGTAAAAATCAGTGATTCGGATTTAACAGAAGTGCTGAATCTGGCCAATTCGCAACAATGTTTCTAACTGTGATTTTTTTTTGTTTGAAGCGTCTGGTAGGATTTACGGCTCGCGGAAACGGTTTGGCAATATGAAATATTTAATTTTGTTATATTTTGCGTGACATATATAAAAATCAGTTTTTCGAATTTAAGAAAAGTTTGGTATGTTTTTGTCTATGCCTGTGAACGGGCCACCTAGCCAAACTAGCGAGTATGCACACACTACTAAAAATTGAATGAAATGACGTCACAAGATTACAAAAAGTAATCAGCCAAATTATATGGTTCCATACGAACTAAAAAAATAAAAAACTGGAAGCGAATTTAAGAGGCTTCTCGCTCACGCGAAACAAGCCTTCGAAAATGACATCGTTTGTGTTCTTTTAGCATTGAGTGCAATATGCTTTGAATCCGGATTCAAACATCTCCAAAATCAATTATTGGAAACATATCCTGAGCGATTTTTCAATTTCTATGGGAAGAAGCAAAGAATATTTCTGAATGCATTTGAGAAACGATAGAACTTCATAAGGACAACACTTCGAACTCTCAAGCTTTGTAACGTTTCGGACTTTATAGTAGACTCAATTTTCAGACAATTTCTCAACATGAGCTCTACGGAATATTGAGAATTTTTGATTTCCCAATTGACATTCACCAATCCATGATGATCATAGATTAATATTAATAACTATGATGGTGAAATTGCTACTTCATTCCAAATTTCCATGAAATCAGTTCCATTTTCAACAAATCATTCCAAATAAGATCCACACCCACCGAACATTTTTAACTGTCAGGTTCCATCATTAGATTTTTCGTGTTATTCCAGTCCAACATGTATTGGAAGTCACATGATCGCGATCAACCAATATCTATACATTGTATGTTATTCTAATTTTCTAATTTCGAAAGGTGTTGATATTTCTCGTGTAAAGGTTTTTCCACAAATACAAGGAATATTGTAAATAAAAATTTTTTTTACTCTGTTTCTTACTTGAAGGTTTAGTTTTCGTGAGTTTAGATCTTAAATCATTTCGTGTTTTGAAAACGGTTCTCATATTGAATTAAGAACCAATTCTTAGAATTTTTCCTGGAAGTCCATGAACATGAGAAATCAAATTAAATGACATTGTTTATTCTTGACGGTTTCTTTTTGGTCCCTGATTATCATTATACTTTCTAAATTTGAAATAATTTTTCAAATGAAATTCGTTGGATATTTATTATCCTCAAGAATATTTTTAATGAAATTAATTTAATTATTTCTTATTTCATTTGTCGATGAAATTAATTGAGCCCCATCGTTAAGTGTTTTTATGATACCTGTTTTAATACTCATTTGACTGATTAGAATATAAATTTAGATATCGATTGTTGTGTGACTTTATCTGAAACCACTTGATTCTTCTTTGTCATGTTGCCAAATCACGAAAACATCATCGGCATAACGTCATCAAATCTTTAGGCAGTGCACCACACAAAATTTGACATCAAGATTTCCTTGAATTTTATTCATATGTGAGGCAAGTGTGTTCAGAAAAAAAACACACCAATCGATATCAAATGATTATTAAAACAGCTTTTATGAAAACACTTTATGATGGGGATCATTTAATTCATCTACAATTGAAAAAAGAAATAATGAAATTAATTTCATTAAAGATAGTTTTGAGGAGGATCCATGTCCCGCTCGAAGTCGCCTGTAGTGGACGCAGCTGCATTGGAATATATTGCTTGGGATTCGCAGCGACTTGCCGCACGTTTACGCCCGTTTCGCGAGAGCCATAAAACGCTCGAAAACGCTTCCAATGGACGACCGAGCTAACTCTAAACATATTATATACACTAACACATTTAATTTTATTAGGGAGTTCATTAAAAGTTTTTATACACATATAAGCAGGAGTTCTCTCAGTTAACGTTAGTCTATGTAAAGGAAAATGTTTATTCAATGTACGTGCATTATAAATTGTGTTTGCATTGTCTTTTATAAATTTATCTTTATCTTTGTGAAGAAACATGAGACACTCAAACAAATGAGGATCAAAGACTGTTAATATATTTCGGTTTCTAAAAAGACCCCTACAAGATTCCCTTTATCCCAACTTGTAAACAATGCGCATTGCCCTCTTTTGAATTAAAAATATTTTTTCAAAATTTCCCCTATTTCCCCAAAAAATAATATCGTATCTTATATTTGATTCAAAGACACCAAAATACATTGCTCTCATTTGACTTTCATTCATACGATTTGATAATGATTGATAATTTTTTGGATAAATTTTCAGTATGTTGACTCCAATTAAAAAATTGATCCATACAAACACCAAGACATTTAACTGACTCAGATACATCAAAATCAAAATGGGCCAAGTTGACATTTTCAGCACTTTCTTTTTTAGACCTATTTATATCAAATATAACTATTTTGGTTTTTGTATTATTTAAAATTAATCGATTTTGATGAAACCATAATTTAGAAGAAGCGAATATATTTTCAGCTTTGGATATCAACTGCGGCATGTTTCCAGCACCCACCATCAAGTAAGTGTCATCCAAAAATTAATTATATTTCCTTCAGTGCTTTGTATAATCTTACTCAAGTCATTGAGGAATATTCTGAACAATATCCCGTTGAATATTCACTCTATTTGCCTCAATTTCATGTACCAATTTCCAGTCCTGTTCACATAATTTATTTAAAAATGATGTTTTCTGATCGTTTCCATAATATCTGGAATATTTTACAGCTTCTTTTGTGGGATTATCAGTATAAATTGAAATCCTCTGAGCTTTATGATCTGATACATGGATGTCAAAAATAGTGGTTTTCCAGTTTTCTATATTGGTGAAATTACTGTCTTTGCATGACCCTGACTTATCGGTAACCCTGGTGTAGTTGTCTATATGGTTGGTTTGAGATTAAACGAATTCATTAACCCTACACTTCTCAAATTTTTTATTCTGTTAGAAAAAATATTATTTCGATTCGTTGTATTGGAGTGATATGTGTATAAATGAGAAAAAAATTCTAGAGTTTATATAAAATTTTATTTTTGAAATACATTAGTTGTATCAAATTTGATACAATGTCGAATATTATAATATCACATGGGATAAATGAATAAAATTATGTTATATAGTATGTATCTTACTTTTATCAGAGGGATAATAGTTTTTATAATTCAATTTCACGAGAAACAAATGTATAAACTAGTCTGAATCACCTCACACTTTTGACATGACATCAACTACATGCACTATGGAAATGAAAACAAGCCACAAATTATATTCTAGTATTATGTATCAAAAATGATACAGCGCATCATGGGTCAGAAACTACTAGATGGGATAACTTTGAATGGAGTTTATTTGGTTGTATCTGATTTGATACAATAGGCAGTGTAGGGTTAAGTGTAGCAACTCTACATATAGAGAGTATTATTACATTTGAATTTTTTGTACACCATTCTGCTGCATCACATCGAATGTGTGGGGAAATTCCCCACATATTGAGATTTGATTCAATTTATTTCTATGTTTTCCATTGATAGAGATGTGAAAAATATTGCAGTTCCTCCATGGTTTCCTAGTGGTCTATAGAAACTTGACATCAAGTTGAAATCCTGAATTGCTAAACTATATATTTGTTCCACTGACTTTCAGTACTCAGTAAAACATAATATTCTACAATATTTGTGATTTAGCAATTGGCTGTTCTAACTGGTTTAAGATGTTGCCTATTGACTGGCAATTTTGGTGTATCAAACTGATATTAGGCGATTTTCCTATGTTTTCTACTATTTCACCTTTGTGCTTATCAAACACAAATAAGACTATCGCTATACTGTGAAATTAGTTACTTCAAAAATGAGTAACGTCTCGAGGATCTCGGATCTAAGACTATGAGGTTGAGGTTTTGTTTACAGTATTTTAGACTTTGAACCTGCGATGAAGGATAAATGCGTTGAGATATTTGGAAAACGGTAATGATAAATATCAGTGAAATCCGTACGGCGTTTTTTCAAGCGTCCCTATTGATGTTTAGCGATAGGCCTTCCGTTTTTCCAGCGCGATCGACTTCATAACTCGGCCGTAACTATGAGAGTTGGCCAGTTGATGCCATTGGCGTGCGGACCATAAGAGAAGCAATTTTCGAATTCATGAAACGTCCATGAATAATTCAGACACCGAATTCGGTGTGTATTTCATGGGTTTATGATGTTCGGTTCGAATGCAGGAAATTACAGTCGGCTCATCACATGCATCTCCGTTGCACGTCAGTTTTATATCGTTTCCGATACGGAACGAATCATCGGGATGCAATTTCGACAGCTGAAACATTCATGCGGATAGACGATGATTGCCAGGAAAATTGACACGATATGGTGTTTTTAAAATTCTATCTGATGCTCGAGAGCAGATTAGGCAAAGCGGTTATATCCTTGTGAACTTGTTACGTTGGGAGACCGTAATGTTTCATGATTTGAAAAATGCATTATACGGAATTAGGCATTATTTTTTCACTATTATGAAAGACATAATAGTTATTGAGTATAGAGAACGGTAAGGATATTTTACTGATCGAAGACAATAGTTTGGAGGAGGAGAGCAGCGACTACTCTAATTATTGTCTGAGATCGGTAGTCCTTAACGTTCGAGATACTTAAAGCGTTTTTTGAACGAAAGACACAATTTTTACTCAATGTACAAAATAATTATCTGTAATTATTCGAATTTTTTTTTTAATCTGAAAAAATTTTTTTCAACTTTTGGTAGGGAAAATAAACCTAACCTAACCTAACCTTGTAAAACTAAACTATATAGACTATATGTATATAAGACAAAATCAGAGCCGTTTCGGAGGTAAATGGAGTATATTTATGAGTTTCATTTTTTTTTCTCGAAAATTACTGCTTCCCCAGAGCTGTAATTGAGACTGCAGAATAAAAAAGTCCTATAGATTCACTGTGCAAAATATTTTCAAAATCGGTGACGGGGCTATAAAATTTATATTAACCTAATTATCGGACAAATACATTTATTCTTGGCTTTATCAATGCTGTGTAGGAATGTAATATAAGGCGTTGTCTTTGTGATGAAAACTTAGTAGATTGTCAAAGTGTCAATAATCAATTTAATTTACTAGCGTTGAAAAATGAGCGATATAGAATCTTCGAAAGATAATGAAATTCAAACAGCCTGGAAAATCGGCTGTTCTCCAGTTTATCCTGAGAAATCTGAAATCCGCTACGAGAGTACTTACAATACTTTCAAGGAATGGATTCAGACTAAAGGCAGCCAAATCAAGGAAAAAGTGTTACTGGCCTATTTTGTCCGAAGAATAGAAAAGCTGAGATTGCCTGGAAGACTTTGGGCGGAATATTCGATGCTGAAGAGCACAATATTTTCGAACGACGGTATTGACATATCCAAGTAAGCAACGACTTTATGAACTAATTTTGTCCTTTCAGGTGGAAATGATATCAGGTATATCTAGGGCGTGTAGACGAGAAGAATAATGGTACATAGAAGACATAGAAGATCGGGAATCATATTTAATCGTGAAAATTCCCAACACAAAAACCAACTGGTATGAAAACAGTCTTCCGGGCTCATTGGCCGTGGTACATTAGAAATAATTTCACCTAACGTTTGGCTTACAACTTCAGTAGGCATCTGAAGATGCCTACCGAAGTTGTAGGCGAAACGTTAGTTGAAATTATTCCTAATGGACCACGGCCAATAAGCTTCAACCTAATCACAAAAACCAATATTCAGAGATTATTCACAGTCATCGATCGAGATAATGATATCAATTACCAGGAAATATATGGAAAATATTTCGCCTGCGTCCACAAAATGCAAAGAACGAGCATTTATTCTTGAGATATCGAAACGGAAAATGCAGTAATCAAGTAATAGGCAAAGGGACAATTGGAAGTTGGCTATCAAAAATTGCAACCTTTCTGAATTTAGAAAATCCAAATGCCTATACTGGCCACTTTTTCAGACACACTTCGGATTTATTTGGACTAAAACGACACAGTGGATAGCGGTCTTCGACTGTGACTGAAAGTTATGTTCAGGATTCTCTGGAAAATATACCAGACTTTGCAGAAAAAATTTTGCATATTACGGAAGGCAGCGAGTTGCAATATGTAAGTTCAATTCAGCAGAGGTTCTTGTGAATTCTTCTACTACCCAATCCAGTAGTATTTCCATCAGCAATTTTAAAAAACATATCGAAAGGTATATTGTGAGGTTATGTTGAATGGCTTGTTTTTATCACAAAATTAGGAATACTTTCCGTACCCAACTCCTTTTGTGTTTCATTTTCGCACTTCGGTTGCTAATTTCTCTTTCTTGTTGAAGCGGACAGCTATGGAACATAAATATATTCAAGAATCAATACTTACTGTCCAATTATACAGAGAAATAAATTCTATTCTATGATCTCATTACGAAGTAGTTCAAAACTGACACTTTTAATACGACAGTTACAGAAAAACTTTCAGAATTTCATTATTTACGAATCTGTAACGCTAAATTCACACACACCGGTTCTGGTCGGCCGGAAACCGGCCGGTCGTCCAAATTCCAATAGTGAATCACAGGTGCTTATGGAACCTTGCACACACACCGACCGCTGAGCCGCGCCGGTAAAATGCCGGTCAGCAGCCGGCCACTGCCACTGCATCGCCGGCAGAACCGGTGAATAGTGGCGCACATGATTAAATGAACGCATGCACACACACTGATTTTTTGCCGACAATTCCACATGATAGCTCTGTGAAATTTTAGATGCTAGTAAATATTGAACTAGTCTTCGAATTACTGGCTTATTGAAAAATGAATTTCATTATTGATAATGATGTCCTCATTTGTTTGATAGAGGCTCGACCTGTTTTATGGGACAAAACTTGCTAAAAATTCAAAGACAGGAATTGTAGCACGGATGCATGGAGGGAAGTGTGCTGCGGTCTGCGGAGTGATTTCGAGATTATGGAGGATACAGCGATACAATAACCAAATCGAAACAACTCCTTTGAGATTCATTATTTTCATATAATCTCTTGTCATTCTGAAGCAACTGATTGTTTGACCGGCAAATATCCGGTGTGTGTGCAAGTATCTAGCATCGGTCGAATTTATGCCGGCCGTCTACAAACCGGTGTGTGTGAATTTAGCGTGTGTCGGTCACATAGATACAGATCAATCGTACGCTACAGATTTGTAGCTTACAGAGAGAAAGCAAAATACCATCATCATAATAGGAAAAGCAAATAATATACCTTCTTTCCTATTTCAATTCTGTGTTCCATAACATTGACTGAAAAAGGGTGAACTGATTATTTCAAATTTCGAATATAATTCACAGGGTGGCAACATTCGTAGACTACTGAGGGGTTCTCAAGAACTACTACACTACTACAGCTAAAAAAGAAGATGTCACATTCTCCAGCTGTTTTTTCTGACTAATCAAAATCTGAAAACACAATCGGCCTATCATTTTTGAATTTTGAGTTATGAACGAGAATATAGAAATTGTCAGTAGTAATAACCCAAGATAACGAAAGATGTTATAAAACCGATATATATATACAGGGTGTTTCATCATAAACTGGACAAACTCATATGACGTATAGAGAACATCGGGAGAATCATTTTTTTCTTATGACATATTTCCCGTTTTCGAAGCATAAGGGAGATACACGGTGTTTAATGTCATTTTCGAGCGTTATTATATTGAGTGTGGTCGGTTATGTATAAGACTGGAAGTAATGGTTTCTTGTCATATCGTAGTATTTTTGGATGCTTCATTCAGAAATGGTGTAGGGCTCCGAAAAAAAAATTACAAAATGGCGGAAAACCTGCAATGTTCGTGATTTTTATTTTCGGTTGCCAAATTGATTTTCATTTCCTAAATTAGCACAATTTTTAAAGGATATCTGTGAAAAAATTTTTTCAAAAATCGAACACAACTTTTTTTTTACATGTCTACAGCGAAAAAAAATTTCACTCGAAATTGATGAAATTTTTCACGATTGTACTTACTTTTATACCTAACACGAATATGAAAACAGAATCGAAAAATATCAAACGGTTTCGTTTTTACAGCCATTCAAATGTCCCGTTCGAATATCTGAAATAATAAAAAAACATGACACAGCTTGTGTTCTTAGGCCCATAATTTTTGAATTTGTATGTCGAAACATTCCAGATTGCAAAATGAATTAAAAAAAAAATCAGTGAAACTTTATTGAGAGTTGAACTCCCTACTCTGAGTTAAGTACCTATTAAAATAAATGTGGAATCTGAATTGAGACTGTTCAAAGGTTTTTAATTTTCGTTGCCAAGCAATGGCAGCTCATAGAATTTGACAGAGTATTTGAATTTAACTGAATATAATAATGCAAGTATCTTGAAACCAATTTATGCAGTTTGAGTAGAAATTGGCGGTTAATACTTCCCAGATATTAATGGCATGACATTATTGCGGAAATTTCTACGAATAATTCCACAATTTCACAAACGCAACAAAAAAACCTATTAGTATGAAATTTATTTATAATTCGTTCTCAAAAATATTGCCATTTCTCCGGATACACTTTCTCGACCTTTTCGCCACACTATCCACCGCTGAACGAACCATTTCCGGGTTTCGGCGAATCTCTTCGGCGGCTGATTCGATTCTTTGAATCAGTTCTTCTCTCGAAGTCACTGGAGCTCGCTTATCATAAACAAGACTCTTTATATGACCCCAGAAATAAAAATCCATAGGTGTAAGATCTGGAGAACGAGGAGGCCATGCGACAGGTCCCAATCGGCCGATCCATCGGCGAGGGTATTGAGAGTCTAAAAATTCTCGTACACTCCTCACTGTGTGAGCAGGGCAACCATCATGCTGGTACCATATTCCTTGAAAGTGACTCAAAGGAATATCTTCCAATAGATCGGGCAGAGTTTCCTTCAAAAATTGATTATAGCCATTTCCAGTCAATGTTTCAGGAAGAATGTACGGTCCTACAATGAATCCATCCTTCATTCCCGCCCAAACATTGACAGAAAATCTCTTCTGGCTATTTTTTGCTACTGTTGCATGTGGATTTTCCCTTTGCCATATTATATTATTTTTGTTGTTGAAGAAACCATCTCTGTGGAATGTTGCTTCATCCGTAAACAGTATGAGACGTAGGAAATTCCTATTCTCACGTGTCCTTCTTAAAATAAATTCACAGAATTCTTTCCTCTTCTCAAAATCACCTTCTTCTAAGGTTTGACATGAACGGAAATGGTACGGATGGTAGCTATTTCTTTTCAAAACTCTCCATACAGTGGATTTACTCTTATTCACACTTGGATGATTTGCTAGAGTTCTCGTTGATACCATCGGATTTTCACTCACTAAATCCAGGATACGTTCTTCGTTATTTCGGATTGTTTCCTTCTTCTTGCGGTGAAGAATACCTTCTTCACGTAATTTACGCACTGTTTCTATGAAAGTTTTAAAATTAGGAACGTTTCGGCTTGGAAATCTGCGAGCGTAAATTTCCCTTGCTTTTCTCCCTGAGGCATTCGCTTCATAATAAGCCTGAACCATATCATTTTTTTCTAAAAGTGAATATTTCATTTTCGTTTGCTAACAAGTCGTTTCAATATACTCGAATTATTCAGTAAAATTCAAATAACCTGTCAAATTCTATCAGCTACTGTTGCTCGGCAACGAAAATTAATATACTCAGAACCTTAGAACAGACTCATATTTCACATTAATACTTAACTCAGAGTAGGGAGTTCAACTTTCAATGAAGTTTCACTGATTTTTTTTAATTCATTTTGCAATCTGGAATGTTTCGACATACAAATTCAAAAATTATGGGCCTAAGAACACAAGCTGTGTCATGTTTTTTTATTATTTCAGATATTCGAACGGGACATTTGAATGGCTGTAAAAACGAAACCGTTTGATATTTTTCGATTCTGTTTTCATATTCGTGTTAGGTATAAAAGTAAGTACAATCGTGAAAAATTTCATCAATTTCGAGTAAAATTTTTTTTTCGCTGTAGACATGTAAAAAAAAAGTTGTGTTCGATTTTTGAAAAAATTTTTTCACAGATATCCTTTAAAAATTGTGCTAATTTAGGAAATGAAAATCAATTTGGCAACCGAAAAAAAAAATCACGAACATTGCAGGTTTTCCGCCATTTTGTAATTTTTTTTTCGGAGCTCTACACCATTTCTGAATGAAGCATCCAAAAATACTACGATATGACAAGAAACCATTACTTCCAGTCTTATACATAACCGACCACACTCAATATAATAACGCTCGAAAATGACATTAAACACCGTGTATCTCCCTTATGCTTCGAAAACGGGAAATATGTCATAAGAAAAAAATGATTCTCCCGATGTTCTCTATACGTCATATGAGTTTGTCCAGTTTATGATGAAACACCCTGTATATATATATATATATATATATATATATATATATATATATATATATATATATATATATATATATATATATATATATATATATATATATATATATATATATATATATAATAACCCAAAGACTTTGATAATCGAAAAAATTTCATGACAGATTTCGAAAGCTTGTTGCTTGGAAACAGACTTGAGAAAGTTGTCATGAAATTTTTGAGCTTTCATCGATGTATGAGGATTAGTCGAATAGAACATTTTTTGCTACTTATAGAAAAAAACAGAGCTTAAACAATTTATTTGAAGGTGCAATTAACGAAGGAACAATTATAATTATTAATGAAGATCCAGACGTGTTAGTTTCTATGACTGAAGAGGATGTATTTCAACTACGTAAGCTGTTAATAATTTGATTATGATGTTATATTGAGTTGGCATTGTTGTGACCAGTAATTTTTATAAGTTGTTGTTCTTGTACACCACTTTTGGCCAATCGACTTACCGCGGTCGATTAATTGGAATAATAAGTAACTTTTTTCCTTTGTATTCAAGCCAATCGCTTTGGCAGACGATCTTGTCCATTTTTGAATCATATTTCTACCAATGGGCATATTATCATGAAAGTGATCATTTTCAGATTTCCATTGAATATTTGGTCTGATGAATAATCTTTTGGTTTTAATACTATGGCCCCTTTTTGACATCAATTTTCTGAATAATCGGACAAGACAAAAGTTGCTGTCCTTGGATTCTTTTAAAAACTTGCTCCGAGGACACATTCTTGAACAACCCTGGCAAGTCTTGCTGAATACAGGGTTATTTTCAACTCGATTTGTTACAGAACCATCGTTGTTTGATTCGATACAAAAAAAAGTAAAACAGGAACTCCAACACCTTGTCAAGCTAATTCTACTGCGGCTTTGTGATAGAATTTCCGTTGCAGACCTTCAGGAGTATTTCCATTATATAAATCTACCATTTTCGTTATTTCAACAGAACTTGATGCTGCTGAACTTTGTTTTTTTTCACAAGGATTTGATTGCAGTTTCGTCGTATAGAATCGCGAGTAGCTCGCGTTTGATGAAATACAACACTTTTGAATGGGTCAATAATAACTCATTTCTTTATAATATTTTTCTTGTAACAGCTTACTTGCTATATTCCACATAGTTTCACAGTGCTCTCTTTGAAGTCTGACTCATCTTTTTTCTAATGTTTACAGCCCAATCTTTCAAAATTAACGCAATTCTTCCGAGAGCCGATTTCCATCCAATTCATATTTTCTATCTTCACAAAAATCCATAAAAGATTTCCATATAAATTTCTCGCTGTAAGTGGTGATTTTTGGTATGTTTGATTCAATAGTTTCGTTAATATTCTCGTCAGTATTACACAAAAATCGTGACAGTTCAAAATATCAAATATACGAAACTTCAAAATCGAAATAAATCAACATGTTTCCATAGCAACGTTGAAAATAGCCCATATTATGTTTTCAGTGAAATGTTGACGTGATTGGGTAAAATTGTTCATATGATACAAAATGAGCAAATTTAATTGGTTATTGGAATGAATTACTTGCCTGTTTCAACTCGTATTAAAAAATTAATACATTCTATTTATTAGAATAGAAACTGCTCCTCCAATAGTTCATTAATTTTGAACAAAATTCAACGAATTAGAAAAAATAATTTATGATACTCGTATAGAAGTCCCATTCTAACACTCACGAATTCGTGGCTTCTTTTTGAATTTTGAACTAGTGTTAAAATATCTCCTGCACTTACATCATAAATAACTATCTATCTTCATAATTAAATAAAAAGTGGAAAATGAATCATCTATCAGAAAATATGCTATCAGACAAAAGGTCTCATGTTTTGAGGATAATAATAATTGGTGGTTATTTTGATGTTTTCGCGTCTCTGCTGTTTTATTCAAATTTGTGCGCAATACCGTTGTTGCACCTTGTTGTGAATTTAGAGATGATATTTCCGAGGATTTTAGTGATGGGGATTTTAACTGCTTGATATGTTTGTCGAAAGTCGAATTTTTAATGAAAATGACGATTTGGTTGATCCTCTGGATATCAAAGAGTCTGCAAGAAGAGCAAATCTGTAACTCTTACCTTAAACATCTGTTCAGCATTACGATATTGCATATAACAATTTCCTGGCCTCGTGAAAATTGAGAAATGTAGAAGGGAACTTCATTGAATCTGTTTTCCTGGCATACTCAGAAGAAAAATGAAAAATATGGAGGAGCTCATCAAGTTTGTGGAGCAAATTTCCAATGATGAAGTCAAGCGCCGTTTTTAAAAATGGTGTGGTGTTAGTAAATATTTTTAAGGAAAAAGCATATTTGAAATGAAAAAGTGAAGGATATCGTCCCGAAAAATCGAAGATTCTCACTCGTGAATAAGTTGAACGGATTATAAATGATGCACCAGATGAGAAATACTTGATGGTTAAGGTTGCAACTTTTTTCGGATTATTTGGAGCCTGTCGATGTGAAAAATTGTGTAGTTCATCAGTGGAAGATATCGCAATTACAGATTAATCATTGGTTATACAACTTTCAAATACAAAAACGAAAGTCAATCGTTCTTTCAGTATTATTGGAGAGTATGTAGACTCTTTTCATAAGTACTTTGCTCTGCGCCCTTCTGTCATCAAATATCGTCGTTTTTTCTGAAAAACATGAATGATAAATGCACTGCTAATCCAGTTGGTATTGAAATATTTGGAAAAATTGCATCTATTGTTGTCGAATTCTTCAAACTGCCAGAACCAAAGCAATATACGCTTCATTGCTAGCAGAATCAAGAGCAAATAGTACGGATATGAAAAATCTTGGTGGATGGATCATTCCATTGCATAAAGAAATGTCATTGCCGAAAAATTCTCCCAACCTCAATAGATTTTGCCTTAATTCTTCCTTAAACGGAATATCCATAGACGATAGGCATGGATTCTCCGTTCAATGAAGAATTAAGGCGGCGTTTAATTTAATGGACGTTCCTGCAACTCAGGGTTGAAGTGTTACTTTTAATGGCAGTTGTACAAAAAATTTTTCAAACGATTCTCTGCTAAGTATCATTAACTTTTTGGCAGAATAACCTACATCGGTTTTCTTTAGGAAGACCCGTAACTTAAAATATTGACTAGTATCTATTCCTTGTTAAATAATTAATTCAAATTTAACCATTGAATTTCGAAAGTTGAGGATTTCCACTTCTTTACTTTTAGGAAATAGTAAAAATAAGCTATAAGGACATTCTCTGAATGTACACCTCTTGTATCGCACCATTCAATAAAATGCAGATAGGCAAGAGAATATTTGTCGGCAGATTTTGAGGGTCCGAGGGACCATGCTATTTCCTCTGCCTCTTGCATAATTGACGGCGGTGTGGACTGCATTCCTATAAATCACTAATTTAGGAACTAACTGTTATTATTCAAGTGTTCATTAGTAGTTTACATGTGCCCCTCGATACCGCGCGAAAGAGTGTAAGTGAAAAGTTAAAGGTACCTACTGACCACTTTGCTTCTCCGTGCGACGTCTAATTTATCCAATTATATGAATTAGGACCTCGTCGTAAATCTCCGAGTCCCCCATTTAGGGAGATTTATTCCGAGGCCTCATCTCCCGAAATGAGCATGTAGGACGTATTATTTCGCAACAGCGAGTGGCGCGAACGTCGCCCAATTGCCAGAAAGTGAATTAGAAAGTTCATCGACCACATTCCGGCGGGTGGAAACTCCGAGAACGATTCTCGACCCTTTCCCGGATACGATCCTGAGACAAAAAGGTCCCCTTTTCCCCAAACGACCGAGTTGCAGGTGAATGGTTAGTCCCTAATATCGTCTTTCCTCCGACTTAATTGGCCATGAAGGGCGGTTGTATTTTCCGCCCGACGTTTTCCACTTTCATTACTCCAGAGGTCCTCCTCTCGCCCTCCCGCACCTCCTCGGGCACAGCTCGCTGCGACATAATATATCTCGATCCTTCAAGTTCTGGCGAGAGGCGCCCCTTCAAGTGCCGACGTTTTGTCATTCTACAATCTATTCTAATGCCGCTTTTGTTTGAGCCCGAGGCTCCTGAAGTGTGTGATGGGGTTGGAGGCGGAGGGGTGATCGCGTTTGAGGTGTTGGGTAACTTGGGAATGAAGTCTATTTTGCTCCAACGTTCATCTCTTTGTACAGGGTGTAGAGTTTTGTCGGCGCGACGATTAAGATCAGATAAAGATCGATCCATATTCACTGCAAAAGCAAACGGTATATATCTTTATACAAAAAAGTAAAAAAATACACATACGGTAAAGTGATAAAGTTAATGCTATACCTAAGGTTTAATCCAGTACATCTGGGGATACCGAACGGAAAAGTCCTGCAGATTGCCAGGGTAACATACAGAAGATACTTCGATGTTGGGTTGTGAAACAGGCGACGGTTTAAGTCGGTTTAGGAAAAAGATTAAGTTATAAATTAATAGTTGGCGAATTATTAGGGTGTTTCGAAGAGTGAAAAAGCGAAATAGTGGCGTTTTCGGTAAAGGAACTTTTTGCATTAATAACTATAATAATTTATGAGTCAAGAAGCTAGAACGGAAATCACGTCATAAAAGTTTGAGTATAGAGTCATGAAATCTCCCCTCTTTCATATTCACATTTTTTTTTATTGTTTATTTTGGTTTTGGATAATTAGCTGATCGACTTTTCTATGTATGAATTGTTTATTCAGTCTGAATTGAAGATAACGTATCTAGGGTTGGTCCATATCAGTTTTTTGAAATTTTCTTTTGCGTTTATTGAAAATAAATATGTATTAAAGTTATGTCGGTGGTTTCAATCATCCCTAAAAACTGAATTCTCGAAATACCGGACCTGTTCTTCATGCAAAAAACCTCAATCACCCTCTTTCCGAGTAAAGTTGGTTTGAATTTTTTTTTTGCTCTTATTGCTTTTTCAATTATCCCTGAAAACAAAACTCTCTATAAGAAAAACAAAGCACTGAAATCTGTTCTCCGTACAACAGGCCTTAACCACACTCTCTCCGAAATGGAAAGAAGTTATTTTTTATTTTGGCTGGCGGAAAGCAACCCTTCTGTTAACCAATCAACAATCCTAAGTAGACTTCCATTAACAAGTCTAATTTCAAAACACAAGCTTTGATAGGAGAGACGAATTTCTAGTACGTGTATAGTTATTTCGTGTACTTTTTTTTTAAATCCTTACTAATCTGCTCCACATGAGTTAGGAAAATTGACTTAAATTGCGAAAAAATGTGGTTTAAATGAGGTTTTGTGATTTAAAGTTGCTGGAAATAAAATTAATATCAGCCTGTAGGTCTGCATCGTATACAGGGTGGTTAAGAAAATCGAATAAAATAACGAGATTTTATTCCCAGAGAATTCAAGCATTTTAAGACTATCTATACTATTTTGGCCTCCACGGGCATCAATAACAGCTTGACATACTTTTTTGCTACCACACGAGGTTGATGAACATTTCTTGAGGAATATAGTTCCATAAAAGGGGCAGAAGCTCTCTCAAATCATTTAAGAATTCTGGGGTAGGTTGATGATTATCTAATCTTGCTTGGAGTATATCCCATGCATGTTCTGTGCAATTCAAATCTGGTGAGTGCGGAGGTATTGGTGCATTCTCGCGCATTCTCAACTATGGCTGCACGGTGCGGTCTAGCGCTATCCTCTAAAAATTGAAAAGTTGCACCATAGGCAGCGTGAAAATTTGACAAAACATTATCAATGGTATGCTTCCTATAGTATAGGGCGGTCATATTTCCAGGACAAAGGTGTAAATTTGAGCGCTCGTTGAAACATATCACGGCCCATACCATAACACCACATCCTTGGAATAGATGGACGATTACAGAGTATGCGCGGGATTCTCCGTACCCTCATTCTCCGAGAATCTGAAAATCGTCCAATCGTCCATATCTGGATTCATCAGTGAAAAGGACACAGCGCCATTGATCGTTCCAGTTGATATGTTGCCTTGCCCATTCCAGGCTTTGACGCTTATGGTCACGTGTTAATGGAACTCCTCTTGATGGACCTTTAAACCTAGATTAATCTCTCTCAAACGTCGTCTTATGCTTTCGATGGAAGCTTGGACCCCATCTGCATTTCGAAGAGTATTCCGTAGCATTCTACACGTGGATCTAGGCTTTCTTCTTGCCGAAACGGCGATGAAACGATCCTGAGCATGTGTTGTTTTTCGTCGCCCACCAAGCCTTGGTCTTTAAAAAATGGAACCTGCCTCCGTGAACCTATTTCAAAGTCGAAGTATCACACTTCGGCTACATGGAGCCAACCTGAGTTAGGCCACCCTGTAGCATTCCGTTAGCCCTATTAGCCTCAGCGTTTTTTAATTTACGTGTTGGCATTTTCAGAAAACTCGTTTCGAATCGAAGCCGTTGAAAAACTGAATCCATTTCAAAATAAGAACATTCATGAAGCATATGGAAAGATCCAAACTTCAGAAAAAAGGCGACCAGACTGACGAAATGTCTTTTCCGGATTCTTGTTGAATTGATTCAAGTTGTAATTGGGTTTTAAATAATTTAACAGCGATTTTCTCGAAGATTACATACTTTCCAAAACGATTGAATACGATATGCCGAAAAGGTGCAGCCACACCTTCTGTTATTTAATCAATAATAAAATTAATAATCGTTAAACGAACCTGAAAGTAGTTCCTGATATCAAATAAAACATTGCTTCTATTCAAAACAATGTGATGAAACAGATTTTCATTTTCGTGGACCTGCTCTCTCATTCGAAATCTCTGAATTAACTAGCGTTGAAATTGAAAAGTAAGCATTTACTTTGATATCATTAGTTTTCAAGTTGTAATTAAACAGCATTCAAAAGAAGACTTACCAGCAGCGATTATGTGGAAAACGCAAGGCACCTTCTGATACCCGATCTTGTTGGACGCGTAACAGAGAAGGGTTCCGTAATCCAATTCCGTCATCGGGGTGTACGAAACAACGCTAGACGTGCCACTTCTTGCGATGTGCGACTGAGCTACATCCACGGAATCTGCCGAGTTGTTGAACGTCCATTTGAACTGTATGTCGGGAGGATTGGCGTCTACTTGACAGGTGATTTGGGCTCTTTCTTGCTTCGCAACGCCGTAGATGTTGATTTGTTTCGGCTTGCAAGTCGGCGCATCTGGAGGAGAAGAGATTAAAGTTAGAATAGCCAAAGCTGTGGATTAAGTTTTAGATTGAGAGGGAAAAAAAGGTTGTTGGCACGTATATGTGGCTATGCAGCAGTGACACAGTGGTTAAGAACTCTTTCAATGTCCGAGAGACCTCAGCTATGGATCCGGATTATTCTTACGTTTTCCTGAATTCTGAAAAAAAACTATTTTTGTACAACTGTCAAAAAGTGACACTTTTAATGAAAGCAAACAATGTTAAGATTGATTGTTTACGTGGAAGCGTGTTGAAAATATTTCTAACATTTGTGTTAAAAACATTTTTGGCACTTCATTTTTATGTGATGAAATCAGATGAGAAAAATTCAGCAATTACAAATCCTTATTATCAATAGTACAATATTGGATGATGATGATCTGAAATCTGTTGAGGTTGGGAGAAGTTTTTTAGCAATGACATTTCTATATGCAATGGAATGATCAACATAGTCCTCGGTTACCGTCTTAGACTTCCATCCACCATATTTTTTATATCCGTAATATTTGCCCCTGATTCTACTAGCAATGAAGCGGAGGATCTTCGAAAACAGTGTCCTGTATATTGCTTTGGGTCTGGCAGTTTGAGGAATTCGGCAACAATAGATGGAGTTTTCCCAAATGTGTAAACACCAACTGGATTGACAGTGCATTTATTAGTCATGTCATTAAGGAAAAAACGACGATGTTTGATGACAGAACGGGGCAGTGCAAAGTATTCATGAAAATAGTCCACATACTTCCCAATAATACTGAAAGAACGACTGACTTTCGTTTTTGTATTTGAAAGTTATATAACCAAAGATTAATTTGAAATTTTGATGTCTTCCACTGATGAATTACATAATTCTTCTCGTCGGCTCCAAATAATCCGAAAATATTTGCAACCTTTACCATCAAGTATTTCTCATCTGGTTCCTCCTTTATGAACTTTTCAACGAGTGAGAATTTTCGACTTTTTGGGACGATATCCTTCACTTTTCCGTTTCGCATATGCTATTACCTCAGAATATTTAATAACATTAACACTATTTTTAACAAGGGCGCTTGACTTTATCATTGAAAATTTGCTCCACAAAGTTGATGAACTCGTTATTTTTGATTTAACTTCAAATTATGCCAGGAAAACAGTTTCACTTAGGTTCCCCTCTATATTTTTCAATTTACACCAGACCAGAAAATTGTTATATGCAGTATCGTACTACTGAACAGATTTTTCAGTTAGGAATTCCAGATTTGCTCTTCTTGCAGACTGTTTAATATCCAGAGGAACAACTAGATAGTCACTTTTATTAATAATTGGACTCTCGACAGACATATCAAGTAGATATGTAGACACCCAAGACGAAAATTGAACCGAATCGAAATTCAAATGGAAGCGACCATTTTCATTTGTTTGTATTCATAACGTTGGCAACGTTTGCCATTCACAACAACCTTTTAATTTTTTGAATATCACAATAATAAAGTTTTATTTTGTTCGTGAAACTTTTCCACTCACAAAATAAAACGTAATAGTATATTCTAAAACAAGTTGCAGAATGAGCTCCTATTCCAACACGAATGCGAAGTTCGAAAACGAGCGACGAAGGAGCGAGTTTTCGATAGCATGAGTGTTGGAATTGCCTTCTGCAACGAGTATTAGACGGTATTTTCTCTATTTCAGTCAATTTTTGTGAAATATTCTCGAAATTCAAATGAAAATTCAGATTAGTGACTTTTGTTTTGTATCTTGGCAGTTGGTGTGACATACGAAATTTGACAGATCACGGAATTTGAATTGTTTTGATTCGAAACTTAATTCGATCGGAGGTCAGTACTGACAACCATAAAACGAAACATATAACTGAAAACAATGCTGTAATGAGTTTCATTACAGCACTACTTCAAGTACTGTAATGAACCCATTACGATACTGAAATAGAGAAATTACTTTTATGTCATCATTCATACTGGGAGAACGGTTCATTCATATTCAACTAGATCAAACCCTTGACTTTGCTCAGGTATTTATATAGCTGCCTGGATGGAATCAGTGTCTCTAGGGTTCTAACAAAGCAGAGAAAGATGTCCATAGGATCCACCCTTCTCATTGTTTGTTTAATAATAATAAAAAAGTTCTTGATGTGACACGTCATAGAAACGGTTCGCATTTAGACATTCCGTACCCATATTTGGCATCTTGCACTAGCGCTACGCCATTGATAGACTCGAAACCACCTTTGTTCTAGTGCGAGTGGAACAAACGTATCTCTAGCACCGCTTTAAATCTTGAACGTGTTCATCCACCCCGAGTCGTGTTTGTGCCAATATTAACTGAACTCATCATTTGGAAATTCACCTTCTTGAATACACATTGAACTTACATATAGGTACAGCAAAGGAAGAAGAGAAAAAAAAATTCGAAGAATAATGTCAAAAACAAAATCAGAGAAATCTCTTGAAAAAAATTGAAAAATTTCAATAAAACTATATTGTAGAAGGTAAAGGATCTGTGGAAGATTTTATTTTCTTCAGTATTATTTGTATTTCTTTCCAAATGTATGTGAAATTCAAGAGACTCTCCCCACAAGACTCGGTGCTATTTAATATAAATGAAACTGAAACTTTCCCCACACTTACAATACACTTCAATAGTGAAGTTCAACGCACACGAATACTTCCATTAATGACCCTTATTAATACTTGATTTCGCATTATAATGCGTAATTGACATTGGCAACCGATAATTCAGAAAATCTCACGAATAGTTGCAATTCTGAACCGAGTTTTAACATTTAGGTGAAATACTTTCAAAGTGAGTGATTTTGATTTGGACACAAAACTTGTAGAAAACTTTATTGTTATGCTCGTGTGAAGAATCGATCTTATTTTTTCTGTTATTATATTATTTAAAATTAGTCAGATTCGTTTTATGTGATCCAACACATAAAGTCTCGTTCTTCGTGCAACTAGCCGATACCTACAAATAATATCGTTTTTAACATCTCTTTCGTAATGATATAACACTTTTTAATCGAAGATTAAAAAGATTATTAGAATACCCTCCTCGTTCAGTTCGTATATTCATGGGAACCTGACGGCACTAAAGGGTATTTCATGATTATTATAAGCTCCTAATTATGAATACTCACTGCCATTCCCTAGCAATGAAACGAGAGGAAGTGAACGTGGAGGAAACAAAGGTAAAATCCAGCAAACAATTCCTGAGAAGTCTTCATCGGGCTCACCCACATTCATCTTGGATCCCGGGGGCCAAGAGAGATGAATTTCGAGATTCTTCCTTGTTTCCTGAACTTTATATTTCAGTTTCGGATTGGAGGTCACGTTTGCCGTTGCATAGTCTCATTAATTCGGCGAAGTGATAAGTTTAACGATCCCGCAACCCGGTCGCGCTTATTATTCGGATGCATCCAAGTATGCCGTTTCGGATTGAGGCCACTTGAGCCGTTCTATCGAGGAGCGGAGCACATATACATCCATTTATGAGGGCTTTAATGGATTACTATATGATTGAAGTTATCTATGAACGGTCCCGGTTAGAATGGCTCGCTATTATCTGGGTCTCCAACAGGTTGGTTTATTAATAAGTTCATGGGGCGGTCTGAGTGAATTATGGTCTCAAAACTTCGAAACTGACCTTCCGCAAGTATAAATTTAGCCCTCTATAGGCAGTGTGTCCAGAAAGGGTGGGGGGAATTGTATCTGTGCTGACCACGTAACGAGGAGGTTTGAAGGGTAGCTTATGCATGGGTTGACACCCTTTTTGAAGATTTTTTAACGAAGCTTCTGGGGCAACGAAAATCCAAGGCAGAAACATGAACGATCACTATATAGCCTCAAGGTTATTTTTTGAGCTATCATGTCTGGTGGAGGCATGGTTGGATCATATTTTTTTTAAGGCCGACGAAGGCGAGCCCTTACAGTGAACGGTATCGCGATATGTTAAGAAACTTCTTGGTTCCAGAGCAGCAATATTTCGAGAGTTTTAAATACCCCAAACCCTTCGTGGACACCCTGTACAAAACGGGAACGTTTTTGAGCTTAGTTAATTCCGGAGAAACTAGAGTCCATATAAAATATGGAATAGTACCTCTTAAGATGTGCTAGGGAAAATCTAGATCATGAAGTGAACTGCATTTATATGTTTTCAGCTAACAGGTACACCCGTTTCTGATTTGTTACTCATCATCGGTATCGCTTCACGAATTCGTCGATGACAACCAAATGGCAAAATGACGACGGCATTTCGGCCTTCGTAGTGAATTAGTTCTGTCAACAGCAGACAGTAGCGTAGCGCAAAATTCGGGCTCCCCCGCAGATTTCAGTCGGGGGCCCCGTCCATAAATCTATGTTGTTAATGATAAGTTTCCCCTGACGTTTTCCAAAAAAAATACTAAAGACAATGTTATAAAAATAATATATATTATTATATTGAATAACAAGAAATTCTTAACGACATAATATAGATTTTGATCTAAAAATAACCAGAGATAAATCATTGTGATGAAAAATTTGAAAAATCATTTAACGAAAATGCATCAATTGGTTTAATTTTTTGTTTGTTCAAACATATCTATCAAGTTGTCGATTTCCAAGCTTCAGACTATTCTTGTTCAAAGCTGGAGTAGGATCAATGTCTGACAGACGTGTTTGCGACATTGAATATAATTCTTTATTATCTCAAGCCCAATAAAACGAACATTTGGCGATGTTGAGAGAGAGTCCTGAAAAGCTTGACGGTATGTCATAAACTGTTGAAAGCATGGTAACACTGGGAGTAATTGAGTGATTATTCGATTTTTGGGAACCTTATATGATTTTTTTTATATCATTTGGAATATTTTCCGGGAGTAAAAATCGTATCTCTATTGTTTTAGTTTTGTTAATCATATCATCAGAAGAATATAGCGAATCGGCAAGTTCAATAGAAATTATTGGGGCCCAGTTCGAACCTGATACTCTACTGTGCTGAATAATTGATCGTGACTCAGGCATTGGCTTATTGAAATATTGAAAAACCTTTCGTTGCATAGAACATGTATTATCTTTTTTTCTCTCTGGAGTTTTCTTTTGCAAGCTTCACTCGAATATTATCTTTTCCGCTCTGACATTTTTTCTGTTACATTATCATTATAAGATATTCAAACTGCAGTTTCTAATTAGCGCATTCAATTACTTTTCTTTTAATATCGAGAAGTAAGAATATATAAAAATTTGTCTTTGATTGTAAATAAACTCACAACGTAGTTTCGTATTCAAACACTTGTTACACTTATTTCTCTTACTAGTAGAATGGGGATAGAAATAAAAAGGTTTCATAATATTTTTCCCTTTTTCATAAAAATATTCTGTTTGGAGAAAAGACAATTATATCTGCAATAACAGATAATTCGCAAGCTTACAGAAGAACAACACGTGAAATAAGCCGCCGAGCTCCCAAAACGCGATCAAGTGGCAACGTTCAAAGAGAAATGCCGAAAGCTTGAAGCTATATGAAAAACTCCTAAAAATTGTGTAGCACAAGTGCTGATATGTCGAGTTACTGTAAACCTTATATGTACTTTGAATACAATTCAGGAATATTTCTCTATTTAGCGAGAATAATAACTGTACCTTCATTGTTTAGGCTTTGTTCATTATATCATCAGAAAAATATCGTGAATAAGCAAGTTCCATAGTTATTGGGGCCCCATTCATAGCTTTTCGTTTGGCTCGGGGGACCCCTTAATGCCGAGGTCTGCGGGGCCCTCTACTACGCCACTGACAGCAATATGGTGGGTCCCAGAACAGAACCCTGAGGCATATAAATACATCATATATCGCCCTCAGATTTGTTGAGATATTATGAACATTATAGTTTTTATGTGAACTTCAATTTATCGAGAATTAATTAGGCTGAATCACAGAATTTTTCTCTACGATTGGTGTTGAAAAGTGTTGGTTCAGGTATCACCAATTTTGCCCACCTTGTTCAGGGGTGATCAAGTTTCGATAGCACTAGTAAAAAGTAGTGGGAAGCGCCCCTGAAGATGATTTATTTTGGAAGCGTAGTGGCAATAGGTACTGCTGAAGTTATAGCCAATTATATTAATTGGCCAAATTCCAAAATCACTCTTTAGCATGGAAACTATGACACTTTAGGTCTTTAGCAATTATGTTATGAAACAATTAACAGTGCTGTGCCTAAGGCGGCGTCGGGACACAGTAACAAAGCCTACACAGAACACACCCATGATTTTAACTCGCACAAGCTTTAAGTAGCTTATGAGGGGTTTCACAGAAACCCAGAATGCATGGAAAATACAATACAATACAATACAATATTGACTTTTTCACATCACCCTTAATTAAGTAGATGTGGTACTAAAACATCAAAATCTGACCACCTTGTGCACTGATATGTTACCGTTCAGCAATGATTCGTTTTTCGCGACCATTGAACGTTTCTTTCGTCATTTGCAGGCATTCCATCCGCGTGCCTCGCATCGGAATTAGTTCAATTTGGACGATTTCGATCTCGAACGATTCGAATATGGGCACCTGACATAACGGAATTTTAATTGACACGCGATTTCGCGTTTCGATAAGTCTTACACTCTGCCTACCGGCAATTCATCATTGCAGCAGCAATGGATCAATTAATGCTCGCTTTCGAAATGGATTCTTGACGATGAAGTGTTTTTCAACATTAATGAACTATGGGCTTCGAGTGAGCTGTTGTTTTTCCTCCTTGGGCGGGGGGAGATTGCCTTTTGCGAACTTCCGGAGGCCGCAAACACCCAAAGCTGTTAAGGACAGTCGATTCAGACCACATCGAATTTCTTTCATAATGTCAATTTTTTTAACCAAAAACACACACTTAGTGCACATGAGCAGTCAGAAATCTTCATATTACCGTCGGAAAATACAACATTAGACAATACCAATACCTCCTCACACACCAGATTTAAATTGCATTGAACATGCATGGGGTATGCTCCAAAGAGAATTAAATAATTATTAACCTACCCCGAAATCCTTAAATGATCTGAGAGAGCTTCTCCCTCGTTTATGGAACAAAATACCTCAAGAAATATTCAACAACCTCGTGTGTAGTAGATGAAGATGAAGTAAGGCAGTTATTGATGCTTGTAGAGCATAACAAAATCTCATTTGAACTATTTTTGTTGCAATTTAAGTCAATATCGCTTACTCATGTAGAGCAGTTTACTTAACAAGCGTATAAATGGCAGCGAAGTGGTTCTGGAGATATCACATTTATGGGATCTCACCGTCTTTTTCACCGAGATACAGGAGATTTATGAATACGATGATTTCTTCCTGAGGCAATATCAAATGAACCACGTGGTATAATTTCTTAATTTGGCAAACGTATTCCTTATTCAAAACTAAAATGTACACTCTGTTTTTCGATATTTTGAAAATCTAAACAAAAAACGAAACAGAGGCGTGCAGACAGTAAAATTGAAGATTTTTAGGACTTGGATTCATGAAAATGTTTCGAACAGAATTTTAATAATGAATTATCAAAACTGTTGAATCGATAATTATTTCAACATTACTAAGTGTTTACTTAATTCATTTGATTGACTTCTTATAGCTACACATTTTTCAATTTATATACGACCTCCTGTATATAGCTTGAAATTTCGAATTCGTAAGTTCTGGGTTTAATGTAAAAAATAAGTATCACGGTGACACTACACTATTTTCAATTTCAATTCAGCAATCATCATTTATATTCCAGATCAGTCAATTGTATTTCAGAAAACATTAAATGAAGTTCAATTGACGTTTTCTGAAATTCAATCGACTAGTCTGAAATGCAATTAACGTTTTCTGAAATTGAAGTGACCAACCTGATATACAATTGGAGGTTTCTGAATTACACTTGGAAATGGTGTACTGGCAGTGACAATGAGACAGTTTCGTAAATCTTTTATTATTTGTTTTCAAAAGAGATGATATAATTTGACACGAGACTTTTTTAAGAAAGAAAATAAATCGAAAAACAAAAAACTCTTTACTTTCACATAGGCCACACCGGAAATATTTTTGAAACATAGATGAATTCAAAATAGTAATCATCGGAATGAATACCATTTTCAATTCCGTGGCTCACAGATCTCTTATCATGAGGTGATTTTGTCACTGAGACGAGAAATATGTGACGTACTGAGTGAAACATCACAAAGTAGTGATTTCTAATAGCGTTTCACATCTCCAATCACATGCTAAAATGAACCGCGTATATCCTCTTTCATTCAGTGTTTTTAAGAAATAAAATGAATAGAGAAACAGAAAATTTTCACTGAGGCCACATCGAAAACATTTTCGAAACATAGATGAATGATCAATTGGCATAAATGCGCCTAAATTAATTATTTCAGAAATCACCTCGTAATGGAGAAAGAAATGCTCAGACGTCACCTGATCTCCTTCCATTCATCCCTCCTTTCCGAAGCTCCCCGTAGGATGTAACTCTGCGTTATGACGTGATGTATGTCAATCGACTTCGTCCTGTCGGAAGGCTGACATCCAGAGGACGTATTGCATGCTGTTCACGAATCGTGCTTCTGCTGTATTAATCACTGCCTGGAAGGCGATCCGTTATTTCCGAATAATTGCGCAGAATGCTGGTGTGAATTTAGCAGTCCTGCATCCCGCGACGGCAATCGCTTTCGGTCGATGAAAAGCATTAAGCTGGTGCCTCGGAAGTTTATCTACGACGATCTGGATATACGCGGACGAACGCCTGGTGTTGCAATACAGTATGTTGCAAATGCAGGGAATAAAGCCGTTATTTCTCGAAAAAATAGTTATTTATGATATGAGTGTTAAAAGTGACATTTTATTAGTGAGTGAAAAAGTTCACGAACAAAAAAAAATCACTTTCAAAACAAATACCATACAATATTTTTCGTAGAACAGCCCTATTTTAATAATGAAATGGGTGAATTTGCAATGACAATAAACTTCAGGATGCATTTTAATATTCAAATAATCAAAAGGTTGTTGTGAATGGCAAACGTTGGCCACGTTATGGTTACTAATAAATGGGAAAAGACGCTGTAATTTGAATTTCGTTCCTGTCCAATTTTGGATTTTTAACTGCTCAATATGTTTGTAGAGAGTCTAATCATAAATAAAAGTGATGATTTGATTGTTCTTCTGGATATTGAAGAGTCTGCAAGAAATGCAAATCTGGAACTCCTACCTGTTCAGCAGTACGATATTTCATATAACAATTTCCTAGCCTGGTGTAAATTGAAAAGTGTAGAAGGAAACTTCAGTCAAACTGTTTTCCTGGCATATCTAGAAGAAAAAAAACATTGTGGAGCAAATTTTCAATTATAAAGTCGAGTGCCATTGTTAAAAATGGTGTGGATGTTAGTGAATAATTTGAGGTAATAGCATGATGAAAACAGGAAAGTGAATAACATCGTCCCGAGGAATCGAAAATTCTCACTCGTGCACAAGTTGAAGCGTTTATAAAGGAGGCACCAGATGAGAAATACTTGATGGTAAAGGTTGCTACTATTTTCGGATTATTTGGAGCCTGTCGGCGTGAAGAATTGGGTAATTTTTCAGTGGGAGATATCGAAATGAAAAAATATCATTGGTTATACAACTTCCAAATACAAAAACGACAGTCAGTCTTTCAGTATTATTGGGAAGTATGTAGACTATTTTTATAAGTACTTTCCACTGCGCCCTTCTGTCATCAAACATCGTCGTTTTTTCCTGAAATACATGAATCATCAATGCACTGCCAATCCAGTTGGTATTATTACATTTGGGAAAATTCCATCTTTTGTTGCCGCTTCATTGCTAGCAGAATCAGGAGCAAATATTACGGATTTAAAAAAAACATTGTGGATGGGAGTCTACGACGGTAGCCGACGACTATGTTGATCATTCCATTGCATATAGAATTGTCATTGCTGAAAAAATTCTCCCAACCTCAACAGACTCTCGATCATCATCATCCAATATTGTACTATCGGTTTCTACAAGTACTGATGGTTCTGAGGATTCTGATAATGTGTTGCGAAGATTCCTGAGGTCACAGGCCATTAATGTTTGTAATTTGTCTAGTTTTACGATAAATATTAATGTTCATAAGTAATGATTGTTAAATATTGATAATGAAAATTTGCAATTATTGCTGAATTTTTCTCATCTGATTTCATCTTAAGGAAATGGAGTGCTAAAAATATTTTCAACACGCTTCCACGTGAACAATCAATTTTAATATTGTTTGCTGTCATTAAAAGTGTCACTTTTAATGGCAGTTGTACAAAAACCAGTTTTCATAAAAAATTATGAAACTCAAAGATTTATATCTCTAATTTCCTGATTATGAAATTCGTACGAAAGAAATTATGACATTGGTATGACCATTACAGAGTGTCATGTATAGCTATAGTCTAAAAAAACGCATCCACCAAAAACATTTTTATGTAAAATATTGCCAAGACGAGGCCGCATTTCTAACATTGTCAAAAAGTTATCAGATCGCACGTAGAGCCAAGCTGCTAACTCTACACTCTTCATCTTTACAAATCCATATCTCACAAACTCTATTCGCTGTTCATAACTTTTCTATTATACAATAGTTCTTTTAGTTACCCGGTAATTTATTATCATTTGTTATTAATGCAGATCATTAAATTCGACAATAGGCTTTTTCATTCTTTTCGATAATGAAATATCCTAATGAAAATTACCAAAGATAACGGTGAGTTACAGAAAAATTTTATTGGTTTATGCTGTCCCGGCGTTCAATATTGTTGTATCTTAGATCAATTTCAACTTCAGGAGTTATTCTTTCACGAGATGTTCTCGCTGATTTGAGCCGCCTGATGATGAAGAAATACACGAGAAAATGTTGGTGAGTACTCACGTTAACTAGCAGAAACCTGGATAAGGTTTGTAAGTATATTCTGGATCCAAATTTGCAAAAACAATATTTATATTCCAATGTCATGCAGTCCTGGGTATGACATGCATCATCGCCAGGACGAGCCAAGCAGGGGCAGTTTGACTGAGTTGTGAAAGTTTCTGAAGAAATGAAGAGTGTAGAGTTAACAGCTTGGATATCCATGAGATCTGATAATTTTTTGGTATTGTGAGACATGGAAACATTTTCCATGGAAATGTTTCTGATTGGATTTACCTATTATATACATCTCTTGAATCCTCCTGGAGAGAAGAATATGAACTAAATTCAATGGACAATCATCCCAACTATACACAAAACTCAGCATTATAACGAGATCACCAGCGTCGAATCAAATGTTAACAAAACGCAGCCGATTCTGAATAACACCATCGCAAACTTCAAATTCAACAAGCGAACCAATCCAGTTCTAATTTCCTGGGCCGCCATACACTCCGAGAAAGTTTGCGTTGTGCAACAAACAGTTTCTGCAGTTACGATTTTCGACCAGATTCAATCTGGTCGTAAAAAGGGCGCATATATCGGGATAAAATATTTAACATGTGTTCTGCACGTATAATTGATTCTGCTGATGGAACTGGCAGCTAATTGGCAGGGACGTATTGTTTCGGGGAAGCTTCAATACTGTTCGAAATAATGCAAGATATTTGAACGTTGCCAAAGCGGTTATCATTGAGTTCGAGCGTGGGCTTTATGTTTGTCAATGTTGAATATGCCTAATTCATGGGGTTCGCATGAGGAAAGGTAACGAGACAGCGGTTGGGCCAATCACGTATTGACTGAGGCTTCGATACCTTTGCGGAGTTACGTTTTATATTATGTTATTCCAACTGTGAATAATATCCAAAATGGGGATTTGATTTGAATGGAAATAGAATATTATTTAGCGAGCATATGGGAGAATTGTTAGGGGCGGATTAAGGGGGCGAAATGGGGGTTGTTACAAATGAGAGAAACACCACAGAAAAAAAAATTAGAATCACACAGGTAACACCTTTGGTGAGTACTATCAATATACCTATTAAAATTCTTCTATTAAAATTGCAATTCATGCATTGATTATTCGACAAGTGGACTGAGCAGGTCTCAACAAGGTCCTAGGTTTTGTGCTGTGTCCCTGTACAACAATCATCCTGGTGGGTTGAAAAATCAGAATTAGTCAATGAAAGTGTTTGGAACTGAAGTTAGAAAGATGCTACTACAGAGACTTTTGTACTCAATAAAAAATTACAGTGAAACTTCCCTATAACGAATACGCTAAATCCGCAAAAAAATTTCGTTATACAGAAATTTCGTTATGCAGAAATTTTTTTTTATTGTGTCAAGTGTCAAAAAAAGCAACGTTAACTTGCATTTTTTTTATTTGAATACATTATACATAATTAACTCAAGCACTTCCTTCTAGACATTTTCGCACTACTATTTTCATTAAAGATCAGAGTGAAACTGAAAACTGAACAATCTGTATAGCCAGGGGTGCATCTACAACCGTTCCGAAGGAACTCTCCGTCTGCCGTAATGGTTTAGTTTATGATCGGGATTTATTACCTACGTCCGACAGAATTACGGAAAAAACCATCCCTAAGTATACTTTGGGAAAAACCTTCTTAATAATACGAACTTAGAGAGTGATTTTCTTGGAATAATTCGTTATAGAGAGAATTCACTTCGTTTTAGAGGGTGTTTTTAACAGGGTATTTGGATTCAAGGTGCAATGACAGATACGAAATTCGTTGTACAGAGAAATTCGTTGTAGAGACGTTCGTTGTAGGGAAGTTCCACTGTATATGAATTCAACTCTTGACGATGTTGAGTTAACATAATTTTAAACTACAGGGTGTTTCATTGGTAAATGAACATACGGTAACCTGGTCTAGAGATACCTTAGATGAATCTAAAAAATTTATATATGATAGGTCTCATCAATTTCAATACCGGTATTTTCAGTTGTACTTGTAACGTAACATAACCTTCCACAGGTCGAACGATTTACATTTAAATTAATGAAAAATGTCCATATTTAGAAAATATGAGTCTTCTTCCAAACTGAGATTCAACAACCAGTATATTGGAATTTTGGGATTTGATTGAAATATTTGGAAAAGGCAGAACATTTTTTTTTGAGGTTCGGTAGATTTCATTCTCTCGACGTGATTTTGGCCGAAGAAAGTTTCAGGGAAAGAGTCAATTGAATATTGGAATTCCACGTAATTCTCAGAAAAATCGTACTTTTTGATCAAATTGAATTTTTTTCGTAACACTTATTGCACATTCGTATTTCATTATATTCTGAGGAATCACTTTGACGTATTTTCGGAAAAACATTATTGACTGAAAAAAAAACATTTGAACTCAACAACGAAGAACACTCAACGTGATTCAAAGAATGTTTTCGAAACTAACCCGTTCTTCAGAATTCACATACTTATCCGCTTCAAAATATGTCAAATACTTATTTTATCATACCTGGGTTGTTACGTATTTTATGACAGGCACCTTCAATATCTCCTCACCTCTTTTTTTATGTGAACTCCAAATGAAATGATCAACAGGATTGAAATATGGTGATCAAGATAACCAGGATTGCAGTCTGCCTTTGCCTGTGCACAGAATTGGAAAGTAAAATATCTGAACTTTACTCTAAAATAGGGTGGAGCTCGATCATAATGAAAATTCATTTCTGCAATGTACAGGGTGGGCATATTTCGATGTTTTAGCACTACAACTTTTGAACCAGAGGAGATAGACAAAATCTGATACCCCATTCTCGATCTCTTTTTCGGAGAAACTAACAAGAGTTTTATTCATTTTTGACTACCTTCTTTTGTTTTCGAGTTATAAGCGAAAATTGGAAAAATGGCGATATCGAAATAGTATATTCTAAAACAAGTTGCAGAATGAGCTCCTATTCCAACACGAATGCGAAGTTCGAAAACGAGCGACGAAGGAGCGAGTTTTCGATAGCATGAGTGTTGGAATTGCCTTCTGCAACGAGTATTAGACGATATTTTCTCTATTTCAGTCAAGTTTTGTGAAATACTCTCGAAATTTAAATAAAAATTCAGGTTAGTGACTTTTATATTTCATCTTGGCAGTTGGTGTGACTTACGAAATTTGACAGATTACGGAATTTAAATTGATTTGATTCGAAACTTGTTTCTATCAGAGGTCAGTACTGACAACCAAAAAACGAAAAATATAACTGAAAACAATGCTGTAATGAGTTTCATTACAGCACTACTTTTAGTACTGTAATGAACTCATTACGATACTGAAATAGAGAAAAAATTTATATCTCCGCTAATACTGATGATAGAGCTCTGAAAATTAAAACATTCTACAGGCACTTTTTTACGTAGAATCCAGTGGCATGCTCGTCTTTTTTGCACCATTTTCAATTACGAAGCAATGATCCAAAACTATGTTTTTTTAAATGGAAACACTATATTTCTGTGACATTTTCTGAAAGCTTGATTTTTTCTGATTTAAAAAATATGTAACATCGTAAAATTTGTATCAGTATGAGTATAGAAATTGGTCTATATCCATAGACGGTAGCCATGGATACTCCGTTTAATGGAGAATTGAGGCGGCATTAAATTTAATGGACGTTCCTGCAACTCAGGGTATGTTTTTCGTGCTTATCGACAATTGAAACCATAGAAAGTATTGAGACTCAGATGAATATAGGTTCTGACCAATTTCTATTCTCATATTGATGTTATATATTTTGGAAATCAGAAAAAATTAAACTTTCAGAAAATGGCAAAAAAATCTAGTATTCCTCTTAAAAAAAAAACATAACTTTGTGTCATAGCTTCGTAATTAAAAATGCTGCAAAAAAAGCGAGCATGCCACTGTATTCTACGTAGAAAAGTGTCTGTATAATGTTTTAATTTCAGAGCTCTATCATCAGTATTGGCGGAGATATAATTTTTTTCCGATATCACCATATTTCCAATTTTCGCTTATAACTCGAAAACAAAAGAAGGTAGCCAAAAATGAATACTACTCTTGTCAGTTTCTCCGAAAAAGAGATCGAGAATGGGGTATCAGATTGTCTCCTCTGGTTCAAAAGTTGTAGTGCTAAAACATCGAAATATGCCCACCCTGTACGAACCTACGAGTAATACCGGAAGATGATTTTGAAGGAATTCTAGGTGAGTTCTCTCGTAAGCCTTCTTGGTAGGACGTGCAGTCTAATCAATCGATTTTTATAAAAGCCCCAACGTACGTTTGTTGAAAATTTGTAATTGGATATCGTACCTATGCCTGACCGCATGCGAATACTATTCAGCCCATTCATGCGAAATCCACATATTGAAGATACTAGTTGCCGAAATTTATTTTGTAGAAATTGTCATAGTCTACTCGAAACAACCCATGAGGGATGCAATTAAATTTTTCTCAATCGAACCTTTTCGTTTTGAAAATCTAACAAAGTATTGAAAAATGCAAATATTTTATCAGCTCGAGAGAAAAGCTTTCCAATTTGATTACAATGAATCAGTTCTCCACGGAATTATTATAATTCCAACATTGAATTGGATCTTTCCCTGAAGCTTTCTTTGAGCAAAATCCCGTGCAGGACAATGAAATCTATCAAACCCCATAGAAAATTTCTGCTCTTTTGAAATATCCCAAATAAACCACAAAATTCCAATATGCACAGTGTTGAATCTTAGTTTGGAAGACGACAAATATTATTCAAATACGGACCTGGAATTTCTTGATAATTTAAATATTAATCAATTGACCTGTGGCAGTTCATCATACGTTCTAAGTATCAACTGAATATACTGGTTGGTTCAAAAGTTATGAGATATTGAAATTTTCAGTGAATACATGGACCAGCCTGTATCTCGGTTACGAAATTGATTAGACCCATCATATAGAGGTTTTTCGGGCTCGCCTAGGGTGGTTCTAGCTCAGGTTACCGTATGCTCATTAACCAATGAATCACCCTGTATATCGTTAAATATGAGGTGTGAAAACAATTATTATTATTATTATTTATTGTATAAGAGTTGAGGTATAACCTATAAACTCAATATGAATTACAAAAAAAAAATTAGTATTTCACATATAAATGTATGAAAAAGAAAACTTAAAAAAATGTTTTCGTTTTCGCATCACTAATAAACTATCTATCTAAGTTTAATTCAGTTGTCAAAAATGTCGATTTGATCACCAAATTGAAAACCAAACTCAACTTTATTAAACAGAAGTGTGCAAATGTGAAGGATACAATTAGAAAAAAGTACACTGATAGAAAGAACATTACAATGATATAAAAAACTACTATGCGGTGGAACATAACTTAAAGTAAATGCCACCTCTGATTTTTAGGGAAGTTATTCAGTGGCCATCAAACTATCATATACAGGTTTTCTGGGCTTGCCTAGGGTAGCTCTACTTCAGGTTCAAAAAGGTGAATTATCAAATGTGCAGTTCATAGGCAAAAACTACGACTTGGGGAGATAAACAAGGTTTAGCGCGGTGCGACAGATATATATATATATATATATATATATATATATATATATATATATATATATATATATATATATATATATATATATATATATTCTTTTGAATAAGAGAGCTAAAATAATACAATAAATGTTGAAACAAAAAGAACCTAAGCTGAGGTAAAAAAAGGAACGGGGAATCACAACATTCTTCGTATGATACTATAGTATCATACGATACTATCATCACCAGTATCATACCATACTATAGAGCCAGGGGAAAAAACCTCAGCCGAAAAAACCTGTCTCCCCGTTAAAAAAATAAAATAAAATTGTTGTATCTGAATATTCTATATGAAGGATATCACGATCAGCGGGACGGTTTCGGAGGAAGGATTTTCAAACACAAACTCCAACCTGAAAATAAAAAAAGACAGAACAGCAAGAGAATTCAATTTATACTTCATCAAATCGATCTGAAATTTTCAACCCATTGCAAAAATGAGTTTGATATATTATGTATGGCTCTAATGCCATCTTGGAATTTATAGATCGAACAATTATTAATTAGGTGTTCAACTGTTTCCTCTGATTCACCACATTCACAATTAGGACTATCAACCGAATTCCACTTGAAAAGCATGCTTTTGGTACGACCATGACCTTATTCGATTAAGAAGGAACCATATTCTCCTGGGAAGGTTAAAACCAGGAACTTTATTCGATGGATCAGATATTAGATCTTTATTAGATAAAGAACATACATCCCATTCGGATTTCCAGATTTCGTTGTAGCTGAAGTTCGAATTCAGAAAGTTATTCGACCAAATAGGTTTACGAGATTTCAGTCTTGGAATTCTATTTTCTGGAACGTAGGAAAGTATTGAAAAAGAATCCGGAAATGAATTGAATTTATTCCAAGAATTCCAAGTTGCAGACTGTCTTCGAATATGGGGAGGAACTATATTTGATAGCACTGGTAGCCATTTGATAGGTGTAGATCGGATGGTTCCAGTAATAATTCTCATTGAAAAATTGAGCTGTGCATCGATTTTCTGAACATGAACACTATTGAGCCAAACAGGGCAACAATATTCAGCGGTGGAAAAAACCAGGGCAAGGGCTGCTGTGCGGAGAGTAGTCGGGTCAGCACCCCATGACGTACCAGCAAGTTTCTGTAGAATGTTATTTCTCGTTTTCAGCTTCATTCGTAAGTCATCCAAATGTGCTTTGTAATTCAGAGAGGAATCTAATTTAACACCTGAGTATTTGGGAGTAAAATTCAAAGGAAAGTTCCCGAAAAGGACATTTAATTTTCTAAATTTTTGATGGTTATTCAAATGAAATAACGAAACCTCGGTTTTATTCAGATTTGAACACAAACGCCATTCGAAAAGATAATTTTTAAAAATTTTCAGATCAGAAGTTAAATTTTCCTCAATACTTCTAAAATCAGAATGACGGAAAGCGAGTGCAATATCGTCGGCGCAAATGAATTTTTCAGATGAAGTACAAGAAATATCGCATAAATATAAATTGAATAGAAGGGGTGCTGAAACAGATCCTTGTGGAAGACCATTTTTCAATATTTTGAATTTACCACTATTATCATCAACAAAAACACGAAATCTTCTATCCGACAACATATTCTCTAATAAACGAATCATCTTTCCACATTTAAGATGTGTATAAAGTTTATAGATCAAACCATCTTTCCATACCGTGTCGTAGGCAGACGATAAATCTATGAATGCTGAACCTGTTTCTAATTTATTATCGAAACCAGATTCGATAAATGTGGTCAAACTGAGAACCTGATCATTGCAATTTCTATTTTTCTATTTTCTATTTTTCCTGAAACCGCTACAGATACGTTTGGTTCACTCGACGGTTTTCTAGACGCGTCATGAACTTGAAAGTCGAAAATGAAAAAATAATGATATTTCATGAAGAATGAAGATTCAAGTGTAATTCAATAGAATACACCACCAAAAAGGTTTTAAAATCAAAAATTGCTTTACCAACACCACATCATGAGAGAGGTAACGCAGAGGGGTTATTTAAGATCCCCAAAATCGTAGGCGGATTTGCCTTTCCTGCTTCGCTTGTATCTGAGTAGGCTACGATCGAACTCAATTCACGAGACAATCGAATAGTCTGTTCTCCATCGCATTGTGCCCAATCGATCCTCTCACAGATCCCGAAAAATATCAGGAAGAGGGCTGAATAGATTATACTCACACATAACATTGAGGTAGAAAGGTACGCTTTCCCCATCTCCCTCGGTGTTATATCCGACACAGGTGTAATTTCCGGCAGTTGATCTGGAGACGCCTTGGAGGACCAAACTTTGGTTACTGATGATGATGCCAGCTGCCACGTTTATATTCAGTTGTCGGCCCTGCGGGAATAATAAAGAATGAGGCTCTGAAGATAATGAGGACCGTTTAATTTTATAACAAATTCTATAATTTTTCAGTGACAATAGAAAATTAATTATTGCTCCACATGAGTTAGGGATATTGGTTAAAATTGCGGGCTTATTGGGCATGGTTCATTAGGAATAATTTCACCTAACGTTTTGCCTACAACGGCGGTAGGCATCTTCAGATGATTCTTGGTATAAAATTGTACCTGGAACGTTTATCAGGGGCCCGTAACACAAATCCTACAAGTGTAGAAGTTACGTGTGATTTACCTGTAGCTACTAGTGCAATCTGAAGTGACCCTTGCGGCTCCAGTAATTAAGGAAAAATCTCTACATATATAATGGTTTTCTGCAACACAATGTTTACACTTGTACAAATATGATACGGAATTTTCAACGAGTGTAGATAATATTTTACCTATCTTCGAACCTAGGTAGGAAAATGCACTCTTGTAGTATTATGAGAATTCCCCGAGGAATTCCCTTACTGGACACGTACGTAACCATCTCCGCAATATGTGGTCAAGTGACTCTGAAAGTGACTATTATTACTTGAATTTAAAACTCGTGGAAGAATGTCAATGGGCAATCGAATTATAAATAACTACATATTGCATTACATATGTAGCTACATATGTAGAAAATGATTTCTACAATTATTATTGTAGTCATTTGTTTTATCACACCGAATTGAATTGTACTTGTAGCTACAGGCAAATCACTTGTAGGGTTTGTGTTACGGGCCTCTGGTCACAGTCTTCTGGTTAACTAAACAATGAGCAGTGAAAAGTAAAATGAGAACTTTTGCGAGTCATTTTTTGATTCAGCGTCCAATTCACACAGTTAGTTGGAAACTAAATAACATGATATTTTATGTGCTTAGTTGTGAATATTCATTATTTGTTTTTATTGAATCTAATTTAACGGTGAATAACTTCAACTTGTTTTGCTGCATATCTGACTATTTTGTAAACAGGTGAACAGAACTAGCATTAATATATAAAATTGAGTCGGCCATTTTGTTGGTTACACCATTTATAACTCAAGATTGGATGAACTGTTTATTATGAAAGTTTTTGTTTTGGATTCTCTTACGACGCGGTTACAATGAATTGAAACTCTGAAAAATTTGATGAAATGGAAACAAAAATGGAAAATAATTTGTATTCTTGGATATAACGCCAGTAGGTGTCGCTACGGTTAATAGCGTTCTCGAGAAAGTATTATATTTGATATTTATTTGGTGAACTACATTTTCTAATTATATTAACGCATCTGAGTCCATTTGTTATTACACCTATTTTTCTTCGGAACACTACGCAAAATTTTATAACGAAAAAATTACTGTGTATTTGAAGCCTAAACGGATGTTTTGGAGGATCATCGATTCTTTTGTCTGGTGACTGCCGACAACCATTACCGGTAATTTCAAAATCGACGGCTGCCGATGAAGTAAATGCTTGCCTAAAATTAGCAACTTCAAATTTTGCTAATGAAACTCTCAATTCAGTTGATTGCGGTTGGAACAGTACTAATAGATATTTGTAGCCCAGAAAAATGCAATAAACACCTGCACCACAACAATTATTGAAAACGATTGCAAAGAAGGATGCAATGCGTCATGCACCTTCAGAAAACTGAATCTTTTTTGTAACGCCAGATGTGGGGAATGTGTAAGTGTTAACTGCCAAAACAATTGTCCAAATTTTGGCGAAGATGAAAAAATAATTGACAGTGGCAACAGCCACTCAGAATCAGATTAATTTTTTGACACAAAAAGTATCCACGTGAATAAAGTGATGAATAAATGAAATGTTCAAATGATATCTTAATTCTGTTTTTTTGAACAGATAGAGGTTGATTTTAGGGATTGAAAAATAAAAATAGGTTGAACTAACATTGATCCAAAATAAAGTTATAAAATTATATCAATAAAGACCCATTTTTACATATTTCATGCTGGTAGAGGGCGGTTTATATGGTCTTGAAGTATATGAAGACCTTCATTTAACTTCATAAAACGAACATTGATTAGGAATAACTAAAGATTTCCAGTTTTCTCAGCCCAAAAGGTATTTGTCCACAAATTTAGGAACCATTTTTTTTTCTAGCTAGACCAATGCAAATGTTGCCTAACCTGTTCATTCAGCACTAATTTGCTTTTTACGCCTTTTCATATATTCAGTTTTGATTGCAAAAGGATCATTTCTCACCCAACTGCCGATATCTCCGGAAATACTGGTCGCCTAGCGAGCCGAAAGGCGATTTTTTCCCTTTTTCTTTTTCCACCAGTCACATAAACGTGGAAGATGACATTTAGCCATTTTTTAGTTGATGGACTGTATCATCTTCAATATGAGGGGAAAAGCTTAGGTTATGAAAGAATTTGGCAGCCTGATGTTCCCCCAAGTCCCCCACAAATCGGTAGATCGATGGGTTCAGCGGTTTTCTTGTACCGATTGATTGAATATTTGGAAAAATTTAGAGATCTAGGTTTTTTTCCTTAAACTTGACCTTAAGTCTAAAGGTCTTCAGACAAACAGTTTTTAAAAAAATTCTATCGCTCAGAATTTTGCTCAACGAGTACCGTTGTCAAGATGGGGGAGGGGTATGAATTTCATTCTATGATTTTTTTTCTGAGAAATGAAAGTTTAATTGTATCAAATGTCCATACTTCCATAGAGGTGAGCCAGAAATTGCCTCTTGTTCGTTTTAGATAAATCTTTTTAATTCTTATTTTACTGAGATTATTGATGCATGTTAGGACGAATATGCATTCCATAGAAGAAAATTCAAACTTTCATAACTATGAAAAAAAAGCTGGAGAACTCTGTATTCCACAACATACAACTAGTAGACATGCTTGATCCCCCATGTATCAAGGCCTTAAGTTCTACATTCTACCGTTCAAGTACAAATATTTTTCTGTTCCATTAATTTTTGCTCGAAGTATATATTGACAATAATTGAGAAATTACGAATTTGAAATTTTCAGGTGCATCACGTTGCGTAGGTATTTTTTTTTTCGAGTGTTCAATACTCATGAGGGGGGAATTACCCTCATTACCAACCCGTAAATTTGCCATTCGCGTATACACACAACACTACTTAAGAAAATACGTATAATTCGTACTTCATCCAATAATTAACGTGGCAAGTCGTTTACAAAAAAATATCCCAAACGTGATCTCTTCACCGCTGGTACACAGCCAAGTTTTACTCCTCTTTCAGTTCAAACACCCGCTCACAGAAATTGCCTGGCTATTCGACGTAAGGTCCACCTACTCGATGCACGTGCGATCGATTGCAAAGCCGCCACTGCTATGGACTGATGGATGATATCACATCTCTCTGAATAAATGTCGTTTTCTTCCACAATTCTTGTAAAGTAGCTTTTGGCCTCCCTGCTGCAATGATTTTCCTTATTTTCTTTCAAAATCACAATATTTTCATTCAGGAGTAAAGCCGTTATCTCTGGAAGCGCCGCTCATAGGCTTACGGCATTAATGTATTGAATATCAGGTTATGCAAAAGCCACCAGAATAATAACAATACCTAATGATTAAAATTAAACCAAAAATGTCTTTATTCGCTGATAGAATGAAATGACATTTGTCATTCTATGAGTTCGACAAGATTTACCGATTGAATTCAGACAAGAACGCAAAAACTCTGAACTTCGAGTTGGTTCTATCGTCTGACCTTTTGTCATGTCGCAGACAACCTATATTGAATGAGCGAGTCGAATAATGAAACTGATATCCGTTAAAGCAACCCAAGAAGTGATTTATACGTTTCTTGTTGTTCCCAAGTTCTAATGCCCGAAATTATGTATAGCCACTCAGGCTAATAGCCACTCGGGTTAGTCAGGAAGCGAGCTGTATTGAGGACCCCTTGATCCAACAGATTCCCCAATGAAATATTGAAAGTATACGGCACAACATCGACCCCATCAATCAGCATACAATTAGGAGGTGACGCATTGAGAAAAACTGAGGAATATTCTAGAGTGGTCGTTGAACGCCACAATGCCTTTTATTCTTTGTTTGCCGCCTTCATTCTGATATGTAAATATTCGATTTTTCTCGAGAGTTCATCGAGACTCACGGGATATTGAATTCGAATGGAATTCATTCTTGCTTCAATTTACCCAATTAAATAATTATTCTCAGTTTGTTGGGAGCCTGTTCGAAATAATTGCCTGAATATTTATCTGCTCACGGAATTCTCGTTTTTTTTCTGTGAAAGAAAATGGAAAGCGGTAGGGAGTTCATTATTCTACAGGTCTTCGAAAAGATAGAAGTTGATTAAATTCGAACTTTTAATATTAACTCTGTTTGGTGAATCAATTATATTTTGAAACTACACAATTTCCAAATGTAATTCAGAAACCAGCAATTTTCTTTCAGATTAGTCACTACAATTTCAGAAAGCGTCGATTGAATTTCAGATTGGTCAATTGAATATCGGAAAATATTAAATGTAATTTAATTTTGTATTTCAGAAATCTCAATTGGTTATTCAAAAAGTTTGAATAGTATATGAATTTAATTACGATTTTGAGTCATATAATATTCATTTTCATAATGTTTATCATATCGTCAATTATATAATATTCAATCAGGTATGATTCCATGAATAAATAAAACCAATATAATCTGTTGAAATTTCTTGGTGCTGGCTCATTCTTTTCTTCAACAATTGATTTTGCTAAAAATATGCTAAACCTTCGCAATCGATTCCTCACCTAACACCATAGCTTCAGGAAGCACATAACGCACCTTATGAAAATTAGACAAATTGAGTATTTGGATATTCAATTGACAACAGAGTCTACAGCTGGTGTATTAGCCATGCAGAGACTACGAGGTTTATTCACAGAGCTATAAGCAACAAAATGGCCAAGATATAAAGAAGCAGTTATCAGATTGACTGTTCATCTGTGATAATGCTGCATGCCATTTGAGATTGGAGACCGTAATCACCCAAACAGTAGCAGTAGTGCTGCAGATGTACCCTCATTCTCCCATGCTCAATCCCATTGAAACTTTCTGGTCGAAAATAAGAACTTACTTAAAAACAAACCTCAGTATTCCAAACAGTGTGCCACCGGGCTTTATTGAAAAAAGACTAACACACCTGGAAAATATTATTGACCGAGCTAAGATGCAATTGCGATGGCAGACATGCTTGTAGGACTTCAAATTTTTTATGTTTTGTTTTGGACATTGAATGTGTCACGTGAAAATTAAAGTTAATTTTCACTGCGCCAAAATTTCGACGCATATTCTGAAAATCTCAATTTCAATGAAATTTAACTCTACATTTACTTCATAACTTATTGGAAGGTTTTGAACGAAACAAGACACATTGAATGGAACAAAACTTCAGGATTTCACCGAATGTTATGCGAAAGGAGAGAAATTAACAATTTTCAAAATACTGAAATGCTGATGAGTGATTTAATACTTGGTATTTCCACCTTTGCGTTAATAACAGCTCGGAAACGACAGTTCATTCTCAAAATGAGTGATCTTAAAATGTTCTGATCTAATCCTTAATCATTAAGAGATGATTTTCTGAACTTCTCAGCCTTTTTTTGAGATTTTCCCAAATCTGTTCAATGGGATTGAGATCTAGACTTCTTGCTGGCCATTCCATTTGAGAGACTTCAACCTCTTCAAAGTACTTCTGAACGATGAGCGCACCATGGGGTCTGGCATTATCGTCCATTGAAATGAAATTGTCAATAATGTATGGGGAAAATGGCACTACATGCTCTTCAAGAATGTTCCTTCTATACTTATCATCATTCATAGCTCAATTATCAACGACCACTAGGTCTGTGCAAGCAGTCAGAGATATTCCAACTCATACTATAATCGATCCTCCCCAGAAACCAGTAGTTTTCAAGAAATTGCACTGAGCATATCTTTTATGTGGACGTCTGTATACAAGGGAACTCATCAGTGAAGAGAACTCTTTCCCAATCTCAATAGATATGCTCTCTCGTAAAATCCAAATGCGCCCTTCGATGGGCTGGGGTAAGAGCTCGGCCTCTTGCAGCGACACGAGGCCTTAAATCATATTCTATGAGGCGATTTGCTCAAGCTGATTTCGAAGGAGACGAGCGGTTGTAAACCGTTGTCTCAAAGGAGAAACTCTCAAGTAACCTTCTCGAATGGCAGTTGTTACCCGTGGTCTACCCTGTCCTGGTCTTCGGACATTCATACCTGTCTCCCTGAATCGCTGCAACATTCTGGACATACTTGTATGGGAAACTCCAAACCTTTCGGCATTTCTTGTGTATGTCCACCCTTTTTCACGCAAACTAACGGTTGGGCACATTCCTCTTGGGTCAAATTGCGTGTTTCGCGTTGCATGGCGATCGAGTGTAAAAAATCAAAAGAAAGAAAAACTATTGATCACAAGAATTGATCGAGAACAACTGATTTTTGAATGAAGCCAATACATTCAAATCCTGATAATATCATCTTTCTTTATTCCTGCAAGGAAAAAACATCTGTATTGAATAAAAAGTTGAAAGTGGATAACATATGCATGCATAATTCTGATAAAAATAATTATCATTGAGAACACCTTCAGTTGTAGAATAAATTTGAGATTTCCATAATGTGCGTTAATTTTTTTGCGCAGTGTACTATCACTGTTTCATTTCTGAATCACCTACAATTGATATTTTCTTAAATAAAATCTGGTATCAATGTAAGTGTGAAAAGAATTTCAAATTGCCATTTCTGAAATATACCTGACCATATCTCGAATTCAATTCAGTGTGTTATCTGAGTTACATTTGATGTTTTCTGAAACACAAAATTTATTATTTCTGAAATTCAAGAGACTAATCTGAGAAACATTCCATGTTTTCTGAGATTCAATTGACTAATCTGAGTTTCACACGACATATTCTGAATGACTCATCTGCATCACATTTGATGTTTTCCGAAATACAATTGACTGATCTGAAATACAAGTGATGTTTTCTGACAGTCAATTGACAATTTCTGAAATACAATTGGAAACGATGTCGTTATGTTGACATGTTAACAAAGAAGGACACAAAGTGGACAGATATTTTCCAAAAAAATCATAGCTGCAGTTGAAGTTGGACGTTATTAACATTTTAATTAAATTCAATGAAGAAAATAAATAGTCACAAGTCAGCACATAAACTATTATGTTATTTAGTTTTCAACTCACTGTGTAAATTGGACGCAGAATTTTTTTCTGGAAGGCGGTGAAAAGTTTAGGGCGTAGTATATTGTCATGTTTTGTAATCCATGTAATGGATTGTAAGATCAATTTTATTTTTCGAAAGTCAGTATTTTCCTGGGGAGGATTCAACCCCCTACCCCACCCCCGGATCGACGCCAATGCCACAAACTACAAATTCCGCCAAGCCTGCTCATCTGACTGCAAATTGCGGAAAGTTGCGGAGTGAGTTTATAGAAGAGAACAATAAAAAAAACTATTGTTTCGAATGTGATTTCGCAGCGCCATGAACTGGTCCGAACTACCCTCTCCACTTAAACTGGGGCGTTATCAATTCACGTTCGTATCGAATCCGAGCATTCCGCCGGACCTTTCGGGCTACTTGAATTATTGAATTGAGGGCTAATGGAAAAAGTTCATTCAATTTCATTCAGTTGTCGGATGCAGCGCATTCGATTAGCCCCGTCCTGTTTGGTGGAGATCTCGCTTGCCGGGGAAAAGAAATACAGATCTGATATTAGCCGACGCCTTTCTTATCGCTAGGATAAGATTCCCTCTTCGTCTTGAAGGAAAACTCTGCGGATTTCAGGCGTCCACTTTATTCTAATTTGCAGTGTGAAGAAGAGAAACAGAATAATCTCCTTATTTTGCTAACTGTGCACTATTGCTTGAGACTACACTGTATCTCTGATCAGTATTGAAGGTGAAGACAGGCTGTTTTCGCGATTCTGTATCATTTTTTTGTAAAACTTAGTCAATATCTAGGAAGGCTTCAGTGAGGATATTTCCTCACTCTTATAATTTTCTTGACCAAGACATTAGTGACTACGTAAATAGGAGCAGAGCTGTGCCAGAGCACTGTGCTTTTAAAAGTAGTGCTTAGTAATTGAGGCACTTCATCAAAGGGATTAGTGCTTAGTAATACACGTGCTCCCGAGCACTTCTGCAGATTACATAGCACTAAGTCCTTTCTTTAACTTGTAAAAAGAATATATGCGATCGAGGCCGAAGCCTTGAAACCTAGGATCTAGTTTCGATATTCAGTCGAGTGATAAACATCTCACGTTTGTGGGACGTTAGTGCGAAGTTGCAAAAATGTGGTTAGTTTATTGGACGTGCTTCCGAATCGTCCTGTCTTCAATTATGAATACAGGGTGGTTCACTATGAAGTCCCGTAAATGCAAAGCTCGTAGCTTTTGACAGGAGAGTAATAGAAGGGTCAAACCATTTGCATCATATTCCTTTTGTTCTCAAGTCTTCACTGAGATGGAAATTGAGGCTCAGCATATGAGAAATTGGAAGAAAAAGTCAAATTTTCGAAAAAATAGTGTTTTTCATGTGTGGACGAAACATTGACCACTAGAAATCAATTTTTTCTAGAGAATACACCATCAGAATAAATGGTCCCAGATATATGATAGCATCGCTTCTGAGAGAGGATAATCGAATTTAAAGTTACCATCAATTCCATATCTTTTTTCTGAGGTGATTACGTAATTGGGAGCTGTTGTTTTGGAATCCATACATTCAACTGCTTTGGTTACTGCTGCAAGCTCACCTTTCAAATTTATTTTATAATCATTTTCCCTTATTTACATGTTATGCGGTTGTCCAGTTGAAGTTATCCGTCACTGGAAATAATGTGAGAATTTCTCCATGCCTATGAAAAATTCTGATCAATTATCCCCTTTCAGGATCCATCAACTCATGTATCGAGACCATTTGTTGAACTGTTGTTTCCTCTAGAATCCGAAAAAATTGTTATCTAGTTTTTTTTGACATATAGAAAATTATACAGGGTGTTTCATTGGTAAATGAACATACGGTAACCCTAGGCGCGTCCAAAAAACCGATATATGATAGGTCTAATCAATTCCATAACTGAGATACAAGATGGTTCATATAATTTCAATTGCTAATAACTTTTGAACCAACCGTTATATTCAGTCGATTCTTATCGTATCATAACTTTTCACAGGTCGATCGATTTATATTTGAATTCCTAAAAAAATTCAGGTCCGTATTTGAAAAATATTGGACTTCTTCCAAACTGAGATTCAACACCCTGTATATTGGAAAATTTGAATAGAGCAGAAAATTTTCTTTGAGGTTCGGTAGATTTCATCTTCCTGCACGCGATCTTGGCTAGAAGTAAGCTTCAGGGAAAGATTCAATTGAATATTGGAATTTCAGTTTTCAGAAATATCGTACATTTTGATCAAATTGAACTTTTTTCATCCTTTTAATTGCATATTAGTATTTCATAATATTCTGAGGAATCATTTCATTGATTGAGAAAAATTTATTTGTAGTCAACAACAATGAACATTCAACGTGATTTACAGAATGTTTTCGAAAGAAACACCGTTTTCCCCAATACACTTATTCTTCCGCTTCGAAATATGTCTGATACTTTTTTGATCATGCCTGGGTTGTAACATATTTTATTACAGGAGACTTTGATATCTCCTCACTTCTTTTTCCAGGTGAATGACCCGAATATCTCAAATGATATGAAATGATCAACAGGATTGAGATGTGGTGATCTAGCGGACCATTAATGCAGTCCACCTCTGCCTATCTACAGATTCAGAAAGTAATGATCTCAAACATATCTAAACATGACTCTGAAATGAGGTGGAGCTCCATCATACTGAAAATGCATTCCTGCAATGTGCGTACTTTTGAGTAATACAGGAAGATGATTTTGAAGGAAATCTAAGTAAAGATGGTAGAACTTGCGGTCTAATCAATCGATTTTTATTAACGACCCAACGTACGTTTCTCGAAAATTTGGAAAAAATCGTATGCTTGACCGCATTCGGATTCTGTTCAGCCCATTCATGAGAATTCCACATATTGAAGATACCAGTTGTCAACCCTTGTGGAATTCAATACATACAATCAAATTTCTGCCAATCAAACCTGTTTTTGAAAATCTAATTGAATATTGAAAAATGCAAACATTCTATCAGTTCAAGATAGAACTTTTCCAATTTGATTGCAATGCTAAAGTCACGAATGTGCTTTTCGTCAATGAGCACTATATAGCGATTATAGTCAAGGTATCAATGCCAAGATTACTCAATTTTTTAAACTCGTTTTTTCTCGGAACATCAAAAAGCCCATCATGACTTTGGCATTGGACCGATGATATTAGAGCTTAGCTAAATAGTTACGATTTTCATGCCGATTGTAATATCCGCACATACAACACTTACTAGAAAAGTGCTCAGGGCTTAGTGCTCGATATATCGAATTACTTTTACAACGTGCTTTGTAATAGCAAGCATTTTGTGGAAACTGTTGCATAGTGCTCGCGACTCGGAAGCCCTTTTTTCCCAGTGCTTAGTGATAAGTGCTCGAAGCACTTATATTCAGTGCTCGGCACAGCTCTGCTAGATTCAGAAGTCAGTGATAAAAAATTAGCGCCCAACGTGGGGCCCCGATTCTCCCAGTGAATCTATTTTCCTTGATGCTCTCCTGGTAAGTTAAGATTTTGGGGGATATTCAATTTTTGGGATCGAGTGCTCAATGCTCGGCAGAGCTCTGAATATGTGGAGGAGTTTCTGAGTCCTCTCCACAGAATCTACTCTCGTAGATATATTTTGGAGTTTTAAAGTTCCAAAGAAAGTTTTTTAGTAAATTCGACGATCGTAGATTCTGCGGGGGGATGAAGTAACTCCTATTCACTTAGTCACTGAATGCTTTGCCACTGAACCCAAAGGAGGCAATGCTTCGGTCAAGAAACTTGTAGGAGTGGAGTAATATAGCCTCGCTGGAGCCTTTCCAGATAATCGATTTCATTTGATCTCTGGAACTAATATAGACTTCCATGTTACGAAGTTTGAAAGCTCGAAGAGTTGTTTCTTTGTTGGGCAGCAATTTTCCAAAAGGATTCGGCTCCTGACAAATTATTATACAAGTTGCTAATTGACAGAAAGCCCTAAAAATACGTCCAGCTAAATTTTCAAGATGGTTTAGCGGCAAAATGTTGCAATGTAACGTTGACGATTGAAACCGAATAAGTTCGGAGTCGAAGATTAATCATCCACTTTCCGGTCTATCTTTGTCTTTCACAAGTGTTTGATTCGAGCGTCCAAAATGACTAACGTCGCGTACTGTTTATTGTTCGATCAGTATTGTTCGACAAAATCGGATTTGATGTGAGCGAGCCAAGTTAAAGCCTGCCATACCTCACACGATTTATCCGCAACTGCAAATCCCGCAATTCAATACCGGCGCTGAATATCCCACCTTGGACCGCGCAATCCATCCTTCGATCTGCATAGATAACGCTGCTTATTCACGATCGGTGCCGTTCGACAGACAACCGGAAAGCGGGGGCGGATAATAAATTACAGTTAACGGCAACAAACCCCCAATTAATGAAGACGGATTACCGCTCTACTCACATTGTGACGCCACTCCACTTTGTAGACAGGTGGGTGAGCATTGACGATGCAGTCGAAGTAGACATCGGAACCCTCCCTGATAGCATCCGGATTCAGCGAGGCTCCCAGAATTATCCTCGCCTCCGGAGTATCTGGAACAGAATACGAAATATGAGTGAGGTGTTGACGGCTGGAAGTGTGGCTCTTTTGACGCCTTGTGGGGGCCATGTTGAGTCTGAGATCTGAACAAAGCTGATAATAGAAAGAAACCTATTTTATAATGAATTTTTTATATAAGTGTCTCAGAGGAAAAGTGGTATAACCAGAGTCAACAATGAAACGATCAACTCCTTTACTAAATTTGTCCGATTCAGGCTTTGTCACACATCCTTGTCTATATCATTCCAGATCACATGAAGAGCTATCTTAGTTCTAATTTAGCGGCCCTGCATGTAGAGGCGCTGCTTTCGCTTTTGTTGGCGTTGCCAAATTTAAAAATATAAACTGCCATTGGCTGAAAATAAATAAGCTCTATCTTCTTTCTTCTATCGCGAAAGTGAAATTCTATCTTCATCAATGCACGTGAATCTAAAAAATTGTGGTAACACGGAATATTTTTCAAATTTCATTAGGTAAATGCTTTATATATGGAGCTGGAGAAGATGAAGTATCAAAAATGCCCCGTTTTTAAACTAATATAGATGAGCGAGTTGGCAATATTTATCGGTTTTTATTTTTTCATATAAAAAATGTGACAAGAGAAACTAGGAATGAAATTCATGGAAGAACATCTCCGGAATTATAGAATATGCTTTAACCATTTCACACCAGTCATACATATAAATACAAATCATAGACTACTCACAGATGCACTTCGAAATTCGAAATAAATTCTTCAATGAACCACCTTCTCCGATTTCTGCAATGCCAGAAAAATACGACAAAAGCAGATTCATTATATCTGAAAGTAGTGATGATGTGCTAGTCCACTCAGATAGCCCTAATATCATTGTATCAGGTATGTTCAAAATGTTTACCTACTATGAATAATTGATTTAGTTAACGTTCTTTCTGTTAGTATATCAAAATTGAAGTTCACTTTCTTTTTATTTGCAGAGATATTCTCTCATTACCTAAAGTTGGATTAGACACCCAAAACAAGATCGCAGAATTTTCAGAAACATAAAAACATCAAACATTAGTAACACTTTCTTGCCGAGATTGTGTCCAACCTTCATTGATTGGAGATGGAGATGGTACCTTGAGAGGAAGATGAAGTAACACTTCACCAAGGAAGAAGAAATCGGTAAAGATTATTCAGCAACAGTGTAGGTGTAGGGAAAAGTCGAAGACTTTGAGAAGTGTTTTCTAGTTGTCTGATACCCCAGAGGTTCGAAGTGTGTTCGAAAACATGCCTAAAACAACCTGGAACTTCATGATATCGTAATTGAGATGTATCAAAGTTGAATCCTGGCATGAATAGAAATATTTTTGAACGCATATATGAAAATATCAAAGTGGATATTGATCGCTGTTGCGTGTTGGTCTTTGAAGAAATGGGAATAGAAAAAAACCTATATTATCATTAGGGACAGAGAAAAATTATTGGCTCTGAAGATTTTGGTAGAGAAAAAGTGGAAAAAAAGCACTGCCTGGAAAGTTGATGGTGGTGGGACTAACCGTAAATGTATTAGTTGGTATTTTATATGCGGGTTGATTGAGTTTTAATGAAAATTACAATTAATCAATCATTTATCAGTCGTAGTTGTTTCGTTTTTTTACACGCAGCCTTATTAATAGCAAAAATTTTTGCTTACGGCAATAATCCACATGTCAAAAATTTCAGCTTTTAGTTTATGGTTACGCGAAATAGTTCTAATACTCAAGAACAGTAATAAAACAGAAATGAATAATTCGAAATTCCCGCGCTAAACACTCAAAAAGCATCTTTAGCGCCATCTCCGCATAGGTTCAATGCAGTGAGACAAGGATGCAAAACCTTGGATGAAATTAGTGGGGAGTTGTGCTTTCAATTTTTTGAGAGTAGCATTGATAGATATAACTCAAAATTCGGAATTTGTGACTTAAACCAATTTTTCCCTGACCGGCTCATAATAAAATAATATATTATTTTTCATGAAGGAAATGTGATAGTTTCATGACGCGCTCGTGTTCAACTCTGTGCGGCTAGTAACACAGAGCAAGTCATGAAAAGTAACTGTTCCTCCAAATGAAATATGCCGTTTTTTCTTCAAATGTTGACAAGTTAAAGCAAAAACGTCTCCTTATGATAGTAAATGTCGCAGAGTAGGCTCAGGTTGTTGCTATAGGTATGTAACATGAAGCTGTCAGTGGACATAATGAACAATATTAAATTATTTTTTCTCCAACCATCAAGAACTGTTGACATTTTGGTACTATTTTCAGGTGCAAAAGCCATCAATTGCCTTAGCTTCCAAAAATTTGCACGTTGCTTAACAACACTTTTGATCCTAGGATTAAAAACACTACTTTTAATCTTCAATCATTTGAGCTCTCTGATTGAAATTTGAAGAAAAACACATTGTTTCTTACAAACATAGTAAAAAACTAATTGGGCAACTATATACATTCATTTGTCATTTAACGTGATATTGAATGTACAATTGGAACAATTATTGCCAGAATTCAACTTCGAAAGATTTTCATTAATGTTAGAAAAACTCAAAATATTTTCCTTGAATGTTGATGAAACATTCGAGGAAATATCTGAACGTCGACGAAATTTAACTGGCTTTTAATCACTTAATCCCATAACTTGAGTCCAATACAGCCAAGATCCTAAGTAGCAATAGTTATCTGAACAGGTACTCGTACCTTCTTTGTCAGGTTGCAATATTTTTCTGGCAGTATCCTCTTTGTTGATACGTGATTCTTTAATATATTCTTCTGCTACCGTTCTCGATTTCCAACCTCCATGTCTCTTAAGGCAAGTGAGGTCATCGCCACCATCAATAAGAAGTGTAGCAGATGTAGCGAACATCCAATATACTCCTTCCAATTTTCTAAATTGAAAAATTTTGCAATTTCTTGAGGCACGGCACTTATTTTGTGAAAACCAACAACCATTCTCCGACCCTTTTCATTAATATATTTCAAAAATAGACGACGTTCCTGTTTATTTGATGACCGTAGTGTCGAATTTTTCGAAATAAACGCAAATAATGGTAGGTTGTTTGTTTTTTTCTGCAAAATTCCTACGATCAGAACCGAGTTCATATCTTCAATGTCATCAATTTTCAAATAATCTAGTTCGTCACAACGCATGGCACCTGCAATTCTTAATACTAGAACAATCTTTCTCATCAAATATACATTATCAGGTGCCATATCCAGGAACCGATTCACTTCCTCCTTTGTAAAAACCCTTGACTTTTTAGGGTATATATTCATCACTTAGCCTCTTTAACAATGCTCGTAATTTTGAATATTGACTAATATCCACACCATTTTTGATATCTAGTGTGAATCGAAATATCGAATACTGTGGCCAAAGAGTGATGGCTCGAAGGTCTTCGTTAAATTTGAGAAATACACCATAAGAACACTCTCTGCATAGTTTTGCACATTTTTTTCTTCACACCAATCTATGAATCGCTGATCTTCAAATTTAAATTTGGCGAGATTCAGAAATACTGCTTCGAAACTTTCCAATATATCCGCAGGTGTATTTTCATCGTGTACAGGATTCCTTTTGAAAGCATCGTAAAAACTACAACAAAAATTATATGATTAGTAAGTCTTTTGACGTCTACTTGACAATCAATATTTACCAAAGATACCAGATATCCATGACTACCGACTTGCTATAGCCGTTATGATTAATAGGTGTTCAAATGCATTACCAAATTATAAACGATTTTTGGATAAAACTAATTGACTTGGTTGGAAAAAAAAGAACTCCCCTCAAAATTCATGGTTCTGGAAGAAATTCCTGCATTGATCGTGGCCAGGAAAATTTCGATGTCATGAATCGGTCTAATCCAGGAATGACGAAAATTAACTTAATTCCGAATCGGGAATAAAAGAGGGCGCTACACGCGGACTCCGAATGAGGTATTCCATCAGAGCAAGGAGGGTTTATTCAAGTTGAATATCTCAATTACTCCTCCGTAACATGTTTGATTAGATCCCCATTCTGAATGGAAAATTTGCGATATTCACGAGCCTCTGGAAACGGGGCGGAACGTTACTTGCCATATATACCCAAAACAGCTATACATATTCATTAGGGCCTATTCCCACGTGGGGACACGTATATGCGTAAAATAGCATACTCTGGCGTGGATTTTGAAACCCCGTCCCGTTCAGGAGGGTCATGACTAAACGTTATAATTAAACTTGTTCAGCTTTAATAATTTAAAAGTTTCGATTGTTAGATTAGGTTGACAATTCTTTGATTATACGTTGAGCGCTTTGAGAAGTTTGTTTAAATGAGCAACAGGTGGCAGGTTTGATTCAGATGAGTAATTTCGACGAAAATTCACAGGTCAATAGAGATTATTTCATCAATCATTCAAAATCACTGATTTCACAATTTTTCATTCACACAATGTAATACAACATGCTACCTGCTATACAAGTGTCTGAAAATGAATGTAGGTTAAGTCGAAACTCGACTCACTCAACGTCAATTGGAAGAGGTACTCTCTAGAGTTAGTTAATATTTTTTAAATACGCTCCTTCGAAAGTATTGGCGAGTAGTTTTTTTCCGGATTTTGTAATGAAATGAGTAATATTTCGCAACATAATGCGAAGCACGATTTTTTCAGGATCTAAGTTTGATAATTGGGTGAAAATAACAGCGCATCCATGGCCTACATAATTCTACTGATGAATATAGCTAAATCTGATCATTTGACTGTTGCGGTTGAAAATAATAAAAAAAAATTCTGGTATCGTCAAGCCAACAGAAACCAGAGTGAGTCGGAGGGAGAAAGGAATTCAAGCAGGTAATTTAGGCATTATACAGATGCTAGCACTGAACCTTCTCGTCGAATTTCTGTTACTTCGGCTTGTGAAAATAGTCAGATTATATCAGCACCTCAGAGGTGAAGTGTCTTAAGTCACAAAATCAAAATCAGCCAATAGAGATATTTTTCAGTTCAATTATTGTTTTAAAGAATATTTAGCACTATTTTTAGCGAATTGATGTACCTAGGGAGTGAAATCTGTTTTCCACTAGGTAGAATTTTTTTATGTGAATCCAATATTGTAAAAAAATTGTGTCTGAGAAAAAATGTAACTCAACAACCTTTACCTCTGAGGTGCTGATATGTTTTTCATCATCCTTGAATTATTTCCTTAAAAAATAGACAAACTCGAGAATATCTAGACATTTATTTCACAACTTTGTAGCCCTCTCCTCGACATTTTTCATCATGTAATTAACTGACCCTACCTTAATCTGACTCTAGAATGTCCGATTATCAATTTTTTTTTGAATAAATCTGATCCTTTATCCTGGACGGCGGTCATATACAGATCACGTAAATTTACATGGGAACATATAAATAACAATGTTAAATTTAAAGAAAAAATTCAAATCATTGAATGGTGGTCAATCTATTGCGTACACAATAAATTTTTTTCATTGTTGCCATCGAAGATAGGCCGATTCCTTCACGTTCGGCTATCTCCAGAAAAATCAAAAACTTCGAGCAATGTGGATGTTTCCAATCATACCATCATTGCAGGATTGATAGACTACCGAAGTGAAAGTCGTTTGACGAATGAAGTGAATGTCTGCGCTGCTGTTGAAATTAGTGCACCTTGTTCTAGCACACAAATTGCTGAACAAGGCGATTTGGGCGTTAGAACTGTTGGGAATATTTTGAGAGGAAAAATGGTTACTGATGTTATAGGGTGCGAACCTTTTAAAGAAATTTTTACCATTTCAAAAAAAAGGAATTTTGTGAAATAATTATGGAAAAAGAGAATGAGAGTAGTTTATTTCTGAGCAATATTTTATTCACTGATGAGTCATCGTTTTCCTTGGATAGAAAACGTAACCCATATTGGTCTAGGAGGAATAAGTATCTGAGTATTCTAATGCGTACCCAGTATCCTGAAAAACTTAATGTTTATACAAGAATACTGGGGAAGTACATCATCCTCCCATTTTTCATTGGGAGTAATCAAAACGCTTCAAAATATTCGGAGCTTTTGGAAAATCAAAATTAATTTCGATGATGTCTGGTTTCAACAGGATCCCAGTCATAACGGCGAGAATAGTCACTGAATATCTGAGGTTAACCCCCAGATTTACAGATTTATCTCCCAATGATCTCTATCTAAGGGGATAGTTGAAAAATTCCGTGTATGGGCAAGAAATTGAAAGAGCGATGAATATTGTGCCAGAATAGCAAGTTTTCCTAATTTTCTCTCGGATATGAAATTTGAAAATGTTGCTACTGTTCGGCAGGTGCATTATGTGAACATTCAATTTGTATTTGTCGATCTACAATTGAAGAGTGGAAATTCAAAAGAGTCTAACAGCCATTTCCACGAAATTTCAGATTTCATTTGTTACCTATGGGGGTCTATGTGCCATCCGCTTCAGGCAGTCATAATTTCTGATGGAAAAACGTCTTCTTTTCAACTTTTTTCATGAGTTTGGGACATGTATTATGTAATATTTCTGTTCGTTTTTTTTTGGCACTTAGACTCTTTTGAATTTTCACTCTTCAATTTCACATGATTCAAATTTTGTTCCGGTTTTGCTCTATTTTCATAGAATCAATTTAATTTTTTTAATTTCTTATTTTCGTAGGAATAATTCCATTTTCAAACCAGTTTCGGCGAAAAAGAAACTGAATACTAATTTCTTGTGTCATTCATTGATTCAAATAAATTCCTTTCACAACAGATATGAAATCATGCATACCGCGTCTGGAGTGTTACTGATTCGATTCAACACTTCGCGTACCATACGTTGTTCTCTACATCCCCACCCAACCGAATCTGTCAGACTCACCATTTTTTCGATTTCACTTCACTCTGAAGGATTTATTCTGCGACAGTTCGACAAGAACATGGGCCTGTTCGAATTTACTATAGAAACCATGATGTTTCCATGTATTTTTTCAGGATCTGTATGTGACGCTCTTATTTGGTGGAAGCACTCAACCGGTTATAAGGAATCCGTCTGTATATTAATCCGACGCATCTGAGTAAATCCATAAAACCCCGCTCGGGCCCCCCCCTTACATGAATATCGAATATGGAAACACTCATTATGCCGATGTCGTTTGTTGAGATTCCAGTAGGATGGTTTCCTTTTACATTAGTTTTTTATTTAGGTCTTTTATTTCATGTTGATTCAACTTATGCATATAACCTAGTTTGATTTGGCCAATTTGTCATTATCCTTTTATCGTTTCCACTATGGATTTTTCATATTTCGATTCGATGCAATTTCGACAAGATTCTGTTTATGTGTAAATTTTCTCGGAACGTCCTGTAAAGGGGATCATTTGAAGAACTCGGCATCTGCTGCGCACGTGTACCTACTTCTCGATTGCATTCTTGTGCATGGATTTTTAATTAGGATCTTTTCATTTTTGCACATCTGAGAAGTCGTAGTACTGTTCCCTCATTCTCGAGTAAGCTTAATTATCTGCGGCGATTAATAAATAGCGGTGAGTACAAAGTTGATTAAACAACCATTGTTGTATTTCCGCCGATATTTCGTTTGTTTCATGTTTGTGAAGTACTTGAGTAGCACTCTTGGGTTCTGCCATTTTGAGAATCATGTGAGTTTTAATCTGATTTCCTCAATTATCTTATGAATCAAGTTTCCTTCTAAATCAGTTCATCTAAATTATAGTTTGTTGATTGAATTTGAATATTTCGCAATTCCTTGATCCTCTGATTCTCCATTTCTCGATTTATCTGTGCCGGTATTTCGTTGAACACGACATTTTTTCTTCTCCTGAATTTTCTCTATGTGAATGAGGATTATCAGAGATCTCGGGGAATTGTGGGATCTTGATGATACAAAAAACTGATTCAAGTATTTTTAATAGCTTTTTGGAGGGAGTTAAACCTTCAACACCTCTTTGGAGGGAGCTAAACCTTCAATATCTTTTTGGAGGGAGCTGAACCTTCAACACCTTTTCGGAGGGAGTTAAACCTTCACATCCTGCAACAGCATTCTTTCTGGAAGAAGTCGAAGTTACAACGTCTTTCTGAAGAAACTTGAGAACTTCAGCCTTGAAAGAACTGCGAGAAATCGAAGATTCATCATTTTAGTTGGAAAGGATCTGCTAGTCTACTACATTTCACTTCTGGAAGAAGTCGAGGGATAATCACTTCCTTTATCTGGCATGGATATTGTAAATAGCTTATGTCATCAGAGAAGGGTACATATCGACTGTTCAAGTTTTGATTATCATTAGCCAGAGTGGAAGGATATTGTTTTTTTGCCTCATATCAAACGTAAGGTTGTTTCATGTTCTGACTAGCTGGGGCATTTAGTCTTCAATGCATGAGGAAAAAAGAGATTCGGAAGTCTCAACTTGAACTCTTTAAACGAGCCAGTCGAAATTGGATATTTTCCCAGGGAAAAACCAAACTTCATTAAAGGAATTTCGGAAACGAGAACGGCAGAGAAACTCAGAAGACGCAAGAAAAGGAAACAGGTGTATGAATAACAAATACTTACAGTGTATCTCGAGCTGCCATCCGTCTTCCAATCCCTCGGCATTCATCACCTTGTTCTCTGCCCTGCAAGACAGATACTTCCCGTCATCTTCTTTCTTGGGAACGAAGGAGAGCGTGCTGGTTGTCGTGTTCCCGTCGTTGGACGTCTGCAAAACGGATGCATGCATTAGAGCGAGAAATGATACGCTGGAAAGAAACAACGCTCCTCGAACTCACGTCTTCTTTGTGTTATGGGAGCGTTGACAGTTTTTGGGAATATTGGGGAAATTAAATTTGTCACTGAAATTGGTGGGGATGTTTTCGTTCCGGAGAGATAGCGTTTTTATTTTCTTATTCTTACTTTGGGGGTGCTCCTGTTCCATACTGAGTTGGATGTGGGGTGGAGAGGAGGGATAAAGTTTCAGCGAGAGGTGAAGGTGGAAAATGGTTTTGAATTCCTGGGATCAACAAGTACGTGTGAAAATGTATTTATGTGTACGAAGATTTTAGAGTGTCATGAGCCCCATCTATTGTTTCACCTGTGAAACTAGAATTCTGGGAAATGGTTAATAGTATATAACTCAACAAGAGTTCTCAAAACCGTATTACCCACGACTAAAAATAGTACTACACCATTTCTAATTGTAATCTAATAATTGTCAATTGATATTCATAAAACATCACTTGTATTTCAGATTAGTCAATTGTTTCTCAGAAAACATCAAATGTATTTCAGATTAGTCATTTGAATTCGAGATATGATCAATTACATTTCAGAAATGGCAATTTGAAATTCATTTCATACGCATATTGATACCAGATTGCATTTCAGAAAATATCAATTGTAGGTCTTTAACACAAAACTGAAAAAATTTGAAGTCATACAGGCATGTCTGTCATCGCAATTGCGATAATAAAAAAAATAAAAAAATAACTTTATTTAAGGCCATTGACCTAAGTCTTTCAGCCCTGCGATAATATTTTCCAGGTATGTTAGTCTTTTTTCAATAACCCCCGGTGGCACACTGTTCTGTATTCTGAGGTTTGTTTTTACGTAAGTTTTTATTTTTGACTATAAAATTTCAATTGGATTGAGCATGGGAGATGAAGGGCTCATCCGAAGCAGTACTGCTATTGTTTATGTGATTATGGTCTAAAATCTCGAATGGCATGCAGCATTGTCACAGATGATCACTCAATCTGATGACTGGTTCCTCATATCTTGCCACTGTTGCAACAAACCCTCCAATTCATTTGCTGAAAGCGCTGTAAATGAAACTCGTAGTCACTGTTGTCAATTGCATCTCCAATTAAATTTTAGGTGAGAAATCGATTGTGAATATTCAGCATATTTTCACTGAAATCCAGTGTTGAAGGAAAGAAAAAACCAGCCCCAAGAGATGTCAGTAGAATATATTGGTTTTATTTATACATGGAAACATGATTGAATTTGATATATATATATATAATCGACGATATGATAGCCATCATGAAAATTAGTAATATTTGACTCAAACTCCGACTTAAATTCAAATAATATTCAAACTTTCTCAATTAAAAATTGAGATTTCTGAAAGGAATCGAATTTGCCTTCCACCTAGTGGTGAGTGGTGTCTCACACCTTGAATTTTAGTGATACCAATCAGATCTGCTGAAGTAAATTTTTTCCCTTCTTCACTAATCAGGCGTATCCGAAAAAAGATTCCATTTCGCATTTAATCAAAGATTAGCGTTTTCAAGCATGGAAACTGTTTATAGTAACTGGTTAATGGCTTGGAAAATATTCTCATCTCCAACTCTTTGAGGTTCAGATGTCAGTTGTCACAACAAGTGATTGAGGGATTATTATTTCTCATAATTCTTTCCTACATGTTTAAACTAATTGATAAGAGAAATGAGGAAGTTTTTCATTTCGATCCCAATCCAATTCGCAACATTGAATTTACTTTTCATTCTGAATCATGTGAATTGTGAAATAAATAATCTCCATGGTTTTTCACACATACAACTATAATAAATTCTTATAGTGTAGCGCAGATACAAATACCCACTACCCTTTCTGGACACACTGTATAGGGTATCCCAAATTGCTTGATTTGACTTCGAGCGGTGTCCTAGGCTCGATTTTCGTGCGAGCACCATAAAAGAAAACCGTTTCGCGATATCTTAGTTTTTTGTTGCAAATTATGATATAATATCGATTCTGAAAATGTGCCATGACGTTTTTATTGACGAAAATATCTGATAACGATTAAAATTTTTTAGAAGCGCTTTTTCACCGGGAAAAAACCAGAGAGAAAGTGCTTGTTGAAATTTTTTTACTTTTTCAGATATTTTCGAAAATGAAAAAGTTATGCCACATTTTCGAAATCGAAAAATATTTCGGAATTTTGTTATATCTTCGATACAAATCAAAATACTGTGAAACGGTTTCCACTGCTGGTGTTTTCACGGAAATCGAGCCCAGGACTCCTTTCAACCTTTTTTACCTATCTAGTCTTGAGGTACCAGGAACAGCCAAAATTAAGCAATTTGGGATGCCCTGTACCCTGTATAATGAATATCTATAATGTCAAACCCGCGGCTCCGCTGGCGTAATATTGCAATTTCAACTTACTGATAGGTCCACAACTCCATATTCATAACCTCGTATCAAAGGAGAGACAGGCACGTGACTACATGGCAAAGCTATCTCGCGTGGATTCAATAATTTCTTGTTCAAATTTGCAGTCGTTCAACCTGCGGTAACTTTAGGAGTATGTATCAAACACCTTACTGTAGAAAGCATTTTTCATCGGGAATAAATGCGTCAAATAACAGTCACATTCATTCCATGCCGGTCGGGAGCCCTTTTCAAATTGGACATTATTTCGAATTAAACTGAAAATGTTGAAAATGGTTATCGTCGGTTGTCCTCAGCAGTTAGACATATGCCGTCGCGGACTTGTTTATAGAACATTTTGGGCACCCCAAAATTGTCTTTGACCATATTTCTCTATCTCTAATAGTTTATCCAAAAGTCGGTCGTAAAAGCCTGAAGAAAGTGGGTTAATTACCCAATTTTTCATGAAAATTCGATATTTCTCATTCATTCGTGATATGGGAATGAACCCTACATGAAAACTTCCTAAAATTAATTCTCTATATTCAAGTGAAATTTTCATCGAAATAGGTCATCTGGTTCCTGAGTCCATTGAGGACAAACAAACACACAAACATTCACATTTATAATATTAGTATGGATATGTTCTCTTCTCTCTCTTGATAGCTATAAAATCTTAATTGAAATAGTTTTTCCTGAAGAACATAGTTGCTGAGAAAAGTACATTTTCAATTGCAGCTAGCATATGAACCTGGGGGAAAAAAAGAAAAAGTGATAATTATGAATTATATCATCGAACCTCAAGTCTACAACATGGCAAAACTTCACAGAGGAAACATTTTATCGATCAGCTTCTAAATTGTCCTAGTTATGAAAATTCATGAGCATTGATTCGAAAATTGCCTTGCATGTTTTCGAATATATAAAATCAATGTAATTTTTTTCCTAATCGTATTCATCTATGAAAGCTTATACGCACGAATACGATTTACCTCGGTTAGTTACAATTTATGGTGTATAATTCTGTGAATTGCTAATGGAATGATTTCCCATAACCACTGACCACGAAGTTGTTGGATATGAAATTTATTTGTTTTACATTCCAAAGGCATTTCCTGATTGGTGGTGAGTATGACTGTATTTGCCATATCGTCGGCCTAATTCGTTAACCTGCCAAATCCATTCTGAATCAATGGACTCAGCAAGTTAACAAATCAGGCCGACGATATTTGATTTGTTGCTTCTGAGAGGGAATAATCTACCTTAAAGTTCCCATCAACCTCATATAGAATTTTTACTGTTTTGAACTCTTTCGCAAGCTTGAAGTGAACTTGTCATATTTATTTACAATAATTTTGGCTAATTACATGAACAGTTGAGTTGAATTTATTACCAGAGATTTTCAACCGATTTCAATCGTATTCTGGAAATGATATCAAGATTATCTGTTAAAGTCTATGGAAAATTCCTAGTCGATCATCTTCTCTTAAAAGCGATGAAATCACGTGTATATGAAACCATTTGTCAAATTTTTGTCTACTCAAGAATCCAAAAGAATTGTTATCTAGCTGGTACCTTTTTTTAGACATAATATACACACCACTTTTCTGTCGAAATTTTTATTTTTGCATTAATTTCTCAATTGAGCCCATCTCTCAGAAAAATATGAGGATATAAGCAGTGGCGTAGCGAGCTTAACTCGCGCCCGGGGCACAATACCCTTTCAGCGCCCCCCCCCCTTCTGAATTCATTAAGACATATAATATCGCATGTGAAATTTACCAAATGAATGAAATAAGATAAATAAAGTCAAAGGCTCAAACAAGACTTCAAACTTCGAAAAAAAACTGTAGTAGAGAAAACAAGAATAGATTTTGCAATGTAAATGATCATCTAGAATTACCTCAAGATTTACTTATCATTCATTCCATATGAATAAATGACTGTACTGTAACTAAGGTCATTGACCTAAGTTCTTCAGCCCTCATATTATATATTCAATAAGAAATATTAAATGAAACGTTTTGAAATTTTAAAACTATAAAAAAGTAAATATTCATTATCTTCACGGAGATAAAAATTCAATAAATAAAATACGAGTATTAATATAACTTACTGCTATGTATGAATTTTTCTTGGTTTTGATGAATCAAATTCATCAATAATTTCATCCAAGTTAATCATTTCAAAATTTTCTCTTTTCACGCTTGAAAATGCCAAGTCACTTAGGCTATCTTGTCCCATCGTTGATCGTAGGTATGTCAGAAGTAATTTTGATTGATCGTTGCAGCTATAAATTGAAGCAGAGACAGTCAGAAGTATTTGAAGTGAAACTCTCATCCGAGATTCGTTGAAGAATTCTATTCCGTTGAAATCAGTATTATAAAATTCACCCAAATTTTTACAATTTTTTTCAAGTTCGTTGTCAACATTATCCTTGTTATAAATTTTCAATATCTAGTAAAAATCCAAATTTGATATAGGTGAGGGTCACTTAATCTTGAACATATTTCTTGTTGAAATGAGATTTCTCTTGATCGTCAAGAGAAATCTCATTTTCTGCGGAAAACCCAACCTGGGTATATTTCAGCATCTTATCACCCTTTTTTAACAGAGGTTGTCCCGAATTTCGGCCATTTATTATTATTATTATTATTATTATTAACGCCTTTATTGAAAAAAAATACATATACAATCCTTATTAATTTTCACAGATCATTTGGTGGCGGAGTCTAGCATAGCTATTCTTACTCAACCACCACAAAAAAGAAAAAAAAAAATACAATAAGTTCAAAATCCCAATTTAACTTTAAAATTTCAAATTTCAAATGGCACCCGATAACTAAAATGTTCAACCATTCAATTCTCAACACAGCGGTACTGCCCACTCAAACATCCCCTCACTCATTTATCTGGTTCTGTCTGCTCAAAAGAAATGCTCTACAATTAGCGGCAAACCTAGTATTACTCATAGTCTTGAACTCATTCGGAAGCATGTTATAAAGAGATACCGCGGAGTAGACAAATGATCTGCGGAACATGGCAGTCCGATGACACGGAATAAGAAACTGCTCTCCAAACCTTGTTACTCGTCCATGTCTGGAACCCACTGGAACAAACTTATCACGGAGATATCGAGGAGAATCTGCAGAATTCAGCAATCTATGAGTAAAGTTAGCCAGGTGTAGTTTCCTCCGATTGCTCATATTGAGCCACCCAATGTCAGACATTGCATGTGAAACATGATCAAATTTGCGCAAACCATAAACCAACCTACAGCAGGCATTCTGAACTCTCTGAACACGGTCCTTCTCACTCTGGCGCAAACAGGGTCCATAAATGAAGTCACAGTAATTAAACAGTGAAAGTACCAGCGCCTCACAAAGCGTCCTTCTCAGACTACGGCTCAGAACATGTCTGCTACTGTACAATAGTTTTAGGTTGGAAAAAGAGCTCCTCAAGAGGTACTTAATATGAGACTCGAACCGTAAATCACCGTCCAAATATAGACCCAAATTCCTAGCTGAGTCACTCACAGCTAACTTGTTTTCACCAACTCTGATGTCTAATGAACCCGTGAGAGCCTCCCTCGAATTTCCAGACGCAAACAGCAGCAAAACGGTCTTGTCAACATTAAGCGTGAGAGCATGCTGTTTTGATACTAGAGCTATATTGGAGAGTTCGGCACTCACGCCCTCATTGACAGTCTCCAAATCACCTGAATCGAAATGCCTAAACAGCTGCAAATCATCTGCATAGGCTTGTGCACTACAGAAACTAGCTGATTTAAGTATGTCTGCAGTGTAAATAATAAAAAGTAACGGACCTAAAATAGATCCCTGAGGAACACCAGTTAGAGTTTTAATGGGCGTTGAATATTTACCATCATTATAAATAACCTGGGATCTACCACGAATATAAGAATTAATCAGCATACACGCATGAGAGTCAAAGCCGTAATATTTCAATTTAGAAACAAGCAGGGTGTGATCCACCGAGTCGAAGGCCCTGGAGTAATCGAGCAGAATTAAAACACTTGACAGACCTCTATCACGTGCCTCGATCATCTCACTGACCACCGCTGTCAGAGCAGTCGCCGTACTGAATCCTCTCCTGAAGCCACACTGATTCTGGGGTAAGATCTCATTTTCCCTCAAATACTCGACAATCTGATTGTATAAAACTCGTTCAAACACCTTGGATATAGCAGGTAAAATACTTATTATCCGTAAATCATTGTACCCGCTGCAGTTAGCCTTCTTTGCAATAGGTCTACCTATGGCAGTCTTCCATGAGTCAGGAAAATAATTTTGCTCAATACAACTATTCAAAATGTTGACTATAACTGAATCGATGAAGGGACTACAATATTTGAGCATTGTTGCACTTATGCGGTCAGTGCCAAGAGCATTCGTTTTCAAGTTATTCAGAATAGAACTCACCTCTGAAACAGTCGCCATCGAGAATGAAAAGTCACCACGAGAATCAAACCGATTGTTCTCATAAAAATCAACCCTTTCAGATGTTTCCTCAGATATATTTTGTAAATAGGAGGCAAAATAAGCACTAATACCCTCAGGATCCGATATATGAGATGGAATAATGCGGTTACTTTTCGAACGAACACTAAGATCACTGAGGGTTTTCCAGGTTCTCTTGGCGTTGTTTTCTGCACAGACAGAGTTGAGATAATTCCTTTTTTCATTTCTTGTCGCAGTCACAACTGAATTACGTAACTGCTTATAAAATGCCCAATCTACCTCCGAACGAGTCCTCTTAAATTTTTGCAAAGCTTTATCGCGCTTTCTCATCATCAACTTCAGGCTTTCAGTTAACCATGGTGCTCTAGACTTTGAGACCTTCTTTTCCTGTATTGGAGCATGCCTGTCAAAGAGCTCTAAAATAAACCTATCAAACTTGGCTATTTTCTCATCAATATTTGGTTCCAATATTACATTCATCCATGGTAGGTTGTAAAGGTCACTCAAAAAACCATCAGGATTAAAGTCTCGATAGGACCTATAATTGATTAAGCGGGGTTGTTGCTTACTACAATTAAACCTTAGTTCGGCATAAGCCAGTCGGTGGTCAGATATACCGTCACAAGAAAGGGTTCCCACCCTATTCACTGAATCCTCATTGAGTACAAATATGGGATCGATCAGAGTACAAGAGGAGGAAGCAATTCTAGTGGGTTCACTAAGCAGTTGGGTGAAACCGTAAGACTCAAAGCAATCCAAAACAGGGTTCTTAATCTTGAAAAAATCAACATTCAGTTTTCTTTCTCAAGAACCTGAATTCGTGTTTCCATGTTGTCTAATTTGGTTGTTATCTGTTCCAAAGATGCACTTATTTTTTGTGAGACATCCTCGGAAATCTTATCAATCAACATGTTAATGAATGATTGATCTGAAACAGCATTTTTAACGACCTCATGTGCGATACCATATGCCAACGTCTTGAGTTCATTTTTCTGCCTTTCTGTGAATACCATTTTGATGAAATTACACGATATCGGTAATCTGAAAACACCAGAACAGAGATATCCGAAAACGATGAATGTCCCACCTCTTCTCACTTCTTGAAAAATTTGATGAAGCGACGTTAATTCTATAATTTTATAACTGGAATATTAGCCGAAACAAGAGATAAATCAAACCGTTCTTCTCGACGAACACATGAAGTCGCTTATGATTCAAGATCATGAAACGTTCAATCTAGGACGTTGTAATCTAAGCCGTACACGATCAATCTCCCTTAATATTTCAAATCAGAAATGAACTAAAGTTGTGAATTTGGAAATAAGTATATTTTGTAATTGAATTGAAGCTTCACTTCTGTTGTTAATTGTAGTGGTATCTTCTGCTAGTTTTTCTAATGGTTCTAATATATTCCCTAGTTAGTTCATCTACAATAACCCTAACCGCTTATATTCTGGCGCTGCATTATGTTTCAGATACATGTTCAACAGTTTTTTCACAGCATTTTCAATTTTTTTCTATCGTAACGTTTAATGTGAGGAAAACAATTAAATGTTTTGAATTATTCCAAAACATGGGTACTGTTCAGCTGCAGTAACTCCCACTGAATCCAGCAATTTTTTCTTTTGCGAACCATTTGGCGCCCCTATATGAGTAGCGCCCGGGGCATGATGCCCCCTCTTGCCCCCCCCTCACTACGCCACTGGATATAAGGTATATCGTGTGCATTTTAGGGACTCCTATTAAAGGTTATAAGCAACGGAAACACCCTCTGCTTGCCATTAATCTCACATATTGAAGATTATCTAAAGATGTATAATTTTCATTCCGATTTAAATTACCTAGCATATACAACCCTTCCTAACAAAGTGCTCAGGGCTTGGTTTTCGAATTATCGAATGCTTAATAGTCGCGGGCCTACTGTGGAAATCGGTACTTAGTGCTCGCTACTCGGGTGTCGCTTAGTGCTTAGTGCTCGGCACAGCTCTGAACTCATTCCGCTCTTATTCACCAGCTCTTTCAAATGTCGGATATTCAATTCCTGCACTTCGTATCATCACAAAGACACTCTGATAGAAGAACAGTCGTAATTTCTGAAAACACTCATTCAGTGAATACTATCTAAGATAGTGAATATTGCATTTCGCGAGATAAATCCGACGCAAAAGCGGAAAGCTGTGAATGCAGAAATAAGGCACAACCTCTTGTTCCCCGAGAATTCGCAGAAAACCGTACACCACATGACAACGCGCGTTGGGCACCTGCGTTTTCACCTTTTCCCATTCATCTTGAATGATAAGTTCGCGCCGTTTATTTTTATGCCTCGAATTTTTCCTGGTTTTTCGCCCGTTCGCGCGCGCAAAGTGCCCCCCACATAAATTCGCATTAATAACCTGGCATTTGAACCTGATGTTTTTTGTCACGTCACGCCAAACAATGTACATTCGGACGCATTGTGTTTTTTTCTGCTTTCTGTAAATGAACGCGGGCTTGATGGCGTGCTCGGCGCATTTGCACGTTGATTCAAATGTTATGCCCGCTGGAATTTAATCGCTTTGCCGTTCTGGTTTTGTTATTGGAGCTAAATAGAATTTTGTTCGGCTAATTCGCCTTTGAATTGCAGCAAAATGTTTTCGGGCGTTCGTAGTTGGCGAATCGAAATTTCCGTAGATCTTTTGTTATGAGTTTTTGGTGTAAGGGAGGTCCTCGTAGTAGAGGAGAGCAAGGGTGGTTTGTATTTTTCAAATTACATAGCACAACCTGAGTGGATTCCCGAACTCCTCCTTCTACAATTTTTTACTTTTTCCACTTTTCATTGATATTATATGATATTCCGAATGATGCTCTTGCAAAATAATTTCACTCTTTGTCGAACTGAATATTTAAAATTAACATTTCGCCCAACATCAACTGAATATCCTTGAAAAAAATTGTACTACATCAGTTTAGCAAGTTGCTCCGAAAATTAGCACATTTTATAAGGTTTCTAAAATGTTATAACACACTAGATATTATTTTTCAGATCAGTCGAAAAAATGGCCTTTCTCGAAGAAACACAGTTTCAAAAAATTTTAACTTCTCCACAAGAGTTAGGAATAGGGATATCGTATTCAATCGTGTTGAAAAGTATGTGATCTTCGAGAAAATCGCTGTAAAATCATTTCTCTATTTCAGTATCGTAATGAGTTCATTACAGTACTAAAAGTAGTGCTGTAATGAAATTCATTACAGCATTGTTTTCAGTTATATTTTTCGTTTTGTGGTTGTCAGTACTGACCTCCGATCCAATCAATTTTCGAATCAAATCAATTCTAATTCCGTGATCTGTCAAATTTTGTAAGTCACACCAACTGCCAAGCTACAATACAAAAGTCAGTAACCTGAATTTTCATTTGAATTTCGAGAGTTTTTCACGAAACTTGACTGAAATAGAGAAAATATCGTCTAATACTCGTTGCAGAAGGCAATTCCAACACCCATGCTTTCGAAAACTCGCTCCTTCGTCGCTCGTTTTCGAATTTCGCATTCGTGTTGGAATAGGAGCTCATTCTGCAACTTGTTTTAGAATATACTATTATAACTCAACAACAACTTGAATCGATCCAATAAGAATCAATATGCTAGCCTTTTTTTCTGAAATTTGGTTCCTTGCATATGCTTCATGAATATTCTTATCAACGGTTTCGATTTGAAACAAGTTTTCTGAAAATGCCAGCATGTAAATTAACAAACGCTGAGGTTAATGGGCTATCGGAATGCTACACGGTGGCCTAACTCAGGTTGTTAAAGCGGAAAGGCTCCAAGCCAGCCAAAGTGTGATATCTCGACTTTTGAAAAGGCTCAGTGAGACAGGTTCCGTGTTGGAAAGACCAAGGCCTGATGGGCGACGAAAAACAACACCTGCTCAGGATCGTTTCATCACCATTTCGGCGAGGAGAAAATCTACATCTACGTGTAGATGTGTATAATGTTACGGAAAAGGCTCTTCAAAATGCAGATGGGGTCCAAGTTTCGATCGAAATCATCAGATAACGTTTAAAAGAGGTGAACCTAGGTGTCCATTAACATGTGACCATAAGCGTTAAAGACTGAAGGGGAAAAGCAACATATCAATTGAAACGATCAATGGAATAGTGTCCTTTTCACTGATGAATCTCGTTATAGATGATTTTGAGATTTTCGAAGAATAAGGAAATGGATAATCCCACGCATACCCCGTAATCGTCGCTATGTCCAAGAAGTCCATCCATTCCGAGAGGGTAGTCTTATGGTATGGGTCGGGATATGTTTCAACGGGAGCACAGATCTACACATTTGTCCTAGGAAATGCCCGCCCTATAGTATAGGAAACATGTCATCGATATTGTTTCGCCAAATTTTCACGCTGCTATTTGTGCAGCTTTTCAATTTTCAGACGATAAGGCTAGAATTGCATAGAACATGCATGGGATATGCTCCAAAGAAAATTAGATACTCATCGACCTACCCCAGGAGGCCATACATTGTATTGATAATCTTAAAATGCTTGAAATCTTTGGCTAACCTTCAGGCTAAAATCAATTTTATTTTCTGCAACTTGAAATCATATTAATATGAATTTTCATCACTTTATCTCATTCAAACTTTATTTTTTCTGCAATTTGAGTGAATATCCCTAACTCATGTGGAGCAGTTCATTTCGAACTTCGTAAAAATGATTCTGGTTCGGGGGACCTATTCTTGAAATCATTCGCAACTCCACGCATACGCATTTTTACGAATGGCGATTTGCGTTTCAAAAGCGGCATTCTTGACAACTTCGGAAGGTTTATGGCATAGATTTACATATCAGCAGTACTGTGAGCTCAAATTTCGAGCTATGCGGACAATATAGGTAAATATCGGTGAAATCCAACAGCTTACTTTCAAATTCAATGTCAATGATATCATTTGAACTGTCAAATATTTGCGAGTTCTCAAAACCACTCGCAGTGAAATACGAACGGTCCTAAGCACAGAACATAAAAATGTACGTCGTATGTCATGCGGACGGTCAAAAATACAGATTCATCTGTCATTCTCAAAGGTAATAGATGCGAACGATCGTACTTTCAGTTGAACAGACATATTCCTGATAATGATTCCTTTCTTTTTTTGTTGTTTCATACACGGGAAACATGACAGTACTATTTTTTCTTCTCCTTGTTCTTAATTCTCACCTTTTTTTCCTTGGAGACTATATAACTTCTATCAGAAAATAATCCAATTTCATATTCGATTGGTGGCCTTCGACACTCCACATAAATGAATAATGCTATGAGAAGGTCAGAATAATCTGATTTCATCAATCCACAAGCACCACAGAATAATTAGCGAAGTGCTCCAGAGAATAACGAAGAGGATACCCGTTGTTTGGGAATTTATGATGAATAATAAATAAAGGATTTAATGTCTATGGTAATCTTGTGTGAGTTAGGTGAGACGTGTGCGAGTCGACAATGAATATGGATCAAATTTCTGTTGTACTCAAAACTTGAGAAGTTCTTGTGTCGCCGCCTGTTAAAAGCACGAAAGTGGGGTTAATGCAACAGTCTTGTAGAATGTACGTACTCGTGGAGTTGTTATTTCTGCCGCGTAAGTTTGTGCGTTGAAAAATTAGAACATGAGTGTTCGTTGTGACTTGGAGAGAATGATAATTCGAAACATGAAATATACAGTTCTCTCAACAATTAAATGAACAGAAAAATTTTCCAAATTTTTTGGTATTTTTCAACAGGCTGTATCTCAGTAAAAAATGGTAGCATGAGAAAAAGGAGAAGCAAATTTGGAAGCTTGGAGACTCTTGTTTCTGAATTTATCGGTTAACAATTTTCTAGAGTACCGGCAGCCATGTAATCCTCGGATAAAGCACGAAGAAGTTTATTTTTTTGATTCTTATATTTGCTCTTACGCGCATGGAAAAATTATTTTAAGCTGGACCCTTTTCACCCAACTTTCGATATCTCCGGAAGTACTGGAGGCCTAGTTAACCAAGAGCTGCTTTCTTTTTCTGCAGAAAATTTCCTACGAAAATTGTGTGTTCTATCAAGAAGAAATTTTTTCTTCACCTGTAACGATAATGTGAAAAAATAACAAGAAAATGCCATTTTGCCATTTGTTGATTAATGGACTGTATCTTAGTCGCAATTGAAGGGAAAGCTAATTTTTGTAGGAAATTTTCTGCAGTAAAAGGAACCGACTCTCGGTATGCTAGGCTTAATGTTTTTCCAAAGATATCGGAAGTTGTGTGAAAAAGGGTCCTTTTGCATTAGAAATGGGACATCTCGAAGACAAATGGTCATTTCCGAGGGTGGTGAAGAACAAATTAGACCTGAATAAACAGGCTATGCGAACTTTGCATCGGTCTAGCTTAAAAAAAATTATGAAATGCGTGTAGAGCAAAAATAAAAATTTTCAAAATAAAAAAAAGTTCGTGCTTCATCCGAGGATTGCATCGCTGCCAGTACTCTGTGAAGTTGTTCACCAATGAATTCATAAACAAGAGTCTTCAAGCTTTGAAGGGTGATTCTTCTATTTCTCATACGATCATTTTTCACTGAGATACAGCCTGTTGAAAAACAACAAGAAGCTTGTAAAATTTTTGTGTTCCTTTAACTATTACGAGAAGTATATTTCTAGGAAGAATTTTTACCAATCAGAAACACGCAATGTTGAATCACAAATGTTAGATGAAAAACTATATGGCAGCAGTTGTCAGCATATTTTTTGAGTTCACATGCCGCAAAACTGGACACTTGTCACCAAAAATAACAATACGTTTGAAAACAAAAGTGAAGTAACGAAAATCTAATTAGTTTAGTTCTTTTTTGTTCGAACATAAAGTGTCTATAAACTGACAGAATACCATGGTGGTTCTCTCAGCACAAAAGCCGAAATGAACCACTCTTTCGGCAAATGTACATGCATCCTCATCGACCCGAATGGTTATTTATTCAAGTATTCATTGTCATTACCAGGGCTATAGATCAGAAGCTGAATTGCGGTATGTTTAATTCAAAAAACAATTATCAGAATATAATTTATCATGCCTATCGGCAGCGAAGTATTCAATCGATATGGTAAATAATCAACGATATCAGCAATTATTGCTATTCGGGCAATTTTTGCGACCAATAATTCGGAATTTGATTATGTAAACAGGAAGGTACGCTAGCATCGATCAATTTGGTTTGTGCTATTCCGGTAGTTTCATTACACGATTCACTTTGCAGTGAATCGTTTTTAAATTGACTTAAGCACTTTTGCATTGGCACGAAGCGAACGCCACTGACAGTTGATGAAGTTTTGTAGAACTGGAGAGGTTTCAGGTCCGGATTAAGACCACTTGGCGGCTGGGTCGCAATATATTTCTTTGCTCTCCCCCTCAAATTAAAAAAATATCCATTTAATGAAAATCGAACAAGAATATCTTCTCCGATTGAAGTTTTTCTTCATCAAGAAATAACAGCTTTATTCGGGTTACAATTTTCAGGACAGTCCTAAGATTGTTTTAAAACTGCGCCGCACAGATGCATTTATTTCGATACCTAGGACCGTTCTAGGATTGGTTCAAGTTTTGAAAAACTCGAATGCATCAAACGATCCAAATATGAAAAAGGGAAAATGAAAGCATTTTAGTTTTCAGCACGAGAAATATATCTAATCAACGATATCATCATTGAAAAAAATCGATGTCATCCAAATTCCGGCCAACAACCATCACGTAAAGCCTTTAAAAGCATGCACCTACAATAATCCTAAAACAGTACCTGCCCAAGAGCGGGGACAGCTTTCGGACTGTTCTCGGACTATCCCAGGATTATTTGTAAAAACCTGAACGCGAAACAAGTCAGTCCTGGAAGAGTCTCAAAAAAACCCGAACGCTAATTATCGCGAAAAAATTCACTGCGCAAACTCTTGACAGTCCTAGACCAGTAATTGTGTGAACCCAAATAAAGCTATAAGCAAACAAAAATCAAAGGATAAATGTGTAGATCTGTGAGCTCGTTGAAACATATCCCGTTGAAACATACCTTAACACTACCCCCTCGGTATGGGTGGACTTTGTGGACATAGCGGCGATTACGGGGTATGCGTGGGATTGTCCATACCCTTATTTTTCGAGAATCTGAGAATCGTCCATATATGGATCAGTGTAAAGGATACTACGCCATTGATCGTTCCAAATGATATGTTGCCTTGCCCATTCCAGTATTTGACCCTTAAGCTCACATGTTAATGGAACTCCTCCTGATGGACATCTGGAACCTAGATTCACCTCTATCAAACGTCATCTGATGCTTTCGATGGAATCTTGGCCCCCATCTGCATTTTGAAGAGTATTCACTCCGTAGCATTCTTTACGTAGATGGAGTCTTTCTTCTCGCCGAAACGGTGTTGAAACGATCCTGGTCAGGTATAGTTAATCTTCGTCCATCAAGCCTTAGTCTTTTCAACCCGGAAACTGTCTACCTGAACCTATTCCAAGTCGAGATACACTTTAGTCGACTTGGAGCCTTTCCGCTACAACAAAATGAGTTAAGCCAACCTGTAGCATTCCGATAGCCATGGAATTATTTTATATTATTATTTTGTGGAGCAGTATCTATATTTGAATAAACAACTTTCGCTACCAAGTCTGAATTCGCGCTTTTTGCCCTGGGGTTGATCCGACCCTGGAAGATTTGGTAGATTGATCTCATCCAATAATACATATTATCGTCGTGAAAAATCCATGAGTTGTTCCTCAAAACCTCATTCAAAATAGTGCAAAACGACTTCTGAGAGAAGTTTTGAGTTTGTATCAATATGTTCGATCGAAATTCCTATCGCTTCATCGTCATTAATTTCAGTTAGAGAGGTTGCAGGTCGTCCAGAAGGAGGTATGTCTTCGAATGTTTCACGTCCCTCATATGCACCATAAACCAGTTCGAAACATTTTGAAGCGTCAGAACAAGAAATTCCATTTTTAACACAGAATTTCATCTGAAAACATCATGACTTTCTTTCAACATCAAAACGGTCAAATCTATAGTAAGACTAAACAAATTCAATTCCATGAAAATACGAGCCTTGAAAAAGAAAAAGAATCACAAAAGATTCGAAACGTTGGCGATGTATTAATAGGAAATTTGATTGGTATACATATTTTGTCCAAATTCCTGTGAATATCATTCCAATAATATAGGGTGTTCCATCAAACAATCACAACTTTGAGTAATATCTCGGAAACGATAAACCAGAAAAAAACAGTTCTTTGTAAGTATCGTTTTTGGAAGCCACAATTCAAACTTCAACTTGAATGTGGCAGCTGCAGCAAAGTTCTTTGCATTATCTGATAACCTAAACCAAAGTTATATCTGAGATTGAATGATTCCAGAAACGTCTCTGTATTTAAATGATAGAACAAAGAACGGCTCGTTTCGGTATTGAATCAATCACTCGATATTGACCACGTCTACACTGCTCATCGAAATGTAGAGAGATACTCCCCACTCTTTATCCAAGTCGCCTGGCGCCCAATTCAAATCATCCATACCTCGCTCCTTAACCCTATACATCAATTATTTCTTGTCCAAAATTTAATGAACGTACAGTCAACATGCAGAGGATGATATTTTTCATTCATACAGCTAAATTGAGCCTTAAGTCTGCTATTCGAATATGCAAAAGTGAATGGAGATGTATAGAAACGATGCAAACTGGAAATTCTACACTATATCGGGAATACACATATCAGATATCGTCTCAGTACGGATTGCCTTACTCCATATATATTCAAATATTGAAAGCAGGGACTATATACCACTGTGCATCCGAATAAAAATTCATGAAACCGAGGAACGTCGCCGAAAGAAAAAACTTATGAAACACGAATCAGAGCGATATTAATTTCCATCGTGCCCGCAGAATTTTCATCAAACGAAACAGTGACGTCTAGGGCTCATTGATATGCATAGGATATTTTCTATGTCTGGATCCGGCGCTTGGTATAATGGGACGGCACTTATATTTTAATATTCTGATGGGCCGAGGTCCCCTGTTGCGGCTCTGTATTGATTGATATCCCGGCTCTTCAAACCCGGTTACAATGACGGCGAGTCGGGGCTGGATACCAGGGATTACGCCCCGTTTTGAATACAAATCTCGCGGTGTAATTGAAAAAAAAAACTGGAGGTTCTTTCGAATTACGATGTTATTCGAACGGAAATCATCTACCTTTGTGGTGGAGTAATTTGGTTGACGTGCGCGGAGAGGAAAGTAGTAAAAAAGCCAATAAAAGAAAGTAAGAACAATAAAAAAGCATGAATTTACAATAACCAATATAAAGAACTACCATATTGAGTAGAAGCGTCACAGATATAAATTATCAGCATTAGTCGACCTAGCGAGAAACCTACAGAAATATTAGTTAGCATAGTACTCGAGGTCGGATCCATCGCTACATTAATGACCAAAGACAGCCACGTCCATCCCTTCGTCTCTTTCATTCCAACTCAAATACTAGAAGCGTCAAATTTAACACTCAATTGCACAACGTAAGCAGCGTATAAATTTTTTCCAGGATGAAGTTTCTTAAATGAAGCCATTGTGGTTCGAGCAGAGACGTTAATTAAAAAAAAAAACACGTCTGCAACTCGAGGACTGCAGCGCTAAAGCTATTGCATGGCATCTATTCAAAAATAAGAAGATGATATTATTGATTAAATTTTTTTTTATTCATCTTACAATACATGTAGGTTATTCAGGAATGTTTATCATTGAAACTATAGGTTTATGGTAACTGAAATAAGAAACATAAGTTTAAGACTTCAAAATATCTGGAAAATACCGCATCAATAGTGGTCCCATATTTTGCGGTGGAATCTTGTAGATCATTATTCATTTCTAAATTCAATTTTCCCGAAAGAAAGTTGTCAACCTTTCTGATTTTTTATCAGCGAAGTTAATGTTTTAATCGTCATTCAAGATAAGTGGAAATTTACTATCATTTGTACCAAGTATTTTTGACCCTTTGTCAGTGTACTCCAGTATAGTGCGATGAATAAAAAGCTCTACTTCCTTAAATTTTGGATTCGGAGTGATGTAAATTGCTACCATGACTATGTGTAGGCGATTTCTAAGTTTGAATAAGCATGCACAAATATCTCCAACAAATGTGCGTCCAACAAACATCACTAACGTTTTCAATATTTATTTCAATATTCGGAGTCTTAATATTAGTTACATTATTACTATTTTGGTTAATAGCTACCCCACCTTTTGGAACACTTTCTCGTTTGAATTGAACAATACAATTGAAATAAGGTATTTCAATTGGATTATCGCGCGTCATGCATATTTCGGTAAAACATTGGTTTGTCTCGTAACTGAATCTTGTAAATCGTATTTCGTCGCCCAGATGTGAAAACCTCGTATCTCAAAATTCACTGATTTTGAGATACGAATATGATTCTGACTATAAATTAATTTTCCATCGATTCCAAAACCTTGTATCTTGATTTAGTGACAGAGGAGTTTGCGCAGCACTGAGTCACACTCATCTAAATTTGAACTAAAACAAATAATTGCGATATGAGAAGTTTTCTTCATTTCCTGAAAATTGTGCTTTTTTGAGATACGTGCTTTTCACATCTGAGCAACGATTTGTGACCATGTAGACTTTGGCAAATGAAAGTCATTATTGAAATGCCATTTCTATTTCTAATGAAATCTAAGATATTTTGATCTATCATCTGAACACTATTTGAAGACATTTGAATTCTTGCAACAAAGATGCAGGCGATACAGCTTGCGTTCGATTATGATAAAGCTCAAATGCAGAATTATCCATTTTTGTCATAATATACAAATTTTCAATATTAATCACCCGAGAGAGTGCAACATAGACGAGTTCCTGGGAATGTGATTTACTATACTCGTATACTATTTAGTCAAAAGTTCCACCTTGCGACTTATGTATAGTTAGAGCAAGAGCTGAAGTTAATGGAGAATGTTTGCGTTTGGCTATGCATTTTCTATCCGATGTTAATGAAATATAAATATATATTCTTATAAAAAAGATAGCTAAAATAATACAATAAATGTTGCAACGGGGTATCATAACATTCTTCGTCTAATGCTATAGAATCATACGATACTATCATCACTAGTATTATACGCTACAATACAGCCAGGGGAAAAAACCTCAGCCGAAAAAACCTTTCCTCCCGAAAAAAAAAAACATAAGATATTAAATATCAGGAAAATCTTGAAAGACATCAGTGTGATCATCTTCATGTTATCCGTCGATGGGCTCGGATAAACAGATGCTTTCCAAAACGACTCGCAATTTTCAATCTGAAATGAAAAGAAACAAAAGCAGAAAAGAAACCGATTATTCAGTATAAATCAAAATATTTTGAAATCAACCACAGATTTTAGAAAGGCATATGCTGCTTCAAAAAACATAAAAATTCAGATTTCTTGGTCAAATAATGTTCGGAGGTCAATGAATTTTTATGACAGAAATGTCACAAAATTTGAAAGAAATGAAAAAAAACTCCATCAATTTCCCCTTTCCGAATCTATTCATTCTATACCTACTTCTTGCAACAATGAAAGGAACAGAAAAATTTACAAAAATTCTTGATGATTTGCAATACGGTATGAAACTGAAAAACCCATCTTTAAGAGTTTGAAGATTCTAGTTTTTGAAATTCTTCATTGCAAATTTTTTTAAATAACATAAGCCATTTAATCCTGCGATTAAGTACAAAAGGGCAAGCAAATAAGCTCGAAAAAATGGTGTGCCTGTAAATAATTGATGGAGTTCGGGAAACTATTTTAATCATTCAGTTAGGCCTTTAATAGGAGTATTTTGAGTTTTGCCCCAATTTCCCAGTGGCGCGTATGTTGTGACGTTCGAAAAACCTGGAAATTGTCGGACCATTTCAAGTTTTTCCCGAATAGCTCCGAAACTAAGCACTTTATAAAAGACTTTGTTATTTTCAAAAGTCTTCAACATCAAATTCGGCTTCTGAAAAGTATCACAACATCTCATTTCGAACGAGTAGTTTGATAAAAATCATATGTCGAAATATGGCAACACTTTTTGAGAAAACAACTTTTTTTGATATTATAATCTTGAAATATCTATGTAACTACGAGATTCAGAACGTAATGTCATAAAAGAAGAGTTCTAGACAATCATATTGTGGTGAAACCGTGACCCCACCCTTCCAAACCACAATGTTAAATCGTAGTTGATCATTTAATCATAGCTAGTGCTGTTGAAGTTGCTCAGCAGTCTCATAAGGGTGCGGATATTGTTAGGGAGGACACTACCCTTTTTGTTGTTGTCACTGTGTCAGCTCCTATGTGTACCAACATTTTTTTTTAATATGGCCTGGCAAAGGCAAGCAAGATGATGTTATCTCTTCTTCCTTGCACTACGAGTTTTCCCCCGTTCGGAAAACAATATATTATTCCTTCATGCTTTCAATGCTTGTGAAACTACGTCATCATTTTTCGGTAAACAAAAATGAATTTCTTAAGGACGTTGGAATCAACTCAAAAGCTGCTTAAAGGCGCGGAATTGTTTAGAAAATCTAATGCTTCTGCGGATGTCAACGATTCAGGAAATAAATGCATAGCAGCCCTTTATATAAATGATTTCGAGCAATAAAATATAGTGCGGTACGAGATGTTTAAAAAATTGTTATCCAAAACCTCATTTAATCTTACCTCTTTGCCTCCAACTGAAGCAGCTGCTCGACAGAACTCGCTATTCACAGGTTATAAAAATATGTAATATTTTGTTCTGAGTAAAAGATAATTTTTATAGTCAGTTATATTAATTAATTCAGTGTAGTTACTTGTAGTGCATTATCGTTCTGCTTTCCCTGGCCAGGCTTTAGTAAAATGATGTTGGTACACATAGGGGCTGGAGCAGTCATAATCATAAGAAGGTCAGTGTCCTACCCAACATTAACCACACAATCATGCTGAGCCACTTCAACTGCACTATCTATGATAAAATTATCAGCATCCTCAGCAGGATAAGCTATTTCGCGGTTTAACATTGTGGTTTCGAGTGCTGGGGTTACATTTTTACCAAAATATCATGGTCTGCAACTTTCATTTCATGACGTTTGTTCTAAAACTCGTAGTTCCTTAGATATCCTAGGTTTTTCAGTTGAAAATTGTGTTCTTCTGTGACGGGAGAAAAATTTGACATTTCATCCTTGTTGACAGGTCATGAAATACTATAGTCTAAGATCCCAGGGCCCCCAGACCTTACTTATTTTTGAAGTAACGAATTTCACTGTATAGATAGTCTTATATGTGTTTAGTAGTGTGTGCATACTCGCTAGCTTGGCTAGGCGGCCCGTTCACAGGTAGCAGGTAGAAAAGGTAGACAAAAACATACCGAACTTTTCTTACATTCGAAGAACTGATATATGTCGCGCAGAATATTATGAAAAATAAGTATTTCATATTGCCAGACAGTTTCCGTGGGCCGTGATTCTTCCCAGACGCTTTAAATTTCAATAAAAAAAAATCACAGTTAGAAACATTGTTGCGAAATGGCCAGATTCAGCACTTTCGTTAAATTCGAAGCACTGATTTGTTTTATGTCTCGCAAAAATTATGAAAAATAAATATTTTATATTGCCAGACCAATTCCGTGAACCGTTATTCCTCCCAGACGCTCTCAATTTCATTGAAAAAAAGAACTTGTCTTACATTCGAAGACTTCAATTTCGAATATGAACCTTGGGAGATTATTTTAATACCTTTTGTCTAAAGCCAAACCAATCCCGAGGGACAAACATTCTGCCAGACACAATCAAAATTATATTAGGTCCCTAGAAAATATAAATTTTCTTGCATACAAAGTGTATATTTTCAACATCAAATTATGGAAATGACAATAATTGATTAATATAATATTAACAGGAATCACAAAGTATAATCTTCTTCATTAGTACCTTAATCTTAATCTTCATTATCAGTTTCACTCGATGGTTAACTCGTACCTGGCGTTTTACAATTATTTTATTGATAGAGGTTTCGTAACTATGGGTTCTGTTCAAATTTCCTCAAGTTGGTAGAACCTGCCTTGCGGGCCGAAATTCCTCCCATACACTTTATAGGCAAAAATATTAATAGTTTCTAGAGACCTAATGAAAATTCCCATTGTGTCTGGCGAAATATTCGGCCCTTGGGATTGGTCTGGTTTCCACAAAAAGTATTAAAATAATCCCTAAAGGATTATATTCAAAATTGAATACTTGAAATGTGAGAGAAGTTCATTTTTTAATGAAATTTAAAGCGCCTAGGAGGAATTACGGCCCACGGAATGGGTCTGGCAATATGAAATATTCATTTTTCATAATGTTCTGCGTGACATATATAAAAATCAGTGCTTCCAATTTTACAAAAGTGCTGAATCTGGCCATTTCGCAACAATGTTTCTAATTGTAAATTTTTTTATTGAAACTTGAATCGTCTGGGAGGAATCACAGCTGACGGAATCGGTCTGGCAATATGAAATATTCATTTTTCATAATATTCTGAGTGACTCATATAAAAATCAGTGCTTCGAAGTCAACAAAAGTGCTGAATTCCGCAACAATGTTTCTAACTGTGATTTTTTTATTGAAAGTTGAAGCGTCTGGGAGAAATTTCGTTCCACGGAAACTGTCTGGCCAAGCTAGCGAGTATGCACACATATATAAGACTGTCTATACTGTAAAATTCGTTACTTCAAAAATAAGTAACGTCTGGGGGCCCTGGGATCTTACCCTACTACTTTGTGAAATAACTCTTTTCTCCAAGAAAAAAGTGAGTTTTTTTTGCTCGGATATCAGAAAGGTTTCCTTAGCAACGCAGGTCTAATTGTCGAATCCCAGCAAATTGGAAAATTGAATTTAACACTCATCATTTTATTGCTTCAATATTTGGTTGTATCGAATAGTGGTTTTCCCCGTCAGAGAAGATATTGCCAGATTTCGACGTATGATTTCTATAGAATTACTTTTTCGAAAGATGAACCTAACCTAAACTAACCTAACCTAGCCTAATCTTTTTTAGAAGCAAAATTTATTACTGAACACTTTTAAATATTACAAAATTCTTGATACAGTTTAGGTGCTATTCGAGAAAAACATGAAATAGTCTGAAAATGTCGAGGTTTTTCGAACGTCACGACATACGCTTCAATGCGAAATTGGAGCAAAACTCCAATTACTAATATCAGAGGCCTATAGAAATAATTAAACCCAAACTCGATCAATTATTTCCAAGCAGATGTCTAATTTGCTCGGCCTAAAAAAAATTCGAAATTTTCGGACTGAATAAATTCGATTTTCGAATCACCCGGTATAAGAAGCTCCAAGCGGAATTTCCATTGACGCATCAAATCTCCGACTTCATAACACTTACAGGAAATTGGAGTCACGGAAACAGTCATCCGGAAAATGGCCAAACTACAAATAGTCCGCGTCGCATACAAATTCGAACGACTCCAGGGAGATATTTGTCACTTTGTCGGATGTTCTAATTGTGCCCGGGGCCGTTGCAGGCAGAAACAATAATTCCTTTCGGAACGCAGCCCGAAACTTGGGCGCCTGAAATCCGTGGAAAACTTCAGATTTCCCGCACGGCTCCCGTGACAGTTATCGTCCCCGCGGGCTATGTAGGCAGGAATCAACATTTCAATTATCTGGGAAATGAAAAAGGAAACGAGTTCGTCGAGAGGATGTAGTTTTCGAGGGGGGCGGGGGGTTTAACCATTCACAACTAGTTCCCGAGGTTTTGTGCAGTTTCTTCAGAAGCGAACGTTTGAAGAAATTCGTTGAAATTGAAATTTGGAGGCATAGTAGACGATCTGAAGCTGCGTCGACTTCCACCGAGCTGATAATATAACGAATAAAACCTCATTTATGATAAATTTCGAATATTATGAAACATATTGGAAAAAGGTCGTCTATGAAATCTTGGACAGAATATTCTGGAATAAAATTTTTGAAAATAAATTTTCACAACATCATGAAAACAATAGTTATTTTCGTATCTAGTGCGCGAAATGCTACTCTGGTGATCGGGAAATGATTTTTTTCAACGAGGCGCAGCCGAGTTGAAAGAAATAGTCAAGATCACCAAAGTATTTCGCGCATGAGATGCAAACAAAATTTTTTCTACAAATGTCAAAAATTTTGTTCTAAAATAAGTCACATCCTAAGCTTGATATGAAAATAGTATTGAACTGGCTCAAACTGTTTTTCCAAATCAAGTAATTACTGTAACTACGGAAATTAAATGGCATTTTTGTTGACGATCATCTCAAAGTGAAAGTTCTTGAAAATTATTTTGGACCTACTTTTCATTCACGTCAATTTCGTGCGTGATATTTATAAATGTAAAATAATGGAAATTTCGAGCGACGATGAAAGAAGTAATACTCCAACTAACTTGAAAGATGCGGCCAATTCACTAAATTCAAAATATCCGAAAATGTGCTGTTGCCATATTTTGCAGAGAAGTCTATGAAGCTGAAGTCTCCCATGTTATGAGCAATATATTTTATGTTAAGAATACGTGGATTTCAAGAAATTTACTAAGATGGTTCCATATTTGAAAACATTGTCAGTTGGAAACAATCCTAAGAAATCTAGGGTATCATAAGAATTTAGATTCTTCTTCTGTCTTTCAGGTTCTTTTAAAACTAGGTATGTCGGGTGCTTGCCGCCGTGAGATTGTTGAAGTATCCGATCCCAAAGATGAGTATACAACGAATTTTTACAGTTTCAAAGTTAGATTATATTGACATTTACCGAAAACATGTGGCTCTTCGTCCAAGTTATTCTTCCGACTGGAAGCCGATTGCTTTTGAAGTATCAAAATAAGAGATGTTTTAACCAAGTTGTTGGAATAAATAATATTGGAAAGATGCCTAGCTTAATAGAAGAACAATTGAAAATACCAAATCCTGATGCCTACACGGGCCATTGTTTTCGGAGGACATCAGCCACACTCCTTGCTAAGACGGGGGCCGATATATGTGCTTTGAAGCGACATAGAAGATGGAAATCTTCGACTGTGGACGAAGGATGCGTGAAAGATTCTATCAAAAATAAAATTCAAATATCAAATAAAATTATAGACTGTGAAATTTCAGCATCAAGTGCTGCCACCTCTACGGCAATTGCTTGCAAGTCAAAAATCGATAGTTTTTCAACTCCCAAAACTACGATTACAGCAGCTGAATCTGAGTTATCTGGTTTAGGAATAAATATTGGTTCGTACACTGGCTGCACCATTAATGCTCACATTGTGGATAATAAATAAAATTAGGTAGTGGTGAATTTTCTCGCAACTTGAAAGCCCTAACTATTGTTATACATTAATAAATAAATGATTTCTTGGATTTTTGCTTGATTGAGGAACATAAAGGTAAAAATATAAAAATTCCATATTACATGCAGTGTGAACGGAGTCATGGTAACAAAGGAAAATGAAAAAAAAGGTCTCTTCGCATATTGTTGCCAATGCGCGAACCTTGTCATTTTTTGACGTTTATAGACGTTTATTTCTCCACTTCGCACATTGTAGATTTTGAATATGGATTGGATATTAGTTTGACTCGAAAAAGATCTCGCAATAATTATATTTTATTGAGGAAAAAAAAACAAAATGCGAAGATTCTGTCCAAAGCAACGTAAAAAATGAACTGAAATCCAACCAAAAACATTTTCATTTTAAATATTACCAAGACAAGGCCGTATATCTCACATTGTCAAAAAGTTATCAGATCTCATGTGGAGCCAAGCTGCTAACTTCATACTCTTCAATTTCACAAACTCTATGCCTTGGTCAAAATATGTAAGTGACTTGGCCGTTTCGTAACCATAAGAATTATTGTATAACAGAAAAGTTAAGAAGAGCGAATGAATTTTCCACCTTACGCTCAGGTGGCGGAAGACAAACGTCCAAGTCGCTTATTCCGACCAAGGCATAGAATGTACAGTTAGCAGCTTGGCTCTACATAAAATCTGATAACTTTTTGGCAATGTAAGAAATACGGCTTCGTCTTGGCAATATTTCAGATTATATTATAGAGATTCATTTACTCCTGTTGCATAATTTTTTTCTCCAAAGTACCACCGCACTGTTCAATCCAAACGCCAAAGAATCGGAGCTTTTGCACCTCCACCAACTCATCGATTCGAAAAATAGATACTCAACCGATTACGACACCTTCTGTCAATGTGGAGCACAGCTCCATCGTGCATACTAATTGATAAAAATAATAAATAATGACTTATCAATACTTTATAACAGCATCGGTTATGACTTATAAATATTAAAACGGTGCACATAATCAAGTTTCATCAGCAGTACCTTCATGGTGTAAAATAAAATGATGTTTTATATCGTTCAAAATTTAGCCTAACAAATCTAATATAAAAAATGTCATGTCCAAAACAATGTGGTACAAACCGTGTTACAAGCGCCCTCTTTGAGAGTCACACATCAAAACAAAACACATCATTTAGAGGTATCAGCATCCAAAAGATATTGGTCTAAAATTTCATCAAAATATTGCCAGTAGTTACGGCAAAATCGTAAAAAATATGTATATTTTCTTTTTTTCCAACGCCCTGTATCTTGATTATGAATACCGTTACGAAAATTTTTTTACTGAACAAATCCCTATTATTTTTCAGTTTTATATCTATCCTAGAGAGGGGTCACTTTTTTTGGAACACCATCTATATTAAAAAGTTCTTGAACGGAATGTATGAATGATTCTTTTGATTGAGAGAGCTTGAATAATACAATACATATTGAAACAAAAAAGTACTTAGATGGGGTTAGTCCAACACCCAAAAACCCCAGAGAAAAAAAGCCTGACCTTACCCGTGTTGAAAAAAATTTACTAAAAATATCATATCGTAGGATCTTGTAGGATATCTAGGTGATCAGGAGAACATCTTCTATGAGCAGCAGAGAAAAACATAGTCTTCACCAATCTACCCGAAATTCTAGTTCTGTAATAAAAAAAGACAGAAGCAGAAAAAACTAGCTATTTATAAACAAATTGAATGGTTTTTGAATTAACCACCCTTTGCAGAAATTTTTTATTCATAAATTAGTTATGACAGAAATGACCCAATGTTTGAAAGAAATGAAAAAACTCAATAAATTTCCCCTTTTTGAATTCCCTAACATGAGAAAACTTATAACATAACAAGCTTAACCGTAATTTGAACTGAGTGGAAAATCAATGAGTACATAACTTTCAATTGTCCTTCTTCACAAAGAAGTTCCTCTGTTGCCATGTGGGTTTATTAGTATATCCCAAAATCATGTGCAGTGGCAAATTTCAAAACGTTATCACTCTTGTCTTTCGAATTTCTTCAATATTCAAGTTTAAATTCTCAGCCTTTCTCTCTGATCGTGAGGGTTCTTTCGAACTAGGTACCAACACCCTAGAGATGATTTTCCGGAACTTCAGATGTTCGAAGACCGCTACGGGACCCTAATGAAAAGAAATCATCTCCCATAGATAAACCAAACATCTTATAACACAAGAAAACAGAATATTTTTCAGGACCAAAAATTACGAATGATAGAATGAGCTTATGAAACAAAATCAACCCTCTATTCTCTCCGCACATACAGCGAAAGCTGGGCATTTCCATTAGCTACCACGTCAGAAACTGAGCCTCGACCTCCCGGAAGATTAAAATTCGGCATCGACATGTCCCGGAATGAGCTCGAAAAGGGATTATTTCCGATTTCAATCCGGGCATCGAAAAAATCTCGAGATCTTTCCCATTTCCGAATTAAAATCGAATAAGTGTACCACTCCCAGCGCGCTGAGCGGAGCGGAATCTGGGAAAAAATTCGGGACGTGTTTTTCTGTCCGGAACCTTAATTACGCCAAAGTTCCAATTACACTCCTCCAACAAAAACCTGGGGCGGGGGGTCGAGCAAAAACGTCGAAATGAATGAAAACGTTTATTTAAGAGGAAACCAGGAGGAGATCTAACCGTTGCCGTCGATAGATTGTCTCCCTTCGCAAGTTTTGTAGACATCGGGCTGCGATGTTATCCTCATTGGATATTCTTCTAATTCCCCATTCTCCGACCGCTTCGGCGTTTTTCCGACTGAGTCTCTGCAACCCCTGACAATTTCCTGGAGCGAAAACTCTCGCCCACTGAGATTCTGGGGAGGGTGGGAAGCTTAACACCTTCGCTGGATCGATGATGGAGAATGGACCATAAAATTCGAAATTATCGTGATTTATTCGGACAGTTGGATCGTTCCGAAAGAAAGCTGCATAGATTTCGACTCGGAAAAATCCCCGTCACAAAATTTAAAAATATACAGGGTGTTCCATGAGTCGTTGTCCGAAGCTTAATGACGAATGACGGACATCCAGGCTTTTAAAAAAAATTGTTTATTTTTCATCCTTAGATTATTAGTTTCGCAGATACGGGGTGATTCATGAACATTCGTTTACTTCAAAAATCTCTTTCGAATAGTTCATGAAATATCGATAAGTTCGAGGCAGTACTTAGAAAATCATGTTTTTTTTTCAAGACTCAGATTCTATATCTTTTCTAACAATGAACAAAAAGAAAACATTTTGAACTCTGATGCGTAACGTTTCGGATACTAAATCAGACTCATCCGTCAGACAATTTTTAGTTTTCATACAGCTTCGTAGAATCGTGACAATATTTTGATTTTTTGATTGACGTTTGTCAATATATGATGAACATAGATTAATATTGATCACTACATGTTGATATCGTTATATTTCCTGAAACCAGTTCTTTTTTCAATAAATCCATCCAAATTCGATCTATTCCTACTGAACAATTGACGAGATTATCATCCTCGTCCAACAAAATACATCCTTGATTTTTCTTTTATAATTATCAGCTTCCGTCATTAGAATTTTTGTTTCAATCCAATGCATCATGTGATTGCCTGTATTGTAACGCACATGATCTGCTATCTGCGATCTACCTATGTCTCTATTTTTTATGTTATTCTTATGTTCACGTTTTCTAATTTCTAATGGTCTTGATGTTTCTCCTCTATATTATTTTCCACAAATACAGGAAATATTGTAAATACAATTTCTTGATTTTTGGTTTTCATTCAAAGATTAAATTTTTGGTCCATAAACATAAGGAATCAAATTTATTGAAATTGGTTGCAGGGGCGGCCTTAGCCACTGCGAGGCCCCGGGCGGGAAGTCTTTGCGAGGCCCTTTTTCCTTCGTGAAAAGTATGTGATGCGAAAGTAAGACCGGTTTTTCTGTAAAGAGTATTCTTATATTTTATAGAGATATAAAATTTGAGCGTTAATTAAAAAATAATAATACAACATAACATATAAATATAATATAACTTTGGAAGATTCACAAAATTAACAAAGACAGAAATGATACATTTCAGATTCATATTTGCGGCTTTTCCTAGCACTGAAATCTTTAATTAAACTATCATAATCGATCGAATGAGATACGTCATTTTCTATTGATAGAATAGCAACGGCTTAAAGCCGATCTTGTGCCATCGAATTCCTTAAATATGTTTTCATGATTTTAGGTCTAGAAGAACTCTTTTCAGGATCGTTTGTTTGTGAATGAATCATCCAGCTCCTGTCAATATTTTCAGCTTTAATTAATACTTTCTTATAATGATATTCGCTGAATCACCGTCCATTTTCATTTACCGAAAATGAAGCAAATTTAACCCGAACTGGACCTTTTAGTACAATCTCAGTTCGGTTTTAAACATCAGAAATTTTTATGAGCCACGGATTTGGGTCCTTTCGTAGATTTAGATTTTTCATTCCAGCAGTCAGAGATAAAGACATAGACTCGAGCTCAGAATCTTGTTCTTGGCTGGATTGCGTTGACGGTGGCACCGCTGAGCTAAGAGATGATAATTCACTGGCGTCGCTACGAGGGGGTTAATTGGTGTATCTACTTTTGAAAAATAAACGATACAATCCTTACATGGGAACATATCATGACAATTTCCTTGTCCTCAACTCCTAAAGCAGTTCGTGGTAGTGTTGTGCAACTTGGATACTTTTGAGTATCCGATATACTGAATGAAGTATTATGTATCGGTTTAATTCATTGGATAGTTGGTATTCAAATTTATCCTTATAAGAGCCACCCTGAACGAATTGAATTAATTTCTCAATTCAATGACAAGAAAAATTTTAATTTATTCGAAAAATGTGATTGTGACCTCTGAATTCAATTGAAGAACCCAAAACAATGGAAGTTTTTCATAAAAAAAAATTGAATATAACAGAACTGAACTAAATATTCTTATCCTTGATCACTAGGTTTTTGAAAAAAACAGATTTCACTCTCCTCCTTCCGTAATTCTTTACAATGGAATGAATTCATTAATAAGAAGATAATTCAAAATAAATTCAAATATTTCAAAGGGACCGCCGAAGAACAGGCAACAGGGCTAGAAATATTTCATGAGGTTCCAACATCTAGGATAAGTGAACATTGTACCTAAATACTTAGATAATTGTTAATGGTGGTGGTGCATTCTTTTCTACCTACTGATCTGGTGGATCGGACATCTAGTGCGTCAATTACCCATTGGGAAGTTCCAACAAAGCGCAATATTCAAAAACTACAAAATGGTTTTTTCAATTTTGTTCTGAATGAATGTATTGAGCGCGGGGCCCCACCAAGAGCGAGGCTCCGGACGATTGCCCTGTTCGCCACCCCCTTAAGTCGCCACTGATTGTTTTTTTTTGAAGGTTTGTTGTTGATTCCTGATTGTTATTATCGTTTTGAAGTAAAATTATTTCCTCTGAATTTGAAATAGTTTTTTCTATGAAATTAGTTGGATATTGATTATCCCCAATATCTTTAGTGAAATTAATTTCGAATTTCAGTTGTCGATGAAATTAATTGCGCTCTGTCATAAATTGTTTTTATAATATCTGATTGGAATGAAAATTTAGATATCGATTTGTATGTGTCTTTTTTCTGAACACACTTGTATCAAAATGATTTGGAAATTTTCTTAACAAAATATTCAAAAATGATACTACATTATTTTGTTTCAACTCCATTGTGTATTTAATTGTAAATTCTTTATTATCGATATGATCGAGAAATTTTATCAATTCTCCTCTGTCATGCTGCCAAATTACAAAAAAATCATCGACATAACGCCATATTTTTCAATATGGTTTTCTTAAAAAAATTCCATGAAAAGGTTGCCATACCGAATTTTTGTTTAAAAAAATCATCATCTAATTGAAAATATGTCGAATTCAGATGAATATCTAACAATGGCATTATATTATCTATAGTTATTTTCGAATTGTCATGAAAAGTATTATCATCCATTAATCTTGTTTTTACTATTTCAACATTAGCAAAAAGATTCACTACATCAAAACTCACTAGAATATCAGACGAATTCAGATTGGAATTCCACAATTTTTCAAGAAAGTGTTGGGTGTTCTTCAAGAAACTGTCTGATTTTCCGGTTAGTGGTTTCAAAGTTGTAACAAAAATTTTGCCAAATTTCGAAAAGGAAATGCAATGGAACTTACTATTGGTATTAATAGAATGAGAGGTTTATGAATTTTTGGTAATCCATATTATAAATGTCGAGGCTTGCTTCAAGATAATGTAATAATTTTTTTCTGAGCATATGTGATATTTTGGGAATGCTTCGATATAATTTTCTTCACTTCATTTTCTGTAATAGAGCAGTGATTATTTTTAACATTACTCATACGTACCCCGTCATTACCATGAAAAACTACCTAGTTTAGTCTGAGGAATTCAATCCCCTCGAAAGACAATAAATATTATCAACAAAGTAACAAAAATAGGACCGCATTTCGAAAAACACATAGCATGAATTCTTGCAGTGTTCTATGCAAAATGACAATTGAATTCCTTTTAATAAATTATGTAGTTTTTCATGGAAATTACTAAATTTTTGCTAGAAATGTAAATATAGAGATTTTGGGGCTAGGAAAAAAATTCATGATATTCTAAGTATGTACGGCCTTGAACTTATCGATATTTCATGAACTGTTTGAAAGAACTTTCTGAATAACAAACTCATATGATCGGAATCCGACCTTTCATCATCCGTATCTTCGGAACTAGTGGTTTTAGGATACAAAACAACCAAATTTTCTGAAAGGGCTAACGAGCCATGGTATACCATGTATAAATAAACAGGGTGTCCCACTGGAAGTACTCATTCGAGAAATCATCAGTAGATCACCTCCAAATTCCTATAAATTTTTTCTTGGGTTTTTAACGAAGTAACGGGGAGTTTGACTCAAATTTTATTTCTATTATTTCGAGAGAACCTATTTCTGTGGCAATCATAGCACATGTTCCCAAAGAATTTCATGTTCGAGATTGAAAATAAACCAAAAATGTAGAACAAAAAAACTTAGAGCAAAATTTAAGTTCAACACCCTTCGTTAATAATCAACTATTTTCAGGAGGTTCTGTTATCTCCTCCGCACACTCCCAATCAGGGCTGTCAATCGCATTTCATCGGAAGCGCATGCTGTTGCATCGTCCACGGAAGTGTCTAATACGATTTAGAACAGACCATATTCTCTTGGGAAGGTCAAAACCAAGAACTCTGATGGAAGGATCAGTATAAGATCTTTATTGAAAAATTGCTTGCATTCCATTCAGATATCCAAATGTCTTTGTCGCTTATATTCATATCGATTAGAAAATCTGACCAAAATGGTTTATGCTACTTCAATCTTCAATAAAGGAAAGGAATCAAATTCAAAGTAGTTGTCCCTCTGCGAATATGATGAGGTACAATATTCGAGAGGAGTAGGTGTAGATCTGATAGTGTCAGGTATAATCCGCATAGAAAAATTCAGACGGGCATCTTTTTTTTTTTCGTGAACACTGTTGTTCAACTAAATAGGGTAGCAATATTCATCAGCAGAAAAAAACTAAGGCTAGCATATCTACAGGATGATATTTGTTCTAGATCATTTTACCTCCAGAACTTTTTTGGTGCGACACTGATAACTTGAAAAAAAATTATTGTGGAATTTCTGTGGTCGTACAAAATTTAATGTTCCTTTCCAGTTTTGTCGTATCTGCTAACTATTTCGAGCAAAAAATTGTGAACGATTCTCTACAAATCCCCAGAAGAATGCAAATTTTCATGATAATTCAGTTTATCACAAGATACTGCACCAAATTTTTGGTCTTAGTGAAGTTATTTTTGTATTGTTTTTATGTGTTTTTCGGTTCATTACGAAGAAACCGTATTCCCCGTTGTATTCATTCCTGCGTTCTGCTGTTTCCAACAATTTCAACATGGAGCAACTCAAAATGAGCTCAGAGAAAGTTTGAGAATACAGGAGAAACTATAATTTTACCTCCACCTTGTTGCCTAATCCCTTTATGAACTGTATTATACAATAACATCATGTTCAGACCAACTGATTCCCGAGATGGAGCTCTCATCTAAGTTATCCTCATCAGACTCGATTCATCTCACTCGAATAAAAAACCCGAATACGTCATGTTGAACGAAGACTTAAACTGATAAATAGAGTCTGGAGGTCTTCTCAACTATTATTATATGGCGGAGCTGCAGATCCTGGAGATGTTTTACGAAGTTAACGAAACTTCGAAGACGTTTATTAATCAGTGAAAACATCGCCTCTCTACGGATTCATGTGAACAACTTCTGGGGTCGTATTCAATTTATCCAATTCTCAGTAAATCTCTTCATATTCTCAATGCCCGTTCTCTGATACTTGATATTGTGCCAAATCTAGGAAGTTCTGGCAACTCCACAAAGAATTAAGTGAATTATATCGGACATGTCATAAATATCGATAGCTCAGTTAGTTTCAATCATCCTTTCTAACAGCTGAGGATATTATAGCTGGTCGTCAGAAATGAAATATAGCTAACCCACTGTTGAGCCAATTACTTATCCTTCGCTTACGATCGTAGTCTTTCTTGTAGAATCGTAGCGATGAAAATTAGAAATTTCCATCGATTACGATGAAGGCCAGATTGAGTTGATATCTTCTACAATTTTATATGAAAGCATTATCTGGTAATAATGTTTTATTGGAGAATTTTATTATCTCTTTCTGGAAAAGTTCCACATATTGATCGTTCCATGTTGATTCAATTCCTAGATTAAAATCGAGAGAATAGTTGGAGAATGCAATGTCAGACGTATGACTGGTAAACAGCAATTTAGTTATTATGAATGCAAGGTGCGCTCATACCTACAGGGTCCGTCAATGAAATGAAAAGATTTCTTGAAAATATTTCGGTTGAATATATTTATTTCTAATAATTCCCAATAAATTAATACTAAGATAAGAGTGCAGCCAATTCAGAGAATGTGCATACTTGAACTACAACTTTTAAGACGAAAGAAATAGAGGTCGCCTTTTTTAGTGAAACTGATACAGCCATTAACTGCATTCCTCTATCTTCTTTTGTTTTCGAGTTATAGGGCAAAATTTAAATTTGGGTGATTTCAACTTTGGTCATTACTTCTTTTTTTATAGGATAATGAAATGAATTCGTTATAGAGACACTTTTATATAGCAATCTAGAGGCGTACTATGATTTTTTCAAGAGATTTTCTTGTGGAGCTATAACTATAACATAAAGTTAGGTTTTTTCTTTCATGGAAAAACCAAAAGATGCTATGGAAGATGTGGCTCTATGATGTTCTCATTTCAATCAGATTTATAATGAGATAACAGTTATGGCGTTTTCATGTTGAGATTTTCTTAAAAAGAAGAAGAATCTAAATTGGTAAAAAGTTGTTTCAAGTGAGGTTATATCTCAACGGGCTCCCAATTCTGGCTCCTCCACAACTTCGGAGAACGGCAGCTGCCGATAGAGAATGAAAGAAGGTTAGTAACCGCCTAAAAAATCTACCCATTCAGCAAAGCCTCAACCCCCCCCCTCCCTACCGCTTGAAATCCCTCCGCCCCATCTGGATGGATAAAGAAATTGAGGGAGTCTATGATATACATTCCAAATGGAATGAGGTCATCGCCGCCAACCAGGTGGTCAAAAATCTGGAACATATTATCGATCCAAGTTGTAAACCTGAGGGCATGAGCCTACCTCGATCGGTTTAGGGTGGGTCATGGAAGGTCTTGATGATATGGCTGAGTGGGGAATGGTCGACTCAGCGAAGTGCGACTGTGGCGCGCCGAGACCGATAATGGACCACATATTGAACGAACGCCCAATGCGATCCCTCTCTGGTGGTACCAATAAAATTTTCACCACTTTCCCTGAGGCGGTGGATTGGGTTGCGAGCCTAGATGTTGATGTTTGAATGTTTGTAATTGTTCTGCCATTTTCTTGATTGTGTTTGTTCTTGTGATCATGTTCGATTGTTATTTTGTTTGTTTTTTACTGTGCTTCTCATACGAAGTATATATTTCTCAACAGGTGTCATGTTTTCTGTCTCTATCAATTGGTAAATGTCTGGAAAAATTGATAGATGCTTAGATCAAATTTATTGTCAGGATGATATTTTACTGAAAATTATTATATGTAATGACTTAAGAATCGAAATATTTTTTTTCTATTTCAGTATCGTGATGAGTTCATTACATTACTAAAAATAGTGATGTTACGAAACTCATCAAAGCATTTTTTTTCAGTTATATTTGATGATATGAGTGATTGTCAGTACTGACTTCCGATTCTATAAATTTTCAAATCGAATTGAGTCAATATCAGTAATCTATCGAATTGTGTAGGTCAAATACTAGTTGCAGAAGGCAATTCCAACATTATTGCATTCGTGTTGGACTAGGAGCTCAATCTGCATTTTGTTTTAGAATATACTTTTTTTCTATTTCGGGAGTTCATTACAGTACTGAAAGTATTGTTGTAATGAACTCATTACAGCATAGTATTCAGGTAAATTTTTCGTTTTGAGTTTCGGGTTATTGAATTTTGGATAATTGGAAAATTAACGTTAATTTCTCATCACTTTGATTCCCAAACCTTCCACAAAATAAAAACATAAAATTTTTCAGAAAAACATTCTCTCTGATGAAAATGAGAGGTGCCTTCGCTCCATGATTCCATAAAATAAAGAAAAGCTACAAAACTGAAGAAAGAAACTGGTAGGGTTTCTCAAAATTTCAAGCAACATCAAGATAGCCTTCAGGCAAAAAAATAGATCTCATGAAATCTACTGGTTTGAATGTTCGGTAGATGGAAAAAATGTTAATTTCTCCTCACTCTGTTGAAATTCATCATTTTGAATTTTTTTTACCGAAGCAAATATTACACCATAATATGTATTCCTGCTAATTCAATGTACAGTTGGAAAATTTTGGCTTCGGCTCGTCCCTGAAAATAGGATAAATTTCCGAGAAGTATAAAAGTTCCATAAATTCGGGAAAAATCACAGTACACTTTCTTTTCAGTCCCAAGGGTTTGGCCCTCAAGTAGTGGGAGTCAACTGCACGCGTTTATATGGTGACAGCGCACTCCAGAGTTTTATTCAACTCAGTGCGCGAAGGATTGTCCCAAGCACAAAGTCCCCTTTCAACGCGTCCAATGAATTTTATATGACGGCTAGCACCGCAGCTCGACAAAAACTTACCGTGTCCTTGGTCCTCTCCAGACGCTGCCCGTTTTTCCACCAGGTTATGCTGGCCGGAGGTCTGGACCCCGAACTCTGACACAAGAGGTCGTATCTTCGGCCGGCTGAGAGAGGCTGGTTGGCTCCCAATATCTTGACGTCGAGCGGGCCAACTGCAATAAAAATGCCAAATTAGTTCCTTTTTCTCGTTCGCTCTAGTTGTCCGCGCTCGTTTTTGCTCTTTGTCGGCTCTGAACCTTGCCGGAATGGAGTGCACTTGTTTTTCAAGGTCGTGTCGGAGGGGGAAGCCGGGGATTTCATCTTACGTCCGCTCTGATCCCAGGATTCCGGACATGAGGAAGTTTCTGGGAAATCAATCGGCCCGTTATCACTTCAGAACTGAAGGAAATTTCAGATAGCCAACACAGTTTTCCCTTACCTTGAAAACTCGTTGCCAAATTTCCTTCACAATCGAAGGAAAATTCAGTAAAAACAAATACGAAATATTATCTGAGTATACGTATTTTTATACTCCAATTCATAGAGACATTGAAATTTCATGATTTGCGCATAAAACCAGGTCAAAATGTTATGATTCACATCACTCTCCAATCTGAAATGTTGGTTAACGCTTTGAGGACGAGCATACCGTCTATAAAAATTATTTTTGGACGTACCGTCCTCGAGTAGAGGATCACAAACAGGCCAGAACGTGTTAAACTAATGGGCCCCATCCACTATCAGTTTATCTGAAGTTAATCGTAAGGCCCACGATCTGGATCGCCCACATATTGATCAGTTAGTCTTAAGATTTCGGACTGCAGTTGGCGCGGACTGAAGGTCTGTGGGCACTCTACAGACGAGGATCGGAAGAGAGATCGCCGACCGGCCCAGATCTGTCGGACGGTGATCTCAGGTGCCCTCCGCCACACACTGTCAGTTGGACTGCAGGCTCGTGATCGTCTTATCTCCGATTCTGTTGTTCTCGTCAGTTTTTCGACAGGCCATTTTCATTCCTGCAGCGATAGTGCGAGATTGGACTGACGGGCAGAGATGGACAGTAAACCAGGTTTCATTTGCGGATTTATTGAATTTTACCGAGCCTATTCCTGTTTATGGAGAATTAACGATGACGCGTATGCAAATAAACGGCTACATGATGGAGCGTACAACGTGCTATTGGAATTTCATGAGAAGAATGTGCCATTAGCTACAGTCGATGCGCTGAAAATATTTTTTTTTTGTGATTTCCGAAAGGAACCAGAAAAAAGTAAGAAACAGTAAGTCGGGATCATCGGGAGATGACGCAGTCAACCTTTGTTCAACACTGATTGCTTAGCGTAAATGGGTGTCCACCCTACCGTTTCCTGGTGAAACCAAATCTACGAGTTTTCGGAAAGCTTCTTCACTCATTTTCAAATTAATAATCAAATTATCCATCGATAACTGAGATTGCCTCAGTTCGCGGAGCAATGTCATATTGTGTCTCTATCTTCGAAGCACTCTTCCACCTAAAACCTTCTTCGAGGGGGGATCTCCAAAAATTGAAAAAAGGTAAATAGCACAGCGTTTCGGACGGAGCATGGTGGATAGAACTGTGTGAGATAACTGAAGTTCGCCTGCAGTCCCGTTTTGCCATCGGCATTCCGCCTGAAGGCACTGGACGCATAGTGTGTATGACCATCAGGCCAGAATCTGCAGTTTTGTACGTCCGCCTGCAGGCGGTTAACTGATAGTGTATGTTGCTGTGCGATATTGGTCTTACGTTCTCCCATTGAGGCGACGGCCTACAGGCAATCGCATAGTGGGTGGGCCGCATAAGTAGCAGTCAAGTGATATACACTGTAGGCATCTAACTGTCCAAGCTCAATGCCATGTGGTAATCAAGAACCATAGATAATATTAGCTTGAGCATCTTAGCAAGTTACATTGTCGGCTGTCACTAACTTCCCCTATTTTTATCATTACCTTCTTCAGTCTCCAACAGTATTCAATTTGAAAAATATGCACAATTAGGAGCATATAGAAATATGGATTATAAAACCTCGTTTACTTTAGTTACATACAGGTTTATCGATCATGAATATACAAGCAGAAATTCGCTATTGGAAACGAAAGGGGTTGTGACATGAATTTAATGAAGTAAGATCATTTTGAAATCAATATAAGTAACAACAGAAAACTCAGTCTACAGTGAATATAGACATTATTGACTCTTGATGAAACAGAAAATCAATTTTCTGCTGTACAGTTTGTGACAGGTAGTGTCAGGAAGATTCTTAGTGCTATTTCCAAGTTTGGAAATGTATTGATGAAGTTGTTTTTTATGGTATTGTCTTTGTATTGGTAATGTCTTCAGGTTTTCGAATTGTACATACATTTTAAGATGAGAACACTCATTCACAAATTCATTGTCTACGTCATCCGAATACGTCATCTGGTATCAGACTGCGACTTTATGACATGGGTATGGTGTTTGTCTAAGGGCTGTTTTAAAATCACCCATCTATACATAGAAGCGGAGAAGAAGTTGTACAGATTTCGTGAATGTGCCATAACTTTTTCATTGACGAAAATATCTGAAAACGATTAAAACTTTCTAGAAGTGCTTTATTCCCGGAAATAAAAAAAAAATTTTTTTATATCGAATACGAACGCATTTTTATTAATTTTATTTTATGAAAAAAATTTTGAGATGAAAAAAATGTAAAATAATGTCTTATTTCCAGTGAAAAAGTGCTTGTTGAAAGTTCTTATCTTTTTCAGATATTTTCGAAAATGAAAATGAATCGAAAAAATTTCAAAATGTTATATCTTGGAAACAAATGTAGATATCGTGAAAAGGTTTTCAATATTGGAGTTTCCACGGAAATCGAGCCCAGGACTCCTTTCAACGTTTTTACCTATCTATTCTAGAAACAGAAACAGCCAAAATCATGCAATTTTGGATACCCTATACAGTGTGTATGCTTCACCAACATCTTTTAATGAGTGATAAGTGCCAACAACTGAATATATAGCACAAGAAAAGTACTGACCGATTTCGTGCAGCACGTCTCAATTCGTTTCCCCTTGTATTTTATTCCGGTCATAAATTTTCAGAAAGAAGAAAAAGGAAATAGAAAAGAGTATTGTGAATTGCTTGTTTAAATATTTTCAAATCAAACCTAGCCAAATCATTATATTAGTCAACATTAAGGTCGACAACACTACTTTTGAATTATAAATCAATTTTCGTTAATAATGCAATATCTTTGAGTTATAGAAGATCAAGTTAGTGAACTCAGTGTCATGGTCCTTATCCATTATTCTCGACCAAACTCTCCTCCAACGAGAAAAAACTCTAATTCGCATAATGTACCTAATATAACCAACCTCCAATTGTTTGAAGGAACGTTCTCCTCTCAGATCAATGAGCAATTTCATAACCAGCCGAAGTTTCCAACGTTAGACCCTCTAATTATTGCAAGAGCCCTTGCAGGCAGGTTCGCCACATTCAAAGGCGGGGATGTCAGAGGAGGTATCCCAAGGGTCGGGTCGCGGTTCATCATATCCTTGATTATGTCAGTTAGGGAAGGATCGATCAAATCCATTCAACTTTCGTCAGAGCAAACATTTATCGAGAGCTGTCGTGAATATGTTGACCTTGTGGCTGAGGAATTATTGACGTACTGATGACGACTGATAGCGCTGAGTAGAGTGCATGTTTCAACAGGTGATACAGCATTCGGGGGACATGAAAAGGGCGCGATTTGGAGAGGGAGCGATCGATTTGTAGACTGGTGGTTACAATAATAAAGGGCGATCTAATAGGATGAAACCGTTTCATGTTGGCTATCCTGATTTTTCGTGAACCATAAAGAACAAACAACAATGTAACTGACCATGAACATAATCTATTGCTTTCAGTTTTTTCAAGTGTTTCAATATTCTGTTTCCCATTGTAATAGTTATCGCTATCACCTGTGCTGTTTTGAGTTGATTTACATTTGGCATCAGTGAATTTCAGAACGTGTTTTCAAATGGTGCCCTTAGTTATTTTACTGAAGCCTATTACAAATGATCGAATAATGGAGCTGCTTTGAATTTCACTGTAATGACGAGAATTTTCTCGAGTAGGGTCTCGTGTGAAACAAGTAAAATTTAATGTACACTAGCATCACACAGTGAAATATTTCACGAGCGGAGCCTCGCGTTCAATTAAGTTTCATATATCACATAAATTAGAAATTAAGGAGTTGATTTTATTGAGAATATCTCTGAAGATAATCAGTATGTTTCTAATTTCATGAAAGAAACTATCTCAATTTTCAAATGTCTTATGTCTAATCAACACGAGAGTGATGACCAAAACAATTAGAACATTGTCAAGAAATTCTGAATAACTCGAAGTTGATTCCTTATACAGGGTGTTTCAAAAAAGGTAATAAATAGAAAACTGAAAAATAATAGGAGTTTGTTCAGTGAAAAATTTTCGTATCGCCATCCGATTTACAATTTTGGCGAAAATTCGCCAGTAAATACTGGCAGTAAATACTGCCAGTACTACGAATATGTTTTGAAAGCTGACACATTTGATGAATGTGTTTTGATTATTAATTAATCAACTGAAGAAAAGAAAAAGAGGAAGACCGCCTCTCACCTGGAGAGAAGGAGTAAATAAGCAGATGAGAGAAATAAAAAATTTTTTCTTCACGAACCAATTGACGGATTCCATTGTGTGATACATTTTCGTGTAGGGAACTAGATGCTCTACGAAAATGTCTCATACGATACTTCGATAAAACCGCTCGTTCAAAAGTCATTCGAACTTTTTCTTCAAAAATACCTTATAATATTGGTATTTTGGAAAGAAAAATTTAAATAAGTGGTTTTATCGAGATATCGTATTGAACATTTTCGTAGAGTATCTAGTTCCCTACACCAAAATGTATCATACAGTGGAATCCGTCTATTGGTCGGTGACAGAATTTTTTTTTATTGAAAAAAGAATTTTTTTCCTGTCATCAGCAGCGAAAATAGAAATACGAAAATGTATCACACAAAGAAATCCGCCTATTGGTTTGTGTTCTAGGAATTTTTCATCGAAAAAAGAAATGTTTTTCCTGCTATTACTAGGCAAAATAGGAATAATTGATGAGCGACCTCTAAATGTTATTATTTGGAGCTGATATTTTCACGAAGATAAGATAATTGGGGGGGGGGGGTTTCGTGAAAACAGAAAAATGCGATTTTTTTTTAATCAGTCTATATATATATATATATATATATATATATATATACAAAGAAGAAATAAAGTCTTTGCTGATATTGTTGAAACAGAGAATAGATTCTTAGGATAGCAGCAGATTGGATGAATTACTCTTTTTCCTTTATAGCTTAAGCTTTCGATAACTTTATTTTTATTTTCTTCAGAAGCACTACAAACATCGACAAAGTGAGATATACATGTAAAATGGAATAAATATAATAACAAACTTACTGGATTTGAGATTATAAAATTCAAAGGTTTTCGTATATCAGAATATCGATTTATATATATATTTGAAAACCATGAGAAGTTCAAACGAAAACGTTTTCGTCCGAAAATATTCGTCAATCGGTGAGATCCATCACAGAGCACTAGGTATTTCAATTCAATCATTCAATTTTACAACAAAAAGGTACACTTGATGACACTCGATACCATGCACCGTTTTCGGAATATTTTGATTTGAAAATTATGAAGCAAAAAACCGTACTGGTATAAAGTATTGATAAAGTAATTAATTATTATTAATTTCAATTATCGAGCAAGAGGGAGCACCACCCCACATTGACATAAGGTGTCATAATCGGTTGAGTAACCATTTTCCGAATCGATGGGTTGGTAGGGCTGCAAAAGCTCCGATTCATTGGCCTCCTTGGTCATGCGATTTCAATCCCTTTGATTACATAGTTAGGTCATACATAACCTGAAAAAATAATTTATGCAACCTCAAGAATTGAAGGACAGAATTCAACGTCACTTCAATGACCTCATAGCTGACTTCAAAGCGTTGAACTCATCAATGGATTTTTTAGAAAAAAGGATATATTTGTGAAAAGAGGGGACACATTGAATTTTTTTTGTTTTCAGGTTTTTTGAAATTTTCTTGTAATTTTTTGTTCAATAATACATTAATCATTTCTTTATACTAGCATCAATTAATACTTCATAAACTTTTTGGTGTGAAATTGAATGATGTTCGAGATAGCTCAGAATTTAGCTTAATAAATCTAAGGTAAGTAAGGTGAAATAATTCCTAATAGACCATGGCCATTAAGACCGGAAGACTCTCTCAATGCCAATTAATCGCAAAATTTATTCAAGGATGTTATAAAAATGATCATAAGCTAAATAAATAATATTCGATCTAAAACACTGCCCTGAGGCACACCATGTTGACATCGATCTATCGATGATTTGCTCTCTGCTCCCTGTCTGTTAGGTATATAGCATTCAAACCACAATAATGCAATTTTTCATTTTTCTGCTAATTTCCATTTTCTTGAGTTTATTCAATATGCATGATCTCGATAAGCAGTCAGAGGCTTCAATGAGGTCAAAAAAAAAAGAAAAATGCTAAGTTGTCTTGTTCCATAACGTGTATTATCAACTATGTGAACCCAAAAATAGCTGTCTGTGTACATCTTCCTCGAATATAACCATGCTTTGAGCTTGAAAAGATGTTAAAGTCATTTATAAAATTAATTAGCCTTCTACATATAACTGAACGAAATGCTCATGATACGGTAGTTCTCAGATGATTCTTCATTACTTTTCTTATTGGGTGTATTAATGCCGGCTTCAATCTTTTAGGGAATATACCAAATCTCTCCTTCAGTGAAATCAAAACGTGTCATCATCGAACGTATCGAATTCAAAGTTCACCTCCTGGGTACTTTCCAACAGCTTCGAAAGTACTAAGAGCACATTTCAAATGGATCACCTAATTTGAAAAAATCTCTCATTTCATGGGATGAGCCTTGTACACTCGGAAATAATAGCTCACGCTGAAGTCCAATGCACGGTCTCAAAGCAGTTGAGTAACAAGTAGCAAGTTGAAATATATTTAGTTTATTTTTGGTTTATTTCATCTGAAATTGAATTTATCGAGGTAGCTATGCTTCCCAAGCTTCCATGGTAAACACACAACTAGGAAAAATCTCAGGGCCTTCTTCACTTGTATGTATGAATACAAGTATACGTGTTTACTTTTCTATAACATTGAGTATATTAAAGTCCCTTGACCTCTAAGTTTTTTCGCCAAATCGTTCCGAAGGTAGAAAGAATTTGTGAGAATTAGCAATTTGCAGAGAGCATCAGAAAGGAGACTTACATGACAAACAAGGGTAGAGCCCCGATCGTGGTCCAAATGTGGCTTCAATAACCTGTCTAGAATTATGTGCGATGAAAGGCCACTCCGAACCCTCTCCGATCAATAACCTGAGTGATCCACTTCCAATTTGTCCATTATTGTTGAGGGTGACGTACTCCCTTCCTGATTTATCGACTCAGAGCAAGTCAACCGCCGATCTATACCAGATTAGATTGGGGCATGAATACAAAGAAGAGAATGGGCAAATGTGCTCTGACAAGGACGATAAAAATTGAATTAATACCGAACAAAGCGTTTGACACTTTGATAGTGTTGCGAATAGGAAGGGGGGCGTTGAACAATAGAATAATGATGATATAATAAAAATACACTCACCGATCCACTTAATAAAAGTGATATCGGTTTTTTATTGATGACTTTGGTATCCCAAGTCCGATTTTATGAATTTTTTTCACTTCTATTTGAGTTGTTGGGTGGATGTAAACTCTATCATATTTTTATGTCGAATTGAAAAATATTGAGGTATTGAGAATAATGGCTTGAGACACAAAAGGTCTCAACACATATCCAATACCCAACTTGAGACTATATGAAATCACATAAATACACTGCGCGGAAAAATTAACGGACATTCTGTTTAATGAAAGTTAACTTAACATCGACTTTATAACTTATTTTTTATGTTCTCTCGGGAAGGTTTTGATCGAAACAAGACACACGAAATGGAAGAAAAATTCAGGATTTCACCGAATCTTATGTGAAAAAAGAGAAACCCAGACGGCACCCTATATTCTCGGAATATTCCTCCAATCTGCCATTAAGCCAAAAGATATTGCAATATGCGAGGCATATGCCAGATATATATCAAATATATCTGCTCTCAAAGGAATATTCCAAATATATGCCATCCCAGATATGTCTGGTATATGCTATGGGAATATCTATATGATATGCGTTTAGAATATTATTCAATAGTATTTATTGGTATATATACATGAATCTTCATGGAATATTACAAACGTTACAAAACCCTTTTTGAACGATAATTGTGTGTAGGCACTACCACTACCTCGATTTTGCTTTTGTTCCGAACTCATCAATAATTGATGAGTTTGCTATTTTCCAGTAAACTGTTAAAGAACTACAAACTTTCTATATAGATTATATTTTCGAGGAATCGCAGTTATCATCAAGTTAATCATAGTTGGATTCAAGTTAAAAAATAACACTTTCATTCGCTTAATAATTTGATCTTATTTATTAAACTGAGTAAACAATGGAATCAATGATTTGTAATTTATTTATATGATTGATACAATGAAATGAAGGAGCAGGCAACAAATTAAACGTTTTTATTTGTGAAAAATGGACATGCTATACTATATCGTCTATCGACTGAGAGTCGAGTGACTTTTTAAATAATTGAAATGTTCGATAATAATAATAATAATAATAATAATAATAATAATAATTTATTCACCAAAAAAACTTCCTAAAATACAAACAGAAAAAAACAGAGTAATATATATATAATGTGAACAAATATATTGAATCACAGAAGCTTCAGCTCGAGGAAGCTGTCGCTTGTACGTGATTTCACATCAATAATATTCCCTGATGATGAGCGAACAGAACAAACATTTTTTTTTCTCTTCTTTTCTAAACTGAAAATTCAAAGTCCCCCAATTTCACATATTTTTATTCTTTTTTTATCGATTCATTCATTTTTCCCTTCTTTCAGTCATCCATATTCAAACTTCTGATTAATGAAGTCGTGTAGTCTTCTTCGTCCGTAGCAGAGAATCCATTTCTTGCACACTTTTCTGAACAATTTGATGAAACAGAAAAATAGGTCCATTATGATTTCGATCTTATAGGAAAGAGATCAAATATATATTTTCAATAAATGGAAAAACAATATATGATATTCGAGCAGATATGTGAAAAGGTCGTAGACAAGTTGTCAAAAATCATATATGATAATCAAATATTAGTCAGCAGAGGTGAGAGTAGCTTATTCCACTGGAGGATCGAATCACTTTTGCTCATATTTTTGTTTCCATGAAGCTGCCATGTGGTGACAGAGATGTCTGGAACTTAGAATCTTTCTAGTTCAACTTAATACTTCTTGCTTTTCATTGAACCAAATACATTGCATTTCAAACATTTCAGAGCCATTGTAGGTTGAGGAAGTTATGTGGCCACTTCGAACCATATTTTCGCCCTTTCCAGATATTTCCTTGAATTTTATCAAAATATCTGACAGAAATACCAATGACATTATTTCTTTACAGGAATAAAACTACTCTTTTATAAATAAAAAATTAACTATTTTCTGGCCCCTACCCATTCTTAACTCCTGCAATTTCGTTCCCTGAATTTACCGATAAGAATATCAAATTTCGATTTTACTGAGATTTGACTTTTTCTTATGGATGTAAACATTACGTCACGACGTTTTCAGTCAAAATATTCATATTTTTGTTTTGTGGTCTTGGATTGAGGTTATTTGTGTTCTGTGATTAGCAGTTTCAGTTTGGCGTTCCAAACTTCCAAAATGGTCGTCACGTCACGGTGGTGACATGACTTATGGAGCTCCATGAGTTGAAAGAGTCTTATTGAAAAATTATTAAATTGTGTGTGGAGTTGAAAATATGTTATTGTTTGAGTATTATGTGATAAATAGTTTGTGATGCAGCCGAGCACATGATAAAAGATAAGACAGGCAGACAAGAGCATGACTGTAGGAGCGTGAATATCAAATCAGCGTTGGTAGGTACTCTCATATATTTGGAATGCTTGAAAAAGGTTTTCGTAATATGCCAATCACTTGTCAGTGCTTTATCTTTGGTTATGTGTATTTACGTTTTTTCAGGTCAAAGAATTGAGGACTTTACAGTGAGGAAGTGATAAAAAGGATATTTCCTATATTTTAGTTGGGTTGGGAAAAAGGCAAAAACTAACTTTTCATCCCTAATAAAATTGTGCAATGTTCTCAAAGGTATAATATAAATGATTTCAGTGATCATAAAACCCATTTTATGTTTTATTAATATTTTCAGAGGTTCTTAAACAGAATGAAAATACTAAATTTGTTACTGAAAAATGGCTTCACGTTGTGCAGATAGCTTAACCAAAATTTTGCTTTCAATCCAAACGTAAAAACAACAAGAGCATGAGTGGAGGAGCTTCTTGGGTGTAGTAAGTCTCACCCAAGCTGTATATCGTAATTTTGTTCCTGCAAGCAAAAAGGCTGTACAGGTCGAAAATATTAGTGGCATCAATACGGATTTACGCCCTAAAAATCAAAAAGAGGGATCGTCTTCGAGAAGGAAGGTTGCCTCGATATAAATTGCCAACACTGCCTACTAAAATTCAAAGTAAGTTTATAAATATTAAATAATCAGAACAGATTCCACTATTACTATAGCAGTAGACAGCCTCTCATCTTGAAAATCTTAGAATAACTGGTTTTTTTCAGGGCCAAAATCAAAGAATTCCAAGGAAAAAGGCGAGGAAGACCAAAAGCTACCTGGATGAGCGGCATACAGAAGACGATGTCTGAGAGACCGGGAGAATGGGTGTTGATAGAAGGGGCTGGAGACTGGAAATTGGAAGGCCTGGGATGTTATAAACACCCCAAAGGTAAAGTGTGTCAAGTCACAATATCAAAATTAGACAAATGAAAGATTTTTCAGTTCGATAATTGTTTCAAAGAATGTGTACTGCCATTACTTGGCGTCTTCATAAACCTAGGGAGTCAAAAATGTGTTCCACTAGCTAGAATTTACTAATGTGAATCCAATATTCTAGATAGGTCGTGTCTGAAAAAATGTGACTTAACACACTTTACCTCTGAGGTGCTGATATATAGATATAAGGTTGGTTTTACAAAACTTTGTTAGTACCATTTAATTAACTGGAGCCACCACGATTCGTAGAAATTTCAAAACGAGTAATTCGATTTGTGAAACCGACCCATAATCTGATGAGTCGATTTCAAATGGCTGTTTTGGTTGGTTAACGGTTGACCGCTCGGTTCATAAATGACAACGTCAAACGAACTGCGCTTTCGAATTCTGTTCAAATTTTGGAGAAACATCTGATTTGAGACGTCACCAGAATGTCATTCGAATGCGGTTGGTCCAAAACTGACGGACCAATCTATGAACCAACCAAGAACCAGTCAATCGAAATCGCCTCTAGTTCACAAACCAAATAATTGAAGTTCACAGTTCAATATTTATATCATTTAAAATATTACCTCATTGTGTTTTCCCTATTTTTTAGTTTAATTCATCAAATGTTAATTTTTACTTATTCTTAGTATTGTTTTGTAAAATACCTAGTTGATTTATATTTATATTTTTACTTCATGTTCATTTTTATGATTTAATGTGATAATTTTGTTAATTATTGTTATTGTACAAAATATTCTTAAAACTGTAATAAATTTTTTTGAAACAATCTAATCAATGCATTATTATTTAGTACCGCTACAAAAATTAACATATATTTAAATATATACAAAGATATTACCAGCATATGGCATGGACAAATCAGGAGATAAAAAGATATTGCCAGCATATATGTAAGGGAGATATTCATTGATGAATCTGTATGGCATATGCCATGGATATATTTTTGAAGATTATGGGATATTCCTGGCAGATGTTTCATGGTGACCTTGGATATTCCTGCTATCTGCCAGGCTTATGCCCTGGGAGATTTGGAATATGTTTGGAATATCTCAATATGCCAGCGGTATATTCATTGAATATGCATGGAATATTTCTGTGCCGTCTGGGAATGAACAATTTTCAAAATACTGAAATGCTGATAAGTGATTTAATACTCGGTTAATTAACCCTTGCGTTAATTACAGCTCGGCAACGACGGTTCATACTCAAAATGAGGGATCTTAAAATGTTCTGACAGATCAGAACATTTTAAGATCAGAATCCTTCCCAGATTTCTCCGAGCTGGATTCCATAGTCATTAAAAGTAGCTGGATGATTTTCTGAACTTCTCTGACTTCTATTGAGGTTTTCACGAATCTGCTCAATCGGATTGAGATCTGGACTTCTTGCTGGACATTCCATTCGAGAGACTTCAATCACTTCAAGGTACTCCTGAACGATGCGCGCACGATGAGGTCTGGCATTATCGTCCATGTTCCATATGTACTTATCAGCATTTATATCTCCATTATCAACGACCACTAGGTCTGTGCAAGCTGTCAAAGATTTTCTACCTCACACCATAATCGATCCTCCCAGGAAACCAGTAGTACCTATTCAGGAAATTGCACTGAGCATATCTTTCATGTGGACGTCTGTATATAAGGAAACGTTGATCACAATGGTAGAGGCAGATTCTAACATTCATCTGTGAAGAGAACTCTTTCCCAATCGACCTCTTCCCAATGAATATGCTCTCTCGCAAAATTCAAACGCGCCCTTCGATGGGCTGGGGTAAGAGTTGGGCCTCTTGCCGCGGCAGGAGGCCCTAAATCATATTCTCTGAGGCGATTTCTTATTGTCTGAGTGCTTATTTGCACTCCATGAGTCTGCTCAAGCTCGTATGGAAAACTCCCAACTTTTCTGCAATTCTCGTATATGTCCACCCTTCTTCTCGCAAAACTACCGCTTGGGTACATTCCTCTTGGGTCGAATTGAGAGTTTCCCAATGGATAGAGATCGAGTATAGAAAATCAAACGGAAGAAAATCTATCGATCACTAGAATTGATCGAAAACAACTGATTTTGGAATGGGGCCAATACATTCAAAATCTGATAATATCTTTTTTTTTTATTCCTGCTGGGAAAAAAAAAACATCTGTATATATGAAAACGCTGAAAGTGGATAACACATGCATGCATAATTCTGATAAAAACAATTTTCATTGAGAACACCTTCAGTTGTAGAATAAATTCGAGATTTTCATAATTTACGTTAATTTTTTTTGCGCAATGTGTTTTCTGTCAAAAAAGTACCGTCGTAAAAAATCCACAACTCGTTTTCCAAATGCTCAATCAAAATAGTTCGAGAAGACTTCTGACAGATGAAATTTCTATAAATACTGAAAATTAAAGACCTTTCTGTTGATAATCCTTCCCGATAAACACTCATAGTCGAAATATTCAATAACAACCCGATACACACTGTTCTTGCAGCTGCAACACTCATTTTCGCATTATGTATTGATTGAAGAACCGAACACGCCGAAGGAACATAAACTGTACACGCTTCTAAGTGAAATTTCTGATGCGAACCACTTGCAACTGCAAGATAGTAACGTTGTAACACTTCGTTTGCGACCCTCCGATGGCATTCGGGCAACGTCGCATTTTCAGGAAACCTTCTGGCCTGTTGAATATCCTAGGTCGCGTTCTCATAAATGAACATACTGAAGAAAAGGGATACCTCACGTTTTTCCAAAATATTGTCGATTTTGACTGATCTTCAATAAATTCATCAACCCTGAGTTTATTTTGCTTGTCAGTCGGTGTAATTGAAAACGGTAACTTCTCAGGTGAATTTATTCTAAGCAAATAAAGCAGTGAAGCACCAAACATCATGAGGCAAAGTCGTTAATCTAATAATTGGGACGGTGAATTGCGGTACGCTCAGGTGAGTCAAACGCTTTATCGCAATAACGGTACATAATAGATGCTAATTGTGGTTTAATATGGGATGCCGTAGTTCAAAGTCGTAGGGAATGGTCCATTTTCGAATATCCCGAATTATTCTGGTGATATATTGCAAAATATAGTGTCAGTTTTAATGGACATTGTTCTCAACGGTGGGGGAGGTCCCATAAAGTATACTCCGTAAAACGGTCCAGGAAAATGGATAGCGTTTTGCAGTGTTAAGTCAGGTAGCAGGTGATCCCTTGAAATTATCATCGTTATCAAGTTGGCCGAATAAATATTGGAGGCCTTGACAAATGAAAGTATCACTACACATTATTTGAAAGTTGAATTGGAACAAGAGTTCTGCGGCTCATTTAGGTTCTCCTTGACAAAGGCGTTAATCGTAACTGAAGACGTTCCTACAGTTTACTTCATGATTTAGATTTTCACCAGCTCATATTTAGATTGAAATGGAAATTCAAGAAATATATTACACTTGACTTGAGTAAAGAGGAGAGACGTGGAGGTATTTTGGGCGTTCTTTTCATCCCAGGAATGGGTTCTCTAACTCTGATGGATGAAATTTCAGGTTCCACTTTCCGGAAGAAGTGAATCGATTTTTATTTGACTTCAATGAAAGGAGATGGTTATCAATGATTCGTCAGTATTTTTTTTCTATTTGTGTTACCTCAGAACATTTGATCCGATTTTGATGATCCCTTTTTTCTGAAATCTAGTGCTTGCAGTTTGTTTCCTTTTGAATTTGGTTCAGACAGTGGCAAATGTGCACTATGTTATTTTATAGAAAAATCGAGACAAAATTGCACACTCAAATGTTTTTCTCTATTTCAGTATCGTAATGAGTTCATGACAGTACTACAAGTAGTGCCGTATCTTTTCAACAGAGCTGAATCGGAATAAATAGTGAATACAAAATGTGTTTCTTCTCTTAACTTAATAATTTTGAGTTAAAATACAAGTAAATGTCAAAGACTCCCACTATACAGGTGATCCCCTCTCTGGGATAGATAGAAAACTGAACAATAATATAATACTTCATATGTTATTTCTTCATAATTTTCAAATCAAAATATTCCGAAAAGGGTACACAGTTCAAGTTAATAAATCTAATAGTAGGAAACTTATGTTCAATACTTTTTGGTACGAAACATAAAAACTAATATATTGGATGTATCAGCTTCAGAAACATATTAGAATGAAAATTTTATTACAATGTTGCCAATAGTTTGGTCAAAATCATAAAAAAAAATGAGTATAATTTTTTTTTCAATGCCCCTTATTTTGATTACGGATGGCCTTACAAAAATAATTTACTGAACAAGCTCCAATTAATTTTCAGTTCTCCATCTTTCTCAGAGACGAGATCACCTTTTTTCGAATAGGTGAGGAAATCTATCAGTTGGGAGGCAGCAAAAAAGTTCTGTCTAGTGAACGTTTTCGCGTTTCCGCCAAGCGTTACCATTGCTGGGTTTTCTTTGAAAACGCCTCGAAATGCGAACGGCCGACCAACATCAATCGGAGCTGAATGGACTCTTCATTGCCGCAATTGAATTTCTTCGATTTATTCGCAGAAACATGTCAAAAATGCTTGATGGAAAATTCAGCATTCGGAACTGTGGCCTGCAGACAAATTTTGGCCGTTTATTGGATCGACTGATTTTCTTCATCCCGCAAATTTGATCGACATGTTTTTTCGACACAATTCTAGAGATTATTTACACACATTCCTTATTCGAAACGGATAAAATTGTCCTGTACAATATGTATTGCGCCAAACGGTGTCGTCTGGAAGCTGTTATATTTTTGAATGTTGGCAAAGAAGTGTTTAGAATCATTTCCTATCGCAGAAACTGAAGATCTACCAGAGTAATAGGAACAATTGTGGCAATTGGCAATTAGATAAGCTAGCTGACCCGTCGAACTTTGTTTCGCCTTAGTGATGAATGAAGTTGTACTAACCATTGTTTTTTTAATAAGGAAATATATTGGGTGAAAAACAAAAAATTATAAAAGTACAAAATATACAAAAAATTCAAGTATATTGAAATAAATATGTACAGGGTAATTGTTTATATTTCACCCAATAGCTGTCTCAGTTATTATTGGTTGTACAAAAACGTTTGAAGAGGCAAATTCAAAAATTCATATTTTCTATGGGAATTCAGAATTCAGTACTAAAAAATTCATAAAGGCATCGAAAACCTGAGAGTTTGTAATGAACTATTGTACAGTAGAATCCTTTTATTATGACGCCGGCTATACTGACCAATCGCTTATAATGACGCAAATGCAGTGTTTAGTTTGGTTTCATTCAAAACTCCATACAATAGGGTCCGGATTTAATGACTTCGCTTATAATTACGTGTCGCTTACAATGACATGCTTTCAGTTACAACAGCATGATTTTTCGAAAATTTTTCTGGTTATAGTGACCGCTCGATCGTTTTCTCAAGCCACTCTACCCTTTTTAAAGTGATGAGGTTTTATACGATACGAGACATACGAGTGCCGACATGCTTTTTAGTATAATCCAGATCATTGAGGAGATTATTGATGTTTTGTGGATAAAATGACATCCATTGAAGCCCTTTCTAAGTTGTACAATGGTGTGAGAAGCTATTCTTTCGATTCGAAAAAAACCAAACGCAAACTGAAATTTCAGATTATTTTTCTAAAAAATTAAAAAGTTCTTTATATTTAGTTTTTTTTTTGTAAGAGAAGCTATTTTTTATTCTTTCAATGAAGCAAAATCTGAATTTGTGGTTCTCTTCTTAAACTGAATCCGAGAAAAATTCCATCAATTTTGCTGAAATTCTGCTTTATGTGACTTCCGGTTATTATGACGTATTTTTCATTTCCCCTCGAGGGGAGTTTTTCAAATCGGTAGAGCTCATTCTTGTGATTTGAAATATACAGGGTGTTTCCTAAACATGCAGCAAAAATTCAGGGAGCTGTTACTTGGACTATTCTAAGAATATTTTGTCCTTTGATGTTTTTGGAAAAACCTCTTTGTTTCGAAGATACAGGGCGAACAATATTTTTCATATTTTTAAAATTGATAATAGTATAAATAAAAGTGCGTACCGCACTGTGTTTACTAAGTAGGTACAATTTATTTTTAAATGTGTTTGACAACTATAAAAAACGGCCAGTTTTTTGACAAAATCATTAGTTTATACCACTCCAGTAGAAAATGTGGAAGACTTGCGAAATCGGATCATTGCTGGGTGTAACTTAATAAGAAATGATCCTGGTGTTTTTGAAAGGGTTCGGCAGTCAATGAGGAGAAGATTGGATGCTTGTATGCTGGCTGGAGGTGGTCATTTTCAACAGTTTTTGTAGGTTAAGTTAAATTTTCATGTAATTTTTCATAATAAAATGTTATTATCTAAAATTTTGTTTGCCCTGTATCTTCGAAACAAAGAGGTTTTTCAAAAATCATCAAAGGACAAAATATTCTTAGAATAGTCCTGAATTTTTGCCGCATGTTAAGGAAACACCCTGTATAAACTTTATTGAGGTTAATTCTGGCAGTTTTTGAAAAATATAGATAGTTTCTTCTAAATCTATTTGTGGAATGCCTCACGAAAACGATGCGATATTTATTTAAATATTATTTATATATGAACTGAAAGTTGAATCAAGTGCTCTAATGACCCTTATATACGTCTACGCACAGTCGATATCCTTTAATTCATTTTTTGAGGACCATTTATGGAAAATATTGAGGATATCAATTATTTCTTCCTCTATTGAGATTAATTAATTCCTTTAATATTTTGCGGAAGGGCCATATACACTTTATTTTTCGAATATCCTCATGAAAAAGTATCCAAGGAGGTTAAGTGTAGGGACTATCAGGAGGCCATGAATAGGACATCGATATAAAGAAACCACAGCCTTACAAGGCTGCATGCAGATTAAGACGAAAGAACCTATATTTTTCAAACATTGCCAAAATTACAGAAGAAACAGCTCTACCGATAAGAAAAATGAAATACAGGCTGAACCATTTAAAAAACAATAGTTAACAATAAATTTTCAGATTTTCGATGCCTTTATGAATTTCTTGGTACTGAATTCTGAATGCCCATGAAAATACTTCAAATTTATCCATTCAAAAGTTTTTATACGACCAATATTAACTGAGATAGCTTTCGAGTGAAATACAAACAATCACCCTGTACATACTTATTTCAATGCAATTAAATTTCTTGTTTATTTTGTATGTTTGTAGTTTCTTGTATTTCACCTAATATATTTCCTTCTTGAAAAAACCAATGGTTACTAACAATTTGATTCATCTCTAAGGTGAAACAAAGTTCGCCATTCTTCAAACATTTATTTTTGCTCTACGCGCACAGAAAAAAAAATTGAGCTAGACCGATGCAGAGCCTGCATAGCCTGTTTGTTTATTCATGTCTAATTTGTTTTTCACCACCCTCGGAAATGACCATTTGTCATCGAAATATCCCATTTTGAATGCAAAAGAACCCTTTTTCACTCAACTGCCGATATCTCCGGAAGATCATCAAACCGAGAGCCGGTTTCTTTTTCTGCAGTAATCTTCCTACAAAAACCGTTCATGCCACGAACTGTATCTTCGTCAATATTGAAAGAAAGAGATAATTCAACAGCCTCTTGTACCCATAATGTTTCCCTAAATCGGTAGATCGATTGGTGAAGCGGTTTTCCTGGACCACTCGATTGAAATTTTGAAAGAATTAAGGATTGAAGGTTTTTGTTCCTTAAACTTTGCTGATCTTTTCGGAAATTATTAATTAAATTTTTTCAGTTATTAGTTGATTCTGAATTTTGGGAAGAAAAAAAATTTGTAAACATTTTTTTTCTTTTCCAAAAAAAAATATGGATAGTTATTTTTATTTATTCATTTTTTTTATTCTGGCGTTTTCGCCTGCTTGGTCATTTTGCCGCTTCTCCTGTGTGTCCCTTAATTTTAGGTATTTTATCGTCGCATCGCGCGGCTTTTGCTATCGTGAGGGATCCCTTGTTGTTCTTTCATAAGTTTCAGGTGTTCACATGTGAAAAGATGGTGGGTTCTCAATGTGGTGTTGCAATGTTTGCAATTCGGTGGTGACGTTCTATTGAATAAGTGAGAGTGCGTTACATTTGTATGACCTAGTCGTAGGTGGCACAGAACAGTTTGTTCACGTTTACTATGTTTTGGGTAAGCCTATTTTTCCACCGTGAGTTGGATTTCCTGAAGTTGTCCATATGTAAAGTTTGAATGGAAACCTATTTTCTCGTTTTCTTACGACTAAAATTTTATTGATTGGTTTACCGCCGGCATCAGCGTTACACAAAGCATCACACGGTCGGATTAACGCTTATTTTGTGCTCAAGTACGTGTGTTCATGATTCTTCAGAAATTAGACCCTGTGGTTCGTCAGCTCTACAGTATTCGACCACCCAAATCTTATTGGTTAAAGAGTGTACTTATTATTGTTGTGTGAGGTATTTTTAGCAGAAATGAAAGCTTGTGGTTCGTCAGCTCAACAGTATTTTATGAGAATGGAAAAATTCACTCACTGGTTTTTTCGATTGAAAAAAAAACAGTGAAATTTTGTTCTGGAAATATCGGAAAAAAGTGAAAATTTCGATTATTTTCTCGATATTGCCAGAACATAATTCACCCGTTTTTTTTTCAATTTTTTTATAATCTCCAGAACATTCAAAATTGAGTAAAAAGTAAAAAAAACAATAATTGGTTCTCTAAAAGAAGAGATAAACATTAAGGAACGAAAACCTTGTTCCCCTAATTTTTTCCAAATTTCAATCGGTCCAGGAAAACCGCTGAATCGATCGATCTATCGATTTAGGGTCTTTGTGGTACATAAGGCTATAAAATTGTCTCATAACCTTAGCTTTCTACCCAATATTGACGAAGATATAGTCCGTTAACCAACAAATGGCAGAATGGCATTTTTTACATTACCGTTACAGTTACCAGTGAAAAAAAATTCTTTTGATCAAACGTAAAATATTTTCGTGGAAAATTTTCTGCAGAAAAAAAAACCGGCTCTCGGTTTGTTAGGCCTCTAGTGGTTCCGAAGATATCGGCACTTGAGTGAAGAAGGGCCCTTTTACATCCAAAATTGGATATCTAGAAGACAAAAGGTCATTTCCGAAGGTATAGAAAAATAAATTAAAGCTGAATGAACACGTTATGCAGCCTTCGCATCAGTCTAGCTCAAAAAATTTCTACATGCGCGTAGAACAAAAATGAAAATTTGAAAAAAATAAGAAAAAATTTTATCGTGCTTTATCCGAGGATTGCTTGGCTGCCGGTACTCTGAAAAATTGTTAACTAATAAACTCAGAAACTAGAGTTTTCAAGCTCCAAAAGTTGAATTCTTTTATTTCTCATACCACCTTTTTTCTCTGAGATACAACCTATTGAAAAACACCGAAAAATTTGGAAAAATTCTGTTGCGAGAAGTATATGTTCTTTATAGAGTATAGATAAGTTAATTCCAATAGTTCCTAATGAAAACTGTAACTGTTTACTGTTGATCAAATCTATTCCAACTTACAATTCATGTCTACGTGTAGTGTGGCAGCTAATGGCGGAGTTCTTTTGTTGTTCGATGCTCTGCACGTCAGTTCTGAGTGAACATCTCTCCTACCAAGACCAGTTACCCTAAGTTCACTCCGGACATAAGAGGAACCTCCTGATGGAACAGCCACACTCTGGTTGCTCACGATGACCTCATTTCTCGACCAAGTCACAACAGGAGGTGGTTTGGCTGTAAAAAAAGTTTTCATCAAAATCGAATAATTTTCATGGGGAAATTTGAAAATAGCCGTGTACATGAATTCCCATAGTGACGAACTTTAAAAAAACCGCCGGGGAGGAATTAAAATGGTCCGTACATTCACAAACTTCTGTAAGAAAAATATCATAAAATAATAAATATCGGGAAAATCTTGATAGACATCAGTGTGATCATCTTCATGTTATCCGTCGATGGGCTCGGATTAACAGATTCTTCCCAAAACGACTCGCAATTCTTAATCTGAAATGAAAAAAAAAAACAAAAGCAGAAAAGAAACCGATTATTCAGAATAAATCAAATGCATTTTACAAATGCATTTGCTACTTCGAAAAACATCAACATTAAGATTTCTTGGCCAAATAATGTTCGGAGGTTTATAAATATTTATGACAGAAATGTCACAAAATTTGGAAGAAATGAAAAATAGAACTCGTTCAATTTCCCCTTTCCGAATCTGTTTGAAATTATGAACTGATAATTTTTCAACAAAACAAGCTGAACTTGTAAAAAATCAATTAAAACATAACTTTCAACTGGCTTCCTTCACGAGAATTTTTTTCTGTTGCCGTGTGGGTTTCTTGCAGAAGAATCACTTCGATACCATGTTCATTAGCTAATTTAGAGACGTAATCACACTTGTCCTTCGAAATTCCTTCGATATTCAAATTCATAATCCACAAATTCTAGCTCTCTGGTCGTGAGGGTTTCTCAAACCGGATACGACCTCCCAGGTGATGATTTTTCGGCACTTCAGATGCTTGAAGGCTGCTACAGGACCCCAATGAAAGGCAATCATCTCCCATAGATAAACCAAACATGTTATAACACAAGGAAACAGAATATTCTTCAGGACCAAAAGCTAAGACATATTCCGAGAATTGTCATTCTGACAATGCAGAAACATTTCAAAATATAAGAATGGCAACTCTTGAGAAAAAATCATAAAGACCATCTGTATGGATAATTTTAAGATCTTCAACTCATAAAACTTATATTTCGAGAAATAACTGTAAAAAAAAATTTTGACTTTTGACCACGAACAATTTTTGTTCTCTCGCTGTTTTGTAACAACCCATATTAACACTGCTCTGACGAAAGTTACACCATGTCGCTTTATAGCTAATACATCAACTCCACTATTTGCTAATAAATTTGCTGACGTTCTTCTGAAAGAGTGTCCAGTATACATTTTGAAGCTCTCAAACTTGAGGAATTTCGCAATTCTACTTACAATTGGCAAAATCGTATTGTTTCTCCAACCAGACATTTTTGTAATATTTTCAGGTACAAAGGCTATCAATTTCCTTACCGAACAAAAATTTGCCCGTTGCTTATCAACACTTTCAATCCTAGGATAAAAAACGGTTGTTTTAATCCTAGGTCTAAAAGTAATTATATTCGAGCTTTCTGATTGACATTTGAAAAAAAAAACATTGTCTCTTACAAACTTAGTAAAACAAACTAACTGGGCAACTATATATAGGTTTCTATTTGTTATAGTGATATTGAATGTACAATCAAACAATTATTGTCAAAATTCAAAGCATCACTGAAATTATAACTAACAATTTTCGAAAAATTCGAAAGATCATCATTAATGTTAGAACAACTCAAAATTGTCTCCGTAACTCTCTGGCAGTATTCTCTTTGTTGATACGTGATTCTTCAATATATCCTTCTGCTACCGTACTCGATTTCCTCCACCGTCACCATCAATAAGAAGTATAGCAGATATTCTTCTTCACGAATGTCCAGTATACTCTTTCCAATTTCCTAAGTTGAAAAATTTTGCAACTTCTTGCGCTTGCGGCTCGGCACTAATTTTGTGAATACCAACAACCACTCTTTGACACTTCCCATTAACATTCAAAAATAAACGACGTTCCTGTATATTTGATGACCGTAGTGCAACATATTTTGGAAAGAAATGCAAATAATTATCGCCTATGATGGTAAACAAACGAGGTTTCTTGTTTTTCGTCTTCAATGTCATTAATTTTCAAATAAACAAGTTCGTCACAACGCATAGCACCTCCAATTTCTAATATTAAAACAACCATTATCATCAAATATATGTCATATGCAGGATCCACTTCCTCCTTTGTAAAAACCCTAGACTTTTTAGATAAATATCTATCACTTCGCCTCTTGAACAATGCTCGTAATTTTGGATATTTACTAATATCCACATTTTCGATATCCAGTGTGGATCGCAACATTGAAAACAGTGACTAAAGAGTGGATGGCTTGACGGACTTCGTTCAATTTGAGAAATACACCATAAAAACAATCTCCGCATAGTTTTGCACATTTTTTTCACACCAATCCATGGTGATATGCAAGTTCATGAGCTTGGCGAGATTTGGGTGCCAAAATATTTCGATATACTGCTACGGCACGATTTGCTATCGCTGTTATGATTAATAGGTGTTCAAATTTATTACCAAATTATCAACGATTTTTGAATAAAACTAGTTGACTTGGTTGGAGAAAAAATAGTATAAATCATATGGACTAGTGCCTATTTTTACTCGCAATTTTGCATTCGCTCGGTTGCGCTGCGCTCTGCCTCGCAACGGCAAATATTGCTCGTAAAAAAAATATGCACTTTTCATCCTTTTAATATAATATATTATTTTCCGACAAGCTGCTTCAGGCAGTTTTCATTTTGATATCACATAAAGAAGCGTAGATCAAAAGTCGTCATATATGGGATCCTATATATCAATTATTAATAACATTTTGAATTATTTCGAAATGACAAATCTGAGTTTCGTCACCTTCGAGCACCTTTACGACCTTCATTAATGGAGTTTCAAACATCATTCTTGTTGAACACATTCGTTTTTTTTCAATTTTTCTCTTCAAAAACGCTCAAAAATTTGGATACTTTGGAATATATTTTCTTTATCAAAAGGGTGGACTTCAACATCGAATATTCACATGTTAAGCTTGATGGGGACTTCAATGAAGCACTTTTTTCGTGGAAATACGCCGAAAATATTGTTTGGGGACTATTCTTTCATCTAAATTGACTATAGAGCATGCTCTCGAACAAAAAAGTTGTTTAATCGATATCGCATCGTGCAGGGTTTCTGATTCTTCCACTGCTCCACTTCGAATTTACTACTATAGAAACTCCTATGTTTCCGAGTATATTTTCCACATATATCCATACGATTTGAAAATTTCTCGATGTTCGAGCGAAGTATTCATACGATCTCCTACCGTTTTTTGCAATTTCATGGGAACCTCTCTCATGGATATTTGTGAAAAAACTCCTTTATTCATATCTCTACGTGACCGACCGTTTTGAGACCTCCGAAACGAAAACGCCGGCCAATTTTTTGCGAATTTTTTTAATATCGCGGTTGTAACCACGTCTCTCTGAACATTGAACAAAGGGCCCATGTTAATTCCAACAGGAAATACTAATCCGTTTTAGGTCGTCGAAAGAGCCGACATATGAACATTTTATTGGATTACAGCGTTCTCGACGAGCACCTAATTCGATATAAAAAAAAAACTGGAACTCCGAAACGGCCGTAAACCTATTGTTCGAGCTGATGCAGTTCTTTTATTATGCGGAACCTAATGAAAGTCGAATTAAATGAGGCGGCCGGGTAATTTATATGCGTCGTGCCCGACTGTGCTGAGGTGCTGGCACCAAGATTTCTTATCGAGGACTCTGAGGTTTTCTACCTCTTTTTTATAGTCCAGTAAACGAAGGTCTGAAATCACTTTTTTGCGGAAAGAGCTGCATTTTTGATATAATGATTGTCACTAGCGTAGGAACTCATGGTCAAAAATGCAGGTTCCCAAATTTTCAGGAACCTTGGAAAATTCGTGAAAATGTCGAAAAAGTTACGTTTTCTCGGAAACTAGAAGGTTTATCGAAAAAAGTTTCAAACAAAAGTTGTAGAGCGGAAAATTCTAGTTAACATTATGGCTTTGCGCATTCTCGTGGTGTCAATATTGACTAATTAGAGGTGCATTTATGTAATGGCGTTCTCAGTTGCTAACTTCATTACGTTCGGATAGCCGAAGACCGAGCCGAAGACGCTCCAAGAGAGCTTGTGGTTTTGCCGAGGGTTTTATTATTCCCTTTTATGATGTATATGTTTATGAACTACAGGGCGAAATGCCAGCACCCTTACCCAATGCTATGCGAGTTCAAGAATGAAGACAGGTTTCGTTAAGTAGCATTTTCTTTCAAATCTGCCCGAAAACTACACTTATATTTGTTTCTCTTGTGATTTTACACCTGATTTTTTTTTTTAAACGGGTGTTACCGGGTAATTAGATGTTAGCATTCCATGCAAGAATATAAAATTTCATCGAGATATCTGTCATTTGGGATTTTAGATAATAAAGAAAATGAAAGAAAAATTGTTGATGGCACACCCTCAAGAATTTTTCAGAAATATGATGCACAATGTACAAAACTCATACAATCACGGAAGTTCAATCTAATTTTTTTTTGAAATATAGATAAAAGTGAGTCCAAGAAGCTCATGATTTCACTAAGCTTAATACTGTAATAAGAAAAATAGTAATTTTTGGAAAAATTCAAAAGGAATATTCTGCTCTAAACAGAGCAGTTTTTGTCTGAAAGTTCTGCATTCAACGGATTGATTAAAAAAAGGTCAGATAATGATTCCGATGTGAGAAGATCGCTAATTTTGTAGAAATTTGAGTTGTTCAACCCCTTGATGAAGTAATGTATTTTTATATTTGAAGTAATTCAATCTCCTCCTAAATATATCGAAAATGTCATTATTCATATAGCAGTGAATGAAGATTAACATTCTACATTACTACAGAAAATATGCTACTCAACGTTACCTAAATTGAATGTGATATACCTATTGTGATATATACCTTATCCTTTCTTCAATATTGGCGGAAAAGCTTAGTTCATGAAAAAATTTTATAGCCTGATGTTCTCCGAAGTCCTCCCTAAATCGGCAGATAGATCGGTTCAGCGGTTTTCTTGAACCGATTGATTGAAATTTTGAAAAAATGAAGGGATCAAGATTTTTGTCAATTTTTCCAAATGTTTCATCAAAAGGTCCAAGAAAACCGCTGAACCGGTCGATTTGGGGCGAAATTTTTTTATAACCTGAGCTTTGCCCCAATATTGAAGATGATACAGTCCATTAACCAGAAAATGACAAAATGATATTTGTGCGCTATTTTTTCAAGATTATGTGATAGGTGAAAAAAATTTTTTTTTATTGAACCAAACAGATTTTCGTAGAAAATTTTCTGTAGAACAAGAGATAGCCTTTCGACTCGCTAGGCGACCAGTTAATCTGGAGATATCGGTGAAAAAGGACCCTTTTACACTCAAAACAGAATATTTCGAAAGTTGTAAAAAGCAAATTAGATCTGAATGATTAGGTTATACGACATTTTCATCGGTCTAGCAAGAAAAATAAAAATTGGAAAACATTTCAAAATTTTTTCTTCGTGCTTTATCCTATGATTGCATGACCACCGGTACTCTGAAAAATTATTGTTAATCAATAATTTCTGAAACTAGAGTTACAGTCTGTTGAAAAAAAAATTTGAAAATTCTTCCTGTTATCTTAATTGTTTCGCGAACGGTACTATCAATAGAAACTTCCTAAATTTGTGGTAAGCAAATACCTTTCAAGCTCAAAAAACCGTAAGTCTCTAGTTATTCGTTCTCAATGATTTTTACCCCTCCCACGAAAAAAAAAGCTATATCCGCCCTTGAGTCAGTACAATATTTTTTGACTAAATAAGAGATCGAACTGAGTTCCATTCTGCGGACCTACACAACCAAAAGACGAATGGGGAATAATCCGAAAAAAATAATCTTCGATTAGCTATTATGATGTTCAAAGTTCGAAATATGTAGATTATACCAATTTAAGAAACATTTCTGAAAACCGCTTAATGTGTTTTGACAAAATATTTTCAAGTATGACAAAAAACAACCATTCTCGTTCATTTACTCTTCGAAGAACTTTTTGAAAGCCAGAAAAGTTCTGATTATTGTTCAGTTAGTTCATCAAAGTTTTTTGATCGATTTCGATAGAAAAACTAGTCGTTCGTCGAATGTTAGCTGTTGTTATTTAATGGTCAAACCAATAATTATTCGAGGTGGGAACAATCGATCTCTGGACCATCCTTATGGAAGTTCTGAGTTTCTTTCGACGAGTTGTTCGAAATATTACAATGATTGCAAAAGCGAATCTATAATCGCTATGCTTAGTTTCATACTTTCATACTACAGTTCCAATGGGGAGTCGTTCTTCAATTTAGAGGAAAAATCAAGCATGTCTCTCACTCATTTCACATTTCCAATTAAATTAATTTAACTTTCAACAGTAGTTCTGAGTAGCATTCGATTAGGAAGCTCTACAAAATTTTGAATCAACTCTGATCGAAGAGAGAGGTCTGGTTTGCATTTCGCAAACTTCAACCTTTCGTTAAAAAAATACAGATAAATCAGATTTAGCCAAATTCAATGCACACAATACAAAACGCGAAATGCTGAAATGCATCTAAAAATGATTATTTCTTCCAACATATTCTCTTGCACTCGAAATAATTTGAGAGATGGCCGGGATAAGAAGAGCCTTGTTATTTTCGTTTACAAACATGAACGTAATAAAATGAGAATGGTAAAACTACCTGCTTCCTTTCCGCTTCTTCGGCAAATCGAACGTAATGAAGTTAGCAACTGAGAATGCCAATACAGAAATCCGTCTCTAAATAGTCAATATAAACACCACGAGAATGCGAAAAGCCATCATGTCAACTAAAATTTTCCGCTCTACAACTTTTGTTTGAAACTTTTTTCGATAAACCTTCTAGTTTTCGAGAAAACGTAATTTTTTCTATATTTTCACGAATTTTCCAAGGTTCCTGAAAATTTGGGAACCTGCATTTTTGACCATAAGTTCCTACTGTAGTGACAATCATTATATCCAAAATGCAGCTCTTTCCGCAAAAAAGTGATTTCAGACCTTCGTTTACTGGACTATTACGGGTATTTCGGAGTTCACGCCTCTCGCTTGAAAGCAAATTGATTGATACTGGTGGTGGGTGGTGGCTGGTCAGTGAAGCCAGTAAAGATCTACACCATTTCCAGTTGTTATTCGGAAATTGGCAATTGACATTCAGAAAACATCCCTTGTATTTCAGATTAGTCAACTGTACTTCAGAAATCATCAAATGTATTTCAGATTATTAATTCGTATTTCTGAAATAATCAATTGTATTTCAGGAAAAATGTAATTCAGTAAACACAATCAATTGAATTGAGATATGTTCAACTACATTTCAGAAATGGCAATTTCAATATGCACTTTGATATCAGATTGGATTTCAGGAAATATCAATTGTAGGTGATTCGGAAATGAAACAATGGTATTGAATGAACGTATATTAGTTTTCTCCAATACCCAATGGTGGTATACTGTTTGGAATTCTGAAGTTTTTTTTCACGTAAGTTTTTTTTTCGACTATAAAATTTCTATTGGACTGAGGATGGGAGAATAAGGGCTCATCTGCATCAGTGCTGCTACTGTTTCGGCGATTATTTTGTACAATATCGAATGGCATGCAGCAGTATCACAAACAATCGCTCAATCTGATAACTGGTTCCTCATATCTTGCCACTGTTGCAACAATCCCTCAACCCATTGAATGAACCTCGTTGTCTCTAGGTGCTTCAAGTTGATGACTCACTGGTGGAATTTCGATATGAAAATATTTTGGGAATTTTGTGCCTATTTATGCCGTGTTTAACGAATTATGTGCCCATTCAGTTTTCGAGATATTTCGAAATTTCAATATGAGTCACCAACTTGACGTTGTGACTCATATGTGGAATTTTGATATGGATATATTTTAGGAATTTTGTGCCCATTTTGTGCCAATTTGTGCCGTATGTTACGAATTTCGAGATATTTCGAGTTTTCACTATGAGTCACCAACTTAACGCTGTGACTCATATATGGAATTTTGGAAATTTTCCTATTTCGATGAATTGTGTCTATTTTGTGCCAATTTGTGCCGTATATTATGAATTTTGTGCCCATTCAGTTTTCGTAAGTTCTTTATCGTAAATTTTTTTGAGAGCTGAGAAACCATAGAATGAAGAATGTCAAACATTGGTTTTTGTGAAGTATCAAAGCTTGAATCACCGAGATTCAAATCCCAGTTAGGATTTAAACGAACAGTTCTTCCGCATTCAGAAGTTTTCAGTAATTTGCACTTCCCTTGTAGAATATTAAGATATAACATATTTTATTAATATCTATACCACTACAGCCATATTTCAATTCATTCACGTCTGGAAAAAACAGTTCTGACAATGAAAAAATTAAAATTGAACCCAGGACCTAGGAATATTTTGAAATCTGATAACTTAAAACCCCAATTTTCATTCACATTCAAGTGTTGTGAGTGGAAAAAAAAATTTATATTTCAGGAATAACTATAGAAAATAATATGAATGAAAAACTAAAATTTTTTTCTTGCACTTTCCGAAATGAAAAAGCCATTTTTTGGCATTTTCTCTGAGATGGCAACACTGGCCATGCTTAATCCAACAGAAAAACACACCCACAGAGGACCAATAGCTACCCGTCTTTTGCCAAACAGGTGCGTCGTTGAGGACTTGCCGGAGAAGATCTTATTTCATATTGAATATGAAGAAAATTTGAAACGTCGAATATTCGAAACTTGGTTTTCTGTACCTCAACCGAATATTATGACATCAGACTGATATTTTTTATGTAAATCATTGAGAAATACAAATAAACGTTCGTAAATGATTTCCTAAATGAGTATTTATCTATCTTCCAAAAAATGTTAGAAAAACTAGGAATATTCCGAAAACTGAAGGAGCGCACAATTCGTAACATAAAAAAACTTATCAAATTTCCAAATTAGTGACAAACAGTGATAACTCGAAATATCTCGAAAACTGAATGGGCCCAAAATTCGTAACCTACGGTACAAATTGACACAAAATATATAGAATTTATCGAAAAAAAAATTTCCAAAATTCCATATGTGAGTCACCAACTTGACGCTTGATTCATAGCGAAAACTCGAAATATCTCGAAAACTGAATGGGCACAAAATTCGTAACCTACGGCACAAATTGGCACAAAATACACCAACTTGACGCTTAACTCATAGTGAAAACTCGAAATATCTCGAAAACTGAATGGACACCAAATTCGTAACTTACGGCACAAATTGGCACAAAATAGATACATTTTATCAAAAAAAAAATATTTCTGAAATTACATATGTGAGTCACCAACTTGAACTTTGACTCGGTGAAAACTCGAAATATTTCGAAAACTGAATGGGCACAAAATTTGTATCTTACGGCATAAAATGGCACAAAATGATCACAATTTATCGAAAATAGAAAATTTCCAAAATTCCATATATGAGTCACAGCATCAAGTTGGTGACGTCACAATGAAAACTCGAAATATCACGAAAACTGGATGGGCACAAAATTCAAAACTTACGGCACAAAATAGACAGAATTTATTTAAAAAAAGAAAATTTCCAAAATTTCATATGTGAGTAACCAACTTGACGCTTGACTCAAAGAAAACTCGAACTATCTCGAAAACTGATTGGGCACAAAGTTCGAAATATACTGCACAAATTGGCACAAAATAGACACAATTCATCGAAAAAAGAAAATTTGCAAAATTCCATGTATGAGTCACAGCGTCAAGTTGTTTACTCATAGTGAAAACTCGAAATATCTAGAAAACTGAATGGGCACAAAATTCGTAACATACGGCACGAATTGGTACAAAAAGAGCACAAAATTCCTAAAATATTTCCATATCAAAATGTCACAGCGTCGAGTTGGTTACTCATATTGAAATTTCGAAAAATCTCGAAAACTCAATGGGCACAAAAATCGTAACATACGGCACAAGTTGGCACAAAATGAGCACAAAATTGCTAAAATATTTTCATATCAAAATTCCACTAGTGGGTCACCAACTTGACGCACCTGTTGTCTCGCCATGGCAGAAACACCAGCAGCAGACACTGTTGTCAATTGCATATCCAATTAAATATGTGATCAATTTGACTAATTTCCATTTGGTGTTGTGTGCTTCCTGAAGCTACGATGTAAGGTAAGGAATCGATTGGGAAATTTCAACATATTTTTACTAAAATCCAGTGTTGATGAAAAAACAGCCAGCACTAAGAGATTTCCTCAGATCAAATTGTTTCATTCATACATGGAAACATACCCGATTGAATATGATGATATACGATTGAAGATATGGAAATTATATCGAATATGAGTAATATATGTCTCAAAATACGACTTAAATTCAAATAATATTCGAACTTTCTGAATTAAAAATTAAGATTTCTGAAATACAATTGACTAATCTGAATTACATTTGATGTTCTCTGATATTCAATTGACTAATCTGAAATTCAATTGACCTCTTCTGAAATACCGTTGACGGTTTCTGAACTACATTTGGGAATGGTGAAGGGAATCAGCGAAAATTCTTAATTGTGTCAATTAACAAAAGTTATGATTCAATTTATCATTCCACATATGTCCGTTTTAAAAAATCTAAAAAGTTAGGTATTGGTTATACAGGAATATGATTTCACTTTGCATATGCCTATCTCGAACTAAAAGAAAACGAAAGAAACACCAATCGATAAAAAAAAACCAAATTGTTATATTCCTCAATCGAGCATAAATCCAAGAAATGATTCATTTATTAAAGTATTACAATAATAATTAAGACTTCCAAATTGTGAGACAATTTAAAACTACCTCATTTCATTCATCATTCACAATATTAACATTAATGGTGCAGCCAGTGCACGAACTCATCTTTATTCCTGATTCAGATAACTCAAAGTCAGCTCGTGATATTGTAGTTTTTGGGAGTTGGATAACTATCCATTTTTGATTTGCAAGCAACTGCCGCAGAGGTGACAGCACTTGATCCTGAAATTTCATTGTGTAAAATTTCATTTGATATTTTAATTTTATTGTTGATAGAATTTTCCACGTATCCTTTGGCCACCGTCGAAGATTTCCATCCTCCATGTCTCTTCAAAATACATATATCGTTCTACGTATTAGCAAGGAGTGTGACTGATGTTCTCCGAAAACAATGGCCCGTGTAGACATCAGGATTTGGTAAAATACTATTTATTCCAACAACTTGGTTAAAACAGCTCTTATATTGATACTTCAAAAACAATCGGCGACTGGTATCATTACTTGGACGAAAAGCCGCATATTTTCGGTGAATGTTAATATAATCTAAATTTGAAACTGTGAAAATTTGTTGTGTATTCGTTTTTGTATCGGATACTTTAACAATCAAAATAGAATTTTCATCTTGTATGTCATCGACCGTGATTTCAGTGAGTTCCTCATGGCGGCAAGCACCCGAAATATCCAGTATTAAAACAACCCAAAATTAAATCAGTAATTTAAAAATACATAAAACAATCACAAAAAATCTTCTAACTTAATCAACAAGAAGGTTTCATCATCTGCTTCGCTTATGAATGGTTCAACTTCCTCTCTAGTCGATACCTTAGATTTCTTAGGATGGCTTCCAACTGACAATTTTTTCAAATATCGAACCAACTTGGTAAATTTCTTAAAAAACATGTATCTTTATTTATTCATTATTCATCAGATGGATATTAACTGGACAGTCTAAAATAATGTTCAGTTTGAAGAGGGCACTTGACTGGCATGGAATGAATTCATATAAAAATAATTGTGACCGTTATCTGCGGCATTCATTCCTCGGATTGTGAGTGAGATAGATATTGCTAACAAAATAAGCAGTTATATAACACGTGAATGAGTTAGTACATCAAATTCATTTATACAACAAACAAAAAAGAAACAATAATTTTGCATAATTCAGTTTACTGGTTGTTTCAGGAAAGAAATGGGTATCAAAAACTTGAATTTTGAATGAAGTTTTATGTTCTAGTCGTGAATGAAGTATAGTATTCAACTTGCGGTAATGGTCATATCTCGCTTCATCTCGGTCGGTTGCAACATATTATACCGCTCGTTAAATATTACATTTTTTTCTACGTGATATTGAAAACCCATGTCAGCGGTGGATCATTTCAGAACAGTTCATGCACAAATTAGTTTTCTGTATGCTACAGCCACTGCACATCAGGTTTGACTGAAATGTAACCGCCAAAACTAATTTGAGTAGCTTGATTATCGCTGTAAATGCGTTCGACACTATCATCGACATGGATAGGTAGGTACAGAAGGAAATTAATATATGTGTGCACTGTAGATGATTAGCCGGAAACATATTTATATGCATTACACTAAATTACTAGTAAATTAATACATCACTGAAAACGTACTGTGTGATGTTCTGATTCCACATGATGACGGAATGAAATCAGAATCCAATAAATTGTTGTATCTGCAATTCCACCTTGTTTGAAAAATATACGATTTTGTAACTAGATTCTCATATTGGGAAACCATACATTGACTGCGAATGAGAATGGCACAATGTTCAAACTGATCGAAATATCATCCAATAATTTCGTTTTGTACCAGCAGAAAAATAATTAACAAAGCGGGCTTCCCTGCGTGTTCTTTCTGTTCCCATGTTAGAACCACCAGCTTCTAGTTGATAATTGGAAAAAATATAAACGGGGTCAAGCATTATTTTAATAATGAACATTGATAAAAATGAAGAAATAAAAAACAGGAAAAGGCTGAATATATTAATCTGTAACATGAACTAGCAATTAGGAAAATCACAAAACTGAAAATCAACATGAACTCAAAATGTGATAATAATCTTAGACATAACTGTACATATTTCAAAATAGAAAATTATAGAAGAAAAATTAATATAAAGGGACTTTTACATTATTTGCCTTAAATCAGGCAGTGTTGCCAAACTTTAATCATCGTATGAAGTTCGACCACAAATTATACGTACATATCGAAGTCACACAAGTCAGAGTGACAATGAAACAGTTTCGTAAATAAATACTAAATATTTACTTTTTGTGCTTTAAAATCAGGCTACACCAGAAAACACTCAACAATACTGTTTCGTAAATCTATTTAGAGTTGATATACAGGGTTATTCACGAATATGGCTTTATAAAATATATTCCGGAAAGACACAAGATTCGGGATTAGAATTCTTAAGGTGTGCTGCAAGTAAAAAGACGATTTTTCGTTTATGTTTTGAAGGTTCTAGGACCTACGGTTTTTCCGGAAGTGACATCAACTTCCGTTTTTCTTACTGAACGACCCATTTTTTATTGCATAAATAGATTATCCATTGAATTCGGAGTCTTTTTGATTCCAAAAGTTTGAATTTTCCCGATAAAATTCTCTTTAAGAGAGGTAATACGAAAAACAATATCAAAATTGGACTCTGTTGATATACAGATAACTTCGAGGTTTTTTCATTCAAAATTCTCATTTCTGAGAATCTCCGAGAAGAAAGGCTGATGCTTCTTTCCGATACCTAGATTATCAGGATAGGATACAAGAGGTCACCAATTCTTTGTCAAAGTTAAAAGTGACGAAACATCAAAAAATCGTTTCTTCCAACTGTAACCCAATTTTTTTCGAAGCATATTCGAAATTTTCTTCAAAAAATAATAGGATAATAGGAGCATGCGTCCTGAATATCCCGAAAAAAATATTAATTTTGGGATGGAAGTCTTAGGCGTATGCTCTTATTATTTTTTGACGAAGATTTCGAAAATGCTTTGAAAAATGGGGTTTCAATATGAAAAAAACGATTTTTTGATGTTTCGTCACTTCTAACTTTGTCAAAGGATTTGTGACAGATTAAATTATTTTATGCCACTGGGAAAATTGACACGAAAAAAATTCACTGCCTCCTGAACTAACTGTCTCGATCTCTTCAGTCACCTGGTTTCAGGCGGTTGGATAAAAGAAGCAGCGGAGGAAAATTACTTTTCGAAATTCACGAACAGAAATATTCAGATCCGAATATTATTCCACATTTATCAAATTGATTGATGTTTCTGCATGAGAGACATATTGCGATGGATTACGAAATGTTTTCCCATATTCAAACCCATACGCTCTATACTGATGTATCAAATTCAGAGGATTTGATTTCCCGGATCGAATTATGATCCGTTCTAAACGTATCTCTGAGGAACTTTATATTTCGAATCGTTTCCAGGAAGGCATTACGACGTTTGTATCGTGATACTTGATATGGCCTAGATTGTATCAGCAGAGAAATTAGACGTCGCACTTGATGTGATTACGGAATAAACACATGATACAAAGAAAAAGAAATACATGATATGATCTTCCGTAGTTGTAGAGGAGCCAAGCCGGGATATCTGGATTTACTCAGGCGCGACGGATTAATATACAGAGGGATTCCTTGTACCCTGTTGAGGCCCTCCACCTAATATGACGGTCATATATATGGCCGCCTGTCCAGGATCAGAAATTGATCATCGGACATTCTCAAGCACGTCAGATTAAGGTAGAGTGAGTCGATAACATGTTGACAAGTGTAGATACCACTAATCTGACAAGACAACGATTTCAAAGGAAATAATTTAAGGATGACGAAAAACATTATTTGGCGAAACCAAACAGAATGTGTGTGCAAACAAACAACGGACTTCAGAGGAATCAAAGCATAATATCCGCACCAAAACAACAGCTATCTCGCCAGGGATGCGTAGACGCATGATGGCAAATTTCCGGGTTCGATTAGAAAAGTGCCAGCAGCGCTAGGGTCAACATTTGGACCACTTAATCTTTGCCATTAAATTTTTCGAAACCTTGTCTTAATTTTAATTCAGACAAACTTTCCTTCTGATTTGTTTATTTAAGCTTTTATCTCAGGTTTTAAGGGCGGCAACCGACGAAAATACCTAACACAGCCTAAAGGGGCATTCACAATCAACCGCGCGAAAGTTATTATTATTATTTATTTGGGATAAGAAAGGAGGCACTTAGCCTATAAACTTTCAAACAATATAAAAAATCAAAGAGAATACATGTGTGATACAGACTAGAAAAAGAAAAATTACATAAACCTCAAGAATACCCATCAAAAGAACGTGAAAAAATCAACAGACAACAGACACTGTAGTTATTATCAGAACAAATAACAGTCTTTTCGCTACATCACACTCAGAAATATCTGTCCAAACGATTTTTGAAGGTATTTACCGACGGTGCACCAACTACCTCAGCAGGAAGGGAGTTCCACGTATTAAAAACACGGTTACACAAAAAATCTTGTCTTGCATTAGACCGGAACACTTCACGCTTCAATCTGTACTGATGGCCACGCAGGTTGTTAGTGTTCATAGAAAACATATCGCGAAGATCACTACCGAATAGGTCATGTATCACTCGAAACGTGACAATTAAGTCTCCACGTTCACGACGCTTCATAAACGGAGTTAGGCCAAAAATGCGTAGTCTATCATCATAGGATGGACGTCGGTAGCCATAAGGTATTCTTGTGGCTCTGCGCCGAAGTTGGCACGCAATTTATAATAAACTACGATAACCGTTATAACCAAATTCAAAACTGGAATGGCAGTTAAACATATGACCAGAAATGGTATCTCAATAATGACTTTCAGTTGCCAAAGTCTACACAGTCACAATTATGATTTACAAGATTCAGTTACGAGACACACCGATGTGTTACTTCCTACCGAAACATGCATGACGCGTGATAATCCGATTGAAAAACCTAATTTCAATTGTATTGTTCAATTCAAACGAGATACTGTTCCTAAAGGTGGGGTAGCTATTTACCGAAATAGTAATAATGTTACTAATATTATGAATCCGAATATTGAAATAAATATTGGAGATATTTGTTAATGCTCATACAAACTTAAGACTGGCCGACACATAATCATGGTAGCAATTTACATTCCTCCTAATCCAAAATGAGACAAGGTAAAGCATTTTATACATCGCACTTTACTGGAGTACTTGTTACAACTGGTAATAAATTTCCACTTATTTTGAGTGGCGATTTCAACATTAACTTCGCTGATAAAAAAGCAGAGCAGTTGACAACTTTTCTCTCGTAAAAATTGAATTTAAAAATGAATAATAATCCACAAGAATCCACAACGAAATATGGGACAACTATTGACGCGGTATTTTCCAGATATTTAGAAGACATTAAGTCTCAAACTTATGTTTTTTATTTCAGTACCCATAAACGTATAGTTTCAATCATGGAGGTAGAAGAAGGGGAGGTAGCATATCCTATGTTTCCCTTGCTATGAAAGTGTCACCAAAAATCCGCCATGTTGCGGAGCCAAATTTGTGGCGGGAATTTTGTATATTTGAATTTTTACAATTCGAAGTTTGTTCGATTCTCTTTCAATGACCAAAAGATGAATAAATAATGATCGAAACAAATCAAGGAGTCAAAATATCATAAACAATTGCTTCTAATTAATGGGTGAGTTGAATTACGTACGGAATGAATAATTTGTTCCTGTTACTAATACATTCTATTTTTTTCAATTAAGGTACATAAAAATTCAGATAATATGCAATGAAACAAATAGGTAAATTATCTCGTGTACCCCTATCAATTAAAATTGTATGCAACAATAATTAAACCATGTATTTACAAACGTCAAAAATTTAGCTTTCACCATTAATTGGCGAGTAAGATCAGCATATGCTGTACAAGAAACCATTTCTTATATGTTTTTCCACTACATACAACTGCCAAAACCAACGAACGAATAATAAATAAGGCCAAAATTGCAGAACCTACAGTTTAAAATACCTCGAGGTCGGCCATCTTGGGGTGCCAAATCCGGATTCGTTTTGGTGACACTTTTCAAACGTTATGCTCCCTCCACTTTCTTTACCTCCATGGTTTCAATGATAAACATTCCTGAATAACTTACATGTATTGTAAGGTCAATAAAAAATAATATTTTAAATCAACAATATTATCTTCTTATTTATGAAATGATGCTATGCAATAGCTTTACCGCGGCAGTCCTCGAGTGCCACACGTGTTTTTTTATTGAGTATACAAATACCCCATATCCAGTTTTGAACACCCTTTAAATGCTCGTGATATGCTAGGTAGGTATCGGTTATTCTTGATTTTTATTAAAAGAAGTCAACATTTGCAATACTAAATACAAAAAACCGAATTCTTGGACAACGAACATTATTCAATTCGCATGTAAATGCTGTTAAATGATGCTCGTTGAATAATTATCTAGTGAATTATTGGCCACTAATTCTGGAACACCCTGTATGTATCGCCAAAAAATCCACAGTATCCAATTTCTTTTTGTCATTTGCTTTTCTCGTTACCAGCAAAGCGATCGCTCAAAAACATTAAACTTGCGTCAATGCTGGAAGGCGGATTCCCGATTTTTCTTCGAGCCACTTTCGAACAAGGCCTATCTCAACTTCATATCTCCCAACCAGAATAATATATTGGGCAATATACTGTCAGAAAGTTTCTGGCATTTGCACGTCACGTCTCTTGCCCCGGGAAAGTTTAATGGCCTTCTCCCTTGATGATTATTAATTTTCTAATTAAATCGTATTTTCGGGAAATGAGGTACCTGGCATCATTTTCTCGGCAGCGTAGTCTATGGGGTAGAAATTGAGGAAACTAAAACCCTTTGAAGGGGTGTCTGCCTTTCAGAAAGGCTACAGAAGGCAAGGGTGAATAATAAGGTGTTCTATTTCTTGGAATATGTGACATATTTCGCAATTCAAGAAAACTGCTCTCTCTGAGCTTTTTTTGTGGCAAGACTCCAAATTGAGGATTATTTTCAATCTATTTTATGATAGTTGTCGTGAATAGATATAACCTACTGCATTTTCACCATTCGAACAAAATAGTGTATTATATTATAAGAATTAAAATTGCATCTTTTTTTTACGAGCAATATTTGCAGTGCGAGGCGGAGCGCAGCGCTGTCGAGCGAATGCAAAATTGCGAGTAAAAATAGGCAATTTTGGTACCTATGATATATACTATTTTTTTTTCAACCAAGTCAATTAGTTTTATTCAAAAATCGTTAATAATTTGGTAATAAATTCAAGCACCTATTGATTATGACAGCGATAGCAAGTCGGTATTGTTGCGAAATCTGGTATTGTTGGCAAATACTCAAACAATTTTTGTAGTGGTTTACGCTGCTTTCAAAATGAATCCCGAACACGATGAAAATATACCTGCGGATATATTGGAAAGTGCCGAAGCAATTTGCCACCCAAATCTCACCCAAACTTGCATATAAGCGATTCATGGATTGGTGTGAAGAGAAAAATGTGCAAAACTATGCTAAGAGTGTTCTTATAGTGTATTTCCCAAATTAAACGAAGACCAACAAGACATCCACTCTCACAATTCAATGTTGCGATCCACACTCAAGCAATTCGTAAATGCATTGAGAGTATGCCTCGTCGTATGGTTAAAGTGATGAGAAAGCGCTATTAATTTTCAGATGTTTGTTTATGTTAACTTGTCAATACGATATTGTAATGTTTTAAATTAATATAAAAATTTAAAAAATGCAACACTTTCTTGGAAAATAATTAACCACAGGATTTTTAGAAATGAAGGGTTCAAAACAAGGTTTTGTTTCACCCTGTATAACGGATGAACTACAGGTAATAGAGAGTTATCGAAACGCAAATAGAGGCCTAACTTAAATAAAGTTCTCCTTATTTTGACATTTACTCATGCGCATTCGCAAAAGATTTTAAGGCGACCTGTAATAAAATACGTGCCTCCTGTACTTAACTTAAATAAAGGACACCCGTACTTAAATAAAAGATCCCTTATTTTGACAGTTCTCGCAATCTTCCAGGTTAAACAGCTTCTCACAACTGTCAAAATAAAGGAAATGTCATAATAAAGTTGTCAAGATACAAATCGTTGCGATAGCTCAAATATTCGACCAACGTTAAGGGATCTTTTATTACAGGATCCTTTAATAAAGTCAGGCCTGTATTTGTGTTTCGATAACTCTCTATTTTCGCAAAGTAAATGCTAGGTTAATATAACAGAACCCGATACTATACCTGGTAAAATTTTCAACAAAATCGGAGAACCACGTAAAAAGAACAGGGTGTTGAATTTGACAAAAATTTTGCCTGCCCGGAATTTATTGACAGGAAGTATATTTGTGCCCAGTTGAGGAAAAATTTCGTAAATTTGAGTGCAAAGGGTGAACCCAAATTTTCCCATTTCGTTGTATTTTTCGCCGATGTTTCAATGAAGCGATCAAAATATGTTTGCGTCTACTGCCTATCGAAATCATAGTCCAGTAAACGAAGGTCTGAAATCACTTTTTTGCGGAAAGAGCTGCATTTTTGATATAATGATTGTCACTAGCGTAGGAACTCATGGTCAAAAATGCAGGTTCCCAAATTTTCAGGAACCTTGGAAAATTCGTGAAAATGTCGAAAAAGTTACGTTTTCTCGGAAACTAGAAGGTTTATCGAAAAAAGTTTCAAACAAAAGTTGTAGAGCGGAAAATTCTAGTTAACATTATGGCTTTGCGCATTCTCGTGGTGTCAATATTGACTAATTAGAGGTGCATTTATGTAATGGCGTTCTCAGTTGCTAACTTCATTACGTTCGGATAGCCGAAGACCGAGCCGAAGACGCTCCAAGAGAGCTTGTGGTTTTGCCGAGGGTTTTATTATTCCCTTTTATGATGTATATGTTTATGAACTACAGGGCGAAATGCCAGCACCCTTACCCAATGCTATGCGAGTTCAAGAATGAAGACAGGTTTCGTTAAGTAGCATTTTCTTTCAAATCTGCCCGAAAACTACACTTATATTTGTTTCTCTTGTGATTTTACACCTGATTTTTTTTTTAAACGGGTGTTACCGGGTAATTAGATGTTAGCATTCCATGCAAGAATATAAAATTTCATCGAGATATCTGTCATTTGGGATTTTAGATAATAAAGAAAATGAAAGAAAAATTGTTGATGGCACACCCTCAAGAATTTTTCAGAAATATGATGCACAATGTACAAAACTCATACAATCACGGAAGTTCAATCTAATTTTTTTTTGAAATATAGATAAAAGTGAGTCCAAGAAGCTCATGATTTCACTAAGCTTAATACTGTAATAAGAAAAATAGTAATTTTTGGAAAAATTCAAAAGGAATATTCTGCTCTAAACAGAGCAGTTTTTGTCTGAAAGTTCTGCATTCAACGGATTGATTAAAAAAAGGTCAGATAATGATTCCGATGTGAGAAGATCGCTAATTTTGTAGAAATTTGAGTTGTTCAACCCCTTGATGAAGTAATGTATTTTTATATTTGAAGTAATTCAATCTCCTCCTAAATATATCGAAAATGTCATTATTCATATAGCAGTGAATGAAGATTAACATTCTACATTACTACAGAAAATATGCTACTCAACGTTACCTAAATTGAATGTGATATACCTATTGTGATATATACCTTATCCTTTCTTCAATATTGGCGGAAAAGCTTAGTTCATGAAAAAATTTTATAGCCTGATGTTCTCCGAAGTCCTCCCTAAATCGGCAGATAGATCGGTTCAGCGGTTTTCTTGAACCGATTGATTGAAATTTTGAAAAAATGAAGGGATCAAGATTTTTGTCAATTTTTCCAAATGTTTCATCAAAAGGTCCAAGAAAACCGCTGAACCGGTCGATTTGGGGCGAAATTTTTTTATAACCTGAGCTTTGCCCCAATATTGAAGATGATACAGTCCATTAACCAGAAAATGACAAAATGATATTTGTGCGCTATTTTTTCAAGATTATGTGATAGGTGAAAAAAATTTTTTTTTATTGAACCAAACAGATTTTCGTAGAAAATTTTCTGTAGAACAAGAGATAGCCTTTCGACTCGCTAGGCGACCAGTTAATCTGGAGATATCGGTGAAAAAGGACCCTTTTACACTCAAAACAGAATATTTCGAAAGTTGTAAAAAGCAAATTAGATCTGAATGATTAGGTTATACGACATTTTCATCGGTCTAGCAAGAAAAATAAAAATTGGAAAACATTTCAAAATTTTTTCTTCGTGCTTTATCCTATGATTGCATGACCACCGGTACTCTGAAAAATTATTGTTAATCAATAATTTCTGAAACTAGAGTTACAGTCTGTTGAAAAAAAAATTTGAAAATTCTTCCTGTTATCTTAATTGTTTCGCGAACGGTACTATCAATAGAAACTTCCTAAATTTGTGGTAAGCAAATACCTTTCAAGCTCAAAAAACCGTAAGTCTCTAGTTATTCGTTCTCAATGATTTTTACCCCTCCCACGAAAAAAAAAGCTATATCCGCCCTTGAGTCAGTACAATATTTTTTGACTAAATAAGAGATCGAACTGAGTTCCATTCTGCGGACCTACACAACCAAAAGACGAATGGGGAATAATCCGAAAAAAATAATCTTCGATTAGCTATTATGATGTTCAAAGTTCGAAATATGTAGATTATACCAATTTAAGAAACATTTCTGAAAACCGCTTAATGTGTTTTGACAAAATATTTTCAAGTATGACAAAAAACAACCATTCTCGTTCATTTACTCTTCGAAGAACTTTTTGAAAGCCAGAAAAGTTCTGATTATTGTTCAGTTAGTTCATCAAAGTTTTTTGATCGATTTCGATAGAAAAACTAGTCGTTCGTCGAATGTTAGCTGTTGTTATTTAATGGTCAAACCAATAATTATTCGAGGTGGGAACAATCGATCTCTGGACCATCCTTATGGAAGTTCTGAGTTTCTTTCGACGAGTTGTTCGAAATATTACAATGATTGCAAAAGCGAATCTATAATCGCTATGCTTAGTTTCATACTTTCATACTACAGTTCCAATGGGGAGTCGTTCTTCAATTTAGAGGAAAAATCAAGCATGTCTCTCACTCATTTCACATTTCCAATTAAATTAATTTAACTTTCAACAGTAGTTCTGAGTAGCATTCGATTAGGAAGCTCTACAAAATTTTGAATCAACTCTGATCGAAGAGAGAGGTCTGGTTTGCATTTCGCAAACTTCAACCTTTCGTTAAAAAAATACAGATAAATCAGATTTAGCCAAATTCAATGCACACAATACAAAACGCGAAATGCTGAAATGCATCTAAAAATGATTATTTCTTCCAACATATTCTCTTGCACTCGAAATAATTTGAGAGATGGCCGGGATAAGAAGAGCCTTGTTATTTTCGTTTACAAACATGAACGTAATAAAATGAGAATGGTAAAACTACCTGCTTCCTTTCCGCTTCTTCGGCAAATCGAACGTAATGAAGTTAGCAACTGAGAATGCCAATACAGAAATCCGTCTCTAAATAGTCAATATAAACACCACGAGAATGCGAAAAGCCATCATGTCAACTAAAATTTTCCGCTCTACAACTTTTGTTTGAAACTTTTTTCGATAAACCTTCTAGTTTTCGAGAAAACGTAATTTTTTCTATATTTTCACGAATTTTCCAAGGTTCCTGAAAATTTGGGAACCTGCATTTTTGACCATAAGTTCCTACTGTAGTGACAATCATTATATCCAAAATTTATTTATTTATTTATTTATTTATCATTAATACATCCAGCAGGCTAATAGCCCATTGATAGGTGTACAAAATACAATTAGTGACATGAAGAGAAATAAAAAATAAAGGAAACAAATGTTAATTTCGGATGGAGCTGAGTATTGTCCTGTTAAACTGCTGAAAATTAAGGAAAAATATATCAACATTGGGAACACTATTTACACTTCTAGACATATTTGCAATTGGCGAATGGAAATGGTGCATCGTATTAGGAACTGGTACATGAAAAGTTTCTACAAATCTGGAGGATATACGAGGTACATTAAACAGTATCTGAGATAACAGACTTGAAGAGTCTAACTGACCATGAACAATTTTGTAAACAAAACACATATCTCTACTTTCTCTATGTTTCCTGAGTGACATCATATCAAATTCACTCAGTAATGCATCATAACTATAACCTCGCACTGGATAAATCCCATATCTCCTGAAATAAGCATATTTAAGAAACTTTTTTTGAACATTTTCAAGAGCTGTTATATATTTCACATGAGATGGGTTCCAAACAACGCTGCAATATACTAGTTTACTTCTAACTAACGCCAAATAAACACTTCTCAATGATCCAAATGACTTAAATTCCTTACAATTTCTAATCAGAAATCCCAAGCTCCTCACTGAAACCGAAATAATATGCTCCATATGAAGCCGAAATGTTAGTTTTGCATCAAAAATGACTCCCAAATCCTTTGACTCGGCAACCCTTGACAGAGTCCCGCCAGCAAGCTCATAATGGAAGGTGAAAGGAACCGCATTACGGGTATATGTCATTACTTTGCATTTACCCACATTCAGATACAATCTGTTACGCGAACACCAGCTACCCAAGGTATTCAAATCCTCCTGTAGAGCAATACAATCCGCTTCATTCTTAATTTCCCTATAGATTTTCATATCATCAGCAAACAGTAATTTATGAGAGGAAATGTTGTCGGCTATATCATTGATGAATAGAAGAAACAGTAGAGGGCCAAGATTTGACCCCTGGGGGACACCGGATGATGCTATGAAGCAGGAAGACTTGATTCCGTCACATTCCATATACATGCGTCTGTCAGTTAAATAAGATCTAAGCAGCAAAACCATGTCACATGATAAGCCAAAACACGACAACTTCTCCAACAGTCGATGATGTGACACGCGATCAAACGCCTTACTGAAGTCAGTATAAATGACGTCTACTTGGTTCCTCTTGTCAAGGGAGCTAGACACATGTTGAGTAAAAATACACAAGTTCGTTGCAGTATTACGTGCCCTAACGAATCCATGTTGATAGTTGGAAAGCAAAGCGTTCACATGACCATATATCAAATCCGAAAGAATGATCTCGAATATTTTAGAGAAAACCGAAATTAATGCAATTGGTCTATAATTCTCAACCTGTACGATCTTTCCGGACTTGAATACAGGACACAATTTTGATAGTTTCCACGCCTCAGGAAAACGGTGGTTTTTTAAAATACAATTATAAATAATCTGCAAGGGTTCGAAGATAACATCAATTTGCGATTTTACAATTTGAGCTGGAATGCCATCAGGTCCACATGATAACTTATTTTTCAGCTTCTTGATAGCACCAATGACTTGTTCCGAAGTAACATTCGTTAAATTAAAGCAGGGATAGTATGAAACACTTGGTTCATATCCAACATCATTCAGCAATTCATCATCATTACTATAAACACTACTGAAATGTGCCGCAAAGGCTGTCACAATTGATTCCGACGTGGAGCATGGTTGCCTATTATAAGTCATTTGTCCCGGAAGGCGAGACTTATTCTTTTTTGAATTTAAATAATTCCAAAAACCGCGAGGATTACTCGTCAACATGCTTTCAGATCGCTCTATGTACGATGCATAATCAGCCGTTATTCCGCGCTTAACCAATTTCCTAAAATGTTTCATACGTTCTGAATAAAATAGGTATTTACTTTTTTTATACATTTTCAAATAATGATTTTTAGTTCTAATTCTGCGAATCAGACCACTGCTATACCAAGTTGGAAATGAAAGAGATTTATACCCCGCCAGTGGCGTACACTTCGAAACTACATCATGAAAAATGTTAGCGAACACCTCACACATAGAGTCAACGTCATTATAATGCGAAAGTTTCTCGGTCCAGTCCACATCACCAAGCATACAAGTAAATCTTTGAATGTCAACTTTTTTGAAGTCGTACCTTCTTACTGATGAAACAAATTTGTATTTGCTCGCTGTATCAGCTGACACTTCCACTAGGAGACCCGGGTGGTGAGGATCAATGGGCACAAACGGATCATCATCGGGTTTCACTACACATTCATAATCGGTGGAACACATAATTAAGTCTAATAACCTATTATTGGCATTGCAAATTGAGTTTCGTTGTTCTAGATCACCAAAGCTCAAAAAATTGACAAAACGTTGAGTGAGCTTAGTATGCCTACTGCAACCGTAGTATTCTTGTAGTTCAGGGATGTTGAAATCTCCAATAATGATAGATTGTTCCACTGAGACAAAATCCTCCATGAATGTGAAAAATTCGTCGTACTCTTCATATGCTGCTTTTGGCGGAATGTATACCGCAATAATATACAGTGCTTCATGGTGGTTTATTGTTACTTTAATACAGAGGAAGTCTATTTTCTCAACAGGACAGTGCAGATCACACCCCTCAGAATCATATACCACACCATTTACAGCAATCAGTACTCCGCCCCCTCGAGTTTTACGATCCTTTCGGTAGGTTACGAAATTAACAGGAAAAAGTTCTCCATCACCAACACCCTCATGCAACCAAGTCTCTGTAAGAACGATTATATTGTGGTCACTTCCCAGAACATTTTTATAAAAGAGATGCGTTTTTGAATTCAATCCCCTACAATTTTGGTAAGCAATTAAGTGTTTATTGTTCTCTTGGGAGGACCGGCCGGATGCACGAATTAGTTTTTTTTTGTGATGAACGGAAAGCCATTCTTATATTTTATAATCAGGTTTTGTTCACCAGAATCATGTCTCTCTTTAAGTTCCCTTCGCAATCTCAACAAATGTTCCCTCTGCATAATTGTCATATCAGGTTTTATATAAACATCTTTGAATTTCTCAATAGTTCGTATTTTTTTATTGTTCTTAATAAATACCGAGTGGTTACAACTATCAGGCATAATGATTTTGATTGGACGACATTTTCCAGGAGAAGGTCGTCCCAAGCGATGCATTTTCGATCCAGAAATATCAAACCCTGGTACTACTATTCTTAGAACATCTTCCACAACAGCCTCCTGATCATCAGCATCCTCCGGAATACCAAAAACCAACAGGTTATTTTCACGTTGTTTAATCTCAGCAATTTCCGAAATTATCTGCATGGGACTTTGGGACGCCACTGTTGAGTCACCACATTTTGCATTCAACAAATCGACCTTATCGTTAAGGTTCTTCAGATCGTTTTTGTGCGATTCTTTTAAATCACGAACATGAGACTCCAACTTATCGACTTTTTTTTCGTACGAAGCCAGCTGTTGTTTTAAATTCTTCACGATTTCATTCGATATAATTTCCGTTATTGTTTTAAGGAATCCTGGTTCCCTGAATAATTGCTTCACCACCACATCAGCGGCATTTTTGAGTTCACTTAATTGTTCACGCGTTAATGGCATCATGAATATCAAGTCTAAATCAGAAAATTCGCAATCAAACGCCTCTCAAATAAGGATCTATCACAGCTCCACCAAACACGTCTTATCACACCGGGATTTAACAATAATGCAGCTCTTTCCGCAAAAAAGTGATTTCAGACCTTCGTTTACTGGACTATCAGAGGCAAACTGAAGTACCTACTCGTACCTAGCACCTAGTAATCCGGATTTTTGCAGTCGCCCGTCTGAAGAGAGCTTCCGGGTGTCGCCCAGACGAGCGATTACACAGATGGACAAAAACCCTGACCGTGTGAAACCGCTTTTACACTATCATGCATTCGCGCGCAATTGTCATGGGACGTTCCAGTCGCGCAGGAAAGATCGTTAACGTGAAGGTACCTAATGGGAAATGTCAGAGAATGGTTGTTTGTTCTCACAAAATTAGTGCAGTGCCGCAAGAAAGTGCAAAAGTTGTGAAGTTCGAAAATTGGAAGGAGTATACTGGACAGCAAAATAAGGGAGATCATGAAGGTGGAGCACCTAATAGTGGAAGTGGACGACTTTATACACAACAACTGAGATGATATGGCCATGTTCAAAGGATGCCTCAGCAACGATTGCCAAACAGACACTGACGTGGACCCCGCATGGAGGAAGAAAGAGATGAAGACACCGTCTCACCTGGAGAGAAGGAGTAAATAAGCAGATGAGAGAAAGAGAACTGGAAGATCTTTGGATGAATCGCAAGGAGTGAAAACTGGGTATCGGAGGACGTAGGAGAACGTTTTAAACCGATGGATATGTGTACCAAGTTCGACGGCCTATTAGGCGCTTCTGGAGAACTAGACTCATTTGAAATCTGAAAATTGAGATTGAGGAGTCTTTTGTTATATTTATTTTGTGTGCATAGCACTTCCACACTACCAAAATCGATTTTGTGATTTTTATCTATACAGTGTTTGGCTAAGGCACATCGATTGTTCATTGTTCGGATATCACTTTTGTGTAGAGTCAATCGATTCTTTAACCACTGTGATGTCTGCCCTACATATGTGCCGTCGCATTCTGAACAATTGACTTTATAAATTACATTTGATTTTAGTGGTGTTGGTTAAAGAATCGATTGACTCTACACAAAAGTAATATCCGAACAATGAACAATCGATGTGCGTTAGCCAAACACTGTATAGATAAAAATCACAAAATCGATTTTGATAGTGTGGAAGTGCTTTGCACACAAAATAAATATAACAAAAGACTCCTCCTAGAAATGATAAATATTAAAAAACAAATGAACCCTATAAATGAGAAAACCGCTGTTCAAAAACTGAGTAATGTATACACATATTTATTAACATATCCAAACCACAAAAAAAAAGAGTTTCACAATGGTCCTGTGGACGAATCATAAAAATTTCAGACTATCTTTCAATTTTTACCGTGAAAAGTGATTGACAGATGTCGATGACATTAATACTCTATCTTTTACATAAGTACATGAAAAATTTATTTTGGGATAATAACCTCAGATTCTGTAAGTAATTGTTTTGAAATTTTGTATTGTTGTGTATTTTAAGTGAATTTCAAATATTTGCAGTGACCCTGAAGAAGGAACAAAATAGTTCCGAAAGCTCGGTGATGAATAAAGAGTAATCTTGAAACTGTATCAGTCGAATTCCCTTAATTCCTCTACATATTGATAGTACGACGGTGAATTTAATATATATATTTATATACATTAGGAGGGGGAATCCCTCTGAGAATCAACATGAAACTTTCCCCAAACGTTATAATAAATAGACTATTTAATAATAATAATAATAATATGTATTCATTCTTTGAAACAAAATAAATTTGTATAGAACATGTCAGAAAGAGAAAGGTGAAAAACAATATAAAAGCAACAACACAAAACAAAATAAAAATAAATGAACAATCTCAAACTATTTTACATTTTCCTTTCAATGTGAAAAAACAGTGGAATGGTGATTGTTTCGACTGCAAATATTTATTATTTATTATTTAAAAATCATATTATTTTAATAGTAAGCATGGTTACTTCAAACTATATTCAAATGATTTTCTATCTGTGCTTACTTTCTAACATAATTTTATTTGAATTCGTAAATCGATTACGTAATCTAATGTTGATGAAGGGGGGGTTGCTAATGAGCTACTGCGCGATTTAACATTGTGGTTTGGAAGGGGAGGGATTACGGTTTATCATAAATTGATGGTCTACATTTTTTATTCAATGGGATCTTGTTCTCAAGCCCGTAGTTGGATTTATATTTCACATTTTATAGTGAAAAAATGTTTTTTTCAGAAAGTGTGACAATTTTCCGTTTTTCGGCATATGATATCTATGTAACTTCTCGATCAAAATATAAGATCATGGTACTCTTTAGAAGCAGAATTTCATGCCGAACAGTTTTGAAACAAAGTTTTCGATGAAGTGCTTAGTTTAGGAGTTATTCGGGAAAAACCCAAAATAGTTCGAGAATTTCGAGGTTATTAAAACGCCAAGACAAACGCTCCACTAGGAAATTGGAGCAAAACTCAAACTGATCATATAAGAGGCCCAAATGAGTGATAAAAACAGTTACCAGAACTCCACCAATTATATCCAGGCAAAAGTCTAATTTGCTTGATCTACAAAGCAAATAGCGAAATATGTAGGTTTAAAAAACCCAGAGTAATACACCGGCCACTCTTTTTGCAGAACTGGAGCCATTTTGGTTGCGGATTCGGGATTCGGGACTCCAGGAAACTTCATGAAATAAAAATGTTACCATTTATAGAAATGTTTTGATCCTAGACAAATGAGTGCAAGAGTTCAAACTGGGGCCCTCCTTTTATTCTTGAAATTTTTTTCTGACTGATTCTCTTCGAGAGATTGGTAGAGAAAATTTTGAAGATGTTTCAGAAAATCAGTTGTTCGGAAAACATCTAATATAAATTTCAAGATCAGCATAGAGACAAAAACAAGCTTGCATGTTTTCTTGCAATCGGTTGATAAAAAAATCTTCTGACGAATATTTTTCATCAGAAATATTTGTCCTGTAATTTTTTAGAAATATATAATGCTATTTCCAAAAGATGATCTACGACATCGATATTTATTCGATATCAAATAAGATGATTTCTATCGAGTTCCTAACAGTAGGGTAGAAATGTTGAGATGCACGTCAAAATGAACCAATTCGTCGTACTGAGGGTGGGGAAGGCATTGGCGCCAATGAACTCAGAGTTCTAATTTAATGGATAATCTTCATTGAAAGATAACGACATTACATTTCAATGGATTGTCTATAGAGACAATCTTAGCTGACAGCTTAGTGAAATGGCGTTGTGTGAATAGTCACACAACGCCATTTCACTAAGCCATCAGAATGACAATTCTCGGAATAAGTCGTAGTTTTTGGTCCTGCAAAATATTCTGTTTTATTGTGTTATAACATGTTTGGTTTATCTATGGGAGATGATTGCCTTTCATTGGGGTCCCAAAGAGGTCTTCAAACATCTGAAGTGCCGAAAAATCGAGAATTTGTGGATTTTGAATTTGAATATCAAGGAATTTCGAAAGACAAGTGTGATTACGTCTCTAAATTAGCTGATGAACATGGTATCGAAGTGATTCTTCTGCAAGAAACCCACACGGCAACAGAAAAAAATTATCGTTAAAGGAGACAGTTGAAAGGTTATGTATTAATTGATTTTTTATAAGTTTAGATATATATATATATATATATATTAGACCGTTTCAAAAAAATCAACATTTTTTGTTTTCACGAAACCCCCCCCTAATTATCTTCAGGGTATCGAAAAGAGACCTCTATGAAATTATCAGCTTCAAATAATAATATTTAGAGGTCGCTCATCAATTATTTCTATTTCCCCTACTAATAGCAGGGAAAAAATTTCTTTTTTCAATAAAAAATTCCTAGAGCAGAAACCAATAGACGGATTGCATTGTGTAATACATTTTCGTGTAGACAATCAGATACTCTACAAAAATGACCTCTACGATATTTCGGTAAAACGGCCCCTTCAGAAGTTATTTGATTCGATGCTAATATTGAGGTATTTTTGAAGAAAAAAATTATTCAAAAAAATCGATTCTGTTTGTTTTCACGAAACTCTATTTCTAATTATCTTCAGGGTATCGTAAAAAGGCGTCTGTGAAGATATTAGCTTTGAATATTAATATTTAGAGGTCGCTCAGTGATGAATTCTATTTCCGCTGTTGATAGCAGGAAAAAATTTTCTTTTTTCTATAAAAAATTTTTTCTTCACGAACCAATTGACGGATTCCATTATGTGATACATTTTCGTGTAGGGAACTAGATGCTCTACGAAAATGTCTCATACGATATTTCGATAAAACCGCTCGTTCAAAAGTTATTCGAACTTTTTCTTCAAAAATACCTCTATATTAATACTTTATATTGAGGTATTTTGGAAAGAAAAATTCAAATAAGTGGTTTTATCGAGATATCGTATTGAACATTTTCGTAGAGTATCTAGTTCCCTACACTAAAATGTTTCATACAGTGGAATCCGTCCATTGGTCCGTGAACAAAAAATTTTTTATTAAAAAAAGAATTTTTTTCCTGCCATCAGCAGCGAAAAGAGAAACTATCGATGAGCGACCTCTAAATATTAATATTAAAAGCTGATATTTTCACAGACGGCTTTTGTCCATGCCCTAAAGATGATTAGAAAGCGGGTTGCGTGAAAACAAGTAAGGTCGATTTTCTTGAATAATTTTTTTCTTCAAAAATAGCATAATATTAGCATCGAATCGAATAACTTTTGAAGCGGCCGTTTTATCGAAATATCGTAAGGGACATATTTGTAGAGTATCTGATTGCCTATACGAAAATGTATCACACAAAGAAATCCGCCTATTGGTTTGTGTTCTAGGAATTTTCTATTGAAAAAAGAAATTTTTCCCCTGCTATTAGTAGGCAAAATAGAAATAATTGATGAGCGACCTCTAAATGTTATTATTTGGAGCTGATATTTTCACAAAGGTCTTTTTTCGATACCCTGAAGATTATTAGGGGGGGGTTTCGTGAAAACAAAAAAAGGCGATTTTTTTGAATCAGTCTAATATATATATATATATCAGTTCGTGAAATTCAACAGATTCGGAAAGGGGAAATTTATGGAGCTTTTTCATGTCTCTCAAATTTTGTGACACTTCTGTCATAAATATTTATAAACCTCCGAATATTATTTGGCCAAGAAATCTGAATGTTGATGTTTTTTTAAAGTACCAAATGCATTTCTAAAACGCATTTGATTCATTCTGAATAATCGGTTTCTTTTCTGCTTTTGTCTTTTTTCATTTCAGATTAAGAATTGCGAATCGTTTTGGAAAGAATCTGTCTATCCGAGCCCATCTACGGATAACATGAAGATGATCACACCGAAGTCTTTCAAGATTTTCCTGATATTTAACATTTTATGTTATTTTTTTATGGGGAGACAGGTTTTTTCGGCTAACGTTTTTTCCCCTGGCTCTGTATAGTATCGTATGATACTAGTGATGATAGTATCCTATGATTCTATAGTATCATACGAAGAATGTTATGATAGCCCGTTCTTTTTTTACCTCAGCTTAGGTACTTTTTGTTTCAACATTCATTGTATTATTCGAGCTCTCTTTTTCATAAGAATATATTTATATATATATGGAAAAAATTTTAATGGACATAACCCTCAAGGGTGAAAAATTACCGTAGACACGTGTTTCGGGCTTTAGGCCCTCATCAGTACGGTGAAAAGATGGTAAATCAAAACGCATAACACATGTCTACGGTAATTTTTCATCCTTGATGGTTATGTCCATTAGATTTTTTTTTCATGTACTCTACAAATCCCTCATTATTAATCACGCTTCCAAATGAATATCAGCACCCCAGAGGTAAAGTGTGTTAAGTCACAATATCAAAATTAGACAAAACAGAGATATTTCAGTTCCATTATTGTTTCAAAGAATGTTTACTGCCATTATTTGGTGACTTTATATACCCAGGGAGTCAGAAATGTGTTCCACTAGCTAGAATTTACTAATAAGAATCCAATATTGTAAAAAGTTCGTGTCTGAAAAAATGTGACTTAACACACTTTACCTCTGAGGTGATATATACTAAGCCAATCCAATTTCTCAGTCAATTGGCTTATCAATTGGCTTTCCGCACTGAATTGTCCCCATGAATAATGGATCAAAACAATCTCCATTCACACGCTTCTAATCCACTAGACTATTGGATTGTCTCAATTGAATGGCTTGTCAGTTGTCCCCTTGTGAATGCTCCATAAAGGAATGACGCACTTTCATGGAATGTCTAAGATCCGTTTGCACCATCGTTCCTTAAAGTTAGGGATCCCTTGAATATTGACAGTTGCACGACTGTCACTCAAATGAAATTATTACGTAAAGGACCTTAGAATATAGAACAATATTTTTTTATCTATGTAGGGGCCATTAAATCGTTCTATTTATGATATTTCAGTTGTTCATGTTATTCAACTTCTCCCTTGTTCAATAAAGTTTTTTCATTGGCTGACCGGATACAAATGATGGTTGTCATTTCATTTACCTAGATTTACTGTCATTTTGACGATTTCAGGCTAGTTGCAACTTTTTGCTATGATTTCATTGAAAACAACAAATGTTAAGTAGATAAGACAAATTATTTCATGTTATTATCCCATTTCTAAATTTGAGGTTAGGTTTAAGGATCGAAACGTCACTTAAATATTTAAGGAACGATGGTGCAAACGGATCTTATGGATTGGCTTAATGGAATGGCTTGTTAATTGTCCCCGTGTAAATTCTCCATTACGGATAATTTGACCGCTCTCCAAAATAATACAGAATTTAAAATTTTTCCGACTGACGGATCCCATAATATTCTTTCTGAATAGTTCATGAAACGGATGTAGGTCATGTCGGGATAAACATAAGCTATACATACAACGGCCCTACACAGCCAATCCTTGGAATAGGACGCCCTCCCGTTGAGCCGCCAGATAAGGGTTGCCATTGTTGTTTGCTAATGCACATCCGTTGACACGGACAAAGTGGGATTTTGGGCTCAGGAAAATAATGGTTTTATTGGGCACCTCCCCGAGAATTATCATTCCGCTTCGCCCCCGAATTCGGCCTTCTATAAATTATTCGAAACATCCGCAAACTTCTGGCCATCGGAAATTTTCCGGGAAATCCTACCCATCTCCCGTTCTCCTGATCGAATTTATTCGATAGATTACTGCCGTCGGACTTGTTCGAAATACATTTAACATGAGGCAGACGTCTAATTGATATTCGATTCTCGATACTCGGGAGTTTCCAGCGAACAGGCTCATCCGGACGGGGGAATATTCAGATTAAAATGTGTATTTCGCTGAATAACGGCTCTTCAAGAATATCGATCGCTTCATGCCCTAACATTCAGTAATATCAGAAAGTTCTTGAGGTTAACGAAAAGTTTGAAGTACTAATTCTGGAACTATCTCATGTTTCAACATGTGAATCAGGTTCAGGGTAGAGTGAACATGAAGTAAAAGAAAAATTTTTTCGAAATTGTTTCGCCTGTATGCGGAAAAATGGTCTCACCTGAAATATAAGGAGCTTGCAAAAAATGAGTTTTATAAGACAAGTTTTTGTGGTGCCCCAAGCGAACTAAAAATTGTGATTTTTTTGCTCTTTGCTTGTTTTCCTTGAGAACAACCGAGAACTCACCCACCACGAGGAGGTGGATGAAAATGTTATTTCAAACGCCAACCCAGCCTTGAAATATTCATGAATATTTGTTTGATTACCAAAAAAAAATCAGTTTTTGAATCGAATTTGCGGAATGCTTGTCGAGAAACTAGTTGGATTCTTGTAAACCGAGTTGTAAACCCATCTATCATTGCTTCAGGGCCACATACTTTTAAATATGCTGCTGTTACAATTTTCAACAGCTTGAGATTGACAGGAAAAACGTAGTTTTTCTACTTCTGCAGCAATATCTTTGATCATCTGTGCCAGATATTCTCTTCTAATTTATTTTTCATTGGAGGTTCACTTATCGGGCCTTGTTGGTCGACATCCTCTGCGTCATATTTTGGTAAAACATATGGTATGGCTGATAATATAACTATAGCAAGATTCTTGCAATCTTATTATTATTTGCCAATAGTTCCTTAAATCTCACGGGGTCCAACAGTTTCTCCATCCGAATGCTTCATCAAATGGCGCAAAAGAGACTAATTTGTAGGTATGTAAAATGCAAATGAACCATTGCATAAATCGACCAATTGCAAGTTCTTTGTCACAGAAAGCACCTTCATGTAGATCTTCTATGGCCATCAGAAAAAAAAAGACTCTTCACCAATCTACCCGAAATTATAGATCTGAATTGAAAAAAGACAAAAGCAGAAAAAAACTAGTAATTACAATCAATTGAATGATTTTTGAATTAATCACCCATTGAAGAAATTCTTTCATCATGACAAAGTTATGACAGAAATGTCACAATGTTTGAAATAATGGAAAAAACCCAATCGATTTCTACTTTTTGATTTACCAAACATGAGAAAACTTATAACACAACAAGCTGATATGAACCGTAATTTGGACTAAGTGACATATCAATGAGAACATAACTTTCAATTGTCCTCGTTCACGAAATAATTCCTGTGTTGCCATGTGGGTTTTCTAAGAAGATCTCAACACCACCAAGGGCGGTCCCCAGGGGGGGTTTAGAGGAGGTAATTACCCCCCCCCCCAGAACACCTCAACCATTTCAAATTTTTTGATCCATTCATGAAATGAAACTAACAAATATATAATACTTATTATGATTAACTAAAAATTCAATGAAAAACAAGTAAATGAATCAAACATTTTCAACAAGTGACTTTTTGTCACCAATGACGGGCCGAAGCCAAATTGGGGGGGGGGGGTGGAAATCCATCGAAAATTTTCTCACTGGATACTGAATTAATATTTGTTTCGATGAAAAAAATTCAAAATTATGAATTTCAACAGAGTGAGGAGTAATTATCTTTTTTTCCATCTAGCGAACATTCAATTAAGTAGATTTCATGGAGTTTTTTCAAGAAAGAGTATCTTTTTAAGAAAAAGAAAATTCTTTGCCTTTACGAAGGCACATCGAGAACATTTTTGAAACATAGATGAATTCAAAATAGTAATCATCGAAATGAATACCATTTTCAATTCCCAGGCTCAGAGATCCTTTATCATGAGGTTGGAGAAATGATATTAGATTTTGTCACTGATATGAGAGATATACCGGTTTCGGCCTTGTTGAGCCTCATCAGTATCCCGCACTTCTTCAGGACAAAATCTTCATAAAAAACTTCAGAATTTATAGCAATTGGTTGTGAAGTAATGAGTAAAATATTACAAAGTACTAAGGTGGTGACATCCAATTGCGTCAAAATGAAGTTTCACATCTCCAATCAAATGCAAAAAAAGAAATCTGTACTTCCTCTTTCACTGAATGAGATTTTAGCAGTGGCTCTATTCAGGGCCCGCTTGCTAGTTTCTCAAAGTGATGGAAACGCCCAATTCTTTTGTGACTGTGAAGCCTGATGTTTTTAAGAAAAAGAAAATTCTTTGCCTTTACGAAGGCACATCGAGAACATTTTTGAAACATAGATGAATTCAAAATAGTAATCATCGAAATGAATACCATTTTCAATTCCCAGGCTCAGAGATCCTTTATCATGAGGTTGGAGAAATGATATTAGATTTTATCACTGATATGAGAGATATACCGGTTTCGGCCTTGTTGAGCCTCATCAGTATCCCGCACATCTTCAGGACAAAATCTTCATAAAAAACTTCAAAATTTATAGCAATTGGTTGTGAAGTAATTAGTAAAATATTACAAAGTACTAAGGTGGTGACATCCAATTGCGTCAAAATGAAGTTTCACATCTCCAATCAAATGCAAAAAAAGAAATCTGTACTTCCTCTTTCACTGAATGAGATTTTAGCAGTTGCTCTATTCAGGGCCCGCTTGCTAGTTTCTCAAAGTGATGGAAACGCCCAATTCTTTTGTGACTGTGAAGCCTGATGTTTTTAAGAAAAAGAAAATTCTTTGCCTTCACGAAGGCACATCGAGAACGTTTTTGAAACATAGATGAATTCAAAATAGTAATCATCGAAATGAATACCATTTTCAATTTCCAGGCTCAGAGATCCTTTATCATGAGGTTGGAGAAATGATATTAGATTTTGTCACTGAGATGAGTGATATACCGGTTTCGGCTTTGTATATTTGTTGGAAAAAATTACCCCCCCCCCAGAAATTCACCCTAGGACCGCCCATGAACACCACGTTCACTGGCTAATTTCGGAACTTGATTACTATTGACCTTCGAATTCCTCCAATATTCAAATTTAAATTCTCAGCTTTGCTCTCTGATTGTGAGGGTTCTTTCGGACCAGGTACGACGGTTCTCGGAACTTCAGATGTTCGAAGACCGCTATGAGACCCTTCTGAAAGGCAATCATCCCACATAGATAAACCAAACATCTCATAACACAAGAAGACCGAATATTTTTCAGGACCAAAAATTATAATATTATCATATTCCAATAAATTGAAATTTTTTTCTTTACCACATAATTTTACTCCGATCTATGATTTTTCCACTGAAATGATATTTAGATCTTGCAGAACTCAGTTGGTTATTATGGATGCAGCTCTATCCGACACTCCTGTGCGATCGCATGCTTGAGCTTAGTTGGGTAAATTTATGCGCATTTATTTTGTTTTTCTTGCTACCAGTAAATCATCTCTTTTTCCGGTTTTTGAATTTGACTGGTAAATTCTTTTGACACTATCATCTGATGTGGCACTGTTTGAATCGTTTTAATATACTGAAACATTTCTCTCGGAAATCGATGAAGAGGAGGAAGCAATTGGAGTTTGTGTTTCCACAATTCTTCTGTCTTTGGAACGTTGAAGCTTTTTGGTACAGATCAATAACCATTTCTCGATCATGTCGCTGTTCTTCAATGAAGTCATGCTCTCGATTCTGTAGTTGCCATTTACATTAGATTAAATCGAGTATTTATGAACTTGAACGGTTTGCTTCAGTATTAGTCAATGAAATCGAAATTCATGTCAATAATAGTCATAGTTCCATCATGATAAATTCTGTTTATTCCATTTTATTTGGAGCTTTGTCATTTCTAAATTATACATTCTTATAAACATAAACATTTCTCATTCACAACTTCGTCACAAAGCTCTGTGCTCCCAAGCCCTTTCAAAAACAGTGATTAGTGCTTATTAAACGAAGCACTTCATCAAAAAGCTTAGTGCTTAGTAATTCCCTAAGTGCTCCCGAGCACTAAGCCCTTGTCTTATCTTGTCGAAACACGAATATATGCGATAGAGGTTGAGGCCTTGAAGCCTAGGATCTAGATTCGATATTTAGTCCAGTGATAAACATCTCACGTTTATGTGTGCCGTTAAAGGGCGGTTGATCTACACCATCTCCAATTGTAATTGACATTCAGAAAACATCACTTGTAATCAGATTAGTCAACTGAATTTTAGAAAACATCAAATATAATTCAGATTAGTCATTTGAATTTCAGAATATGTCATATAAAATTCAGATTAGTCAATTGAAATTCAGAAAACATCAAATGTATTTCAGATTAGTCTTAGTTACAGCTCTGGGGAGGCTGTCATTTCCAAGAGAAAAATAAATGAAACTCATAAATATACTCCATTTACCTCGGATACGGCTCTATATAGGCTTATATAGTTTAGTTTGACAAGGTAAGGTTAGGTTCATTTTGCCTACCTGAAGTTGAAAAAAAAAATTGTGAAAAATTAATGAAAAAAACTGGATAAATAAAGAAAAAATCGATCTGCATTCAGGTACCCCATACATCCATTGTGATCTGCCAATAATTTCACATATTACAGCTTAACTAGTTGCAATCTTCATTCTGATTGAAACAACCGCGCCTACAATACTTCCTAGAAAAGTGCTCAGGGCTCGAAATGTCGAATTACTCTCACAAAGTACTTAGTATTCCGGAGCATTTTGTGGAGGCCGGTGCTTAGTGCTCGCGACTCGGGAGCCCTTTTTTCCCAGTGCTCAGTGCTTAGTGCTGGAGGCACTAATAGTCCCAGATGCCAGAGCCGTATAACGTCACTTATTTTCACACGGCTGATTTTCATATATGTTTTGTAAAATATTATCTCTTAAATACTATCATGAGTGTTAGCCACTTTCTATGTACCAAAACTTTTGTAAGACGCTTTGAAGCTCCCAAAAAATGAATTAACCTATTTTCACATTTCTGATTAATATAAGTGTTCGGGGGATGTTTAGTCACTTCAACTTGTCCAACTTATGAAATATAATTTGATAATTACCTCAATAATATATTTTACAATCAGAAATCTGAAAATAAGTACATTAATTTTTTTTGGGAGCTTTAAAGCGTCTGACAAAAATTTTGGCTCATGGAAAGTGTCTGACACATATATGATACTATTCTAGAAACAATATTCTACAAAACATATATGAAAATCAGCCATGTGAAAACAAGTTACTTCATACAGCTCTGGGATCTTGGACTATAATATTCAGTGCTCAGCACAGCTGTGCTTCGTCGCTGTTCTTCATTATCTATTTAACTATCTCCAGATGAAGAATTTCAAAAAGTCACTTCTTCTTGATATAGTAAACCTGCTTGCCTATCACGATTTTAATAGTGTTCGAAATTCTCCGCATGGCAAGAAATGAGCAAAATCCGGCCATCGATTCTGTGTGTATTCCGACATTCTGCCCCGCTCTCTCGGGACTAATGAAGGAGCAAAATACCGTTCCTAATCAGTCAACCGATTTAAGTCTTTTTCCGGGCGCGGAAGAACGCTCGTTTCTGTCCCAGGACAGATAAGAAGCTTCTGGTTCCCTCATTTGATTCCATTGCGAGAGATTGCGTTGCGTCACGTCAATTGTTCTTTATGTATCTTTCCATTGGGCTTCGGTTGGTGGATACCCGGAGTCCATTACGACCGACCTAATGTGGCTAATGAAGCTGAGGGTCCATAAATAAAGGGGATATCAAATTAAACACATCGAGTTCTATCTTGGAAGAGAACTGGGGCTAGAAAACAGAAGTCCCTTCATTTGGACATTATACTGACACTAAAGGTCTCTTTTCTCCTTCATCGAACAGCTACTTCAATTAATTATGTGAGGTGGTTAAAATAGGAATGTTTCGTTAAATTTCATGTCTACTATCACGAAATATTCCAAATTTTTAAAAAGAAATTCAAACAAAATATCGTGAGAGCCTCACATTATTCTTCAAACTAGTCATTCCTAAAAACTCAGAAAAAGTAGCGTAAGGCCATAATTTTAATGAATTTTCAATTGTTCTTAAGAATGAATTGCTGAGTCCTCATAGAGAGGAAACTTTCAGTGATCTTCGATTAAGCCTGCAGTATTCAATGAATGATACCTCTACATTGGAGTTCCTCGAAAGGCTTGATGATTTTATGTCGAATCATTCTACGCTATTTCTTTATTTATCTTGCATTTTCATTCTTGATCTACAGTGAAATGTTGTGGGAGTGTATATTTTCGTCGTCAATTCAGCTGTATGCTCTTTTGGAAGTGAAGCTATAATTTCGAAAATTTGTTAATACAACAAAGAATATATACTATCATTGTAGCAATGACGAGTTAGGAATATTGACTTAAATTGCTGAAAAATATGGTTTGAATGAGATTTTGTGATGGAAATTCATATTAATATGATTCCAGGTTGCTGGAATGAAATTAATTTTATCCAGTAGATCTGCAGCGTATGATGAAGAAAAATCGATTGAAATAACGGAATTTGATTTCCAGAAAATTCAAGCATTTTGAGGTTATCAATACAATGTATGGATTCCACTGGCATCAATAACAGCTTGACATCTTCTTTGCATACTACACACGAGGTTGTTGAACATTTCTTGAGGAATTGGGTTCCATAAACGGGGCAGAAGTTCTTCCAGGTCATTTAAGGATTCAAGGGTAGGTTGATCATTATCTAGTCATCGTTGGAACATGTCCAATGCATGTTCTTCGCAATTCAAATCTGGTGAGTGCGGAGGTATTGGTGAATGCTCCTCGCGGGCATTCTCAATTAAGTCTGCGCGGTGCGGTCTATCGTTATCGTCGTCAGTTGAACACTGTCAATTACATGCTTCCTATCATGTGAGGCTGTCATATGCCCAGGAAAGATGAGTAGATCTGTGCGCCCGTTGAAACATATCCCGGCCCATACTATTACACTGCCCTCTCGGAATGGATGGACTTCTTGGACATGGCGATGATTACAGGGTATGCGTGGGATTGTCCATACCCTCATTCTTGGAGAATCTGAAAATCATCTATATGTGGATTCATCAGTGAAGGACACTTCCCCTTCGATCGTTACCTTTTTGTTGTAACTATTTTCCAATAAATTTGAATTTGAATTTGAATCGTTCCAACTGATATGCTGCCTTGCCAATTCCAGTCTTCGACGGTTATGGACACGACTTAATGGAATTCCTTTCAATGGACGTTTAGAATCTAGATTCACATCTCTCAAACGTCGTCTTATGGTTTCGATGGAAACTTGAACCTCACCTTCATTTTGACCAGTATTCCGTAGACGAAGGCTTTCTTCCCGCCGGAACGGTGATGAAACGAACCTGAGCAGGCGTTGCTTTTCGTCGCTCACCCAGTTTTGATCTTTTCAACACGGAACCTGTCTCCCTGAACCTATTTCAGAGTCGAGAAATTACACTCTGGCCGACTTGGAGCCTTTCCGTCACAACAACCTGAATTAGGCCACCCTGTAACATTCCGATAGCCTTATTAGTCTCAGTGCTTGTTAATTTTCGTTGCAAATCGAAGCCGTTGATAAACTAACACCATATCAAAATAAGAACATTCATGATGAATATGCAAAGAACCAAGCTTCAGAAAAAACTAAATTGACTTATCTTATTGGATCGATTCAAGTTGTTATTGAGTTTCAAATGCGATCTTCCCGAATATCACATACTTCTCAATACGATTGAATTCAATATTAAAAATTCTTGTGGAGCAGTGTATTTGAACCTATTATGAACATACAGGAATTTTTAGTAACTTTTTGTAACTAGAAATAAATCTCCGATTGGAATCCCATGGCCCACTGTGATGACGATTATCTTGAAACGGAGTATAAGTGTAAATTCAATTCAAGGAAAATCAACAAAAAATTGAAAGGTCCTCTTATTCAGCAGTCAATGGTTGCCGCTTGCGATAAAAGAACTCGCAACTTCAGAATACTAAGAGAACATCGTTGATAACTCATTTATCAAGTCGGCAGAAAGGCTTCCAGGCAAGCGAACACAATGTTACCACCAATTTATTCGAGATATTACTTGGGTATGCAGCCGGCATGAAATCGTTAAGCCCCTTTTATGCTCATAACACAACTTTTCAACAATACTGATTACGAAGATTGCAACTTTTTGCATTCCCACTGACTTTATCTGTCTTAGGGCCAACCATGTATGAAATTTAATTCCAGTCATAAGCACGTTCGGGGCAATTTTTCAAGGATTTACCCGAATTTCATTATTTGCTCCGGAGCCATTTCCGCACTGTCGGAAAATTGCCGACCGAACGCAATGTAATTTTCCCTTTCGTTTAGCACAGAGAGCCGCGAAAAGAATAATAACTCAGGGCTTAATATGCCCGTTCGGAGAGTTGTAAACCACTTAGTTTTGTCGTGTCGACCCCTGAAACCGACTGCTTTCTGGAACGCATTTGAATGGGGGCCCATATGGCAGCTGAGAATAATGAGTAGAGATACCTAAGGACTCCATTTGGAGGAGCGAAAGTCAGAATAAAAAGCTGCAACGTCTGATTAAAATTTCAGTTGAGTGAAAGTGAAGTTTCTGCTCCCCAAGGACGATTCAAGAGAGGATAAAATGAGGCATGATCTTTGGTGAACACAGAAAGTTTCTGCACTAATTTCCGTGCCAAGTGCGCACTGTCAGGCTCCTGTATGAATGTTCTTTAAGCCGAAATATTAGCTATCGAAAGATGGCTAGACCTAGAATAACCTAGAATAAAGAAACTATAGAAGTGCTATGTAGCTATTCACTCAGTTAGTCAAGTTGCTATTGAAGCCCTGGGGACCTATTCTTGACCATTCGCAATTTACGCGATCGTTGGCATCTATTACCTTTGAGAATGACATTTTGTATACCCACAGTATCCTAAGTATAGGCGGCAATAGAAACTTTTTTGTGAGGGGGCGCAACTTAGGGATTTCTGATGTTACTGCCCCGAGGTAAGAAGTAGATTTTTCAGTGATTTTCAGAGAAAATTGAAGGTGTGCTGGTGTTAATTGAAGTCAAATTCAACTATGACATGAGGGGGAATCTAAAAACCTTGCTGCTTAAACAATATATGAAAAAGAAACTTTCGAATAACCAGATTGAATGAAAATTTTTTGACATTGAGAGGCTTTTTTGCCATTATAAACACGTAGGAAATATTCTCAAATTGAATTGTAAGAATTTTGTTTTTGGCACACTGTATTGAATAGAAATTCGACCATGGTGACAGTGCGATATTAAAATGAATAATGAATTTATAAATCAACTTGATTGAATAACTCATTCCCTGAATTAATGCAATGGTTCTAAAAACGCAGTGTTAACTATACTCGTACGAAATGATTTACAGTATGTAAAATTTGATTGGTAAGCTCAGACTCTCGGTGCAGTCTTTCCTGTGAGTAAACTATATCTGGCAAAAACAAACAATTTGTTCCATTTTAGGCGACGAAGAAAAACTCGGGTGTAGCAGAATATGCAATCATAAACAAGGGAAATATCCAGAAATACATTATCATTACAGGCGCCGCTATCCTATTATAATGGTAAATATGGCAGTCGGCCTCTTACGGTAGTGGACACTTTTTTATCACAACTATTACCTATAGTTGTTTGGTTTCGGTCCGGCTTCGGTGATTTCTTCATATAGAATCAAAAATGTTTGTTATGAAAAATTTTTTGTTGGATTCTCCCGAGGCGGGGTTAACATGAAATACAATTAATCTGTGAAAATTTTGATGAAATGGAAAAAAATTGGAAATAATTCTGCTTCTTGCGATTAACGCCAATAGGTGTCGCTACGGTACATTTTCTAACAATATTAACGCATCTATGTCCATGTGTTATTACAACTTTCTTTCTTTCTAACACTATGGAAAATTTTACAACAAAATGTTCTGAACAAATCACCATTCTACATTCAATTATGGCCATTAGATGGCAATCATAGATATAGATAGTTATCTATTTCTACAATGGGTGTTTCCAAATGACTGAATTTGGAGCAGATACAATTAAAGGGCGCAGATTCAATCTAACATTTCGGGTGAGAATATAATATTAACATTAATGATTTCAAATAACTAATTTTTTCTTTCCACCCTGCTATTTAGATCCGAGGCCAGATCCTCCATCGAATTGGATCATTAGAACAACTTGAAGATACACATAATGAATTCCTCCAAGTTTAATTCATATAGGCAATAAAGATGATCACCGTCAATCAATTAATGCATATGTGATAAAAATAATTCTTCAAGATCTGGAGCAAGTACTTCATGAACATCATACATTGGTTCGATTGTTTGAAACTGCTTTGGAACGTATGCCAAGTGACAATCACAAGGTTGCGATTAGAGCAGATAAGCGACCTGTTAGAGCACATGACGCCAATTCAACGCCCCTACAATAGACGAAGTGGCAATTGTGATTGTAGGTGAAAACTTGGAAACGCGTGATATTGTTCTTGCGCGTCGCAAAACTGGAGAATTGCAACGAATATATGAAACACACCGTTCATACGATGCTCTACAATACCCGCTAATGTTTTGTAGAGGTGGTTATCGATATTACTTCAACATCAAGATGATAAATCTGTTGAATGGTGAGTACCTTCATTTAAATTTAAAATGTCCACTTAATACAAATCTGAGTTATTGGATTTTAGGCCCAGAAACCACCAAGAAAGTGAGCTAGATGAATAATCATTCATTTCGTTCAAATAGAAACGACTTTGTTAAGCACGCGTCAAGCAATGCCAAATCTGGCAACACTGTATATATCAGTGAATTTGTTTATTTTGTCATAGAAATGAGATATGACCATATAGTTTTGTGTTGGCACTGAGCACAGCGAAGTAAGAAGAACACGCGAATTAATAAACGACCAAGATAATATGTATATGCATTTTCCTTTTCAGTATTCAGATTCACAGAAAGACATATACTTTGGGCCGCTGACATCTGACGAACTGGCATAGTACAACCAATTTTTTTTTTTTATTTGAAGAAAATTATTTGATTTCAACAATTCTTTATTCGTAACTTGAATGACATAATTCTGCACCTGTGGAATATCATCAAAGTAATACTTTTCATATTCACAAAAGTAAATTGAACCTGCAGAATTAATAATTACATGGTTACAATCAATTGCTCCAATGACACGAGAAAATCCAGCAATTTTGTAAAATTGGGTTAGGGTGGAACGTAATTCTGCTTCTGCATTTTTATGAATACTCGAAAAACTATTCTTGATACTGTAGATTTGTGGATTTTTATCAAATCGGTTGCAGCCAATAAATGTCCTGCTGATGCGTAGAGTCGAAGGCACGTAAGGAGTTGACTCATCGGTGATACACTCTAATTCCTACAATCATCAAGGCTTAAACTCCCTTCTTTGAGGTTTGACATCATCATACCTAATATAAAAGATATATTCTAACATATCATTCGGCAATTCTGAATAATCCTCAATTAATCTCATCAGTTGCAGAGTAGAGGGTTTTTTTCGGTCAAACGAAATCGCCGAAAAAATGCAAATTCGTCCATATCATGATAGTGATCGGCCCTATTCAATTCTAGACTTCTAGTGAAGTTATAGTCAATGATATCTAATATGTCGAAAGCATCCTCTTACCTATAGATCATCAATTTCATTTAATGAAAATCTATCCATAATAATTATTAAATTCACGAAATCAAAAACAACACGTCAAAACTGAAGTTCGTTCTTGACGTTGGAATATTTGAGACGGGCTAAAGTCTTGTTCAAGCCATGAATATTCGCGGATCAAAATAGTCATAACTTATGTGGCACTTGAACTGCGGTGCAAGAGAATCGGCAATGCAATTTAATTGCATTGAAATAGGTATGTACATTGTTGTTCATACATCAAAAGAATTCTCCTTATTTAAGAGGTAAAGAGGCAACTTTTTCCGATATTTTATCGATTGGGGCAGTATGAAGTCTGCCGGGTCAGCTAGTGGACTAATATTTCGAGCTTATTGACATTAGACATGTACTGCCAGCTATTGCAAAACGATAAAAGCAAAGCTGTACACGTAATATTATTTAATCTTTTCACACTGCTCTTGAAACAAAATTTCCCATCTTTTCAAGTGTTGTTTTGTTACATTTTCTAGTCATGTTTTCTTTATTTCAACTATAAACTTCGTGAGGAATTCATGAAATTGTAGGAACACCTAACACTTGTTATTTCTTTCTCCCTCCATGATTTTATTTCATACACTGAGAGTGAAACCCTCAAAACTTTCAGAAAATTCAAAACCCTCCCAAAATATAATTCAATCGATCCCTCCCGAAACAAGAGTTCGCATCAACGTATGCAAATAGCCCCTGCTTCCAGCCCTCAGTGGCGTGGAGCGTCGGCGGCCGATTGGCGGAGGGTAACTGAATTTTTCGGTTTCGAAACACTCGAACTAGAAACGAGTCCAACTTCCGTTCCGATTAGCCCGGGAGGCACGATTTCCATCTGCCTAGTTCTAGGGCACGTATGCGCGGGGGCTAATACGACTACAGCAGGGCGCCATTACGAACTCAATTTGCCCCGTTCCCGGAGTCTGTTAATTTTATTGCTCAAGGTTGTTATGCAAGAATTTATTGAATTTTGAGACGGCTGTAACCTGACTCGAAACCCTTTCGCGGGCTTAAATTTAATTCGTTCCTAAATTCGCGGTGCGCCCTTGTTTTTACTTCGGTGTTCTGTATAGGGGGTTGTTCTTTGGCGGGATTGGAATAATTGAATTTGGCTAAGGCCTGTTTGTTGGGGCTGAGACGCATGGTGATATCGAATGTTTATCTTCGTTTTGTGCCCGGAATTGAATCCGCCATTGTCTTGCAGCCTTGGCTGCATCTAGAATGGTCCAACAATATTCTCAGAGGCATTTCAGGACTTTAGATTCTGAAAAAAAAATTTAAAAAGTAAACTGGACAGAAGTCTATAAACATAAGGAATGAATAACAGTAACACTACGTTGGAGAGAAACATAAAGGAAATGGTGCAAAGAAAAACGACAAAATGAACAATTACGCGATACGTAGATGAATTTAAAATATACTGCTCCAAAAGAGTTGGAGATATCTAATTCAATCGTTTTGAAAAGTATCGCTGAAAATTTATTCAATGAATGTTCCTATTTTGAAATGGAGTCAGTTTATCGACAGCTCCGATTTGAAACGAGTTGTCTGAAAATTTGAAGACGTAAATTAACAAACGCAGAGGCTAATAGGGCTATCGGAATGCTACGTGTACATGGTGACCTAACTCAGGTTTTTGTAGCGGAAAGGCTCCAAGTCGGCCAAAGTGTGATATCTCGACTTTTGAATAGATTAAGAGAGACATGTTTCGTATTGAAAAGTCCTAGGCTTGGTGGGCGACGAAAAAACAACATCTGCTCAGGATCGTTTCATCACCGTTTCGGCGGGGAGAAAGCCAACATCTACGTGTAGAATGCTACGGAATACTTTTCAGAATGCAGATGAGCTCCAAGATTCCATCAAAACCATCAGACGACAGTTCAGAGGTAAATATAGGTTCTATACGTTCATCAAGAGGAGTTCCAACAACACGCGACCACAAGCGTCAAAGACTGGAATGGGCAAAAGGCCACCTATCAATTGGAATAATCAATGGCATTGTGTCCTTAAATTATTATTATTATGACCGCCTTACACTAGAGGGAGCATGTCATCGACAATATTTTGCCAATTATTCACGCTGCTATTGGTGAAATTTTTCAATTTCTAAAAGATAACGCTAGACCACACCGTGCAGATAAATTGAGAATGCGAGCGAGAAGCATGGTATTATACATATACCAATACCTCCGCACTCACCAGATTTGAATTGCATAGAACATGTATGGAATATGTTCCAAAAAAGATAAGATTATCATCAACCTACCCCAGAATTCTAAATTGATCTGAGAGAGCTTCCGCACCGTTTATTAAACCAAATTCCTCAAGAAAGGTTCAACAGTTTCGTGTGTAACATCCAAAACAGATGTCAAGCTGTCATTGATGCCTGTGGAGGCCATACATTGTATTGATAGTCTCAAAATGCTTGAATTCCCTGGGAATAAAATGTCGTTATTCTACTCGATATTTCTTAACCTTCCTGTATACGCTGCAGAACTACAGGCTGGAATTTATTTTATTTCCTGCAACTTCAAATCCTATCAATATGAATTTTCATCACAAAATCTCATTTCAACTATTTTTTTTGCAATTTGAGTCATTTTCCCTAACCCACGTGGAGCAGTTTATTAGGTGTAGATACAACTTTTCGTAAGTGGAATTTGAAATAAATAGATCTGATATGTCATAGAATAAGCTCAGGGATTTGTAAATATCGAGATATTATTCGATTTGTGTCTGCTTCATAATTTTTTTCTCGATTAATCATGTTAGTTTGCAAGCGAAAATCTCGTCATTTGCGAGAGGTTTTAATTTTCTGCAGCATATAAAGAGATCTGCGGCTGAGGTTCATTGAATATTCTCAAATATTTATAGTGAGGCTGCTTTTAGTGAAAAATTAATACGCTCCAGCTAAGAATTGAAAGACAAATGGCCAGAAAAAAAATTAGAGACATGAAAAAGTGATTTTTCACATGTCTCATGTGAAGTCCCACCGAACCCGCTGTATTCTCCAGACGTTGCTCCATCGGAATATCACTTGTTTCAATCAATGGAACTCGTCCTCGCCCTGGCTGACCAGCACTTCCCTATCATCAAGAATGGAGAAATTGGAATGATTTGTATGTCGATTCTTTCAACGCATTTTTTCAATGCTGCCCGAAAGATGAAAAAAGTAGTGGCCGAATTACAACTGTTTATCCAGTTGTTTGCAAGAAAGTCTCGAATTTCCGGAAAAAAACGGCTGAACCAAAGTTGTACACCAAATATTTTTACTCGTATATCATGTCGTGCTGGGTTCCGATGTGTTTTCCAACAATAACGCCATCAAAACTGGAGTTTTGAGTCACCTATCTCTTCCACAGCCTCAGATTCAGATAATGCATCAGTACGATCCGAGTTCCCATCCATCGAAACTCGATTTTCCTCCGCATTCTCTCGCATTACTCTCTTTCCCCGACGTGAAAACTGTTGGCGTGGAAATGTAAAATATATTTCGAAGCCATCATTTCACCAATCATTTAATCGATGCCGGGAAAAAATTACCCAGTATTCGAAAAAGGTTCCACGAAAAAGGGATGGCGAGAGATGAAACGGGAGGGGTGTCATTTTTCATCCACCTACAGATCCATTTTGCTAGATGCGAATTCAAACAATACAACTCGAGCATACAATGTATAAAGTGATGAATTCGAACATTTTTCAGGTCATGCGTTTCACGTTTCGCGTATGCCTTTTATGTCGTTTTTGATGATTCCGGATAATCTAACCTCAAGCCTATCGTAACATGATCCAACTAAACACGGAGAGTGCGCAGATCCGGATTAACCATGTGAAGGGTTCTTAGGTAGTACAATTTTCGGGGTCCATTCAATTTGCCTCAATGAATAACGTTCCTGTGGAAATTAGTATTCAGGTTTTTTTCGCTGAAACTGGTTCGGAAATTTTCCAACTTGACATTGAATTTACAGGAATTCGATATATGTATTTCGGTATAATATTTGTTTCGGTAAAAAACAATTCAAAATATCGAATTTCAACAGAGTGAGGAGTGATTAACTTTTTTTCCATCTACCGAACATTCAATTAAGTAGATTTTATGTAGTTTTTTTTTCCATAAAGAGTATCTTGATGTTGCTTGAAACTTTGAGAAACACTACTTGTTTGTTTCTTCAGTTTTGTAGCTTTTATTCATTTCGTGGAATCTGGGAGCGAAGGCACGGCTCATTTTCATCAGAGAAAATATTTTTTCTGAAAAATCTATTCTTTTCATGCCGTGGACGGAGTAAACATTGGGAATTAAAGTGATGAGAAATTAACGTTGATTCTTTATTTTATGGAATCGTTTTTTCTGTGAGGACTACTTTGAAGTATGTTCGAATCTTTGAGACACAGTTTTTGTTTCATTCTTTAATTTAGTTCAGTTTCATTATTTGGTGTATCTCAAAATTTCAAGCATCATAAAACAAAATATTTTTCACAAAAAAGCAGATTCCATAAAATAAAGAAATATACATGATTGAATGTTGGGTAGATGAAAAATCAAAGTTAATTACTTACCACTTTGATGAGATTCAGAATATTGAAACTGCTCATCCCTAATATATATCCATTTCACAGAATAATGGGAACAAAATTTTTAGAAAATATATTTCGTTTGATAAAAAATTAAGCATTACTGGTGCTTACAGATTTTATGAAATAAAGAAAAGAAAAGTAACTCCCTAGTTTACACAGAAAAAGTGTGTCAAAGTGTGTGTCCTAAATCAAGATACTTCTTAAAAAAACAGATTGCTGATTTGGTAGGGAAATGGTTTTGACCTATATCACTCATATTGAAGAAACAATCTTGAACAAAATTTCCTAATTTGAGTTGGCGATTTCGAACTCTTTTGCGGCGTTTATTGCAATTAATGTTTGGAATTGATGATATATTTGGTGTTTTGAAAGATTGTTGTTGTGACTTCCGATATTCTGTGGTCACTACCCAAAATTTTCTTTCACACTTGTTTTCCTTCGTGCATTTTCGGTTCATAAATATTTTTAAAATTTTTCATAAGGCACCACATAACTCAAACTTCACTTTGACTGTTTTAGGTACTTCTGGACCAGATGGCTCGATTTTCGTGAATATTTCCCTCCTGTCAAAAACTTCATGTAAATAGAATGCAATTATCGAAAATTACAGCGAATGCAAGAAGAAAACGGTCACAATTCGGAAAAATTAGAACCTGTTTCTGATTACAGCGAATATTTCCCTCCTGTCAAAAACTTCATGTAAATAGAATGTAATTTTCGAAAATTACAGCGATAATTACATTGTAGAAAGCGGAAGATCCCTGCGATAATTGCACTGCTCGTATCCATAGCAATTTCGGGAAATAATCAACCGAATTACACTCGTGCATCAAAATGACCTGATGATACTGCATTCCATCGTGTTGTTTTTGAAAAACTGCATTCGGTCATTTTCATTTTTGGAGAAAGAGCCCGTCACCGAAGGTGGAGTTGCTCTTGCAGTTTTTAGACAACACGCGGTCATGCAAAATTATCGGTAATTTTGATGCACTTGTGCAATTACTTCCGATAATTGCATTGTAGAGAGCGAAAGATCCCTCCGATAATTGCACTGCTCGTATCCATAGCAATTTCGGGAAATATTCACCCGAATTACACTCGTGCATCAAAATGACCTGATAATTCTGCATTCCAGCGTGTTGTCATTGAAAAACGGCATTCGGTGTCGTGCTCTTCCTCCAAAAATGAAAATGGACTCATGCAGTTTTAACACAACTCGCTGTCATGCAAAATTATCGGTAATTTTGATGCACTTGTGCAATTACTTCCGAAAACACCATTAGTGAATACCGTTTCACGATATCTCCATTTTTTCTTATTTTGCAAAAAATTATCGATTTCGAAAATGTGCCATAACTTTTCTATTTACGAAAATATCTGAACATTATATGAAATTTCTAGAAGCGCTTTTCCACCGGAAATAACAAACTATCATGGCCCATGATTAGGGTGCTAACTTTTCCCTTTATAAAAAACTATATTCATTTTTTTTTCTCGAGGGAAAGAATCATATTTTTATTTCAAATACGAACGCATTTTTATTCATCCTTTATCATGAAAAAATTCAGAGATAAAGAAAATTTAAAATAATGTCTAATTCCAGATAAAAAAATTCTTGTTGAAAGTTTTTATCTTTTTCAGATATTTTCGAAAATCGAGAAGTTATGGCACATCTTCAAAATAGAAAAATTTCAAAATTTTGTTATATCTTCGGAACTAATGAAGATATCGTAAAACGGTTTTCCCTACTGGTATTTTCACGGAAATCGAGTCCAGGCCTCCTTTCAACGTTTTTACCTATCTAGTCTAGAAGTACCTGAAACAGCCAAAATAAAGCAATTTGGGATACCTTGTGCCCTGTACAGGGTGGGCAAAATTGGTGATACATGAACTACAACTTTTTAACCGAACGAGATAGAGAAAAATGAATGGCAGGTTACGGTGGTCTTTTTTAGAGAAACTGATAATGCCATCAACTGCATACTTCTTTCTTCTTTTGTTTTCGAGTTATAGGCCAAAGTTGAAATATGGGCGATTTCAACTTTGGTCATTATCTCCGTTCCTGTTTGTGGTAGGATGTTGAAATAAAAACATTATACAGGCAATTTTTTCATAGCAATCCAGTAGCGCACTTTGTTTTTTCCCAAGAGGTTTCCTTGCTGAGCTATAACATAAAGTTGTGCTTTTTCTTATGGAAACAATAGTTTCAAATGGCTTAGGAAGAATCGCCATTTTTTCCCGTTTCAGAAATATATCATACATCATACATCGCCCACAGATTCATTCAGATATCATGAAAAATATAGTTTGTATGTGAAATTTGAATTATTGAGTATTAAGTAGGCTTAATCACAGAAGAATATGTCTCTATGCATGGTGTCATTATTATTTTGTGATTGAGTAAGTGATTCAATTCTCCGTGGTTTGATCTCTGTTCAGAACAACTGTCAATAATTATCTAAATTCGAAGTCATTGTTGCCGGCAATATGGAAATGTACGAAAATTACGAAAAATATGATATGTTAAAATGTTTTATTTTAGCGCATGAAGACGCAACGGGCAGCAAGTGATGCATATTTTCATCTTTACCCCGAACGTAATCAGCCCAATGTGAGGTATTTTAAACGTTTGGCAGAAAAGTTAGCTGTGTTTGGTTCTTTCAACAAGCCACGTTCGAAGAAATATAAAAAAAACAACCAGGATGCAGAAGAAGTTGCTGGCGCTGTGACTATAAATCCAAATATGTCATCTCGCCAATTAGAAGCAGAATTTGGAATCCCTCGCAGAACTGCCTTGCATATTTTGAAACGTAACAAATTCAAACCATACAAATATCGTAAAGTTCATAGATTGCGGGATCTGATTATGATAGAAGAATACAATTTTGCCAGTGGTACATGAATAAATGTTCTGTGAATGTAAATTTCTATAGATCGATTATTTGGACTGATGAGGCATATATTGGCAGTAATGGAATAGTCAACCGACATAATCACCATTATTGGTATGACGAAAATCCTCGCCAAATTATGGATAACGGAATTCAACAAGGGCGATTTGGTTTCAGTATATGGGTAGCGTTGAATGGAGATGGTGTTTTAGCCTATCACATATATGAAGATATTTTGGATGGGGAAATATATGAAAATTTATTGCATCAGCATATCGAACCCTTCATCGATAATCTTTCTCTACACGAATCACGCAATGTTTATTTTCAACAGAATGGTGCACCTCCTCATGATTCAAGGAATATTAAAATTTTTTTGGACAGGAATTTTGGACCTCATTGGATTGGCACAAATGGCCGGCTCGATCACCTGATCTATCACCATTAGATTTTTTTTTTTTTGGGGGTCATTTGAAAAATTTAATTTATAAGAACACTTTCATCAACAAAACTCAATTGAAGGGAGTTGTGGAAAATTGTTTAAGAAGAATGCGGAGTGTGCATATTCTGAATTCTCTCAGAAATGTCAGAAAAAGATGCCGATTGTGTGCAGAGAACGAAGGTCGCCAGTTTGAGCACTTATTATAAATCAAAGTTTTGTGATTGTTGAAAAATAAATCTATAATAATACTCCTAATTAATTAACATACAAACTGTATTCAATACGAATATTTTCTCGAATATGGCTTTTTGAAAGGACCAAGCTCAGTATCTGCCAAAAATGTTCGAAATATCTAACATTCGGTTGATATTTTTCGGGGTAAAGATTGAAATATGGATGGATATTATCGTCAGGAGCTAAAATAAAACTTTTAAACACTTAATATTTCTAGTAATTTTCAAAAATTTCCATATTGCCGGCAATAATGACTAATTGAATTCTAATAATTGACAGTTGTTCTGAACAGAGGTCAAACCACGGAGAATTGAATCAAGTATCCAATCACAAAATAATAATGACACCATGCGTAGAGACATATTATTCTGTGATTAAGCCTACTTAATACTCAATAATTCAAATTTCACATACAAACTATATTTTTCATGATATCTGAATGAATCCGTGGGCGAACGGAAAAAAATGGCGATTCTTCCTAAGCCATTTGAAACTATTATTTTCATAAGAAAAAACATAACTTTATGTCATAGCTTAGCAAGGAAACCTCTTGAAAAAAAACAAAGTACGCTACTGGATTGCTATGAAAAAAAAGGCCTGTATGTTTTTATTTCAACATCCTAGCACAAACAGGACCGGAGATAATGACCAAAGTTGAATTCACCCAAATTTCAATTTTGGCCTATAACTCGAAAACAAAAGATGATAGAGAAATGCAGTTGATGGCATTATCAGTTTCTCTAAAAAAGACCACCGTAACGTGCCATTCATTTTTCTCTATCTCGTTCGGTTAAAAAGTTGTAGTTCATGTATCACCAATTTTGCCCACCCTGTACACATATTGTTTATTAGCAAAACTATAACACAATATATGTACGAAGAGAGTACCTGATTCTGCTTATCTGAAAGTTACAGCTTGAATTTATGATACCAGATGGTTTTTTTTATGACACAGTCCATGCGACGTAACTGAAAAATTTACAACTGGGTGCCTACTTCTTGAGGCCGCATCTTTTCTTTTCCAACACTTGATGATAAAAATATTGGGTTGAATACAATTTATTGCCGGCTCTACATATATTGTCAAGTACTGGTTGCAAACTTGTTTTTTCTAATTCAGATTCCTTCGTATTTCATAACTTCCTTGGAATGATGTATTTCAACCGCTTTGAAATTTTACCAACTGCTTTGGACTTTCTCCAACTGTTTTGGAATTTTTCCCAATGCTTTGAAATTTTGCCAACTACTTTGGAATTTTCCAACTGCTTTGAAATTTTTACAACTGATTCGAAATTTTTCCAACTCCCTTGAAAATCTTTCAACTGGTTTGAAAATTTGCCAACTTCGTTCAACATTGGGGGGGATCATCCCCCATTTTTGTAAAAATGTAATTGTTTTATCGTGCACACAATAAGAAAATAGACCTACCTTTTTGAATCATATTGTCAAATTGTCCTCCATTAACTTTCTTAAATCAATCTTGACAGTCATCTTCCTAATAATATGGTTTAGCAAAATTGGAGTTATTTGGCGACACACATTTACAATTCGTAGGTCTAGTTTTTCCAAATTTTCAGGCCGGTTCATCAAAACCGGTTTTCAGTCGAGATTATTTTATGGAGGTTAATGTTAACCTTATTGATACACCGTTGGAAACAGGCCTTTTAGACCAATCAAATGGAGTATCCGAGGGGGTGATCACGAGTGGCAATTGTTGTACACTTGTTTGGAAATGTGTGGAAATGCTTAGGAAATGTATGGAAATGTTTGAAAATGTTAAGGAATGTTTTGAAATATTTGGAAATGTTCAGAATTGCACATGCGAGGTTAGAATATCCAATTGGAGGATTCTGATGAAGTTTTGGTTCAACGAATCTTACAAATGATCACCTGAAGTGTATAACGTGCAGAATTTGACGATATATACGAGGAGAGGCTGAAAAGTTCGAGGCCTAGCGTAGATAAAGCTTGTTACTCAGGTGTGTAGTTGCGACACTCAGTAGTACTATAAAAGCAATCACAAATGAGTTTGCACTCCAAGCTTAATTATTTTTCGAGAAGTCGACAGCAAATTAATTTTTTGTGGATCAATTGAGTTAATTGGTCCCACTGAAAAGGATCAATCTCAGCTCATAACAAGGGCGCACCAGGATTTCGTTTCGGAGGAAATCCTTCAACAAACTTCTTTGACGTATGATAGAAACTCTCAATTTTTCTATAGCAAATATGAATATCGGGAGGAAGGCTGCAGACTCATGGCTCCCTCCTGGGTGTGCCACTTGCTCATAAACAAATTTAGTTCTGGACTGTTGCCCTATGTTTTTGTCTTGTATTGTCAGTATTTTGATGTTCTTAATTTACAAGAGTTTTTGTTTGAAGCACTCTCGTTTTATTTGTATGTTTTGAAAAACATATGTATTTTGATATTTTTTTCAGATATTTTTTATAAATGTATTTTAGATATTTTGCAAATATTTTTTGTTTTGTTTTTCAACCTGGTTAATATTTCTTGATGTTTAAAAATTGTATGAAATCCATCGTTATTCATATATTTAAACCTCGATTTTCACACTATCGGGTTATTATATAATATGCTCAATCACTCGATACCACAACTTTTCATTTTTGTTTTGTTTATTGTTTTATTTTAATCATTAGTAAGGATGGGGTTGGCTTAATAATTTTGTTCCACAGAACTTTTTGCTGAAAAAATTTTGTTTTTTTAAGACTCCAATTCGTTATTAGGAACACAGATCAAAATAAATGTAGAAAAGCAATTTTTCTCTGTTTAAGAACAATATTGTTCATTCTTCACCGCTTCCGCCCACATTTACCAGAATTCTGTATCATTTTCTTTCATGGAAAAAACGCAAATATATATATATACAGGGTGTTTGGTAATTCGACGTGAACCTTGGAAAGGGATATACTAGACGTTATTTGCAGTGAATTGCGTCGAGTAAAGCATGGTCCGAAAATCTATGGATACGAAGATATGGCGGTTTTTCAACTTTTTTGAAATTTTCTGCTTCGTTATCGAAAATAATTTATTTTGTGAAGACTACTCGACTCTAAATATTCAATGAATATTTTTTTCAAAGCTGAGGAGATGGTCCTCATTTCTTGCGAAAAAGTATTCTCTAAAAATTCAGATAACCCGAGATATACAGGGTCATAAATGGCTGCACCTGTTTTCCTCATAAAATCTTGATAAAACAATTGAGAATTACTCGAAAAAAGTATTATGAACTTGGTGTACAAATGTAAGTAAAAACTTCCCTGTTTCATCAGCTTTCCAAAAAGGTACATATGTCAATAATTCCTTCACGCAATAAAAAAATATGGCCGGAAAACCAAGCAGACAACAGACTTTTTCGAGTCATTCAGATATCCTATTATACTTTATTTTCAAATCAACAAAACTAGAGATCCTGCTCGAATTGTCTCCCTCGATTTCTTATGCATGCACGCAGTCTACGGCGTACTTCTGAAATTGTTACCCGCGTTGAGAAGTTATTCTTTACATGCTGAGCAGCCGTCAAAATTCGCTCCCTCAATTTTTCAGCTGTCGTCACTGGTGTACTATACACTAGCTGTTTCAAGTGACCCCAAATGTAGAAATCGCATGGGGTCAGGTCCGGACATCTGGCCGGCCAAGGAATTGGCCCACCACGTCCTATCCAACGTTGGGCATAGTTTTGGTCTAGCCACTGGCGCACGTTTCTGAAGTAATGAGCTGGACAGCCATCATGCTGAAAAATAATTCGTGATCGTACTGTCAGCGGTACATCTTCTAATTGCAACCTAAGTTCGTCACGCAGAAAATTTTCGTACGAGATCCCATTCAGGTTATTAGGTAAAAAAACTGGTCCAACAATACAATTGTAGTCGGAGCCCATCCATACATTGAAAGAAAATCTTTTCTGATGGGAAATTTCTTTACATTTCCTGGGATTTTGACCTTTTGGCGCCCAATAATGCGCATTATGAAAATTTGTTATTCCGTCTTGGTCAAATTTAGATTCATCTGTCCATAAGATGTGTCACAAGAAATTTGGATCTTCGATATCGCAATTGAGAAGAAACCGACAAAAGTCCATTCTTCGGACCGGATCTCCCTCTTCAATAGCATGAACCGGTGTGAAGTGGTATGGATATTGTCTTGCCGTATGCAATGTGAACCATACTTTCCACTGTGTAATATTAAGCCTTCTCGATACTGCTCTAATTGAATCAGTCGGACTTTCCCCAAATTGCGTTAAAATATCTTCTTCATCGGTGGCATCGTACATGCGGGGTCTACCAGCGTCGCTTTGAATTCGCTTAACCGTTCCTGTTTCACGAATACGACGGAATGTCCTACCGAAAACGCTCCAATGTGGCAAACGGCGATTCGGAAAATGAATCGCATATTTTCTTCGAGCTTCTAAGGCATTCCCATCACACAATCCGTAAAAGTACAAAATGTCAGCATATTCTGCGTTTCCAAAACAAGCCATTGGAATACTTTCAGTCGATTGTTGAAGATTTCAACGGCTATTCAGGAAAAATTAACTTTTCTTATGTTGTAACTGCAAGCAACTAACAGTTTGGTAATTTAATTTGTGATCTGTCATATCATGTCAACTATTCGGAGTGATCGAACCATGGCCCGCTTACGGCTTACGAATCACGCCGAGTGAAATAAAGGATAATAGGATATCTGAATGACTCGAAAAAGTCTGTTGTCTGCTTGGTTTTCCGTCCATATTTTTTGATTGCATGAAGGAATTATTGACATATGTACCTTTTTGGAAAGCTGATGAAACAGGAAAGTTTTTACTTACATTTGTACACCAAGTTCATAATACTTTTTTTGAGTAATTCTCAATTGTTTTATCAAGATTTTATGAGGAAAACAGGTGCAGCCATTTATGACCCTGTATATCTCGGGTTATCTGAATTTTTAGAGCATACTTTTTCGCAAGAAATGAGGACCATCTCCTCAGCTTTGAAAAAAATATTCATTGAATATTTAGAGTCGAGTAGTTTTCACAAAATAAATTATTTTCGATAACGAAGCAGAAAATTTCAAAAAAGTTGAAAAACCGCCATATCTTCGTAACCATAGATTTTCGGACCATGCTTTACTCGACGCAATTCACTGCAAATGACGTCTAGTATATCCCTTTCCAAGGTTCACGTCGAATTACCAAACACCCTGTATATATAGAAGGAGGTTTAAGTTTTTTATATATATATATATATATATATATATATATATATATATATATATATATATATATATATATATATATATATATATATATACAGGGTGTTTCATCATAAACTGGACAAACTCATATGACGTATAGAGAACATCGGGAGAATCATTTTTTTCTTATGACATATTTCCCGTTTTCGAAGCATAAGGGAGATACACGGTGTTTAATGTCATTTTCGAGCGTTATTATATTGAGTGTGGTCGGTTATGTATAAGACTGGAAGTAATGGTTTCTTGTCATATCGTAGTATTTTTGGATGCTTCATTCAGAAATGGTGTAGAGCTCCGAAAAAAAATACAAAATGGCGGAAAACCTGCAATGTTCGTGATTTTTTTTTTCGGTTGCCAAATTGATTTTCATTTCCTAAATTAGCACAATTTTTAAAGGATATCTGTGAAAAAATTTTTTCAAAAATCGAACACAACTTTTTTTTTACATGTCTACAGCGAAAAAAAAATTTCACTCGAAATTGATGAAATTTTTCACGATTGTACTTACTTTTATACCTAACACGAATATGAAAACAGAATCGAAAAATATCAAACGGTTTCGTTTTTACAGCCATTCAAATGTCCCGTTCGAATATCTGAAATAATAAAAAAACATGACACAGCTTATGTTCTTAGGCCCATAATTTTTGAATTTGTATGTCGAAACATTCCAGATTGCAAAATGAATTAAAAAAAAATCAGTGAAACTTCATTGAGAGTTGAACTCCCTACTCTGAGTTAAGTATTAATGTGAAATATGAGTCTGTTCTAAGGTTCTGAGTATATTAATTTTCGTTGCCGAGCAACAGTAGCTGATAGAATTTGACAGGTTATTTGAATTTTACTGAATAATTCGAGTATATTGAAACGACTTGTTAGCAAACGAAAATGAAATATTCACTTTTAGAAAAAAATGATATGGTTCAGGCTTATTATGAAGCGAATTTCTCAGGGAGAAAAGCAAGGGAAATTTACGCTCGCAGGTTTCCAAGCCGAAACGTTCCTAATTTTAAAACTTTCATAGAAACAGTGCGTAAATTACGTGGAGAAGGTATTCTTCACCGCAAGAAGAAGGAAACAATCCGATATATCGAAGAACGTATCCTGGATTTAGTGAGTGAAAATCCGATGGTATCAACGAGAACTCTAGCAAATCATCCAAGTGTGAATAAGAGTAAATCCACTGTATGGAGAGTTTTGAAAAGAAATAGCTACCATCCGTACCATTTCCGTTCATGTCAAACCTTAGAAGAAGGTGATTTTGAGAAGAGGAAAGAATTCTGTGAATTTATTTTAAGAAGGACACGTGAGAATAGGAATTTCCTACGTCTCATACTGTTAACGGATGAAGCAACATTCCACAGAGATGGTTTCTTCAACAACAAAAATAATATAATATGGCAAAGGGAAAATCCACATGCAACAGTAGCAAAAAATAGCCAGAAGAGATTTTCTGTCAATGTTTGGGCGGGAATGAAGGACCGTACATTCTTCCTGAAACATTGACTGGAAATGGCTATAATCAATTTTTGAGGGAAACTCTGCCCGATCTATTGGAAGATATTCCTTTGAGTCACTTTCAAGGAATATGGTACCAGCATGATGGTTGGTTGCCCTGCTCACACAGTGAGGAGTGTACGAGAATTTTTAGACTCTCAATACCCTCGCCGATGGATCGGCCGATTGGGACCTGTCGCATGGCCTCCTCGTTCTCCAGATCTTACACCTATGGATTTTTATTTCTGGGGTCATATGAAGAGTCTTGTTTATGATAAGCGAGCTCCAGTGACTTCGAGAGAAGAACTGATTCAAAGAATCGAATCAGCCGCCGAAGAGATTCGCCGAAACCCGGAAATGGTTCGTTCAGCGGTGGATAGTGTGGCGAAAAGGTCGAGAAAGTGTATCCGGAGAAATGGCAATATTTTTGAGAACGAATTATGAATAAATTTTATACTAATAGGTTTTTTTGTTGCGTTTGTGAAATTGTGGAATTATTCGTAGAAATTTCCGCAATAATGTCATGCCATTAATATCTGGGAAGTATTAACCGCCAATTTCTACTCAAACTGCATAAATTGGTTTCAAGATACTTGCATTATTATATTCAGTTAAATTCAAATACTCTGTCAAATTCTATGAGCTGCCATTGCTTGGCAACGAAAATTAAAAACCTTTGAACAGTCTCAATTCAGATTCCACATTTATTTTAATAGGTACTTAACTCAGAGTAGGGAGTTCAACTCTCAATAAAGTTTCACTGATTTTTTTTTAATTCATTTTGCAATCTGGAATGTTTCGACATACAAATTCAAAAATTATGGGCCTAAGAACACAAGCTGTGTCATGTTTTTTTATTATTTCAGATATTCGAACGGGACATTTGAATGGCTGTAAAAACGAAACCGTTTGATATTTTTCGATTCTGTTTTCATATTCGTGTTAGGTATAAAAGTAAGTACAATCGTGAAAAATTTCATCAATTTCGAGTGAAATTTTTTTTTCGCTGTAGACATGTAAAAAAAAAGTTGTGTTCGATTTTTGAAAAAATTTTTTCACAGATATCCTTTAAAAATTGTGCTAATTTAGGAAATGAAAATCAATTTGGCAACCGAAAAAAAAAAATCACGAACATTGCAGGTTTTCCGCCATTTTGTAATTTTTTTTTCGGAGCTCTACACCATTTCTGATTGAAGCATCCAAAAATACTACGATATGACAAGAAACCATTACTTCCAGTCTTATACATAACCGACCACACTCAATATAATAACGCTCGAAAATGACATTAAACACCGTGTATCTCCCTTATGCTTCGAAAACGGGAAATATGTCATAAGAAAAAAATGATTCTCCCGATGTTCTCTATACGTCATATGAGTTTGTCCAGTTTATGATGAAACACCCTGTATATTACGGACTTTGAATGAATTGATTTAATTCAAAAATTGAAACAATCGGAGGTCAGTAGTAGTGGCAACCACAAAACGAAAAATATAACTGAAAAACAATGCTGTAATCAGTTCATTACAGTCTTATAGTACTGTACTGTACACATTACGAAACTGAACTAGAGAAAACTTTCCTATTGTCCTGATTTTGCAAATTATCAGGAACCATCATTTTTGAAAAAATAATTTTAAACATCCTCTTCATGTGAAATTTATTATGAAACGGGTTTCTTTTATTATTAGCTCTGTGAAGGTTGATGTAAGTTCGAATCTTTCATTATATATGAATCGTTTATGTTGGCTAGTATTTAGTACTATTTTGACTCTTTAGACTAAAATGTTTTCCTGCCTGCATTTGGCGTTTTATTCATGTTTCGTATTGTGACGAACGATTTATGCTTGATATCGTTCGCGTTTTTCAAATTATGATTCAGTTTGTCCGTCGTTTAGGAAGCTGGTGAAAAATATTTCGAAACTCTGGACTATGCAATAGTACTCTTCAGCAATAAAACTTAAATCTTCCCCAGCTCCCTACTTACCTCAATTTCAACGAAATCACGACCATCAAAGCATCTCCTTGTGTGACACGAAGCGTGAGTTGTTTCCCAGCCAAACTGAGATGTTTGATGGGAACACAGCTATCGCCGACAATAGGATATAAGAAAGCCAGTATCAATTAATTAAACGTCATCGCCAATCTTCCCGCTCGAGAGATGGAACAAGTTTGTCACCTACAACTTTCCGGAACCGGTGCAATATCTGCAGAGCACATCCGATATAAATTTGCCGTCTCGAAGCCTCGCTTAATTGCGTAATTGCTTGATCGGAGTTTAATGAAGCCGGAGCAGCTCTATCTATTTTCCTGTGTGCGCGATAGTGTTTGGTAGACATATTTTAATACGGTGGTTAACGTATTTGGGTAATAGTTTCGAGCGGGCTTCTGATATGCTCTCGCATAAACACCTTAATGGGACAAAGAGACCCTTGCCGAATTCGTTTCTTGATATAAACATCTTCAACGTGCTGATTGATTTCTAGTTATACTTAAACCATAACATCGCGATTGTTTGGATCAGGGTTATTAATTGAGTATTAAAATACTTTTCTCTATTTCAGTATCGTAATGATTTCATTACAGTACTAAAAGTAGTGCTGTAATGAAACTCATTACAGCATTGTTTTCAGTTATATTTTTCGTTTTGTGGTTGTCAGTACTGACCTCCGATCCACTCATTTTTCGAATCAAATCAATTCAAATTCCGCAATCTGTCAAATTTCGTTAGTGACACCAACTGCCAAGATACAATGCAAAAGTCACTAATCTGAATTTTTATTTGGATTTCGAGAATTTTCCTCAAACCTTTAGTGAAATAGAGAAAATATCGTCTAATACTCGTTGCAGAAGGCAATTCCAACACTCATGCTTTCGAAAACTCGCTCCTACGTCGCTCGTTTTCGAATTCCGCATTCGTGTTGGAATAGGAGCTCATTCTGCAACTTGTTTTAGAATATACTATTTTCTACGACCGTGCGTTTACACCCACTTTCCCGTAATACTCATTTCAGTTCAGAAAGTGTCACTTTCCCGCACTAGTGTATTAGCAGGGGTTTTTTCCGCACACTTTCATTAGAAATTAAACTGAATTATGATATGTCCCTATGCATCGACCGTCGTTCATGAAAGTACCATGGTAACGTCATGTAGAATTCATGTGTATTATGGATTTTCATGGAATTTTTTGTACGTTGAAATAAAATATATATTTTCACTGTGGAGTCGTAGAAAAATAATGTTCCTATCTTGTGCAGAAAGTATCTTTCCCGTATCGATTGCTTCCTCGCGTACTCGTTGCTCCGCGTCGTTCGGGTAACAGCAATATCGTACGGAAAAGTAAAAATTTCTGTACTTGATAGGAAAATAACTATATTAAAGAAGTATTCAGATATTCAAAACACGTACGATTTATGAAAATAGAGTATTTTAACCAGTTATCGACGAATACTCTTTTGGTTTATCATTGAAATTTTGAATCATAGAAATACTGATTTTAAAAAAAGAAGAGATGTAAATAAGAACTTATAATTGAATTAAATTTCAAACTTTTCGTTGTCAAGGCAATGAGAAAAATAATTTTCATTGTGTAATGTATTGTTTCCAATATTATCAAAACAGTTGTTGCTGGTTCTGCTTCGTTACAAGATGAGTTCCGAGATTGTTAGTTACAATCTTACACCTTTCAAATAGTAATAGTAGTATGTTCTTTATAGTCCAGTCATTTTAGAATTTTCACCTCGGAAATCGAGATAATTGGCTGTAAACTTGTGAAGGCTTTTATTGTGACATCTCAAAACTTGTCTCGAATCCCACCGATTCTAGGTCTTCTGCGTCTATAAAATTCTAAGGGTCAAAGATAAAAAAATTGACTCTTTGATTATTTTTCTCAAATACCTCGGTTCCTATCAGATTTTCGCAAATTTTGTTAATCACAAATATTGTTCAGGAATAAATTCTCTACAACTTTTGTTGCAAAAGGTTTTCTGTGCTTTATCTCATATAAAAATCTTTTCAAGTGTTGGGACAGATTATCTTGGAGAACGCCGTGTCAAATTTTGACTGCGTTCATTTGAATGGTTCGGATGAAGACAGTTCAATTGCCAGATTCGGTATAGACCTGCAAAACGCCAGCTTTAAATTACAGATTTACCACCAATGCCCCAAATATATATGAAAACTCTTATGATATGAAGTAATAGCATGATTAAATACAATCCAGACAATCGATTATGCGCTTCAGATAATGTTGGCTAAAGCTTACATGATATAGATCATGATATAGATCATGTAAGCTTTAGCCAACATTATCTGAAGCGCATAATCGATTGTCTGGATTTTATTTAATCATGCTATTACTTCATATCATAAGAGTTTTCATATATATTTGGGGCATTGGTGGTAAATCTGTAATTTAAAGCTGGCGTTTTGCCTCCTTTCATTAAGACCTCATCAGCTGCCACTGGAACCTTCTGTTTTGTCGAATGTTGTATCTGCAACAATTCGGACTTCATAATTCGCTCAGTTCTATCGTATTCCAAACACTTCCCCCACAAATAGAATTATCCGAGATCTCGATCCATTACCGATGGGAAGTTACGATAGGGGTGGTTCACCTGTAAAAATAGAGCTTCCTCTTCGGTTGCTATTCTTGCCGTTCTTGGGGCTTCAATATATATACGTGCAGCAACACTCGAAACTTGAACCGACTGCGTTCCCGAAGCAATATGTTATTTCTGTTGTTCCCGCAAGACAAATGATTGCGAGTGTAGGAGGTTGATGTTGGAACCACTCGGGAAAAGAAATGAGTTATAGTATATTTAATTGATTGGATCTGGACCGGGAAGTTCCGTGATATTATCTCAGTTTTTCCATCATGGCCGATGTGCTGTCCGGATTGATTTCTCGCGAAACCGCAGAAATAAATAGGCGGGTTCTGGAGAACTGGCAGCTATTATTGATAACGTTGTGTAGCTGGGAGGCGGATACAGGTAATGATCTTCTGGAATTAGGGTCTCGGGGTTATATACTGAGTGACGTAGAGAAATGGATCAGGGGGATTCAGAGAGTATATGTAACTATGCGAGGTTTACTTGAGAGTGAGTGATCTGGTAAGCAGTCAATTCATGAACAGGTTATTACCTCATTATTGCTTCAGCTTTCGAAAATTTTATGCTTTATAGCAGTAGTACTTTATAATTTCACATCAATGTGAGCTTTTCTCTATAATGATGTACTTCTATAAGTTATAACATATGTTTTTTTTGTATGTAGGTTCTACATTTGATCGAGCTAGACCGATGCAAAGGTCACATAGCCTGTACATTCGGCTGTAATGTACCACCCTTGTACATGACTACTTGTCTTCGAGATATCTAATTTTGAATAAAAAAGAGCCTTTTTTACTCAATTGATATCTCCGAAACTACTGAGCGCATAGCGAGCCGAAAAGCTGTTACTTTTTCTACAGATAATGTCATGTTATGGATAAAAAAAAAATTTCGCCTTCAACGTTAACGTGAGAAAAGAGCAAAAAATACCATTTCGCCATTTTTGGTAAATGGACTGTATCTTGGTCAATATTGAGGGGAAAACTTAGGTTATATGAGCAAATTTTATAGACTCATGTTCCCCAAAGTCCCCTCCTGAATCGGTAGATCGAACGGTTCAGCGGTTTTCTTGGACCGATTGATTGAAATTTTGAAAAAGGGGGAACAAGGTTATCGTTCCCGAAACTAATCTTTTTAAATCGGTGTTTTTACGGATTGAGTCGAGAAGTTTTCGAGAAAACTGTATTTCAATACATTGTGGCTCTGCAGAAAAAGTAAAAATGCAGTCGATCAGAATTTCGCTCAACGTGTACCGTGGGCTATCAACCTAAAATTTATTCAATGAATTTTTTCTGAGGAAAATAAAGGTTTAAATTACCGAAATTCTTGAAATTTTTCATATTTTATCTTGAAAAAACCAATCGAATAGATGATGAAGAAATAATGTAACTCGTGATTGATTAACAAGATTAGGTCAAGTTTAAGGAACAAAAATCTTGTTTCCTCAACTCTTTCAAAATTTCAATCAACAAAACCGCTGAACCGATCGATCCACCGATTTAGGTAGAACTTTGAGGATTATTAGGCTGTAAAATTTTTTGACAACCTGAGCGTTTGTCCCAATATTGACCAAAAACCAAAGAATGGCAAAATGACATTTTTTGCCCGTTAACGTCCAGCTCGAAATTTTTTTTTTACGCGCGTAGGGTGAAAATAATCATTTGAAAATTTTTCCTTCATAATTTATCCGAGGATTTTTTCTCTGTGATACAGGTTGTTGAAAATCACCAAAAAATTTCGAAAAGATTTCTGTTCCTTTAATTGTTGCGCGAAGTATATTTGCTGTGTTTTCTTATATAAATTCAGTGGAAAGATATTGGGGTTTCTACTTTTACCCTCAGCTCGAGCCCCTTTATCAGGAGCACACTGTAATACAGAACAATCATAATTACTGAATAATTGATATCTTGAATAGTTTAAGCCTTTCACGATCAGATAAATTGACATGAAAGAGTCTACCGGGCTTATTGGCCTTGGTCCATTAGGAATAATTTCACCTAACAGATTCTTGTTCTGAGATAGTACCACGAACGCCGAATTCCTGACAGAAATATTTGTTTCTTTTTTGTCGGCCGCATAATTTGGAAAGGAGAAGAATGGTTTCAACGCTCCTCCTGATTTCAAACGCGGAGCAACCTGCGAATTCAAAATGCTTTCCAGCACCGAAGGAGAATGGGTAGAAACGCTCACAGAACACTCCTAAATAGAACAGAAAATGGCTGAATCGTGCTGGAGCAATTACTCTCAGCTAAAGAGCATCCACCATGGACATCGCAACTGCGTCTCTTTTTCAGGCCGTTACTAGTATTTCAACATTCGCAGTCATGGTTCCTTAATTAGGTTAGGAGAATATTTCAGGAAGCCGTTAGTGGCGTTAATTTTCTAAATCTGAATGGGTTTTCAGCGGCGCCACGCTAAAATGAACCATAAAGAATCCGTAACTCATATTAATGAACATTTCGCAGGGAAATTGAGAAAACAGCGGCTTTCGCAATGTTCAGTGTCTGGCAATCTTTCAGCTGGTTAAACTCATTCGAATATACAATCCAAGGTATATACGGTTGCCCTGTTTTGCAATTTATATAGGTAAATTTAAATAGGCCTGCGTTTCTCTGGAGATTCAGCATGCTGATGTTTTTACGGATCTTGACCGAAAAATCCACTTTGCGACCTGGTGTTTGCTGAAAATTCGCAATGAATTCGCCGAAAAGCTCCCTGTGAGTTTTCCGCTTTTCTCGTTTCGGTATATAATGACTTTGTTACACAGTTATTGTTTTGTTTAAATGGATATCTTGACAAAACATTATTTGTAGAACGATCCTCCTGGAGGGGATCAATGATCATAATGACATCTACTGGTAAACTGTCTGCAGAACTGTTGTGGTTTCCTGATAACTCTGACTGATAATTTGGATAATGGGTTCATTGCAATTCGGAATAGATGATTTTAATGACGACTCTACGCGTATTCTGGGTGACCCCCTCTTCAGGATAGATAGGAAACTAAGAGATATAAGGAGTTTGTTCAGTAAAAAGTTTTCGTAACATCATCCGTATTCAAGATACAGGGTTGAAAAAGAAAAAAATAAACACATTTTTTACTGACTTTGTAATGAAATTTCATACATATATGTACAAATTTGAAACGAATATGTTTTGGAAGCTTATACATCTAAAGAATGTGTTTTGATGTCTAACTTTCATAGGGGCGCTAGTTACACGGTTCGTACCAAATTGTTTTGAACATAACTTTTTTGATATTAGATTCATCGAGCTAAATTTTGAGTGATCTCAAAAATCATCAAATTTTACACCAAAAGGGTACTTCTGATGAAACTCGATATTGTGCACCGTTTTCTGAATATTTTCCGAATAATGATGAATGTATTAGTTTAGCAGAAAATCACGATAAAATGAAAAAACTAAAAACATAAAAAAATTCATTTCAAGAGGTGTTCAAAATGTCCTCCATTTTCACCAATGCACAAATCTATCATTTTCTCTCAAAAATTCATTAATATTCTTTACACTTAGGAATCAGCTATTATCACATTGAAGTGACGTTGAATTATTGAGGTGAATTTACTCCTGTAGCATGCATTTTTTCTTCAAGGTACGACCAAACTGTGTAATCCAAGGGATTGAAATCGCATGACCGAGGAGGCCAACGAATCGGAGCTTTTGCACCTTTACCAATCCATCGATTCGAAAAATGGTAGTAGTTTCGGCAAAATCGTGAAAAATGTGTATGGTTTTTTCTTTTTCGACGCCCTGTATCTTGAAACTGGAAGGAGATACGAAATAGTTATTTCTCTACTCATGCGTCAAATCCGTTCATTCCGCCACATCCCATAGAACAAAACAATTATAGAATATTTCATTCTAATTTCATTCCAACACTGTAGTCAGTATATTGATGACATGTTGTCCTCCTGTCACGGATTTATTCAACATTTGTCAAAATTATATCGTCCCAAGAAATCGGAAATTCTCTCTCGTGAACAAGTTGAGAAGTTTATAAAGGAGGCGCCAGATGAGAAATACTTGCAAATATTTTCGGATTATTTAGAGCATGTCGGCGTGAAGAATTGTGTAATCTATCAGTGGAAGACATCGAAATAACAAAAAAATCATTGGTTATACAACTTCCAAATACAAAAACGAAAGTCAGTCGTTTTTTTCAGTATTATTGGGAAGTATGTAGACTATTTTCATAAGTACTTTGCACTGCACCGTTCTGCCATCAAACATCGTCATTTTTTCTTGAAATGCATTAATAATAAATGAACTGCAAATCCAATTGGTATCAAAACATTTGGGAAAATTCCTTTCATTGTTGCCCAATTCTTCAAACTGCCAGAACCAAAGCAATATACAATACCTTGTTTTCAAAGATCCTCCGCTTCATTGCTAGCGGAATCAGGAGCAAATATTACGGATATGGGCTATGTTGATCTTTCCTTTGCATGTAGAAATTTCATTGTTGAAAAAATTCTCCCAACCTCAACAGATTCTGGATCATCATCATCGAATATTGTACTTCCAGTTTCTACAAGTACTGATGGTGCTGAGGATTCTAATAAGGTGTTGCGAAGCTCCATAACGTCACAGGGCATTAATTAATGTTAAAAATTATTCTAGTTTTACGAATGCTATTGATGTTAATAGTTAATGAATGTTAAAAATTGATAACGAAAATTTGCAATTGCAATTGCTAAATTTTTCCCATCTGATTTCATCGTCAGAAAATGGAGTGCTAAAAATATTTTTAACACTAATGTAAAAAGTATTTTGAACACGCTACCACGTGAACAATCAATTTTAACATTGTTTGCTGTCTTTAAAAGTATCACTCTTGATGGCAGTTGTACAAAAACTTTTTACTGAACAAATTCCTACTATTTTTCAGTTTTCTATCTATCCTAGCAAGGAGGGCACCTTTTTTTGAAACACCTGTAGAATGGCTCATAATGCCTGCTTTTTGTGCGGTAAGTAAAAGCTAAAACAAAATTGTTCATTCAGCAGAGGTCTGATACTAGTTCAAGGGACATTTCAACGAACAACATTGAAGTCATACCTGAGTACAATTGAAAGTGCGGTTTTAAATTTTTTTTAGGAACCTCATCTGCATCTGTCGTGCATTGTCAAAGTTTCATAGGATGCACCAGCTTTAGTTAAAGAGCCCGTCTCAGAAAATGTCCTGTATATTGATTTGCTTTATTCAATTTGAAGTAATGTACCCAGCGATTTTGCTGACATGACATTTCATCTCGCATTTCATTTATGTATAGTTCGTTTCAAAATGATTGGCATCCTGGGCGGCTATGGAATCTCGAAAATATGTTGGTAATATTCCATCAGTAACTTTTAAGTTCTAGGATTTAGGTTGGTGTTGATTGAAAACATTAAGATTTGACGTATCAGAGTTTGAATTAACTACCTGAATATATTTCGAATTTATTTCTGTATGCTTATGTTTCTAATTGAATCTACAAATTAGTTTTGGATTTAAATATTTCTCAAGTATTACCGAATTAAAAATGGCTGGAATTCATCAAGGTACCTCTCGCCCGCCTAACTACAAGGGAATGTAAAGCAGTTTATCGTCGGTACTGCGAGTTTTTCATCAATTCAGCAGACATTTCTTCCAGTTTTAATCGCGTTTTTCTAGTTATTCAGGTAACAATCATTTACTTCTCCGAGGTGTTTTCGGAAGTAATTGCACAAGTGCATCAAAATTACCGATAATTTTGCATGACAGCGTGTTGTCTAAAAATTGCATGAGTTCATTTTTGGAGAAAGAGCCCGACACCGAACGTGGAGTGCTCTTTCTCCAAAAATTAAAATGACCGAATGCAGTTTTTCAAAGGTAACACGCTGGAATGCAGAATCATCAGGTCATTTTGATGCACGAGTGTAATTCAGGTGAATATTTCCCGAAATTGCTGGATACGATCAGTGCAATTATCGCAGGGATCTTTCGCTCTCTACAATTCAATTATTGCTGTAATTTTCCATAATTGCATTGTATTTACATGAAGTTATTGATAGGGAGGAAATATTCTGATTAATATATGAGTCTCAAAATTTCAGTTTTCACCTAGAACTGTCAGATGAATTTTGTAGAAAAAAGAAGGCAAGACAAGTCATTACAGCCAGGAGTGAGTAGTGGATGAGAACCTATTCCACATGATTATACCTTAAAGAGACATTATATGACGTTATTTTTTCTAAAATCAAAATCAATGAATTAATCAGTTTGATGTACCTACATCTTTTTTGAACTGCCTGAAAAGTAAATGAGTTTCAATCAAAATCAACATTTGGTATATTATTTAATGAATCATGAAATAGACAGAACTAATAAATACAAATAAAAAGTGATCTGATTCATAGCCTTTCAAACTTCAAATGATTCACAATTTGTCAATAAATAATTTCTATTTGTTTCGACAACTTGGCTATGAAATTGTAAAGTTATGTCAGCTTCATACTTTTTGTTCTCCAATATGTACTCGGAAAAAATAACACAGGGCGAGAACTTGGCTGAATTTTCGATATTCATCAGCATCAGTCATCAAGAATCCGAAGATTGCTGAAGGAGCTTCATAGAGAATAAACTTTTACCTATCTTTGATGAAGTCTTAATTATTCAATGAATGATATTTCTACATAGGAGTTCCTCGAAAGCCTGTTAGATTTCATGTTGTAGCATTCCACGCTATTTTTATTACCAATCGTGAATTTCCAATTCCCATGCTTGATGTACACCGAAATAGTGTGGGTGTGTTTTTTTGTCATCATCTCAGCTTGTTTTTTTTTTACAATTGAACCTGAGTTTGAAAATTTGTCAATACAACAATGATGAAAATATATATATATATATATATATATATATATTATATATATATATATATATATATTATATATATATATATATATATTCTTATGAAAAAGAGAGCTAAAATAATACAAAAAATGTTGAAACCAAAAGTACCTAAGCTGAGGTGAAAAAAGAACGGGGTATCATATCATTCTTCGTATGATACTATAGAATCATAAGATACTATCATCACTAGTATCATACGATACTATACAGCCAGGGGAAAAAATCCCAGCCGAAAAAACCTGTCTCCCCTTGAAAAAAATAACATAAAATATGAAATATCAGGAAAATCTTGAAAGACATCAGTGTGATCATCTTCATGTTATCCGTCGATGAGCTCGGATAAACAGATTCTTCCCGAAACGACTCACAATTCTCAATCTGAATTGAAAAAAGACAAAAGCAGAAAAGAAACCGATTATTCAGAATAACTCAAATGCATTTTACAAATGCATTTGCTACTTTGAAAAACAGCTACATTCAGATTTGTTGGCCAAATAATGTTCGGAGGTTTATAAAAATTTATGACAGAAATGTCACAAAATTTGAAAAAATGAAAAAAAAAACTCCATCAATTTCCCCTTTCCGAATCTGTTGAAGATTACGAACTGATAATTTTTTAACAAAACAAGCTAAACTTGTAAAAAATTAATTGATACATAACTTTCAACTGTCCTTCTTCACGAGGATTTTTTTCTGTTGCCGAGTGGGTTTCTTCCAGAAGAATCACTTCGATACCATGTTCATCAGCCAATTTGGAGACGTAATCACACTTGTCCTTCGGAATTCCTTCGATATTCAAATTCAACATCCACAAATTCTAGCTCTCTGGGCAATCATCTCCCATAGATAAACCAAACATGTTATAATACAAAAAAACAGAATATTTTTAGGACCAAGAACTAAGATAAAAATAATATAATATCACAAAAAATTCCTCAAATTTATTCGCTCAATCATTTTATATGTTTTATTGATATATTTCAAGAACACACAGAAGTTTTTAGTAACTTTTTGTAACCAGAAATAAAGCCCCGACTGGAATTCCATGGCTTGTTCTGATGACAATCATTTTGAAACGGACTATACTTCATTCTTGGAAACAGAGGTTGTCAAAGTTTTTCCAAAAATAGTGAGAGGCCGATCAAGATATGCTAATGACATATGGGAGGTTCCGAGATGCACGTCTAATGATATTTGCAAAATAAAAGGCTTATCTAATGAAAAATTTCAAATAAAAAATGCAAGAAACGCAACTTTTCATAGCCGGCTGCGATACACTACTAAAGTACTCTCGGATATGTCAATTGATGAATGAATCAATTCTGAAAATAATTGTCAAATTTCAATGATTTCAAGATTGTGTCTGATGCAGGTGTCTGATATGGACTTCGAAACGATACGAAGTTTGAATTGTTTTTTTCATTTCAGTTGCATTTGGCCCCTGACAGATCAGACCAAAAAAGGTTAGCAGGGAAATTTATTATATTGTGAGAAAAATTTTCTAACTGATTTCTGTTTCAGAGACTGGAAGAGAAAACAATGAAAAATGTTGAGAAAAATTGGAAATGAAACTCCAGAAATTAAAGGGCAGACAAAATAGGAGGACAGGAATTTGAAGAGAAAAAATATTGGGTCTACAAATAATACTGCTCAATACGAGCCACTCGACTTTAATAGCTTTTTCTGGTGTTGCACCAATCAATTATTCAAAGTAGAAAAGTTCGACCGTGCATGTGAACCTATCATTAAGTAATACGTTCCAAACATCCGAAACCAATAATTCATCATCATTATCTTTTTATGCGAGGAAGCTGTTCAATCTGACCCTAAGCGCGCTATATCGTGACCGCTGTGAAATTAATAATAGGCCACTTGAGGCGTAATTAAAATTATTGATATTGTGTTAGCTTCCCTAGTTTTGGTTTCGAACGTTCGATGGGCAGGAGGTCAAATAACTATGAAGGGAGCATGTTTCTTTGTTTCAAGGAAAACCTAGCTGTAGTTGCCCAGGTGTAGAATAATACCTGTGAAGATTTAATCGGCCAGAATTCCAGCAAAAATTAGGAAGTTCTTCCATATGTAGAAAAAATTATAAAAATTAGTAAATTGTAGAAAACTCATCCACAGTATAATGCTCACTCGAACTGGCCAAACGTCGAGAACTAATCTACGACGACGGCCTAAATGCTCGAAAGAACATGTCACAATCTGATTGGAGTATATACATTTTTTTCAATGAAGATCTTGTTGCTGTTCCTTCCATCAGAGTTCCTGGTTTCAACCTTCCCAGGAGAATATGGTCTGTTCTAAATCATTTTAGAACAGGCCATGGACGATAGAACAGCATGCTCTTCCGATGGAATTTGTTTGAGAGCTCTAGTTTTGAGTGTGGGAAAATCTTAAAAATAGTTGTCCCATTCATAAATTTCAAGATGATTTTTTCAATGAAGATCTTATTACTGATCTTTCCATCAGAGTTCCTGGTTTTGACCTTTCCAGGAGAATATTTATTTATTTATTTATTTATTTAAACAGAGTTTAGAGTTAAGGCAAGCCTATAAAACTCAAAAATAAACAAAAATATACAAACATGGGGAACATATTGTATATGAATGAGAAAAGAAAAAGAAGTGCAATAAAGTAGTGAAAAAAAGGGAATTACATAAATATCTGCTAGAACGAAAGTCACTATCGGACACGGCGGCACAAACTGTCGTAATTGTTTTTGAAAGCATTCACTGACACAGAGTTGACCACTGCTGGAGGCAGACCATTCCAAGCATCAAAAACCCGGTTAGGAAGGAAATGTTGCCTCTGCGTCGTTTTAAAATTCTGCTTGGATAGTTTATAAGCATGACCGAGAGGAGGGGTGTCGGTGTTCCTGCCAAAGAGGCCACTAAGATCGACTCCAATTCGATTGTGAAGGGCACGGTAGGTTGCAATCAGGTCTCCTCGAATCCTCCTGTCTGCAAATGCTGGTAAGTTCACATCTGTTGGATGCCTTCTGGATCATAAACAGAGATCTTTTAACTTTGTTCGCGATAGACAGAATATGTTCAGAGCAAGTCAGGTTCTCGGTAATAATCATACCCAGGTCACAATGATTGCTGCAGGCGTTGACTGGCACATCTTCCAGATAATATTGATGGCGGGGATTGCGGAAACCCAAGTGCAGAACAACACACTTGTCACGATTGATGGGAAGCTGCCACTCATGGCACCAACGGCTCAACGCTACTAGGTCCTGTTGAAGTTCACCAGAGGCCACAAGAGGTCTTGTAAATATCTTAGTATCATCGGCAAATTGGGAACAATTAGATTTGAGGATCTTGGGTAAATCAGATGTATAGAGGAGAAACAGCAGTGGGCCCAATACAGAACCCTGTGGAACACCACTCAATACAGGCCTTGACGCAGAGAGAGCCCCTCAGACCCTAACCTGGAAGACTCTGTCCGTAAGAAATGTCTCGATCCAACAGAGAAGGCGGCCTCTAATTCCGATGTGCTTCAGTTTGTGAAGGAGAAGTCTATGAGGTACTCGATCGAATGCACGAGAAAAATTCAGGTAGATCACGTCAACCGGATGGGACTCGTCTAGAGAACTCGACCAGGAATTGAGGCATTCGAGTAGATTGGTAACCACCGAACGTCCGGGGAGAAAACCATGTTGGCCGTCTGGTATAATATATAATATGGTCTATTCTTAATCGTATTAGAACAGGCCATGGACGATGCAACAGCATGCTCTTCCGATGGAATACGGTTGAGAGCCCTAGTTTTGAGTGTGGGAAAAATGAGGGGACTATAGAACATCTTATAAATAGATGTCCCATTAATAAGTTTCAAGATGGTTTCGAGGCATAACATAAAGTAACGAAAGCATTTCTGAAATGGGTGGTTAATTTCAGTAGAATTTAATTTATCTTAAATAAATGGTTTCTCTTCTGCTTTCGTCTTTTTTTATTTCAGATTAAGAATTGCGAGTCGTTTTGTGAAGAATCTGTTCATCTGAGTCCATAGACGAATAACATGAAGATGTTCTCTTGAATCACTCTGATGTCTTTCAAGATTTCTCTGATATTTAATATGTTAAGTAAATATTTTTTCACGGGCGATGTGAGGATTTTTTTTTTCAGTTGAGGTATATTCCCTCTCCTCATCTTATCATACTGCAGACCTGTATGGTTTTCCTGTGTTGCACCAACCTCAGCTAGGTACCTTTTTGTTCCGGTATGTATTTTATTATTTTAGCCCTCTGAATTGGAAGAATATAAATATATTTATAGCATAAATAACTATTATATTTCCTTGAATATTCCAAAATGTCAACTTCGCTGACTGATATCTTGTATTACCAAGATCAACAATTTTTCAGAACACCTCCTGCCTCCAAACGAAAACATAAAAATATTCTCACTCCCCTAGCATGAAATGTCGTCGGAGATGTTCGACATATGTTTTATTCAGTTATGTAAACAAAGGGGGATGAAGTTGAAGAGATGTTGTTGGGTATTCATAGACGTATCCATTTCGATGCAACAATGTTTCTATCTTCGGATACAGGAAATATTGTCATCGTTTTCCCGTTGAATTCCGCGTTTTATCTTTATTTTATTCCTAGTGTGCCTTCTCGAAATTCTTGTAAATGCTTTTATGCATCTCCGGATTTGCTACCGGAAGTTTATCGATTCAAATATATCCGCGAATCGAGATAATTGATGATAATAAAAAGTTTTATTTTCGATAAAGTCAATAGAACAATTGATTCAATTATTGTTGTGAAGTTGTCTCCATAAAGTGTTTCGCTTGTCCTGACATTCAAGCAGTGGTTGAACTTCCTATAAATTTTAAAGAAGACTGCTTGTGTTTTGCACTCCGATCTCAATTGACCTTTCAAAGAAAACTGTTCAACCCACATAATTCTGGGGTTGGTCCTTTTTGACATAATGAGAAATCTTTTTTGTACAACTGCCATCAAAAGTGACAGCCAACAATGACAGCAAACAATTTCAAAATTGATTGTTTACGCGAAAGCGTGTTAAAAAAATTTTTAGCATTAATGTTAAAAATATTTTTAGCACTCCATCTTCTCATGATGAAATAAGATGAGAAAAATTCAGCAATTGCAAATTTACAGCATTAATATTTAACAATCATTACTTATGAACATGAATATTAATCGTAAAACTAGAAAAATTACTTACATTAATGCCCTGTGACGTTAGGGGTCTTCGCAACACATTATAAGAATCCTCACCACCACCAATACTTGTAGAAACCGGAAGTGTTGAAAATATTTTTAGTACTCTATTTTCTAATGATGAAATCAGATGAGAAAAATTCAGCAATGGCAAATGCAAATTTTTATTATCAATTCTTAACCATCATAACTTATTAACATCAATATTAATGGTAAAACTAGAAAAATTTTAAAAATTACTGCCCTGTGACGTTAGGGAGCTTCGCAATACATTATCACAATCCTCAGCACCATCAATATTTGTAGAAACCAGAAGAACAATATTGGATGGAGCATAATAACTATTATTCAAAATTTAAAAATCTAAATAATACAAGACGTATGTGTCCTTGGTTTTTTCCTGAACACAAATTAACTTGTTTTGAGAAGCATCCATTATATATGGCAAAAAAGGGTTTCAATATGCTACCAAGAAAATTGCAAGAAATTCAGGACTATAAAGCATTCAGGAGAAAAATATTTGATATTTTAGTAAATTGTGAACCTCATGATATAGGAGAATTTTTTGAATATTTTAATAATTAAATTTGACTGGTTTCAACTATGTAACGTGTAAGTGTTATCATTTATTGAAATAAACTTATATCTATCTATCTAACAAAATTGGGGTTGTTTACCAGAGGTTGCTCCATTGACCGTTCTTACCGACCGAATATACAGGGAGTTTGTACTATAATGAGCGCTTCAAGCTTCAACTCTCACTTTTTCATCGATCCAGTTGCGAGCGACACAGTATGTAGTGGAACAAATTTTGTCTCGGAATGCCTCGCCTTATTGGAAGTGGTACACTGTACCGATTAAGTACAAGAATGAAGCTCCTCTCACAAACTCAATTTTGAAACGTGTACTACCCAACACTACTACCAGGTGCTGGCTGGCGGTGTTCGTCGTGCAGAAGTGGATCCGCGAATCCCCGGGGTGACTCATCCGGTGTCATCACCGAGACACCTCGTCGTTCGCTTGATCTTCGGGCGCAGGGCGACATAGCTGATCAGACCAGGAGAAACATCGTTCCCAGTGATTTCAGCTGCCTCATAGATCAACTGGCCCAAGAGGTGAAGGGTTTGAAGGATTCGATCAATTTTTGTTCTGACAAAATCACAAAATCAACGAGATGATCGCAAAAGGTTCGAGATTATGGGAGGAAAACAGGAAGCTAGCTGGAGAAGTATCTATTCTCAACTCTAGAGTGGAAAATTTGGAGAGACATAATCGAAAAAATAACGTAGAAATACAAAATGTACCTGAAACATTTAGCGAAAACCTCATCAAAATTGTATCTACCATTGGTTCCTGTATGGACATTCAAATCGAGCCGAGTTCAATGAACCACGTCACAAGAGTTCCTACAAACAATAAAGATATAAACACAAGAATATGGTTGTCAGATTCGCTTCAAGAACAACGCCTGACGATTTCCTTGCCTCGTACCGCAAGACGCGTCTTTCTCTGAAATCTGATCGTGGTGGCTTAGCTGTACAGGGAATATCAGATAGCTTCTACATCAATGAGCATTTGACACTCACGAATAAAATTATTTTCAAAGAAGCCTGCGCTCTGGCGAGAACGATAGGATATAAACATGTTTGGACTCAAAACGGTAATGTGCTGATCAGAAAGGACGACACGTCGAAAATTATACATGTTTGCTCCACCACCATTCCGGAAAAACTTTGAAAAATAAAATTAATTCCATGAGTTTCTTTTATAGCAAAGCCTTTCAGTTGTTTTAAACAGAATGTGCGTGGTCTCAGAACTAAACTTAATGACTTTGAAGCAAGTTCTAGTGCAAATTACCATCACTTAGTGTTCGTCAGCGAATCGTGGTTGAATGACAGTGTGTTTGACTGCGAAGTTGTTGATCTAGCAGTATACTCGATTTTCCGTAGGGATCGATCTTCAACATCAAGTACTCGGAGAGACGGAGGTGGTGTGTTCATCGCAGTGAAAAACAGGTTAAAACCTTTTCAAGTGGAGAAACTTCAAAGTAACGTCGACGACGTTTGGGTGAAAATTTCAATCAATAAAACCAAAATTATGCTTTGTTGTGTCTTTATTCCTCCGAGTGATTCTAATGACATTTTGCAACAAGCTGTGTTCGAACATGAAAGACCTAAGTGATTACATAGTACTAGTTGTAGGTGACTTTAATTTTCCTAATTTAGTGTGGGAGGAAGGTATAAACGGTGATTGTAGGTCCGTTAATGTTGATGGCAAAAGTGAAAAATTTTAAGACACACTATTTTTTGGGAGTTATTACAATTCAATAACTTTTTTGTTTTCATATCTCACTTTTTATTGTGTATGGGTACCAAACTGTGTATATTCTTTTTGAGTTAATAGGTTTCTTGACCTCAACTCTTGTAATATTGCATAATAATAAAAATAATAATTGTAAAAATCGTGATGGCAAAACTCTAGACTTAATCTTCTGCAATAGTAATGTATTAAATAACGTCCAGAACTGTGATTCTCTTGCTGTCCCGGAAGATAAACACCATCCAGCGCTCGTGTTTCTGCTAGTAGTCGAGAACACCGATATTTCAAGGAAACCTGATGAGTATTTTTTCAGTTTTAAAAATGTCGATTATGACTTTATTAATCGAACTTTGGTTGGAGTACCATGGCCTAAATTGTTAGATGGCAGCGATGTAGATTCTGATGTTGATATCTTTCACGATATTATTTATGATATTATTGAGTTGTGTATTCCGAAGTTTGAAGTTAAAAAGAAATTCCCTTCTTATTTCTCTTACCAATCAATTAAACTAATTTAACGTAAAAATAAAATTCACAAAAGGTGGAAGACATATAGAAATATAGCAGACGAGGTTGAGTACAAAACACTACGATCATTATGCAAGAAAAATTTAGAAAAAGATTTCATGAAATATGAAAAATTGATAGAGAATGAAGTCGAAGTAGATCCTGGGAGGTTTTTTAAGTCCGTCTCTATGAAAAGGAAGGTTTCCGGTTTCCCTAACTCTATGTCGTTCGAAAGCAAAATAGTGAATGGAGTGCAACAAATAAGCGAACTTTTTGCTGAATATTTCGAGAGTACATACGCCAGACTAAGTGTGCAAACTCAATTGGGAGATACCCCTGATGAACCCAATAACTATCTTTTTTGTTGGATTGAACTCGACGTAAGCGGTGTGGAGAAAGGCTTAAGATCGTTAAACGTGAACAAGGGTGCAGGACCCGACTTGATTTCTAGCTGTTTAATTCATAACTGTAGTGAAGCACTTTCTATCCCCCTAACAATTATATACGACAGATCATTTAAAACAGGAGTGTTTCCAAAAAATCATTGAAAATCAAATGAAAAGAGATAACTATTGTACCCATTTCCAAGTCAGGTAGGAAGAACCTTATGACCAATAATTATACACCTATCAGTAAACTTCGCATTCTCAGAAAACTGATCGAATCAATTGTGTATCCTTGCCTACTATATCTTGATCAAACTCAAATTTTTCCTGAACAACATGGATATTTCAAGAGGCGGTCTATTGAGACTAATTTACTTATTTTCACTGAATAACTTCTTGAAAATTTGGATAAAGGCATTCAAGTTGACGCAGTCTACACTGATTTCAGCAAAGCCTTCGACAAACTAAGTATTCAACTGTTGATCATCAGGTTAAGGGAGGTTGGACTTTGCGGTTTTCTCTTGCGTTGGTTCGAATCCTCAATATGTGTCAGTCGAGGGATTCAAATCTCGATATTTCACAGCTGCTTCGGGGGTGCCTCAGGGATCTCATTTAGGTGTACTCTTATTTATTATATACAAAATACTCCTCTTTGCAGACGACCTCAAACTTTATTTTAGAATCAAAGACCTCAATGATTGTTATACCCTTCAGAGGGAACTCTCTGAATTCGACGGATTTTGTGAAAAACGGTCTTATACTTAACTCGAGCAAATGTCATATCGTTTCTTCTACACGAAATAAAAATAAAATTCACTTTTCTTATACGATGCAAAATGTAGTGCTTAATCGTTTAACTCGTGCAGAAGATCTGGGACTTGTGTTTGACTCAAAACTTATATTCGATTTGCAGATCAACCACGTCGCCTTATCCTGTAACGCGACATTGGGATTTATATTGAGGCAGAGCCAATGATTTTCTGACCGAAAAAACTGGAGTTATCCTTTATATATCCTTTAGTAAACTAAATGTATGGAATCCCCAATACCACATATATATAAATAGCCTTGAAAAAATTTAACGAAACTTTCTCCGCACACTAGGGTAGGTAGAGATTCAATTTGTCCTGACTCGGGGAGATCCCAGTAACTACTACACTAGATTGTAATACTTCGATATGATATGCCTTGTTGATCGCAGGATTATTAGCGATGTCGTTTTTGCCTGTAAATTATTTAGAAATTGTGTGGACTCTCAGGACATCACTGAACTTGCTGAATTAGTTTGCACGAGCCAATCCGAAAATCTAGGTGGCCGGAAACTTTTTATTTACCCCTTACGCATACAACCAGTGCTAAGAATTCCCCTATTTCCAGGATGCAACATCACTGTATTGACCTCAAAAATCAAGTAGATGTTTTTTTTTCAAAGCGATACCCCCATAAAAAATTCTCTCAAAAATTATTTCCAATCCCTCTATTGAACAGACTTTCATTGACAATTGTTTCTTCCTCATTGTTCACTTATTTTTTTTTGTTTTTTTCCTCTTGTCATTATATCTTCTAGGAGTAAGGCACTTTTGTTAATGCTACCTCATAATTTATAATATCCTTCTCATTGTTAACCTTTTTTGTTTTTTTTTTTTATAGGAATAAGGTAATTTTTATTATTGTTGGTTTGTGAACACTGTTTTCGGTATTGAGTTACCTGTTCGTGTTCCTTGTATATAAATAAATAAATAGTTCTCACTCATAGTTCAAAGCTCCAAGTAAGCATCGAATTCAAGATATGCTACCCATCGTTTCTGACCTCTCAATATTGACAAATTAGATGAACACGTCCAATTTTCATTTCAATTGAAATGTTTTCACATTCAACAGTTCCTAAAAAAGTGCTTACAAAATGTGGAATTACTTTCACAAAATGCTTTGTAAACGCAAGCTTTTCGCGGAAACTGGAGCTTAGTGCTTGCGACTCGGAAGCACTTTGTTCCAAGTGCTTAGTGCTTAGCGCTCGAAGCACTAATATTCAGTGCTCGGTACAGCTTTGCTATCTGAAAGGTATTCACGTTTACATAATTGGACACGCTCAAGTAAATCCCGAATGTCCTCCGCTATAACATTCCAACGTAGAATTCCATTTGACATTTCTGCGCTGAATATTCCCTCCCCGAAATTTCTATGAATTGAATTCACCAGCGAATAAATCGTATTTGCCATAGGTTAATGCCGCTGGCATTTGTTCACCTTTTCGAACGGTGAATAAAATAACCGTATAATGGTTGAAATCCGCTCTCGAAAGACCATATCTATCCGACCTTGTTCTAAATCGAAAACGCGATGTAGAAATCCATTTTTCTCCATTCTGCATCATAAATACGGATTTTCCTCCGCCGGAATATCTGGAGATGTATCTGCCGTTGCAGCCTTCCTTCTTTCCAATTATATTTTTACAAAGGATCTTTGATGCGCTACCAGAAGTATACGGCAACGAAAATCTGTTTGATATTCATTCGACTACAGCGGCGAACGCGGTAGGGCTCGTGGCAAAGGTATGTTAATTCTCACTTTCTTTTCGGAATCTTTTCACCCCTGACAATGGAACTCGACGGTAATTTGACACAGATGTAAAGTGGAAGATTTCCAGTAAGACGCTTCTATATTGACAAACTTCCGAATCGAGAAACTGTCAATGAAACAGTGCGATACGTCAAGAAGTCAACATCACGCGCGTAAACTCACCAGCTTTTCCCGCGATTAAACGGGGTGTGGATAACAGTCTCGATTCGAACACGTCCGTGTCGATCGAGGTACAATCTTAGACCAAGAATCGTCTGAAGATGCCTACCGCAGTTGTAGGCGAAACGTAAGGTGGAATTATTCATAATGGACCACGGCCAATAGGTCTGGAAGTTTTTCTCAAGGTTAGTATATCCGTCCGAGAAATCCTCAAACTATTTATTGAATCTATTCTTCTTGTGAATTTACCTCTGTAGCATGCATACTACAGCTAATAAGTCGGAGCTTCTCCACCTCGATTCGGAAAATTACTTACTTAACCAATTACGACACCTTCAGATCTTCTATGGACGTGCGGTAAATTCTCATTGAACTCATTAATAACAATGATGATAAATAATCAATACTTTATGCCAGCATCTGTAATCATTTCATCATTTTCAGAACAGAATATAATGCTCCACAAGAAATAAGGATATCGTATTCAATCGTTTCGAAAAGTATGTAATCTTTAAGAAATCGCTGCGAAATCATTTGAAACTATATAAAACATTAATCGATCCAATAAAAATCAGTATTGGACATTTCGTCAATCTGGTCGCCTTTTTTCTGGAGTTTGGTTCTTTGCATATGCTTCATGAATGTTTTTCTATTGAAATGAAGTCAGTTTATCAACAGCTTTGATTTGAAACGGGTTTTCTGAAAATGCCAAGACATAAATTAACGAACGCTGAAGCTAATAGGACTATCGGAATGCTACAATAACTCCGGTTATTGTGGCAGAAAGGCTCCAAGTCAGCCAGAATGTGATATCTCGTCTTTGGAAGACGGGTTCCGTGTTGGAAAGACAAAGGCTTGGTGGGCGACGAAAAACGACAGCTGCTCAGTGTGGGATGTTACGGAATACTCTTCAAAATGCAGATGGGATCTAAGTTTCCATCGAAACCCTAAGACTTCTGAGAGAGGTGAATCTAGGTTCTAGACTTCATTCAGAGGAGTTCTATCAACATGAGACCATGATGAATCCGGATATGGACGATTTTCAGATTCTCGAAGAATAAGGGTATGGACAATCCCACGCATACCCCGTAATCGTCCCGGTATTTGCAGGATACCTTGTGACTGCAACAAAGTCTACAAAGTATCAATACAAGATAAAATAAGCATGAACGATGCTGTTGACTCAGTCAGACAGAAAAATCCGCACCAGCGCAATATGCTCTGACAGATGAACCCAATATTGTTTTCTCAAAGGCAGAGGCTATTTCGAACATCAAAAGTTTCTATCCTAGGATGAAAATGAAAGCCATTGAAATATATAAAAATAAGAACAACATGAACAGAAGGAAAGACACTACTTGGAAAAAACTAAAATCAAGCCAATACGAAGTGGGATCGATAGAAAGATCAACATAGCGTGCCTAAACCCACTACCATCTTCCGCCAATGATCAGGGTATAAGTTGGGCCAACGGATCGAATCCAGCATCACTTTCGGAAATTCAGCTTTCGAGTTACAACATCAGACCAAAAATCCTCTGAAGATGACTACCGCAGTTGTGGGCGAAACGTTAGGTGAAATAATTCCTAATAGACCACGTCCAATAAGCCCGGAAGACTCTCTTAATGTCAATATATAACTATTTAGTGGTTGGAATGTCACAAAAATATAAATTGAATAGAAAATGTGCTGAAACTTATAGAGGTATTCTGCTTTTTCTCTGTAAGCTACGAATCTATAGCGTACGATTGATCTGTAATTTCTCTATGGATCTGTATGTGGCTGACTTACAGATTCGTAAATTATGACATTCTGGAAGTTTTTCTGTAACTCTCGTATTAGAAGTGTCAATTTTGAACTACTCCCTAATAAGATCGTAACTACTTCGTAATAAGATCATAGAATAGAATTTATTTTCCTATCATTTTGGCTCGTAAGTATTGATTATTGGATATATTTATGTTCAATTCGTGTTTGTTACCACGAGAAAGAGAGATTTACAACCGAAGTACAAAGATGAATTACAAAAGTAGTTGAGTTTAGTAAAGTATTTTATATTCTGTGACTAAAACGAATCATTCAACATAACCTCACAGTATACCTTTCGATATGTTTCCGATCACCTGTAAGCTACAGTCTTATATAAAGCGTCGAGAATCGTAATTGTCCTGTAAACTTATGAAAAGTTACAGATTCGCTTACAGATGAAAGCAGAATACTGCCATTAATCTGGTGGAAGACCATTATTCGGGGTTTCGAAACCTTCTGTCGGATAACATATTTACCAATAGTCAAACCATTTTTCCACATTGGAAATGATTATATATCATTTCGAAAACTTGCAGGGTCTGATGATATTCAGAACGAGGATAGATGTGTACATCAGGTAATTTATGAATGCGGGAAATTTTTTGACTTCCTCACTCGCACAGCCTCTATATTGTAATTTATTGGATCAAATATATCCTCCTGCTTGCGACTACGGAGGGCTCGGGGCGTTTTCTGGGCGCGGACAACAAAAGTGCTCGCTACAATCCCAAGTTTCCTGTTTAATGTCTCCAATAGTGACGTATTGCCTTGAGTAACACATAAAACTTCGCGCAGTGGAGCTTCGCAGGCCCCGTATCCGGTCTGAAACTTTGTTATGAAACGTGAAACTTCCAAGTCGGACGGATCCGACAAAGCAACAATTTTCAATCATTGCGATTTTGATCCCGAGAAAGATAAACGGACATTCTGTGTTTGCTTTCGCTCGCTTCAAGACTATTTTGGAGAAAAAGAGGACCGTGGACTGGGAGATAGTTCGTTCCGGATGAAATGGGGAAAATAATGACTTTCGCGCAAAAAATTCGAGAGCGCATTGAGAGTAAGGGAGCTGGCTGCACCAATTATAATGCGATTTGTTCATGTCGCTGACTTTATTGAGAGCAAAGATTATAAAGTATGAAGATGGGAAACGAAGCGACTACAATGATGTGAGTGACATCTGTAGTTTCGAAAGTCAACGGGTTATGGTTAAAATATTCAATTAGTGTCCATTTGGCTATATCATATAGAGATAATTAGGAGAAGAGAAATACTTGAATAAATATTTTTGCTGAATGACGATTGTATTTTCTCGTATACGCTTATTTTCCACTGAAAACACTCGAAATCTACAAGAGCAGCACCTAGCTCACTCTATGAACTTTGCTTGTGTGTTTTTCTGTTGTAAATTTTGATTTAAAACCTGGACGACATTTAGAACGCATGGTGATTCATTGCAGAAATAGAAGAAAGAATAATCCTGAATGTGCATTCTTTTCATTACCAAAGGAAATGGAATGTGAATTCTGAAACTCGTATCATGTAACTGTCTTGTTCATTATAGTGCTGTCAAATGGATAGTGTTCTTGTCGCCAAAATATATTGTTCTGACTAACGTGTGAAACAGTTTTACGGGACTGGCAGACAAGTCTTGATTTTCACCTCTGATGTTCTTCTTTTATTGTTAATCAAACATTCTGTAATTAATATACAGTGGTCTCTCGTTAAGTAGAACTCCTAGGGACCAAAATAACCGTTCGACTTATCTGTTGTTCGACTCACCAAACATTCGAGTTATTGAACTGAGACTTTACTTCTTTGAGAGAAAATCTCAAGTAAACACGAATCATCATCAATGAGAGACGAGCGTCTGAGCACTGGAAACATGTCCTTAGAGGTCGAAAAATCGTGATTTTCATCACGTGTAGTGACTTGTTTGCGAACCGAATCTTCTTCGGTCTCATCCATTAGATCAAAAAGTTCCACTCATAGAGGCAATGGTGGTTAGAAGAACGACTTATAGAGGTGGAGGTTCTCTTTACGACCCTTCCAACAGTTCGACTCATCTACTAGTCCCTCTTAACTCATTGAGGTGGAAATACACTGGATAAGATATGTATGAGTCGGGTCCAGAACAACTATTCGACCTATGGATGTTCGATTTATCGAGTGTTCACTGTATGAATAAGTTCTTGATATTGATATGATTATTCTCTAATTTGTGAACAAATTTTTGAAATGTTCTCAATTCCATAATTATTGTATTGTAGTTGACTTTACCCAATCATTCCAAATGAAAATATAAAAAATCCAGAAGCGTATTTCATTTGATTCAGAACAATGTGTAGATGGAAAATATCATCCTGATCAAAAAGCGGAGCCCTGTTCTTGTTTTGTCGATCAGGATGTTTCTTCGAAAGTTCGACAAAGAATACTCAATTCAATGAAAATTCATGAGAAGTATAATTCGAATTTCGCGCCTATTTAAATAGTTTTCTGTACTGATTATTGGTTTCAGCATCCCCAAGGTGTCAAAAGTAAGAAACTAGCCAATAATCGTAGTCGGATTTCAGTACCACAGATATAAGGGCGGTACCTTCCTTTCTAACCCTATAATCTTTGATTGAGAGCAATTTTGGTACCATGAAAAATCTCCATAAGCAATTCCTAATTGACAGAGCTTCAGAAAAAGAAAAAGATATGCTGAATTCTTTGTTCATTTTTTTCCTTTGTAGGCATAAGTGCCGACAATCTCGAGACGAAATATTTATAACAGATTCATTCAGATATCATGCAAAATATAGTATGAATGGAAAAATTTACTAATTGAGTATTGAGTAGGCTGTTTCACAGGATAATTTGTCTCTACGCATGGTATCATCATTGTTTTGCGATTGTTTACTTGATTTAATTTTCTGTGGTTTGATCCCTTCTCAGAACAACTGTCAATTCAAAGTCCTTATTGCCACTAAAATAAAATAATTTAACATATCATATTCTCGTAGTTTTCGAACATTTTCATATTGCCGGCAATAATGACTTCGAATTCTAGTAATTGACAGTTGTTCTGAACAGAGATCGAACCACAGGGACATGAATCAAGTATTTATTGGCAAAATAATGTGAAGGACTTATTATTCTGTGATTCAGCCTACTTCATACTTAAAAATTCAAATGCCAATTTTATTTTTCATGTTGTCTGAATGAATCTGGGGGCGATGGATGATATATTTCTGAAACGATGAAGAAATGGCGATTTTTTCTAATACATTTCAAATTATTCTTTCCATACCACTATTTAATACTCAATAACCCAAATTTCAAATACAAAATATATTTTTCATGATATCTGAATGAATCTGAGGGCGATGTATGATGTTTGATAAATTTCTGAGACGGAAAAAAATGGGGATTCCTTCTAAGCCTTTTCGAAATTTTGTTCTCATAAGAAAAAACACAACTTCATGTTATAGTTCAGCAAGGAAACCTCTTGGGAAAAAACAAAGTACGTTACTGGATTGCTATGAAAAAAGTGCCTGTATACTGTTCTCACTTCAACATCCTAGCACAAACAGAAATAGAGATAATGGCCCAACTTGAAATCGCCCAAATTTCAATTTTGGCCTATGACTCGAGAACAATGAAAGACAGAGGAATGTAGTTGATGGCATCATCAGATTCTCAAAAAAAGACCACCGTAAGTAAGGGGTCATTCATTTTCCTCTATCACTCAAGGTTGAAAAGTTGTAGTTCAAGTATCACCCATTTTGCCCACCCTGTACAGTGAATGACTTCAACGATTCTTGTAACAGTAAGTTGTTCCTCGTTTTTATAGATTTTTACACTAAACCCAGTATGTGTATAATATCAAAATGTTACTATAACCATGAACGTAAATGTACTTCATCCAAAATAGAAAATCATAGAGAATGGAAATAACATGAAGAGACTTTGACATAATCACTCCAATGGCTCCAATCAACATATGCGAAGTTCCAACACAGATTTTACGTAGATATCAAAGTGAACCTAGTGACAGTGACAATGCAGAGTTTCGCGAATCTACTATTATTTGTTATTAATAGAGATCTATAAAATATCTAAATGTGGTACATATCCAGGATAATGATGAATAACGGAAAAATTTCGAATGATAATTTCAAGCGTATTGACAATCAACAAGGCTATTCACTTTTCGACAGATGAGTAATCAAAACAAAAAAAGCACATTCCGAACTGAAATTGTTTTGGCAATTATTGTATTCGAAGAGATGAAAGTAATGTTGGCTTCAGTATTTTCCTCAGAATAAAATGAAATTGAAGTGGATGATACATAACAGTCACTAAATCCATAAAAAGAAGTGCGCAAAGTAACATAGCCATTTAGATGACTTCGAAGTACGAATTCAATTAAGCAAGTCAAGAAACATTTCACTCACCCCCGTAAACATCGCATCTCAAGGTGAAAGATGAACCTTCTGGGAAAGGTCCAACCACTGATGTCAGAGACGTTCCGGACTCATTGGTGATGATCATTTTTTGCGGTGGAACTGAAAAAAATTAAAGTAATGAATGAAAGTTTAGTACATTAGAATAAATATAGATGTTTCGGTTGATATGTGAACATGACGATTAAAATTCCATTAATCTTCCTAGATCTAAGAAACGAATGTGTTTATTGTTTACTGATTTAAGAATAATGAGCTCTGAGAAGTTTTTATTTATATGATTTATTTTTGTTGTGGACCCACGGCAGTTTTTACGAGTGAATAATTTAAATTTTGTCCTCGAATCAATTCGTAAAATTGGGATAATTAAGCATTCTGAACATACAGATCAGGAAAATCGAATTGCAAACATCACAATTCTTATAGTAAATTCGAACAGGGCCATAATCCATTGGAACAGTGGCAGAATCAAACCTCAGAAAAAATTGATATCGAATGAACTACCCTGCCAACAGATTTGGTTGAGTGGGGATGTAGGCCACAACTTATGGCACGCGAAGTGTCGAAACGAATCAGTTACACTCCAAACGCGGTATGGGTGATTTCATTGATGAAGTAATTAATAGCATTGATAAACCTGATGATCAGTTCATTGAGAAGGTGATTGATTATCAGGGTGGAACTTTGTGTGAATTTGAAATTATTAGTCTTAATAAATTATCTAAGATTGTTTCTAACATGGGAAATAAAGCATCGGGGGATGAGGTGTTTGGTGCAAAGGTATTGAAGAATGTGTTCTCGATTGTCGGATATCCGCTGTTAAATTTAGTTAATACTAGCCTACAAACAGGCAAAATACCGAATGCATTGAAATGTAGTACAATTGTCCCAATACCGAAAGTTAAGAAACCAACGACATGTGAAGACTATCGTCCGATTAATTTGTTACCAGTCGTTGAGAAAATATTGGAAATAATAGTTCATGAACAAATCAATAATTTTATAGAAAGAAACAATATTTTGATATGTCAGCAATCGGGTTTTCGAAGACACCACTCTTGTGAGACAGCATGTCAGTTGGTGTACAACGTATGGAAAAGGGATATAGATGAGGGAAATATTGTAATTGGTGTTTTCATTGATCTAAGGAGAGCTTTTGAAACAATATCTCGTGAAAGACTTTTAAATAAATGTACAGGATATGGTATAGGTGGTAGGGTGATCAAGTGGTTGGAAAATTACTTGAGTGGTAGATCTCAGAAAACGAGAATTGAAGGGGAACTCTCCGAGAGTATTGAGGTTTTTCATGGTGTGCCCCAGGGGAGTGTCCTTGGACCTCTCCTTTTTATATTATATATAAACGATATAAGCTCCTACTTGAAATTTTCTCTCATCAAATTGTTCGCGGATGATGCACTTATTTCGGTATCAAGTCAAAGTCACGAGGAAGCTGTCGGTAAAATGAATCAGGATTTGCAAACTCTATCCAATTGGTTGAAATGCAATAAACTCAAGTTGAATAGCGGCAAGACTAAATGTATGGTAATGGGGTCCAGAGGAATGATCGCAAGATTTCATTGTGGTGATTTCAGAATTTTTATAAATGGTGAACTGATTGAGTACGTACGTGAATTTAAATATCTGGGGGTGATTTTTGATGATGAACTTAAATTTGATAAACACGTTGATTATTTGTGTGGAAAAATTGGTAGAAAAATAGGATGTTTCGGCAGAGTTGGTGGGAAAATGTCCTTTTGGGCAAAAAAAATACTATATAATACAATTATCTTTCCACATTTTAATTACTGTTTGTCTTTACTGATTTCATGTAACAAAGGGGATATTGAGAGATTACAGAAACTGCAGAATAGGGCCATGCGAATACTTCTCAAATGTAACAGATATACACCTATCAATTATATGTTGAAAACTTTAAATTTCTTGAATGTACCCAAGTTGATTGAGATGTCAAATTTATTGTTGATTTATAAAATAACAAATGATAGAATAGCACCATATCTAAAGAAGTTCCTTGTTAAACGAAGCGAGTTGATGAAATATGACCTACGGTGCAAAAATGATTTCAACATAGAGGGATTCAACTTAACATCTACTTGTAGAACCACCTTTGTTAATGGTTTAGACCGATATAATGCTCTGCCGTGTTGTGTAAGATGTAGTGCTAATGAGAAAGTTTTTAAAAAGCGAGTAAAACGTTTGTTAGCTGGATAAGTCTCAGAGGACTTTTTATTTTGTGTTATGTAAGGAGATAATTTTAAGGGAAAATATTGTATTTGCACTTGTTTATTTTCAGTACAAAAACTGATCTGTAGTGTTTGTACTAGCTGCAGGGCTAATAAAGAGATTATTATTATATATCTGTTTCAAATGAATACGACAATTTTATTCCATTCTGACCCGAGAAATTCATTTGCCTCAATGAATGACACAAATAATTTCCTTTGAAAATTAGTATTAAGGTTTTCTTTCGAGAAAAAGAATCGAAAAACAAAAATACAGTCTACGGGAATAAATTAGAGAGCAATAATTCATTCTATGAAAATAAAAAAAATTAAACAAAAGCGAATTCTAAAACATGCGATATTGAAGATCGATAAATTTAAATCAAATGTTCAAATAATCCATCTTGTTGTACCAAATAGTAGACAAACCTATAATAAATAGATAATCTCATATCTCTGAGAAGATTAGGCATACTTGCTATTTTGGCACGAAGTTGGAGAACCGAACGTGAAGACAACAATGAAAGGAGTTACTGCTTCCGCAATAGATTGACCACTGTAAATGTTTTGTGCGAATCTAATTCATTTTTAAACCGTCTAGCTATGACCTATGACGTTCGGATGCGACTGACAAATGTGCATTGCAATTCGCGGCAGCCGAGACATGCCATTCCAACAGTATATATCCTCATTTGTAATCGAATCGCAATGAGATTTCGATTTTTCCACTGTTCGATCAGACTCGAAGCTCATTCAAATTTAACATAGAAATTCCTATGTTTCCATAGGGATTTTTCCTATCTGTATACCTACAATGACGTTGATTGACCTTATTGAGGTAGAATGAATTACAAATAATGGAAATATTAGGTGATCAACTTTGATTCCTACCTTTTCCGATAGCTGACTGTAGCGGTAAGTGGTAATTGAAATATACAGGGTGTTTCATTGGTAAACGAACATAACATAACCTGAGCTAGAGCTACTTTAGGCGAGTCTAAAAAACCGACATATGATAGGTCTAATCGATTTCGTAAACGAGATACAGGCTGGTCCATGTACACCGAAAATTTCAATATCTCATAACTTTTGAACCAACTGGTATATTCAGTTGATACTTGGAACATGAACTGCCACAGGTCGATCGATTTATATTTAAATTATCAACAAATTTCAGGTCTGTATTTGAAAAAAAATTTTCTTCCAAGCTGAAATTCAATACATTCTTTATTAAAAATTTGGAATTTGTTTGAGATTTGTGAAAAGAGCAGGAAATTTTCTATTGGGTTTGATCAATTTAATTGTCCAGCACGTAATTTGCTCAAGGAAAGCTTCAGGGATAGATCTAATTGAATGTTGGAATTCCTATAATTCCGTGGAAAACTTGTTCATTGCAATCAAATTGGAAAAATTTCATCCCGAAGTGATAAAATATTTGAATTTTTCAATATTTCACTAGACTCTCAAAAAACAAAAAGGTTTGATTGAGAGAAATTTAATTTTCTTTATTTCAGTATCGTAATGAGTTCATTACAGTACTAAAAGTAGTGCTGTAATGAAACTCATTACAGCATTGTTTTCAGTTATATTTTTCGTTTCGTTGTTGTCAGTACTGATCTCCGATCCTTTCAATTTTCGAATCAAATCAATTCAAATTCCGCAATCTGTCAAATTTCGTTAGTGACACCAACTGCCAAGATACAATACAAAAGTCACTAATCTGAATTTTTATTTGAATTTCGGGAGTTTTCCATAAAACTCTACTGAAATAGAGAAAATATCGTCATAATACTCGTTGCAGAAGGCAATTCCAACACTCATGCTTTCGAAAACTCGCTCCTACGTCGCTCGTTTTCGAATTTCGCATTCGTGTTGGAATAGGAGCTCATTCTGCAACTTGTTTTAGAATATACTATTATGTATTGTATATCATAAGAGTTGTTTCGAGTAGACTTCGACGATTCGTACAAAATAAATTTTGACTGGTATTTTCAATATGAGAAATTCGCATGAATGGGCTGAAGAAAATCCACATGAGGTCAAGCATACGGTATCCAAATGCATTTTCAACAAACGTGCGGTGGGGCGTTGATAAAAATCGATTGATTAGACCGCACGTCCTACCAAGACGGCTAACGGGTGATTATCAATTAGATTTTCGTCTTCCTGTATTTTTCGAAGTGACGCACATTGCACAATTGCATTTTCAGTATGAGGGAGCTCCACCTTATTTTAGAGTAATGTTCAGATATTTTTGAGATCTTTACTTTCCAAATCTGTGCATAGGCAGAGGTGAACTGCAATCCTGGTTATCTAGATCACTAGATTTCAATCCTGTTGATCATTTCATTTGGAGTTATTTCCTGGTTTTAACCTTCCCAGGAGAATATGGTCCCTTCTTAATCGAATAAGAACAGGTCATGGTCGTACCAACAGCATGCTTTTCAAGTGGAATTCGGTTGATAGTCCTAATTGTGAATGTGGTGAATCAGAGGAAACAGTTGAACACCTAATTATTAATTGTTCGATTTATAAATTCCAAGATGGCATTAGAGCCATACACAATATATCAAACTCAATTTTGCAATGGGTTGAAAATTTCAGATCAATTCTGTTCTGGCTTTTTTTATTTTCAGGTTGGAGTTTGTGTTTGGAAATCCTTCCTCCGAAGAGCCGTCCCGCTGATCGTGATGTCCTTCTATATAGAATATTCAGATACAACAATTTTATTTGATTCTTTTAACGGGGAGACAGGTTTTTTCGGCTGAGGTTTTTTCTCCTGGCTCTATAGATCGTATGATACTGGTGATGATAGTATCGTATGATTCTATAGTATCATACGAAGAATGTTGTGGTACCCCGTTCCTTTTTTTACCTCAGCTTAGGTTCTTTTTGTTTCAACATTTATGGTATTATTTTAGGTCTCTTATTCAAAAGAATATATATATTCACCTGAAGAAAGAAGTGAGAAGATATTGAAGTTGCCTGTAATAAAATACGTAACAATCCAGGCATTATCAAAAAAGTATCGGACATTTTTTGAAGCGGAAAAGTATGTGTATTCAGAAAAACGGGTTACTTTCGAGAACATTCTGTGAATCACGTTGAGTGTTCATCGTTGTTGAGTTCAAATAATTTTTTTCAGTCAATAATGTTCTTCCGGAAATACATCAAAATGATTCCACAGAATATAATTTTTTTTTTCAATTTGATCAAAATGTACGATTTTCCTGAGAATTTAGTGGAATTTCAATATTCAATTGAATCTTTCCCTGAAGATTTCTTCAGGCAAAATCACCTGCGGGGACAATGAAATCTACCGAAACTCACAAAAAATTTTCTGCTCTTTTCAAATATCCCAATCAAATCTCAGAATTCCAATATACAGGGTGTTGAATCTCAGTTTTTGAAATGTTCCCTAGTTTTCAAATACGGACCTGAAATTTTTCATGAATTTAAATGTAAATCGATCGACCTTAGGAAGGTTATGATAAGTTTTAAGTATCAACTGAATGTACCTGTTGGTTCAAAGGTATTAGTAATTGAAAATTTCGATGACTACATGAACCACCCAGTATCTCGGTTATGGAATTGATTAGACCTATCATATATTGGTCTCATCGACTCGCCTAGGGTAGCTCTAGCTCAGGTTACCGTATAGAAGGTATTCGTCAACATGGCGCAAATGAAATATCTGTCTGCATCGATTGATCATGTCACTGATTTAATTTGTTCACTGTACGAAAAATTTCAGCCGAAAAAATGCGAATTGATTGCCTAGAAGACATCCTTCGAATTAAATAAAAAAATTCCTCATCCGTAAAAGATTAACGGAACACATTTTTTCAATGCAGAATTTCAAAGTTATACTCCCTACGTTTTCGTAGCAAAACATTCGGATCGGAGAGATGAGCAATTCTGAGAATGAAATCAACTATCGGTTCGTGGAAAATCTGCGATTATAATCATGCGCTCCATTTTCCCAGCCGAAGATACAACGCAGTGTCTCGTTTGTTTAAAATTACGTGTGTTATCTGTTAAATATGCCTGGAGAATTACTACAAAATATTTCCCTATTTAATGGTGCGGAAGTATAATCTCTCCATTCATCAACCATTCCTCTGGGAGATAGCGAAAATGAATGGAGGTAATAATGAAGCAATCAGGGGTTGGCTAATTCCAAGAAAACGTCCGGAGAAAAAGACTTTACTTCATCTTTCCTCATTTTCCATTGTAGGCTCCCTATAATCAGCGAGCTCCGCTTGAAGCAGGCCAGAAGCTTCTTCTATAAGAACTAGAATAAAATGTACAAAAGTCCAAACAAGAGTAGATCCATCAAACTGGTTGGTCGTCATCAAAACACGCGGTAGTGCGTTGACCAATTTACGCGAGCATGTTAACACCACGAAGCTCTTCAGAAATTGGTGCTGCGCATGAACATATTCCACCAAAGAGAATTGTTATTCGTGAGAATCGACCGAAATGTTGCCGGTTTCGCAAAAATCAGGAACATACTTTTCTTTTAGAGTGATACAATCTATTTTTCCGATACCTAACAAATAACTATTTTCGCAAACCATCAGGAAATGTTGACATTCTTGTAGTTATAGTGAAATTGCATATAAAACTGGAGAAATTATTGCCAAAATACAAAGCCCCACTGAAATTATCACTTACAATTTCCGAACAATTCAAAAGATTTTCATTAATGTTAAAACAGCTCAAAATATTCTCCGTAACTGTTGATGAAACATTCGAGGAATTATCTGAACAGGTTGTTGTACATCAGTGAGAAGTGTAGTAAATGTTCTTTTTACCGAATGTTCAGTATGCTCCTTCCAATTTTCTAACTTGAAATATTTTGCAATTTTTTGCGGTACAGCAGTAATTTTGTGAATACCAACAACCATTCTTTGACACTTTCCATCAACATACTCCAAAAATAAACGACGTTACTATATATTTTGATGGCCGTAGTGCATCATAGTTCTGACATAAACGCAAATAATTATCACCTATGATGGTAAACAATAAACAAACGAGGTTTCTTCTTTTAAAATTTTCACGACCAGAACCGACTCCATATCTTCAATGTTATCAATTTTCGAATGAACTAGTTCGCCACAACGCATAGAACCTCCAATTTCTAATACTAGAACAACCTTTATAATCAAATAACATTATCAGGTGCCATATCCAGGAACCGATCCACTTCCTCTACTAAAAACCCTACACTTCATCCATCGAGAGGCGATAGCGCTTCAAAAGAACAAGGCGGTCCAAATTCATCAAAACCGGGTTGAATGTTGAATGTTTCAGATTTCAGATTTTCCAAAGAATTATGTTTTCATGTTAATCATACGCTAGATAGATAAATCAGATTTCGGTTCAGTCAAAAAAATATCTTTCGTGGTGATTGCCAATATCGGCGCGTTCAATCGAACATATTGCAAGTTTTACAAAATATGTCGAACTCTACAGATTCTCCCAGGAATTTACTACAAAAAAACGGTCAAAAATACTTGCATTTAGTAGTACGGAAAAAAAACATTATAAACAATCAATGGAATCATACAAACTGTTCCTAAGGGTTGGGGGTGAAAGTTTCAAATTTAAGAATTTTTCCGTTGTTTGTGTATTGAAGCTAGCTTATTTACCAAATTTCAACTTGATAGGACATCGGGGAGTACCCTTAAGGTTTGTATGATTATCAGTGAGTGACTGACGAAATCGGGGGTTTTCAGATGTCTATAAAATCTGAAGTGGAGCTATGCACTTAAATCTTTGCACTCTTGCATTGTATCCTGAAAATTTTGTTCATCTACTATATCCCAAACTCAAGTTATGAGTGTTCAAAAATACGACGGAACACTTCAATAAAAGATAGGTAGTGCCCCGGCGGCCCGCTTCGCTGTTGGCAGGGGCACTACCGTGCCACCAGATTAAAGCCGACTTTGTAAGTACATACATTGAATCAAAAACGACCAATAATTCTAAAATATATATACATAAATAAATTACTTAATGGTCGTACCTAATACAGATCTGGAGAAGGCGGAGAAAGCACTAAACGGGAGCCAATGAAAATATTCATAACCTTACAGGAGTATATTTAGATGTTTACTGCCACTATCAGTTCTGGCGGGATATACTTTAGACTTTTCCGGTATATATCCATCACTTTGCCTTTCCGACAATGCTCGTAATTTTGAATATATACTAATATCCACACCATTTTTGATATCCTGTGTAGAGATCGCGACATTGAATACTGTGACCAAAGAGTTGATGGCTTGACGGTCTTCGTTAGTCCATTATTTAGAATGTTCAGGAAAACAACTTCAAATTTGATTGCAAATTACAAATCGTCCAGAATCAAGACATAGGTATCTCGTTTTGCTCAGAAATGGAATTTTCTCCTTTATCTCTGGTACCACGGAATCACTTGAACTTTAATTACAAATTACATATTTTCCAGTAACAAGACATATCTCGTTTTGCTCAAAAAGGGACTTATATCCTTTTTCTCCGGCACCACGGTATTGTTGATAGTATTCATTGACAGCTTTATGTAACATTACTATAGCAACAGCCTGTGCCTACAGATCGAGGACCGAATTATGTTCAAAAATTATCACTATGAAAGAGATGCGTTTTTACATTAATTTAATTTTATTTGGGGAAAAGTTACTTCTCATTACCTGCTCTCTATTACCAGCCTTACTACGTTCGGCGCATCATGAAAAGTATCACTTTTCCTCCATATAAAATAATGTACTATTTCCTTTCTCAGAAGAACATTCTGTCCGGCCTCCGAATAATCAATCATTTCGTTATTCAAGCAATCATTCGATCGACTCTGCCATCGTTTCAAGCACGTTCAATCCCAATTCTCTATTTCAAGATATCAAAGAGAATGATGGCTGCCTTTATTCCTTACAACCGACGACCAATTACTACTTATCGATTTTCCGCTACGGGTTGGATGTGGCATGTCAGAACAGGACATATTCATAAATTATTCATATGGCAAATTAACAGATGTTTCTACGATAGAAGGATGACATACATTTATATCTGCGATAACTTTTTAAGCGTCTTTTCAATAGTGTTCTGGGCTTATTGACAGTGGATTATTAGGGAATATTTCACTTGATGTTTCGCCTACATCTGCAGAATCAATTTTTTCGGTAAAACATAGAAAGTACAGCAAGGAGTGAATGATTAAAATTTGGAAAAAAAAAATTAAAAAGGTTCTCGGCTAGGAAAAGTTTTCTTTCGAAAGAAAATAAACTCGGTAATTATAATAATAAGTCTCATCATGAAGCTCTTATATTAACGACGAACAAACAGAGGAATATTTCAGATTAGGGCCCTGATAAAGATATCAACCTTTTTCTGTCATCCAATAACTATTACGGCTTTGCATGTTCCATATGATGTAATGACATATATTTCCCCATTTCGAATGATCACGTGTAACATGAGGTGAAAACTGCCTCAGTAATGGACCTCGCATGTTTCAACAAGATAACGAATAGCACTAGCAATTTTCTTTCGAATACTGAATCACGTGTTCGCTGCCTGATTGCTCGTTCATAACTGGTTTTTTCTGCGATATATTGTACGGGACTATTCATCCGATCGATGTTAGCGTCGGGAGAGATTGCAGGAAAGATATCTGCGAGGAGAATTCCGTGCATCGACCGCTACACCCTTTAGGAATTGGATATTCTTTGATTCTGGCAGATATTTCATCAATTTGGATTTTTGACGGATATAACTGATTTCTTAACCACATTTAACAATTTTGTTTTCCTCGCCGTTAGCGTCAACGATTTTTCACTCGTGCGCTGCATATACAGATTGATGATTAATGAAGATTTCTACACAGACACATGTGAACATAGTAATAATAACAATAAGCCATTATTTTCTACAGAAAATAATCCTTTTATAGGAGTAGTATGCTTCGAACGAAATACGTAAGCAAGTGAGAACTCCTCATTAGGTATTTTCGTTCATAGAATGACCACATTTTAACGTATATTTGCAGTAGTTTTTCAACGTATTTTCGTAGTAGCTATTCAACGTTTATGAAACCTGATTATCAAATTGTGTTCGTGCCCCCACTTCTGATCATCAGCAATATCATATCTACCGAATTCATTTTCTACATCCCTCATTTCGATTTTCTGAATCGTTTATAACATGAACTCCATGATTATTAATCACAGTATATTTTTGTACTTTACTTCGTCTCTGAAATAATCATTTATACTTATAGAAACCTATGTTATCCGAAAAGATAATGATATATTCCACTTGACAACGGTGCACTATATGTAATAGGCGGGAGGGGTTGGAGATTTTTTAACCCTTAGGAACTGGTATGGCAGGGTCAAAATTTACCCTAATCGAATCATTTTGCACCCCCTTCAGCTATTCTCCTAGTATATTGATGTGACTATATACGTTACGTTTTTTTGTTAGCGTCTCTCATAGAACCGTGACAGCAGGCTTGGGGTCAATTTTGACCCTGCCATACCACTAACGTCAGAAAAATGGTGGAACCTGCCGAAGATTTTGTTAAGACTCCAGAAAGAAGTTTGGTACTTTTGTGTCCAAAAAACGATGATTCACATTTCAATTCACGTGCTGATTGTAAAAAAAATTATTTGCAAAAATCAATGTTTGGTTAAAACACTGTTCGAACATTGTGAAGGATATGAATATATAATGAAATAGTATCTATTTATTTATTTATTTCAACATACAAAATATGAATATACGGGAAACCCCCATTTAGATAAAAATACAATTGAAGAGTGGAAATTCAAAAGGGTCTAAGTGCCACTTTCACGAAATCTTAGATTTCATTTGTTATGGGGTCTATGTGCCAAGGCCAATAGCCTACGAAACGGTTCATGTGCCATCCGCTTCAGGCAGTCATCATTTCTGATGAAAAAAACATTTTTTTTTAACTTCTTTCATCAGTTTGAGGGCAGGTTTCACAAAGCTTTAACTGTACATTGAAAAAACCTTACCTAAATTCGAATCAATGGAATCACCCGTTTTGAAATTTCAACGAATCGGGATGACTCCAATAAATTTGACGGTACAATCAAAGTTTTGTGAAACCGACGCTGAGACATGTTTTATGTAATATCTCAGTTCGACTTTTTTGGCACTTAGACCCTTTTGAATTTCCACTCTTCAATTGTAAGTAAAAACAAAATACATATTTCAGCATAACAAAGCGAAAACAAAATAACAATAACAAAAAAGTATACAATATGGTCATACTATTGCTTGCCATAATTCCCTCTTGAATGCATTAATTGAACAAAAAAAGTTAACATTGATCTTATTGGCAGATATCACAGGTCGGTTCGCAAAAAAATTTAGGCTATAATTAGTTCTATGCACATAAGTATTGAACAAGGGCCTATGCCTAGTAGAACGACTCGGAACTCTTAAATGAACTAACTCAAGTAGTCCGGGGCAATCCACACGGCCATGCAGAATTTCATAGAGCATTAATAAATCAGCCACACGTCTTCTTGCTGACAAGGATTTAATGTCAAAAATCATACTCAGTAAGCAAGAAAACGCATATATAAAATGTTTGTAAGAATTTTCCTTGTTTCGTTTTTTCATATTTTTTTACATATACTTTTCAAGGAACTCATACCAAAGTGTTATTCGAGCTAAAATTCAGCATTTTCATAGTTTTTTTCTCAAAGATATAAATTGGTATTTTGTCGCCTTTTCTGAAAAATTTATTATTCAATCTTTCGATATATTTGAATAATAATAAATTCATTTTCACTGAGTAGTTTGATTATCAAAAAGAAATTCTTGATGAAGAAAAACCTAAACTTGATAGAAAAAAAAAACACAAGGTCAGAAATGACTCTACCATACCCTGAACGTAAATTTGAAGCACTATTCCAGTTAAGAGTTAATCGGGTCGAATCATACATTTTGCAAGTTGAGTAGTCAGTGTGAGCAACCAGTTGTTTTGTTTCGTGTTATGCTTGATTGACAGAGGACATTACTTACGATAGGAAACATACTCAATCAATAGGAATAGAAGTGTTAACAATATGTTGCATGAACTACCTTATGTCATTCAAACGCAAAATTGAACCTTTTGTGAAAATTTTCATATGAATTTTGGTAGTTACAACTTTGGTTTTTACTTGTTGAGTAAGGTCGATTGTGAATCAAGCATTAGTTTATCAGTATAAGTGAATATTTGAGAGAAGGATAATTCGGTGAATAGGTACATATCACTCTACCCACTTTCATATTGATTATTTAACTTTCATGGTATAGGTATGTGATATTAACAAGTAGTGCCAGTATCGTTTTGCGAAAATAATTGATTTTTAATATATGAAAATGTTTGCTACAAATCACCAATCCACTTATCTTCTTGTTCTTTGTTGTTTAAAAGTCCCGTTTTCAATGAGTATATAATTTAGCAATTTCACATGCGACATATTATATTGAGTTCAGCATACTGAGTGATTTCATTGATGACAGCTAATAAAACAAGAAATCTCGTGACAATATTATATAATTTTTTTCTAATCGAGCCGAAAGCATTCAAAAAATTGTATTTGACTTGTTTTCCGTTACAGTCTATATTATTAACTTCTTTTATTTTGAGGTCGCCCGATGAACGTCTATCGGAAAAACCTATTTGTCCGGAAAACCACACGAGAAGAATATGGCGCCTCTCTTTTTATTCTCCAACTTGATACTACAAGACCTCACATAATATTTTTTCGTCCCGAAGAGGAAAATCTTGATCTCCGAAATGTTTTTTTTCAGAGATTTTCTTCCAAACGCAGAAATGTCCACTTTTTATTCGGAATCGGCACCAAGAATTCACTCAGAATCATGTGAAAAATTGTGGTAGCACTGTTGATCTCAATTTCCACAAAGCCCCTTGACGCAGAAATGAAAATCTGTTCCTGACTCCAGAGATTCTTCGTGAAAAATGATGAACTTGAAGATGAATATGCAGAGTATGAAAATTTTTAATATTCTACAAAATGTATAATTCTCACATTCTCCATGCAGAAATTCATCATTTTCCTTTACACCGCCTCCAGTATGTGAAGTATGGGAGGATCCATCTCTCAGCGGAAGAAATCCATAAATCTTTCCCAGAGACAAGATGATGAAAGTGGAGAGAAAACGTTATTAAGGGCCAAAGTAAGGGAGTTAATGGCCATGTAATGGACAAAGAAGAATGTGACAATGCGAATAAGTATATCGCTCTTTTCATGATGGCCGTTCCTCTTTTATTATTTACTGGAGGAAAAAAAGTTTTGCTAACTTTGTAACGTTCGGAGCATCATACATTATTCAATTTTCAACTTCGAGTTCTCTGGGACGAATGTTCCCGCCCTGAAAAAGTTTCTTCAAGTTGCTGATTATGCGTTTCATCTCTCCAGTCCAGTACATGTTGATCTTCTTTATAAATTTCGCACGATATTTAACTTGGAAACCATTTCTTGGCTGACGTGAAATTATTCATGCACTTTATCAAATTCAAAACTTGGGAAAAACTCTAAAAAACTCTCCGAAAAACGTCGGGATTATCAACTTCAAATTGAATTCAGTATAACAATAGTTATTTGTGATACAAGAGTAAAAGGCATTGACCTTCTTCCACGAGTTCAATGTTCAAAAGCGAGCCACGAGGTGGCAAATTTTTTAATTTTATTTATTACTAGCTGGACCGTGCAACTTCGTCTGTCTAAATCGGCTATTGAAATTATTATTATTATTAATTATTATTCAAATATCTATCTCTTTTCTCAGTCAAAAAATCTGAGTATTCTTCCCAGGCTGCCTTATGAATTGTGGAGAGCTGGGGGTTCACCATTAAGAATAAAGGTTGAGAAGTCCCTACCGATCCCATGTGTGCGGTAAAAGTTATTCAGGGCCCAAGGTCAAAATTTCGAGTTTTTTTATTTTTTTTCCTTTTTCATTAAAAAAAGGTAATGGTTCCATAAAATTGCGATATCTCAGTAATGGTGATTATAAGGAACAGAATTTCGTGGAGAATTTTAAGATCTAGAACTTCTTATCGAAGTTTTTATGAGATTCACCGTTTTCGAGATGAATTCAAAAACCTGAAATTTTGATTATTTCCCCAATAACTTTTTTGTACAATTGCCATTGAAAGTGACACTTTTAATGACTGCAAACAATGTTAAAATCGATTGTTTACGTGGAAGGGTGTTAAAAATATTTCTAGCACTCAATTTTCTAATGATGAAATCAGATGAGGAAGATTCAGCAATTGCAAATTTTTGTCATCAATATTTAACAATCATTACTCATGAACATCAATATAAATCGTAAAACTAGAAAAATTACTAACATTAATGCCCTGTGACGGTGGGGAGATTCGCAACACATTTTCAGAATCCTCAGCACCATCAGTACTTGTAAAAATCGGAAGTATAATATTGGGTGATGTTGAGGTTGGCAGAATTTTTTCAGCAATGACATTTCTATATGCAATGATCAACCTAGCCCTCGGCTACCGTCGTAGACCACCATGTTTTTTTATATCCGTAATATTTGCTCCTGATTCTGCTAACAATGAAGCGGAGGATCCTCGAAAACAGTTTCCTGTATATTGCTTTGGTTCTCACAATTTGAAGAATTTTGCAACAATAGATGGAATTTCCCAACTGTATTAATATCTTGAAACTGGATTGGCAGTGCATTTATTATTCATGTATTTTAGGAAAAAACGACGATGTGGGATGAAAGAATATAGTCTACGTACTTCCCATAAATACTGAAAGAAGGACTGACTTTCGTTTTTGTATTTGGAAGTTGTATAACCAATGATTCATTCGTTTTTTCGATGTCTTCCACTCATATGATAAGTTACACAATTATTCACTCTGATAGGCTCCAAATAATCCGAAAATAGATGCAACCTTAACCATAAAGTGTTTTTCATCTGGTGATTCCTCTATGAACTTTTGAACTTGTTTACGAGTAAGAATTTTTCGGACGATATCCTTCACCTTTCCGTTTTAAATATGCTACCAAATCGTCACTTTTATTAATAACTAGCTGGCCCAGCGAACTTTATTTCGCCTCAGAGATACATGAAGTTGTATCAACAAAACATTGATATTTAGTCAAGTGGGAGGTATATTAGACAAATTTAAAGTACAAAATATACAAAAAATTCAATTACATTGAAATAGGTAGGTTTGTACATTGTTATTCATATGAGAAGTCTTCCCTTTATTAAGGCGGTACCTTCTTCTTATTTTAAAATGTTTCATTGTAGTACCTTTTTTTCCCGGGTGCGAGAATAATAAGAGCAGGTTTGCCGACTCGTGAACACGCAACATACAACTGACCATGAGAAAAACAACTATTTTTCTAGATTTATGCCACACGCACTCAAGGACTGGCCTTGGGATTTGTTAATTGTCATAGCAAACGCTAGACGACTTGGAAATTGAATTCTCTCAAACTCAAATGGCATATCCGTTGGGATATTCGGAATTATGGAAATAAGAACTTCCACACCTTTATATTTTACTTTGAGTATTGTGCAATGTGCAACTATCTGTTCTGGTGGAATTCTTTCTACAAACCAGATGAGAATGTGTGCAAGTGGCAGGCCTCGTTTTTGTAATTCAAGTGAATACATCCAGCATCGGGTATCCCCGAAGACATGATGTTTTGTAATAAAATTCATTAGTGACTTCACTTTTTGTTTGAATACTTGTACAATGATGTCATGATGTCATGTAGATCAACTGATGTTTGTTCGGGAAGAAGCAGTTGAGTGATTTCTTCCCATTTTGGATTGCAGGTAAATGTTATGAATAAATCAGGACGACCATAATTTCGAACGAATGTCATTGCATTTAGTGTATATGCATGCATATGATGCGGGCTGCCAATATACGTTGGTGGTAAAATTGTCAACGTAGTTTAGAGTGATTCAGTCTGATAAGTGAGGCACTCTAGTACAATTTTACAATACATGTCCACACAATACTACTGAAACAATCGAAGAAATCTCAGCCAATAGTTATCAGCATTTTGACAAACCATCAAACGAAATGAATAATAATTTATCGAGCTAACTTTCTTGGTGATTTCTTGGCCTAAAATCAAATATTTCAAATTTGTATTGAAAAGACATTTTGAATTTTAATATAGGTACTCACCATTCAATGTATTTATCCATCAAAAAACCTCTCCAAAACTACAGTGCTTCATATATTCGTTACAAATCTCCAGTATCTCGACACGTGAGAACAATATCAAGCGTTTCCAAGTTTTCACCAACAAATCACAATTGCCACTTCCTCTATTGTAGCAACTGTTGCAGAAAAGTATCTTTGAAAATTACATTATCATCAAAATAAACACTTTTCATATCCTCCGTTAATGTTATGCAAACTGTTCCTTCTTGTCCTCTCCGGTTAAGACTTTTCTTCACACTCTTGAAATGTTCTCTTTTCACCAATTCATCATGCTCACTCACGTATTTATCTTCTTTTTAGAGTATATATTTTACCTTGTCTTCCGTTGTAATATAAGATATTGTCTTTGTGATACTACCAATTTGAAAGTGAATTGGATTCTTTTTGCCATGATAATGAAATATTGTGGTTTTGTAAGACTATTTTTATCAGATAAAATTGAAACCAAATGTGTTTTTCTGCAAACAGAGTTTTCAATTTTATTCAACATTTCTACAATATCTAGAATCTTACCTGTAAACAAAGAAACTACAATCGTTTCTTATACTATTCTAAATTGAACTAAATATCAAATACTTCTCCCAATACCTAAACATAAATTCTTCTCAAACAATACTTATGTCAATCAGCGTCAGAACATTGACAATTGTTGTCAAACCGATATTTCTTTTTGATACATACATATATTAAGAAGAATAAAAAGATCGTGGCGACATCTGTTGGCGTTATTCGCAATAAGGAAAATTATTTCCAACTTTTTGTTTTTTTTTCATCAAGTTTTTCATAGTTTTAATGTATTTTATCTTAACCCCACTGTAGAAGAATCCAACAAAAAAACTTTCATAAAAAACAGTTTATCCAATCTTGAGTTATAAATGGTGTAACAAACAATATAGCCGACTGAGTTTTATATATTAAGATTGGACTCTCGACACCCATATTAAGCAGTTGAAAACCCAAGAGAAAAACTCTACAGCAACGAAATTCAAATGACAGCGTCTTTTCTCATTTGTTAGTAATCATAACGTTGGTAACGTTTGCCATTTTCAACAACCTCTTGATTATTTGAATATCAAAACGCCTTTGATGTTTATTGTCATTGCAAATTCGCCCATTTCATCATCAAAATAGGGAAGTTTCACAAAAATATTTCATGGTATTAGTGTTGAAAGTGATTTTGTTTTGTTCGTAAAATGGTTCAATTCGCTCCTCGTTTCACTCACAAAATAAAACGTCACTTTTAACGCTCATATCATAAATAACTATATACATATATATATATATATATATATATATATATATATATATATATATATATATATATATTATTTTTTTTTTTCAAAACTTCATTTGTTAACCCTAGCCGTCCACCAAATTTTAGTTCCCCGGCAATTTTTGTTATTTGACCACTGTAGCGAATTTGACGGCCTGTTAGGCGTTTCTGGAGAACTGGACCTATTTGAGATCTGAAAACTGCGACTATGATATTGTTTGACATTATATATCGAGCTGAAATATTCTTGAAACCTGAAAACCTTCAGTTATACAGGGAATGAAATAAAATTTAGAAAAATGTTTGATTCAAATTTCAATGACGTTTTTAATTTTGAGTTCATTCATTCTCAAATCGTTGCATTCGTCGAAATACTTCTCTAACTATCGAGAAAAAAGTGAAAAAAAAGGGAGATAAGAAGATTCGGTATTATGTTTGTCATTTCTATTCGAAATATCTTAAGCCCAAACTGTTTTCACATTTTTGAAGTCGAAGACTGTGGTAATGTTGTAAATTTCTAAAATTTTGAAAAATACATCACAGGGTGTTCCAAATGTAGTGTCAAAAATTGGGATCAAGATTGTCTCATAACTTTCGTTTTTCTAATTATAACCCTATTTTTCAATTAATGCGTTCGATTCTGCGAAAAACAAAGTGGAAAGGAATATTATCCAACATTAAATTCTTGAAATGAGAACACATAATCGATACCGATCAACTTGAAAATTTGAGTATCCCGCTGTAAATTCCCAGCGGAATATAACTTCTCGTTCTAGCATCATGTCTCGAAATATCAGCAACGAAAAATTCAACTGTCTGAGCGAGGAAGACCAACCCCAGGTTACGTGCTGCGGGCAGTTCACAATCAGTGATTTATTCTCTCGTGTTACCGGCAATATGTCAACCTGCCACTGATTGATATTGTATATCTTCCCGCAATGATGGACTATCTTGGAGATAACCACACCTTCCTATCAAGAATATTCCGGTTTTGGACGGCTTCCAAAGGAATTATCAACGACTGCACTTGCTTTGTCGATCGCCTGAAATTTATGGCAGATCGAATTTCTGCGGTCTGAGTTAGCTCATTGGGGTAATTTGAAATGAATTTCTGTTTGATTGCGGTAAAAGAAGGATAGGGAATGAATACGAAAAAGATAAAGGGGAAAGAGGTTGAATCAACATACAGCAATGGTTTGTAGAACTCTCAAAAAACCTTTCCATTTTGACAATACTCGGAATATGTTGTAATTTTTGGTCCTGAAAAATATTCTGTTTTCTTGTGTTATAAGATGTTTGGTTTATCTTTGGGAGATGATTTTTTTTTACAAGGGGCCCGTAGCGATCTTCAAACATCTTCCGAAAAATAATCACTGAGATGGTCGTATCTGTTTCGAAAGAACCCTCACGATCAAAGAGCAAGTCTGAGAATTTAAATTTAAAAATTGAAGGAACAAAAGTGATCACGTTTCGAAATCAGCCACTGAACATTACGTTGAGAACCCACATATCAACAGAGGAATTTCTTCGTGAAGGAGGACAACTGGAAGTTATATACTCATTGCTTTTTCACTAAGTCTGAATTACGGTTAAGCTTGTTGTATTATGAGTTTTCTCATGTTTAGCAATTCAAAAAAAAAAGAAATTGATTGGGTTACTTCATTTCTTTCAAACATTGTGACATTTCTGTCATAACTAATTCATGAAGAAAGAGTTTCTGCAATGGGTGGTCGAAAACTATTTAATTGATTATAAAAAGCTAGTTTTTTCTGCTTTTGTTTTTTCCATTTCAAATCTGGAATTTCGGGTAGATAGGTGAAGAGTCTGTTCTTCCCTGCTGCCCATAGAAGAACTACATGAAGATATTCTTCTGATCACGTAGATGTCCTCCAAGATCCTCTGATATGATATTTTTAGTAAATTTTTTTCTAACACGGGTGAGGTCAGGTTTTTTTTTTCTGGGGTTTTTCCCTTTTTCATTTTATCATACGTCAGACCTTTATGGTTTTTCTGTGTTGCACGAACCCCGGCTAGGCACTTTTTTGTTTCAATATGTATTATATTATTGTAACATTTTTTTTCCATTTTTTTTCCGGATCTTCGTTTCCGACATACAGGGTGTTTAAAATTTTTTTTCAGCTTTTTGCTCACATCTCAATTACCGATTGAATTGCAGAATTGAGTTTCTGTACAAACATTGCAACTGAAAATTGCATTTCACCGGTTTTTATTAAACGTGCCAGCGGAGATATTGAATTTGCACGAAGTTTTCAAGCCCCAACTTCCACACCACTGAACAAATTTGCATTTGCACAGCATTTTCTGATTATTATTAGGATCGGCCCTGTTAAGACCAGAGTTCTCTTTCCTGACCTGAATTCTTTCCTCTTTCGTCTGATTCGAATATTTTATGGATGGGCAAACCTTCCAGGCCGAGTTTTTCTCTAATTTCCGACCATGACAGTCATTCCTAAGCGGCGCTACTAGAAGAAGAAGAGCCAGCGGCAGCAGTCATATTTTTAATTAAAATTATATCAAGTTCATTCTCCAACAAAAGTTCAATTAGGGGCCTTATCTATGTGGGAATAATGAAAATTGTAAACAAAAGCGTTATAAAGGAAATCATTTTTCAGGCGAGAAACTCCATTAGACGGCACAATGAGAAGTAGATGCGAAATACATTTTACTCGGCGCATCTTGATCTGAAGCCTTTTCAGAAGATAATTTATTTCCTTATAGCGAGCGATTAGTCGGACGTATTGTGCGCAATCGAAGATATATGGGATCATCGGGTTTGTTTTTACGGAAATTGATTGATGCCGGTTCGGTACCATTGTTTCCGGCCTACGTCATTATGTTATTGATCTCGCACAATCGCCGCTTGATGTATTACGTCAGACGCACGAGGAAGAATAGCTTTAGTATTCATTGGATATGAACGTCAGTGAGGCCTTGTACGTTTTGTATTTCCAATCAGAGGACAAGCGAAAAATATAAATATACCACTGGGGTTCTTTCGAAATATTTAAGTAGGTCAATTTGGACTATACAGTAGGGTGAAGTGAAAATATTGACTTTTGAAATTCAATATGCCTGTATACGGAAAAGTGGTCTATATAATTGTTATGATGTCCTGCAAAAGTTAATCAGATTTTATTCAGCGGTGCACCCACTACTTTGAATTTCGAGTTCATCGACTACTACTAAAGTAAATCATTCATGTTCAGAAATACTCGATTTATTCCTATGTAAAGGGTTGGTTCTGAATTGAGAGCATACCTTCATTAAAAAATAGCAACATGATCAAGAAATGATTATTGGATATTTAGATAGAGTAGCCACCATAAAGCTTCAACGTTCCAAATACGGAAAAATTGTTAAAACACATATCCAATTGCTTCAACCTCTTCATCAATTTTTGACTCAGATGTTTCAATACATGAAAACGATTTAAATAGTGAATCATTAGATGATAGTGAGAATTAACTAGTCAAATTCAAAAACCGGAATGAGAGAAGATTTACCGTCCTGCAATCATTTCGTTGGATGATTCCATTCTTCTCACGTACCTAATTCTCGGTCACTCTCTTATACGCGATATTCAATTCAGATATTTTCGCTTTTGCATTTCCTACATCTGAGAAGTCGTGGTACTGTTCTCTCATTCTCGAGTAAACTCAATTATTTGTGGCGATTAATAAATATCGGTGAGTACAAAGTTGATCAGACAACCATTGTTTTGTTTTTGCTAATAATTCGTATGTTTTATGTGAGTGAAGTACTTGAGTAGCACGCTTGGGTTCTGCCATTGTGAGAATCACGTCATTTTTCATCTGAATTCCTCAATTATCTGATGAATAAACTTACCGTCTCGATCAGTTTATCTAAATTATAATTTGTTGATTGAATTTGAACATTTCGCAATTCCTTGATCCTCTGATTTTCCATGTCTCGATTCATCTGTGCCAGTGTTTCATTGAACAAGTGGACATTTTTATTCTCTTGAATTTTCTTTATGTGAATGAGGATTTTCAGAAATCTCGGGGAATTGTGGAATCTTTCAGATTCCACAAGTGTTTTTGATAGCCTTTTTGGAAAGAGCCCAACCTGCAGAAGTCGAAGTTACAATATCATTCTGGAGAGAGTTAAGAATTTCAGCCTTGGGAGAAGTGTGGGAAGTTGAAGATTCGTCATTATAGTTGGAAAAGATCTGGAGGTCTTTCACATCTCGCCTGAAGTCGAGGGATAATCACATCCTTAATCTTGCATTATTCTAATAAGATAAGTTAACTAAGAACGAAGAACGGTTGTGAATGAAAAATATAACGAATTGTTCATAATTGTGGATATCTTGTCCTCATATTCTGATATTTCAACTTGTGATAATAGATATTGTAACTAGCTACTGTCATCAGAGAAGAATGAGAAGAATAAATCTCGACTGTTCAAGTTTAGATTAGCCAGAGTAGAAGCATATTGACCATATTCGTTAGCTATCGGTTGCAGCTTCTTTAAATGATTTTGGGTTGGCACAATTGTGAGATTAATCATAATGACATTCATCGTAGTTGTCAATTGTCATCATTCATTTACCTTTTTCAAAATTTAAATTTTGAAATGTTTCCAATCATCTATACTGCCGTGTTATTTGAAAAGGGCGTATCTGCAAAAAGCACTTTTGTGATATTCGACTTTGAAGTCTTTCATTTGTGCCATCGACAATTTTAAATGAAATAAAAATGAAAAAGCTAGGCATTATATGCCATAGCATGCATTGCTTTTTCATTCTAATATTATTAAAATTGTCTTTAAAGTCAAATATCTCGAAAGTGCTTTTTTGCAGATACGCCCTTTTCAATTAACACGGCAGTATAGTAAACAGAAATTTTTCAAAATATTTCATCAATCTTGTTAGGTTTCTCCGTGAATATACTACAATCACTTAAAACAGACATCAATCATTTTTATTGATAAAACAAATACATACAATTTTTAATAAAATGGATACTAGAAGTCTGTAGGTATATCTTGTCTGTATTCAACATGTTCAAGAGTACAATATTAGCTTCATATTTTTTCGATTTTAGCAACCACAATGTTGGGGTGGCTGGAGCACTGTCAATGTCGTAGCTCCACCGAAGATTCCAAATTAAAATTTCCTAGGTTTCATAGGTTTCCTAAAAATAAACTACTTGCTTAGAAATGGAAACATTCTCTAGGAATGGAGCAAGATGTTATTCATTAATTTTCAGAGGAAGAGAATATGTGGTTTACATTTCAAAAGTAAATGAAAAGAACTAAAGTTCCTATATTATTTCTGTGAAAACCTATGATTTCTAGTAAGCTCGTACTTTTCATTTACATCTATCTACTGATTAACATTATGTTTATTAGCAGGTCAAAGCGAAAGCATTTCGAAGATGATAATATAAATGTGGTTGCGATGGAATATGAAACACAGGATGTGGTTTAAAAAAAAAAACATTACAGGCAGAATTATTCTCATTCATCGAAGAATTTAAGCAATTTTTTTGTGTACTGTTCAATTAGTTATTTTGTTTTTCATCTTCATTAAAAAATTACTTGGATTCCCAACAAATTAAAAAGTGTTGTGAAGAAAAAAGGTTATATTAGTACCACATGAAAAAGATCTATTGGACATAAACCTCTTATTGATTCCAATATTAGTACTACAAATATCTCTGAAATCATTTCCATATGACCAAATTGAATTCATAAAATTATTTGGATGTTTGTGAGGGACATTTCGAATTTGGGAATGAAAACAATGATTGAAATTGCATAATTAATTATAAATAATCAGTCAAATTGAAACTTCTATATTGCTCATTTACTTCTATCTAGAAGGGGAGCTTCAAAGAAATTGGACATCAAACTTTCCATGGTACTGATGGAAATCGTAGATTTCAGTATATTGAAAATTTTCATTTCTCCAATCTTCATCTCAACGTCAATTCTCAGACATACAGAAATAAAAATTGTTCCTAGTCTGCATAAGGAAGGATTTTTTGCTCCAATGATTTGTATGATTATGATAAAAGTTGAATTCTGCGTTAACACACTAGTGATATCTTGTGACTTGTTCCCCCAACTCATCTAGTTGATTATTCTCAATAACAGATGATTAATGGGTCCTATAAAATAAAAATTATGATTCATGGGTATATTGGCGTTCAGATAATTTTTTTTAAGATTTACATCGGCCATAACGAACACATTTATATTCATCTTCGAAATGTCTTTCTGTTTGACCTGCTAATAAACATAATATTAATGAGTGAACAGATGTAAATGAAAATTTAGTGCTTACTAGAAATCATATAGGTTTCCTTAGGAAAAATGTAGGCACTTCGGTTCTCTTCATTTCATTTTGGAATGTGAAATGTAAACCGCATATTCTCTCCCTCTGGAAATTAATGAATGAGCATCTTGCTCCATTCCTAGAGAGTGTTACCATTTCTTAGCAAGTATTTAATTTTTCGGGAAACTATGAAACTCAAACAAAACTATGAAATTTTATTTTGGAATCTTCGGTAGAGCTACGACTTTGACAGTGCTCCAGCTACCCCCAAAATTGTGGTTGCTAAAATCGAAAAAACATGAAGCTAATATTGTACACTCGAACATGTTGAATATACACAAGATATACTTCCAGCCTTCTAGTATCCATTTCATTGAAAATTGTATGTATTTGTTTCGTCAATATAAATTATTGATATCTGTTTTAATTCATTGTAGTATATGCCGGGAGAAACCTAACAAGAATGATGAAATATTTTTGAAAAATGTCCGTTTACTATAGATGATTGGAAACATTTCAAGATTCAAATTTTGAAAAAAGGAAGTGAATGAATAATGACAATTGACAACTACGATGAATGTTATTATGATTTATCTCACAATATCGCCAACCCAAAAACCCTTAAAAAAGCTGCAACCGATAGCTAACGAATATGGTCAATTGTCTCATTTTGCCTCATATAAAGGAGGGAACCTATGAAACTCAAACAAACCTATGAAATTTTAATTTGGAATCTTCGGTAGAGCTAGGACTTGACAGTGCTCCAGCCTCCTCCAACATTGTGGTTGCTAAAATCGAAAAAACATGAACCTAATATTGTACCCTCGAACATGTTGAATATACACAAGATATACTTACAGCCTTCTAGTATCCATTTCATTGAAAATTGTATGTATTTGTTTCCTCAATAAAAATTATTGATATCTGTTTTAATTCATTGTATTATATGCCGGGAGAAACCTAACAAGAATGATGAAATATTTTTGAAAAATGTCCATTTACTATAGATGATTGGAAACATTTCAAGATTCAAATTTTGAAAAAAGGAAGTGAATGAATAATGACAATTGACAACTACGATGAATGTTATTATGATTTATCTCACAATATCGCCAACCCAAAAACCCTTAAAAAAGCTGCAACCGATAGCTAACGAATATGGTCAATTGTCTCATTTTGCCTCATATAAAGGAGGGAACCTATGAAACTCAAACAAACCTATGAAATTTTAATTTGGAATCTTCGGTAGAGCTACGACTTTGACAGTGATCCCGCCTCCTCCAACATTGTGGTTGCTAAAATCGAAAAAACATGAACCTAATATTGTACTCTTGGACATGTTGAATATACACAAGATTTACTTACAGCCTTCTAGTATCCATTTTATTAAAAAATGTATGTATTTGTTTTATCAATAAAAATTATTGATATCTGTTTTAAATGATTGTATTATATACAGGGAGAAACCTAACTAGATTGATGAAATATTTTGAAAAATGTTCGTTTAATATAGATGATTAGAAACATTTCAAAATTCAAATTTTGAAAAAAGTAAATAAATAATGACAATTGACAACTACTATGAATGACATTATGATTAATCTTACAATGTCGCCAACCCAGAAACACTTTAAAAAGGTGCAACCGATAGCTAACGAATATGGTCAATTGTCTCATTTTGCCTCATATAAAAGGTAAGGTTGTTTCATGTTCTGACTAGGCCATTTGGTCTTAAATAATAAACTTACAACTCTTTCAATTTTTCTGGTTATATTTTACGAATTTGTAGAGGCACTTCTCCACGAATGCTAGATGAAAGCAGATTCCGCATTTTCGAAAGGCAAGCATAAGCAACCGCTGATAAGCCCGCAAAGAAGTCCTTCATTCCTATACAAGCGCGACAACGCAGCCGTAACCCGCAATAAGCCCAATTTAATCTGCACAAACTCGTCACCTGCATTAAACTGCGCCTTGCGTATACAACTTGGCAATTTCGATATCTTCATTAGTCGAGGCCATTCGGGCTCGCTGGAACGAGACTAAAGGGCTCAGCTGTCCGACCGAAATGGATTAATAGTTGGAGAGACTAATTATCATTGGACCTGCTGTATACAGCATCATCTAACCGAGGGAACATGGCGGAACATCGAAATTTGGTAATTGAATTTCAAACCGGGAATTCATTGTGCATGTCCGTTTATTATTCGATTTCATTTGCATCTATTCCGGTGGCCGCAAGATTGGTATTTTTGCGAATGGGGCTCCTGGATTTAAAATGGACGTTGAGGGCGAATTAGATGGACAGAACGAAGTATACTCTTTTTACCTATGAATCACATCATTTGAGCTTTCATCAGCCAGGATTACGATTACAATTTTAATCCTCCAATCTCCAATACGTTGGATTTCAATTCGCGGTAGCCGTAGATACAGGGTTTATCAAAAGAAGGTGTCCATCTCTCTAGGATAGACAGAAAGTTAAAAAAAATTAAGGTTTGTTTAGAAAAAAATTTTCGTAAATTTTCGTCATCCGTATTCAAGATACAAGGCGTTGAGAAAGAAAAAAATATACACATTTCTTACGATTTTGCCGAAACTATTGGCAACACAGTAATGAAATTCTACACCAATATGTTTTGGAAGCTGATACATCTAATGAGTGTGTTTTGATGTCTGACTCTCATAGAGGGCGCTAGTTACACGGTTCGTACCAAGTTGCTTTGTACATAACTTTCTCTATATTAGATTCATTGAACGAAATTTTAAGCGATCCTGAACATCATTCAATTTTACATCAAAGGTACTCTTGATGAATCTCGATATTATGCACCATTATTCATAAGGTGATTTGGTGAATTTCTGTTTATCTTTCTTTTTCTGGCAGTTTTCTTGTCATTGACGTTGTTTTTGTGTTAACACTGTTCCTTCGTAGTTTGTAATTTTTCATTGCTTTTTACTCTGCTGGTTATTGTAATCGCTTTGTTTCTCCTTGTATTTCTGACTCATTCATTGTTCATATAATTTCTTGTAATTTTTAGCCTGAAGAAGAGAAGAATTGTTTTTCGAAACGTTGCTGTTGAAGGAAGTTTATAATAATTGTTTCTTACGACTGATAACTGTATTCTTCATGAGCTTTTGGAACGATAATTCCTTTATACATAAGATGTTCTATAGTCGCCTCATTTTCTCCACACCCACAATTAGGGCTCTCAACCGAAATCCATCAAAAGAACATGCTGTTGCATCGTCCATAGCCTGTTCTAATACGATTCAGAACAGACCATATTCTCCTGGGAATGTCGAAACCAGGAACTCTAATGAGATACTATTATCAATAAGAAAGTTTGATCAAAAAGGTTTATGTGACATCAATTTTGGGAACTTATTTTCTGGAATGTCAATTGTTAGAATTCGAAGAATATGGAAAACTACGAGAAATATGATTTGTTGAAATGTTTTATTCAACCAGCAATAATGACTTCGAATTGACAGTTGCTCTGAACAGAGATCAAACTACAGAGAATTGAATAGCAAAATAATAATGACAACATGCGAAGAGACATATTATTTTATGATTCAGTCTAATTAATACTAAATCATTAAAATTTTACAGAAAAACTATGTTTTTCATCACCTAAGGGCGTTGTATGATTTATTCCGGAAACATGAAAATAATGGCGGTTCTATCTAAGCCATTTCAAACTATGGTTTTAAAGAAAACACACAACTTTGTGATATAGCTCAGCAAGGTAAACTCTTGGAAAAAAACAAATTACGCTACTGGATTGCTATGAAAAGAGTGCCTGTATAATGTCTTCAAAGGAATGCAGTTGATGGCATTATCAATTTCTCTGAAAAAGAACATCGTAACGTGTCATTCATATCCCTCCGTCTCTCACAGTTAAAAAGTTGTAGTTCAAGTATCACCAATTTTGCCCACCCTGTACATTTTGGAGAAGTTATTCGATTTTGCCGCTCAAGAATGATATGGTGACATAAAGAAGCCATTCAACTCTTCCTTTCCAAGAAAAAATCAAGTTAATTCGTAGAAAAATGAATGATGAATAAATAACTGGAATGGAGAAGATTTGGAAGGTCCACGTTTGGAAACGATGGTCGAGTCTCTACCTAACTCCATCTCACGTCCAATAAACGCTAGCCCCCCGATCAAACCTCATTTTCCGATAGCAAAACATATTTTCGTCCGTATCTTCAGACGTCGACCGTTTTTCAAACGTTAACGTCGGTCTTTTGTCTCGCCGACCCGTCAATTCCAAAATCGCGATACGCCCGAACCGGACCTGCGCCTGACCCGGAAAATGATAAATTTAAGTCGATATGAATCAGTTCAATCCGTTTCCAATATCCACTAATACAGATTAACTGTAATATGCTATTTGTTCCGCGGATACGTTATTACTACGGCATTGTATCTGTTGTCGTATGCCCGCGCAGCCGGGAGAAACGTACCAGGATGAAATACGGCGCCCGCACGGATTGCGTCACTGTCCGGATGTTCGTCGATCATGGCGATGCACCGATCCATCTTGCGGTCAAGCGGAGACGGGACTTTATCTGCTTTCGTCGCATTGGTGCTACTGGCAGATGTTCCGTTATCGGGCACGCTGCAGTGCGAGGTTTCCTGAGCGTCTACACATATGCATAAACTGAGACAGTTCGAAAAAATAAATTCAAAATTTACTTTGAGAAAAAGCTTGAACATAAACAGAGTTTGTCCAAACCGCTTTCATACGAAACATGAAAAGTACATATTTCAACTGATAATGAAGGGGTATGACAAAATGGTCAAATAACAAAATAAGTTATAGAGCAAAACACAACTTTATACGACACTGCCGGCGTTAGTTGAAACTAAGCCCTATACGAGTATCGTTTTGACAGTTAGTACGTGAAAGTTGGGTTTATTTGTTTATTGTTAGGTTTTTTTTGCGATAAAAAGATATGCAAGAAAAAAAAAACGTGAAAAATACTAATTGTTGTGTTTATGGATGGTATTCTAGAAAATCTAGGAATCCTGGAGCCCATTTACGTGGTAAAAATAAAAATGTTTACGTTACCAACAAACTAGAGATCGTAGACGAAAACGATCGACGTAAATCCTGGGAGCATGTTTTGATAATGGAAAAACCTGTATCTAAACATTTCAGAGAATGTTTACAGCATTTCCGACCAGAAGATAATAAAATGAAAACAGGCAAGTGTGGAAGCTGATGTTAATTGAAAACAATGCTTCATATGTTTTGGATTATTACCAAAACTCTCACTATGAAAACATTTCTGGTACTGGAGAAGAAAGCTATAACTTCACAAAACCTACCGAAAAAAAACAGTTCAAGTCAAGACATTTCAAATTTTTGTTCAGATTGTTCTTGTTCAATAATTTTTATTCTTATCGAAATGAATTACTTTGAGCCTACTTGATATTTTTGAATATATAGAAGTCTCAAAAATTCAAGGAGCCCGGTTGAAAGTGCTGAATGAAAGCCATATGATAATGTGCAATGATCAAATCTACATGTGGAATTTCAAATGAATTCCGAGAATTGGCAATTTGAAACAATATATTCTACATATATGTATCAATTTAATTTTGATATTGAAAATAGCTTGATAGTATTGACGTTCATTTAGCCACGGAAAAGGTGCAATGAATCAATAGATGAGCTGAATTATTTCATTTTATTATAACTGCAGCCTAAGACACAAGTGATATGCAATAAAAAAATTATACATTAAAATCTAGCGTAATAAATTCTTCAACATTCTTCACGTCATGTTCTGCATAAATACCATTCTCTGAAGGGGGTCCATTTTTATTCGAAATTTATCAACTGTTTTTTTTTCATAGAGTTTTTCCCTTCCTGAACAGAAAAAAAATTAGTAGCTTCTATTAGATGAATATATTGTTTATGCTGATGTTCAATTATATTACAATCATTCATGTTCTCATGTTCTGTTAGGTCTCAAACAAATTTCATTCTTCTCTCAGTTTTCATCAAATATGGATAATCCTAATGTTTTCTGTTTTGTCGATTTCTTTGTTATGGAAAACAAGAAAAACAGCAGAGACAAAACTGAACAATTAATTTTACCTTCACAATCAGTAGAATTGTCAAGATATTTTATAGTACGTACAACCTTGTAGAGTAGCAGGCCTAAAATATGCTTGCAAATTCCAGACAACACTGCTTGTTTTGTGTATATAATCTTGTCAACCTTCAAAGCATCATTTTTATAACACAACAATTCCTCAATATGATGACGTTGTCCTTGTAGAATTCCAATGTTTTGAAATAATTTATTCCCACATAGAATCAAATGATTGCATTGCAACACTTGCTCACCTTCTTCACAACATCTGTGAGCATGTAAATATTGGTACATCTCCTTTATTTAGAGGAACCTTTGGTAAACATCTTGCCTGATGATCTGAAAAGCATTCAAAATTGAATAGTGCTCACCTCAATATTTCACATAAAATATAACAAAAAGCACAATATTACCTATCCTTGCACTCACAATATGATCCACAGGATCCACAATTAAGGAAACAACTTCGATAATTAATAATCAATAAACGTTCAAACTAAAAAGTCCCATAAATACGAATATAAATCTAATGTAAACACGAAACAAAACTCGTTTCGGTAAACAGCTGATCGGCGAATGCAGCCGATGTTTTGTATCTTGGCATTTGGTGTGACATACGAAATTCGACAGATCAAGGAATTTGAATTGTTTTGATTCGAAACTTGATTCGATCGGAGGTCAGTACTGACAACCACAAACGAAAAATATAACTGAAAACAATGCTGTATTGAGTTTCGTTACAGCACTACTTTCAGTACTGTAAGGAACCCATTACGATACTGAAATAAAGAAAAAAATTTAAAACTCAACAACAACTTGAATCGATCAAATAATACTATATTCTAAAACAAGTTGCAGAATGAGCTCCTATTCCAACACGTATGCGGAGTTCGAAAACGAGCGACGAAGGAGCGAGTTTTCGATAGCAAGTGTTGGAATTGCATTCTGCAACGAGTATTAGACGATATTTTCTCTATTTCAGTCAAGTTTTGTGAGATATTCTCGAAATTCAAATTTAATTTCAGATTAGTGACTTTTGTAGTGTATGTTTGCAGTTAGTGTCACTAACGAAATTTGACAGATTGCGAAATTTGAATTGATTTGATTCGAAAATTGAGTGGATCGGAGGTCAGTACTGACAACCACAAAACAAAAAATAGAACTGAAAACAATGCTGTAATGAGTTTTATTACAGCACTACTTTTAGTACTGTAATGAACTCATTACGATACTGAAATAGAGAAAAATCATTATGAGACATTTCGTCAATCTGGTCGCCTTTTTTGTGAAGTTTGGTTCTTTGCATATGCTGCATTATTTTGAAATGGAGACAGTTTATCAACAGCTTCGATTTGAAACGAGTTGAATGAAAATTCCAGGACGTAAATTCACAAATACTGATGCTAATAAGGCTATCGGAATGCTATAGGGTAGCCTAACTCAGGTTGTTGTAGCGAAAAGGCAGCAAATCGGCCAAGGTGTGATATCTCGACTTTGGAATAGGTTACCTGAGACCGGTTCCGTGTTGGAAGGAGCACGGTTGGGTGGGCGACGAAAAACAAAATTTGCTCAGGATCGTTTTATCACCGTTTCGGCGAAAAGAACGCCTACATATACGAGTAGAATGCTACGTTATACTCCCCAAAATGCAGATAGGGTCCAAGTTTCCATCGAAACCATCAGACGACCTTCGGTAGAGGTGAATCTAGGTTCTAGACGTCCATTAAGAGTAGTTCCATGAACACGCGTCAAAACCTGGAATGGGCAAGGCAACACATCAATTGGAACAACGAATGGCGTAGTGCCATTTTCACTGATGAATCCAGATACGGACGATTTTTAGATTCTCGAAGAATAAGGGTATAGGCAATCCCAAGCATACCCCGTAATCGTCACTATGTACAAGAAGTCCATCTATTTCGAAAGGGTAGTGTTATGGGATGGGCCATAACACAGATGCACAGATGTACACATTTGTCCTGGGAATATGACCGCCTTACACTATAGAAAGCATGACATCGACGATGTTCTGCCAAATTTTGTTGGTTTCATTATAGGATGTAATGGTCATAATGATGAAAAATATAAAACATGTGATCGAGATTTTATATCTGTATCGAATTTAATGGAAACTTTGGTCAACTAACTGAAAAGGTACTTATAAATCCTTGCTAACATGAAGATAAAATGAAACTAATTTTCAAATCAAATGAACAATAAGTTTATTTCCATAATTGCACATTAGCAAATAAAAAAGTTCTTCGACTGCAACATCTTCATACTCAACTCCTGCCAAAGCACATTAAGCTTCAGCAGCAAACCGTTCATCGGTTGTTCTGGTTATTTCCTGCAGTTGTAACTTCAATGTAATGACTGAGAATATTTCAGTTGTTTACCTGTGTAGGGAGTGTTCTGTGAGTTTTTTTATCTTTAATAATAGGTTTTCAACTGAAAATGAATTACTTTTAATTGAAAAAAACAAAAGGCGAATAAAATATATTTCAATTGGCTGTACAGGCTCATATTTGATTAGAGTCTGTCTTTTATGTTCAGTAGTGGTTCCATGAGATCACTTAGGAAGTTTTTTTATAGGAACTGCATTCCTTTTCAGCCAGAACATGGTCTTTATCAGCACGGCCTTTACATCCATGAAAACAACAATATACTCCGGTTTCCGGCATATTCTTTTTCATTTCATTCATTTTCAAACACTAATATATCAAAGAGAAAAAAAATGAACTTTAAAGTTTGCAACTCTCATCAACTACTATAGTGAATGTGAATACGTGAACAATCACAAAAAAACCCACGACCTCGTTTCAGTCAAAATGTTACTACAAATGAGTACAATTTTGAAGTAGTGAAAGAATTTAAATATTTGGGAGCTGTCATAACAGCTGATAACATGAATGAAAAAGACGTAGAATCTAGAATTATGGTCGGAAACACGGCATATTATTCCTTGGCGACGCTTTCAGAGTCGAAAATAATTTCAAGAGAAGCGAAAATAAAAATCTACAGAACTATCATTCGCCCCGCAATAACTTGCGACATGAGACATGGATCCTGAATAAACGTGAGGCTGATAGATAGCTGGTACTGAAACGGAAGATCCTGGGGGCTATTTTTGGACCTTTTAGAGACGAAATAACGGGACAATGGAGAATAAGAAAGAATCAAGAACTACAGGCACTCTATGGGAACGAGAATATAGTGCGACACATCAAGTTCAATCGCATAAGATGGGCAGGACATGTCATGAGGTCATATGATGGAAGACTCCTCAATACAGCATTCTGGGAAAGGCCTGAGGGTAGAAGAACGATTGGTCGTCCAAGAAAACGTTGGAAAGACGCAGTGACCAGTGATTTGCAGAGACTGGGGGTAACACAATGGGAGCTAGCAGCACAAAATCGACAAGGGTGGAGAAGTAAATGCGGTCAAGACTCACCTTGAGTTGTAGAGCCATTGATGATGATGACGATGATGAACAGTCACTATGAAATCAGTACAATCTGTACAACCCAGTAGCACTAATCAGGTGGTTGAAATTTTTGCCGCTAGGTGGCTTCAAGATGTTGAAGTTGAATCGCCGATCCGCAAAAATATTGTCAAGAATTCATTATTACTGGGTGTTAGAATTTCTATGTCACTAGGGGCACTTCTCGAGTTCTGAGATCTATAAAATAAGATTCATACCATTTTTCATTCGCCAAATTACACGCGAACACAATTTCGAATCGAGCTTGAGTGAGTGGTCAAATTTCCTACGATATTAAGCTCGTAAAACCCAAAGTTTACTTCCACGCGATGAAGGAGATTTCATGACAGATTATTCGCGTTATTGTCACGCTCAGGTCATTTCGGCACGAACGGATATTGAGTTTCGTCCATTTCATGTGAAAACGGTGTGAGTCCTGATGAATTCAGTGCACTTTTATGGTTTTCGCTGTTAAAGGCCATTTTTTATAGTGCAGATTCCTCCACTTGATCGCGTAATCGCCGAACGGAGACGGCAGAAGAAATAGAAAATTCAGAATGATTTGAATGAGATTTAAATAAATAAATTCGTGTTGAACAACGAATGCGATAAAATGAGAAGTGACCATTGTTCTCAAGAAAAGAAAGAGCGAATGAACTTGTACCACTGATGAAGTTTCTAGATTTCAACGGTCCAGGGTGATATGATGACTTCTGAAGCCTTTGTGGATAGACATGTCATAACAGCTGTATAAACATGCTCTGAAGAACCCATTTGTGTGAACATATTTAACTTTTCATGAATTTCTAGCGAAAAATCTATTTTACTGAAGCCCTTTCTCTCGACAAGTGATTCTTACTAAAGAACAAATTCCCATTTCAAAAACTGAATAACACGACAAACAAAGATGCACTGAAATGTGGAAAAATATTTACGTTTTTACCACACAAAAAGGTAAGTAGGAACATACCTACCAATAATCTAAATCAACACAGACATATGGGTAACAAACAATGAGCCAAATAGTTTTAAGAGTACTCCTCAGTGAAATGAGATGAAAAATATTTAACTACTGAAAAGTCAATAAGAGTATGACGATTATATGTTAATTTATATTTGAGCTTCTTGTGTGATGAAAACCCCATTATTTTCTTACTTTTTGGTACATATTTATTTGTAGCTTTCTTTTTGTTTTGCTAAACTGTGACTGGTTTGTGCCGTTGAATTTTTTGTTAGTTGCTCGAGGTACTCGAAATATTTTTAAAACAAAAAAAAAATGTGCAAGCCTGGCACTTTTCTGAAAAGTTGGATTCCAATAACTTTAAAAAAGATGCGTCAAGTTAGTGACTCACTAGTGGAATTTCGATATGAAAATATTTTGTGAATATGGTGCCAATTTGTGCCGTATGTTAGGAACTTTGTACCCATTTAGTTTTCGAGATATTTCCAAATTCCAATATGAGTCGCCAACTTGACGCTGTGATTCATATGTGGAATTTTGAAATATTTTAGGAATTTTGTGTTTCTTTCTGTGCCAATTTGTGCCGTAAGTTACGAAATTTGTGCTCATTCAGTTTTCGAGATATTTCAAGTTTTCGCTATTGGTTCTACCTTGAAGAAAGTGGTAAATTCACCTCAAGAATTAAAGGACAGAATTCAACGTCACTTCCATGACTTCATAGCTGACTCCCAAGCGTTAAGAAGATAAATTGGAAAAAAAGGATAGATTTGTATATAGCCTTCTTTTTTAATTTCTTGTGATTTTTTGCTCAATTGAAACATTCATCATTACTTCATACCAGCATCGATTATCACTCCATATAAATAAATATATAAAAATATTTCGAAAACGATGCACAGCATCGAGTTTCATGAAGAGTACCTTCCTGGTGCGAAATTGAATGTCTAAAGGTGCGTACAGACATGCTCCGAATGCCGAACCGCACCACGTCGCGTCCTTAAGTGTGGACGGCGGGGTGCAACAGCGTATCGCACCTCGCCGCGATCACGGTGTAGATATTGGCGAACTTTTATTGATCGCGTCGATGAACGCGACGTGGTGCGGTGAGCCATGCGGAGCATGTCTGTACGCTCAAAATTCCGCTTAATAGATCTAATATCAAAAAAGTTATATTCAAAACAACTTGGTACGAACCGTGTAACTAGCGCTCTCTATGAGAGTCGACATCAAAACACATACATTAGATGTATCAGCTTCCAAAAAATATTCGTATAAAATTTCATTACAATGTTGCTAGTAGTTTCGGCAGAATCGTGAAAAATGTATAGATTTTTTTCTCTTTTAACGCCCTGTATCTTGAATACGGATGGCGTTACGAAAATTCTTCACTTAACAAATCCCTATTATTTTTCAGTTTTCTATCAATCCTAGAGAGGGGGGGTCACCTTTTTTGAAACATCCTGTATACATTTAATATATCATTTTATCGATACATTTTATTGTTACTTAAAATCTGTTTTTCCATCTATAAACATTATTAATCATTATTTAATCTATTCATACTGCTCTTGCAACAAAACACCCTATCCATTCATCTTGTAGTATTGTTTTGTATGTTGTGATACTATATTAAATTCATAATATCTTCTACCGGCGAAAGCAGTTGATGAAATTGTAAAAATATCAACAAACCCTCTCTTTCTCTCTCGCTGTTTCTCTTTCCCTCGTAATAAAGAAAAAAATCAACCGCACAAACCTAGCACAATTCACACAAAAAAAATTGCAAATTTAAAAGTGATGGGACAACTTCATACTGATCGTATAGTAACCCATTGCGATCCAAAATTTGCAGCGAATTTCGAGGTCCAACGAATATCATCCATTCCATTCCGACTCAGCGGTCTGGACAATCTCTATTCTATTAATATCATGGCTTTCATTTCAATATTCGAATATTGAATTTCGCAATTCGATCGGAAATAATTTCCCGAAATGTTATGATTCCCGAAACGCGCGTGATTAAAAACAATTGTCAATGCGATCTGTTCTTCTCGTCTGTGCGAAATCCAGAAACGAAACTGTTGTTTCGAATTATGTCTATCAATCACGGTGTGGTTCTCCCGATAAAAATGAATCGTCGCACGCAGCAGGCTGAAATACTGCCCTGCAGGTTCCTATTACCATTATTCATATAATTCAAACAAGCGTTCGGTTCATGAATCATCATTGCAGTGCAATTCGGACAAATGTTTTTTTTATGTGTAGGCTGGGCCATATTTCATGCGGAGCAACGCGCCAAGTCAGCGCGTTCATAGTAATCTTTCATTTACTGGACACGTTTTTCGAATACATTATATACAACAAACATATATAATATGTTATAATCCATTTGAATCAAATATCTACACAATTGTTTGTGAAGTGATTAGTACAATGCTTGTCCACAAAAATAACCTGCACCATTCGAATAATTGAGGACGTATTTCCGTTGACAAAATAGAGAGAGGTAACTTCAAAGCTGAAACATCCCGATGACGTTGATACCTCAAACCCTCAAACTTATCTAAAGCTCAAAATCTGAAAACACAAAAAAGCGGAAGCAAAAAAATCATACTCGACTCAGAAATACTGCTTATATATCGTCGTCTGGACTGCAAAACCTCGTATCTGCATTTTGAATAATTTCACAGGAGAGCATTAAATTTGATTTTTTTTCGAACTAAAATTCAAATTCATACAGACTTTGTTTTAAATAAAAAAATACTTGTTTTAAGAATATCGAAGCGATTAGAGATTTTGCATATATACGCGTTTCACCCTTGGAATCCCAATTTATTGAAAATATTAATTTAGGAAAAAAAAATGCAGATACGAGGTTTTGCAGTCCGAACGACGATATATCGTATTCAGTCGTTTTGAAAGTTGAAGTCGTAAAATCATTCAAAACTCAATAACAACATGAATCGATCCCATAAAAATCAGTATGAGTCATTTCGTCAATCTGGTCGCCTTTTTTCTGAAGTTGGGTTCTTTGCATATATGCTTCATGAATGTTCTTATTTTCCGATTTGAAATGATGGATTTATATGAAAATAGAGTATTCCTCACTTTGAATGACCCTACATATTTGGAAGCCGTTCCAAATATACTGCTCCACAAGAGTTAGTGAAATCGTATTAATCGTTTTGAAAAGTTTATAATCTCTGAGAAAATCGCTGTAAAATAATTTAAAACTCAATTACAACTCAAATGGATCCAATAAAACCCAGCATGCGTCATTTCGTCCATCATCATTTCGTAAAATCATTCAAAACTCAATAACAACATGAATCGATCCCATAAAAATCAGTATGAGTCATTTCGTCAATCTGGTCGCCTTTTTTCTGAAGTTAGGTTCTTTGCATATGCTTCATGAATGTTCTTATTTTGAAATGGAGTCAGTATATCAACGGCTTCGATTTGGAACGAGTTTTCTAAAAATGCCAAGACGTAAATCAACAAAAGCTGATGCTAATATGGCGTTTTCGGAATGCTTTAGGGTGGCCTCATTCAGGTTGTTGTGGCAGAAAGGCTTCAAGTCAGTCAAAGTGTAATATCTCGACTTTGAATAGGCTCAGGTTCGTGTTGGAAAGAGAAAAGAGCAAGGCTTGGTGGGCGAAGAAAACAAAAACTGCTCAAGATCGTTTCATCACCGTTTCGGCGAAAGGAAAGCCTACATCTACATGTAGAATGCTACGGAATACTCTTCAAAATGCAGATGGGGTCCAGGTTTCCATCAAAACCATCAGACTACGTTTGAGAGAGGTGAATCTAGGTTCTCGATCAAGAATACTTTCATTTGCACGTGATTATAAGCGTCTAAAACTGGAATGGGCAAGGCAACATATCAATTATAACGATCAATGGCGTATTGTCATTTTCACTGATGATTCCAGATATGAACGATTTTCAGATTCTCTAAGAATGAGGGTATGGACAATTTTCAATTTAAGTCAATATCCCTAATTCATGTGAAGCAGTTTAGTTTGATCTTTTATTAACTAACTGACTTCGTACAGCCTCAATCGATAAATAAAAAAGACAACTTTAATATCATTATAAACTGTTATGGTATAATACCTTAAAAGTGGACATAAAATTGTCCTGTTCAATTAGCCCAGTCAATGAGGACGAAAACTAGGCATTATCTCCGAATTCTATCAAGATGCTTCGATTTTGATAAAATTTTGGATATAAGCTATTCTTGTCCCTTACTCTTACCCTATGCCCATTAATGCTCATTATTTGTGAGAGGTGAAAAAAAACCCTTTTTCCAGAATAAGAAGAAATTTCATCTTAAGTGAATCAAAGTAATTTAGGGCCTCAGTAGCGCATTATGAAGTTTAAAGAAGGTCTTCATAAATATACTTCAAGACCATATAAACCACCCGTTTTCAGCATAAGATGTGTGAAAATGGGTTTTCATTAATCTAATTAATTGATTTCAATCAATTTCATAACAATATTTTGATCAATGTTACTTTTAGATATTTTTATTTTTCAACCACTAAAAGCAACCTTTTTCTCTCAAAAATAACAAAAAAAGTATATGATTCAAACATCTCATTTATTCATCACTTTATTCGAGAATTAATACATGGTGTTAAAATACAGTGGAACTTCCCTACAGCGAACGTCTATACAACGAATTTCTCTGTACAACGAATTTCGTATCTGTCATTGCACCTTGAATCCAAATACCCTGTTAAAAACACCCTCTAAAACGAAGTGAATTCTCTCTATAACGAATTATTCCAAGAAAATCACTCTCTAAGTGCGTCTTGGTAAGAAGGTTTTTCCTAGAGTATACTTAGGGATGGTTTTTCCCGTAATTCTGTCGGACGTAGGTAATAAATCCCGATCATAAACTAAACCATTACGGCCGACGGAGAGTTCCTTCTGAAACAGTTGTAGGTGCACCCCTGGCTATACAGATTGTTCAGTTTTCAGTTTCGCTCTGATCGTTAATGAAAAAAGTAGTGCGAAAATGTCTAGAAGGAAGTGCTTGAGTTAATTATGTATAATGTATTCAAATAAAAAAAATGCAAGTGAACGTTGCTTTTTTTGACACTTGACATAATAAAAAATATTCTGTATAACGAAAATTCTGTATAACGAAATTTTTTTGCGGATTTAGCGTATTCGTTATAGGGAAGTTCCACTGTATTTATCTGATTCTGAGTTGCTGTCGCCATTCTCAATTATTTCTTCACCTTTGCCGAATATTGGACAACTGTTTCGGCAGTTAAAACCTCCTCACATGTAGCGTTACAAAACAGACTCAGTTTTCTGTAGGTGCATGACGCATTACAAAAATCATTTTCAACAATTTTTATGGTGCAGCTGTTTTTTGCATTTTTGTCAGCTGCGAATATTTATTGGTACTATTCAAACCGCAATCAACTTAATCTAGAGCTTTATTACCTAGCCGAATTTGAAGTTTATGATTTCAGGCAAACATTTATTTCATCGGCAGCTGTCGATTTTGAAATTACCGGTAATGGTTGTCGAAAGACAAAGGACAAAGGAATAAATGCGCCTCAAAACATCCGTTTAGGCAAACTCAAAATACACAGTAAAGATCTGATTTCTTTCTCAACCTTTTACACAATATCTCTGAAACGAGACATTCTAGGACATACGTTTATTTGAAGTTTTCTACAAGAAAAAAGTTGTCCTATCGGATGCCAAAGTAAAAGATAAAAAATTTCGAACCCCTTTTCATCAAAACATCCGTTAAAACCGCTATTATCGGACGATAATGCCAATTTTTCCCCAGAAAAGTCCATCACCGCAACTGCTGCTCTACAATCAACGTAACACAGTTTTTCGACACTCCCAACCCTAGCCCGCATCGGTTTTATCGCGAAGTTTCCGCAGAACAGGGGAATAAATAAAATTATCCCAACCAAAATAAAACTCATTTAAAGTTGAGCGAACGAGACTCAACGGTAATTTTTCCATCGCCCCGGCGTTCCGCACTTTTTTCCCGCCTGATGTAAAGTGTAATATTTCTATCCTCGGGGTAATTCTATCAGAAAGACGTAATAAATTATTCCACCGGTAAACAAATGGATTGCAGTAAATTTGAATGGGGGCGTGTTGTTAAATTATAAATCTCCACCGTGATTAGTTTTCTATAGGGAGGATTATTCGAGCGTCCGCATCACAGTTGGCGGCGCTGACGCGAGAGAGACGAGGCGCGATTGGTGTCCTCTCGACTGTGGCGACCTCTGCAGGTTGCGATGTCCGACCGGAACATTCGACGCTGGTCGACGGATATTCGCTTCCGGTTCTGGTGCATTGGGCGATTTGCTAGGTCGAAGTTGTAGAGATTATAGGGTGAGGAAAATTATTTATCCCTGAATCTCAACTTTTCCACCCAGAAAGATATCTCCGTTCAAAATTATTGTCATCAGAGCAAGACATGATCTCCAATCGGAGCATTATTTCTAATTACAAAAAGGAACTGAAAATTTCCATGTATCATTTGGGAAATCTCAAATTTATTCTACAACTGAAGGTGTTCTCGATGATAAATATTTTTATCAGAATTATGCTTGCATATGTTATCCACTTTCAACGTTTTTCTTCAATACATATGTTTTTTCCCAGCAGGAATAAAAAAAGATGATATTATCAGATTTTGAATGTACGGGCTCCATTCTAAAATCAGTTGTTTTCGATCAATAATGGTGATCAATAGATTTTCTTTCGTTTGATTTTCTACGCTCGATCGCTATGCAACGCGAATCATGCAATGTGACCCAAGAGGAATGTTCCCAAAAGGTTGTTTTGCGAGAAGAAGGGTGAACATGCACAAGAATTGCAGAAAGGTTTGGAGTTTCCCATACAAGTGTTTCCAGAATATTGCAGCGATTCAGGGAGACAGGTACGAATGTCTGAAGACCAGGACAAGTTAGGCCACGGGTAAAAACTGCCATTCAAGAACGTTACTCGAGAGTTTCTTCGTTGAGACAACGGTTTTCAACCGATTGCCTCCTTCAAAATCAGCTTGAGCAAAAGGCCCAGCTCTTACCCCAGGCCATCGAAGGAATACAACTCGGAGAAATCTGGAAAGGATTAGATCAGAACATTCTAAGATCACGCATATGAGTATGAACCTTCGTTGCCGAGCTGCAATTAACGCAATGGGTGAAAATACCAAGTATTTAATCACTTATCAGCATTTCGGTATTTTGGAAATTGTTCATTTCTCTTCTTTCACATGAGATTAGGTGAAATGCTTTTCTTTCATTGAAAGTGTCTTGTTTCGTTGAAAACCTTCCCGAAAGAACATGAAGAATAACTTTCATTAAAATTGAGATTTTCAGAATGTGCGTTAATTTTTTGCGCAGTGTTTATAAAACTAAGTCGGCCATTTCGTTGGTTACACCATTCATATGGTGTAACTCAAGATTGGATGAACTGTTTGTTATATTTTTTTTAATTCTTTTACGACGGGGTTAACATGGAATACATTGAAACTGAAAACTTTGTTGAAATGGAAAAAAAATTAGAAATAACTTTTCTTCTTGCGAATAACGCTAGTAGGTGTCGCTACGGTTGATATCGTTTTCGTGAAAGTATTATATTTGATATTACGGTGAACTACGATTTCTAATGATATAAACGCATCTGAGATAGGTGTTATTACACCTATCTTTCTTCCGAACGCCACGGAAAATTTCATGAGGAAATGTTTCGAACAAATCTCCATTCTACTATTATATATGTGAACCAATACTGTATATTTTGAGTAGCCTAAACGGATGTTTTGGGTGCGCATTGATTCTTTTATTTGCTAACTTCCGACAAACATTACCGGTAATTCCAAAATCGACGGCTGCTTTTCAGATAAATGCTAGCCTGAAATCATCAACTTCAAATGTGGCTAGATGATGAAGCTCTCAATTCAGTTGATTGCGCTTGGAATAGAACCAATATATATTTGCACATCACAAAAATGCAAAAAACACCTACATCACAAAAAACGTTGAAAATGATTCACGTACTCATTTTAGTTTAGTGTCACTTTCCCGCACTAGTGCGGGAAAGTATTAGCAGGAGTTTTTTCCGCACACTTTCATTAAAGAATGAACTGAATTATGATATGTCTCTATGCATCGAACGTCAACGATGAGAGTACAATGGTAACGACATGTAGAATTCATGTGTATTATGGATTTTCATGAAATGTTTTGTATGTTGAAATAAAATATATATTTTCAATGTGGGGTCGTAGAAAAAATAATGTTCCTATCTTGTGTAGAAAGTATCTTCCTCGTACTCGATTGCTTTCCCGAACTCCACTTCGCGTCGTTCGGGCAACAGCAATCTCGTACGGAAAAGTGAAACATTCTGCACTTGATAGGAAAATAACTATTTTGTAACTAAAAAAAGGATGCAATACGTCATGCACCTGCAGAAAACTCACCCTTTTTTGAACGCTACATGTGGGGATTCCGCAGGTGTCAACTGCCGAAACAGTTGTCCAATAGTTGACAGTGACGACAGCAACTCAGAATCGGATAAATTTTTTGACACAAAATGTATCAATTTTATCTTTATGAAGTGATGAATAAGTGAAAAGTTTCAATGATATTTTCATTTTGTTATTCTGAACAGATTGAAAAAAACTAAATCTAGCATTGATCCAAAATACTGTTGTAGAATTGATTGAAATTAATTAATTATTTTAAAAGAGACCCATTTTTACACATTTTGTGCTGAAAGGGGGTAGTCTATACTGTCTTGAAGTATTTGAGGCCCAAAAATTACTTTGATTCACGTTAGAACAAGTTTTTTTCAATTTCAGATGAAGGGTTTTTTCTTCACATCTTAACAATAATAAGCATAAATGAGCATAGGATAGGAGAAAGAGACAAGTATAGCTTATATCCAAAATTTCATCAAGATCAAAGCATCTGGATAGAATTCGGAGCTAATGCCTAATTTTCGCCCTCATTTTATGGCCACTTTCAAGGTATTTTACCATAATAGCTTATTTAATACAAGCTCATACCCGCGGCTCCGCCCGCGTTATATTTCAATTAGAAACGGTACTGATGGGTCCGCAACACCACATTCATAACCTCGTATCGATGGAAAGACAGCACGTGTACACATGACAAAACGAGGTCGCATATAGATTCAATAATTTCTTGCTCAAATTCACACTCGTTCGACCTACTGTAACTTTCAAAGTATCCATTAGAAAGCTATACTGTAAAAAGCACTTTTATCAGGAATAAATGCCACAGATAACAGTCACATTCATTTTTATATGTTTTCATTCCATGCCAGTCAAGAGCCCTCTTTAAAGTGACCATTATTTTGGATTGAATTGAAAATGTAAAAAAGGGCTATCATGGGTTTTCTTCGGCAATGAGACATATGCCATCGTGGACTCTTTTATGGAATTTTTTGAGCACTACAAAATTGTCTCTGACTACGTTTTTCTATCTCTAATAGTTTAAGCAGCGTCGCCCGTAAAAATCGGAAAGTTCCGGGATTTTTCATGAAAAATCGATATTTTTTATCGTCTCTTCGTTAAATAGGGATGAACCCCACATGAAAACCCCCCAAAAAATTCTCTACAATACATTGAAAGTTTATCGAAATCGGTCATCTGGTTTCCTGAGTCCACAAAGGACAAATAAACACACAAACAAACACACGGACATTCACATTTATAATTTTCCTTTTTATTTGATTGAGGTAGTACGAAGTCTGCCGGGTCAGCTAGTATTATAATTCATCAGAGCATCTCGAAGTAAATCTACGTTAGAATGAACATCATTCATATAGGTAATCCTTATATGAACAGAAAAAAACAGAATATTCAGCAATCTTTCCGAAACTCCTAATCTGAAAAAAAAAGCAGAGAAAACAATTATTCATAATAAATCTAATTAACTTTAAATCAACCATTTATAAAGTGTTATATTGTCTCCTCAACTTTCCCACACTTACAACTAGGGCTCTCAATCGAATTACCGGTGTGAACTTGGCAGACCGTTTCCAGCGGCCTCCAGCGGCCAGTTTGGCGAAGGCTCCCGAACGGCGGGATCAGTGGCGTGCAGGTCGATCGAAAATTATTAACTGAAATCTGTTGAAATTCGATATCTCGGAGAATATATGTTGGAGCATATTGGTATTTCGTGTGCTAGATTATATTTCCAATATCGATATTACCAGAAGGCGATTGAATTCCCGTGGGAGCACGGGCTAGTTTATACAACCTTTAACTTTGAAAAATTCATATCTCGGAAACTATTCTTCGGAACACATATAGATTTTGCATGTGGGTTGATCATATCGATACTAATCACCACTGAAAAAATGATCGATTTCCCGTGGGACGGAGGGGTTGTTTTTTTAACCCTTAATTTTGAAAAATTCATATCTTGGAAACTATTCTTCGGAACACATACAGATTTTGCATGTGGGTTGATCATATCGATACTAATCACCACTAAAAAAATGATCGACTTCCCGTGGGACGGAGGGTTGTTTTTTCAACCCTTAACTTTAAAAAATTCATATCTCGGGAACTATTCTCCAGAACACATACAGATTTTGCATGTGGGTTAATCATATCGATACCAATCACCACTGGAAAAATGATCGACTTCCTGTGGGACGGAGGGGTTGTTTTTTCAACCCTTAACATTAAAAAATTCATATCTCGGAAACTATTATTCGGAAGGTTGGGAGGGTTGAAAAAACAACCCCTCCGTCCCACGGGAAGTCGATCATTTTTTCAGTGGTGTTTGGTATCGATATGATTAACCCACATGCAAAATCTGTATGCGTTCCGAAGAATAGTTCCCGAGATATGAAATTATGAATGTTAAGGGTTGAAAAAACAACCCCTCCGTCCCACGGGAAGTCGATTATTTTTTCAGTGGTGATTAGTATCGATATGATCAACCCACATGCAAAATCTGTATGTGTTCCGAAGAATAGTTTCTGATATATGAATTTTTCAAAGTTAATGGTTGAAAAAACAACCCCTCCGTCCCACGGGAAGTCGATCATTTTTTCAGTGGTGATTAGTATCGATATGATCAACCCACATGCAAAATCTGTTTGTGCTCCAAAAAATAGTTTCCGAGATATGAATTTTTTAATGTTAAGGGTTGAAAAAACAACCCCTCCGTCCCACGGGAATTCGATCATTTTTCCAGTGGTGTTTGGTATCGATATGATTAACCCACATGCAAAATCTGTATGTGTTCCGAAGAATAATTATCGAGATATGAATTTTTTGATGTTAAGGTTTGAAAAAACAACCCCTCCGTCCCATAGAAAGTCGATCATTTTTTCAGTGGTGATTGGTATCGATATGATTAACCCACATGCAAAATCTGTATGTGTTCCGAAGAATAGTTCCCGAGATATGAATTTTTCAATGTTAGGGGTTGAAAAAACAACCCCTCCGTCCCACAGGAAGTCGATCATTTTGTCAGTGGTGATTAGTATCGATATGATCAACCCACATGCGAAATCTGTATGTGTTCCGAAGAATTGTTTTCGAGATATGAATTTTTTAATGTTAAGGGTTGAAAAAACAACCCCTCCGTCCCACGGGAAGTCGATGATTTTTTCATTGGTGATTGGTATCGATATGATTAACCCACATGCAAAATCTGTATGTGTTCCGAACAATAGTTCCTGAGATATGAATTTTTTAAAGATAAGGGTTGAAAAAACAACCCCTCCGTCCCACGGGAAGTCGATCATTTTTTCAGTGGTGATTAGTATCGATATGATTAACCCACATGCAAAATCTGTTTGTGTTCCGAAGAATAGTTCCCGAGATATGAATTTTTTAATGTTAAGGGTTGAAAAAACAACCCCTCCGTCCCACGGGAAGTCGATCATTTTTTCAGTGGTGATTAGTATCAATATGATCAACCCACATGCAAAATCTGTGTGTGTTCCGAAGAATAGTTTCCGAGATATGAATTTTTCAAAGTTAAAGGTTGTATAAACTAGCCCGTGCTCCCACGGGAAGTCGATCGCCTTCTGGTAATATCGATATTGGAAATATAATCTAGCACACGAAATACCAATATGCTCCAACATATATTCTCCGAGATATCGAATTTTAACAGATTTCAGTTAATTATTTTCGATCGACCTGCACGCCACTGATCCTGCCGTTCGGGTGCTTTCGCCAAACTGGCCGCTGGAGGCCGCTGGAAACGGTCTGCCAAGTTCACACCGGTAATCGAATTCCATCTTGAGAGCATGATGTTGTATCGTCCATGGTCTGATCTAATACGATCTAGGATCTAGAACGGACCATATCTGTAGTACAATCTTTGTTGGAAAAATAGCATGCACTCCATTCAGATTGCCAAATTTTCTTGTCGCTTCTATTCATATTGATTGAAAAATTTGACGCGACTTCAGTTGGGGACCTTATTATCTGGAATATAAGTGAGTAAGGGAAATGCATTTGAAAATAAATTGAATTTATTCCAAAAATTAAAAGTTGTTGTCTCTCTGTGCATATAGAGAGGTACAATATTATTGAGGACTGGTTACCAAGGGGTAGGTGGAGATCTGATAGAATCAGTGATAATCCTGATGAAAAAAACTTAGTTGGGCATTATTTCCTTACATAAACACTGCTGAACCAAGGGGGCAACAATGTTCAACAGCAGAAAAAACCAAGACTGCCGTTTGGGGCGTTCTTGCATCAGCGCCCCATGAAGTAACAGCTAGTTTCTGAAGGATGTTATTTCGAGTTTTACTCCAATTTTTGCTTCGTTGTCCATATTACTATCAAATTTCGATTTGAAAATCTTTATTAATTCTTCAGAGCAAAAATATAGCTCTTCATTATCTGAACTGTATCTGAAGAGGAGGATTTTTTGCTGGTTTTGATGACGATTTTTTTTCAGAAGGCCGAAGATTCAGATAATCTACCTGATATTGATAGAAATCTGTTAGGTGTTACCTCATAGGGATCCAGAACTGACTTCTCGATGTGAATATCTTCCTCTGATCCACATAGCCTGCAAATTTCATCTGATGACTTTCCCAAGCAGTACAAGAGATATTCGCATCGGCAGTATCCAGTCAGCAGACCTACCATTACCGGAAGCTCAGCCAGTAGCAGCTGATGAGCTTTCTGGTATATGTCAGCGAGACTTCTTTTTTGTTGAGACTGATATGTTTGGATGAGATCATCAGCAGCTCCTCTGTGTTCGATTTTCGATTCAAATTAATGAATTTTTGTGGGAGCATCATTTTTAATCAACCCCTTCTCCCTCCTTCACCAACAAAAAAGTATATTGAATTCCTATAGTACAATCACGTAAAGAACGATAACTTCAACCCACACTGAAAAGAATTAATTAAGTCTCTTCCCGCATTTAGAGAACTGTTCATTGAGCGGTAATTGCCACATTTATTAATTCTCCTCTCGCCGAGTGCATCTAATTGCCATCTAATTCACTGCTGCATTCTATTCCGCGATAAGAATTCGGAATTATAGAGGATTGTTTTTTTCATATACACACAACGTTTCATTAAAGCCCGTTATCATAACACCATCCTCGCTGCTTTCGTTACTGAGCAAGCTATTTGGAACAGCTCGGTTGCAACATAAACATCTGCTTCAGAACGAAGGTTATTTAATGCCTTTTTAATGGTAACTGGTGCTTTGTGCGGGGTGGCTCCCCTCACTGCAGAGAAGCTCATCGATATAGATTTGCTGCGAACTGTGCTGTGGACATGTTGAAAATTAGGGGAAAAGAGAGGAGATTAGTTACTAGATAGAAGAAATTTTTGGATGAGTGCCTACACAAATGCATAAAACGCACACACATAACAAGAACAAAGAATAAAGAATGTACACTGACAAGAAAATGATAACACATTATCAAACTCCTCTTAAATAGCATTCACCGGACATTGGCATAATGGGTGTTGCCAGATTCTTTCAATAATCATGGATATCTATGCACTGGCACTGAAGAATTAAGTTGGCTCATCCAAAATGGGTATGTTACCTGTTTTGTAAAATTTGCATTTTTTTTAAGGATCTAGTGTCATTCGATATATTGAAAACTTCATTTTATTAACAGGAAAATGATCAGTCTCACAATCTATCATGTCTTCGAATACAATAACTTCGAAAATAACTTCAGTTCGGAATGTACCTTTTTCTCTCCAATCTGTCAAACACTAAATAATGAATTGGTTGAGGCTTTCGCGGCCATCGTTCAATGTGACATGTTCTTTCGAGCATTCAAGCCGTCGTCGTAGATTAGTTCTCGACGTTTCGCCAGTTCGAGTGTCTGGCATCTTCAGGAGTTATATTTCAGGAGATGTTCTCACTGAACTGCCTCAGGCAGTTCAGTCCAGTGAGAACTCATTACGGTACTGAAATAGAGAAAGGTATATTTTCTCAACTTTGTTGATTTTGAACCTGGATTGTGAATTAGTTTGACTTGAAATAGATCTCGCAATAGCTATATTTTATTGGATAATTATTGAGGAAAAAACGAAATAAAAAGATTTTGTTATAACCAACGTACAAAGAGAACACTCATTTCGACCAAGTCATAGAGTTTGGGAAATAAGGACTTTTGAAGTTGAAAAGTGTGGAGTTAGCAGCTAGGCTATACATGAAATCACATGATTTTTTGACATTGGCAATATTTTACATGAAAATGTTTGCAGTTGGATGAATTTTCTTCTTGTTATGATTTTGTATGGCTTCTCTTTCTGAAGATCTTAGTAATTGCATAGCGTCCCATAGTACCATGGTTGTGGATTTAGTCACCTTTCCGAACGTTCGTACCTCAATATAAATAAAACAGAGGTTTTTCGTTTTTCTGAATATTTTTTTCAGTCAATCCTTGAAAAAGCCTGGAATTAATAACTGATGATAATGTGCTGTAGAAACAAACTGGTACTTTTCATCTGGTGTTGATTCAACAACACTTCGTAATATTCAGTCAAGTTTATCGGTGGATATTTCGTTAATAAACACCTCGAATAACCTCATAATCCTCCATTTCACAATGACCCTTTTCACTAATGAAATCGCATGTTTATGGCTACCCCTGAATTGCAAATAGAAGATCCAGAGCAAGTTGTGGATACAGATTGTATGGTATGGTATTAAGTTAGAATTCACAATGTTTCTGAAATAAAAAAAGTCCACCATGGCCAATCGATTTTGCCCATGACCATTATAAAATTTCGCAACCGCTTGAATTCACCCACTCAAAATAATAAAAATTTGGCCCGAAACAAAACAATGGTGAACAATTTCATGAAAAATTGGAAATCCGCAAAATCTAGGATTGAAATTGTTCTCAACTGACTCGATAGCCCATATCTGAGTTGAGATTGAAAAACCAGATATTATATGAGCTTGAAGATTATCTATAAAAAAATTCTGTTCTTCCTGAGAATTCTTTCTTCAATTGATAAAATCCTACACAGAACAAATTCGAAACTATGATAATGAAAGTGAAGTACAGATTAAAAAGCAGGTGTAATTTATGGTACCAGTGATAAACAAACATAAATATTTAATTCATCGTTTCGGTCCTCATGAATATTTATTTCATAAATATTGAATCTATCCTTTAGATGATCAATCGAACATTCGCCACTCGATTAGAATGATTAAATATTTATATTCAATACCATGAAAGGCCCATCATCAACAATCGCTTAAGAATTCATTTCCCTGAGGGGAGTTGACTTAAGCCTTTGAAAAAGTTGTGCATGAAAAATTTTGATGTGCAATTTTGAATTATCACAATGTCTATGGTTTTGGATCTTTCTGAAGGACATATGAGCAATGAACACTCATGCATGATGAGTCTTTGACTTATAGAGGGTTATTCTCTATATGGCTCTAAAGGATATTTTTGGGAAAGACACAAGATGCAGGATTGAAATTCTGAAGGAGAACTTCAAGTAAGAAGACGACTTCTCGTATATTTTTTGAAGGTTCTAGGACTTCCGGTTTTTCCGGAAGTGACATAAACTTTCGTTTTTCATATAATACACCCAATTTTTTTTGCACGAATAGATTCTCGATTGAATTCTGTGTCTTTTTGATTCCAAACGTATGAAATTTCTCGAGAAAATTCTCTTTAATCGAAGAAATACGGATTTTTTGTATTTCCTCATTTGAAGAGAATTTTCTTGGAAAGATTCAAACTTTTGCAATAAATTCAGGCAATGGAAAATAGGTCTTCACTTTTAAAAAACGACAGTTGATGTCACTTCCGGAAAAACCAGAAATCCTAGAACCTTTAAAAAATTTACGAGAAATAGTCTTCCTACTTGAAACTCACCTTTATAATTTCAATGATGAATCTTGAGTCCTAAAAATATACTTTAGAGCCATATTCGTGTATAAACTTGTATAGAGTTCGCAATTTACGAAGTTCCACGACAACCTGAACTTTGATCCTCATTCAAAGTTATTACTGACTAGCTAGGCTCTGAAAACCCAGCATTCTTCAGTTTTTGGAACATACTTTTCTTCAATTTTCCTACTGTTGGAGCGATCAATGACAAATTTATACAGGGTATTTTAAACGGTATCCAGTCTCTAGGACACTTAAAAAAAACAGAAAAATAACCCTTTTTTTTAAACACCCTTTATAAGAGTAATTCATATGTGTATCAAGACGTCCGATACCATGAATGTTGACCATCAACAACTGATATTGGCCCAACTCCCCCCCTTCTAAAATTTCCAATTATCCAACTTTTTCTACGTTACTCTCGCTGCATTGTTGTTGAGGCCGCCTTGCCATTGTAGTGGAACAATTGCGGCACTTCCTTCAGGATCTGTTGCAGAGATATTTGTCAGAAACAGCGGGGGTCAGGAACAATATGTTTCGGTCCGAGAGGCTTGATTTCTCTCCGCAATTCAACCGAACTGGTGAATTCAGCCAGTCGCCGATGACTTGATTCTTGCATTGTGCCTATTTCCTGACCGATTTTCATGAGTGGAGTGATTTATAGCGAACAAATTAACTGGACAATAAGAATAAGACCTAACGCACACGAACGATTGTCGGTGACCGACTATTTTGTAGGAGGTTAACGCACACGGACGACAGTCTACGAATAAAACCAAATGTAGCGCGCTCCGACAGTTTTGTAGGTACGACTAAAAGTAGTTCGTGTGCGTTGATGCAATCACATACGTGTTCTGCATTTCGACCGACAAAATTGTAGCTCACCGATTGTCGGTCGTGTGCGTTAGGTCTAACGCTTCAAAAGTAAGCATTGCATCAACATACATAGATAAACAATGGAAGCGACACCTAGCGATTGTAAGTCAAAGCTGCATTCCACGTTGACACAATTATCTTCTTGCTGCTTGTAGTAACTAGAAATAAAGATTTTTTCTGTTCTATTCTATTCTATTCTATACTCAAACAGTAGATCCCTGTATTAAGGGTGTGTCTTTGACTCATACATATATTTCAACCGTAGATTCCTGAGGTCGAAATAAACACTTTTTTCAGTTACCATTTTTGCCGATTCGGCCTAGATAAAAAAGGTATAGCCATTTTAAAGTTTCATAAGGAGCTGTGCTTCTTCTGGAAATCATAGATATATGCCTACCATTCAAAACTCAGAAAAAACAAGCAACTGTACAATAAAAAAATTCGTCAACTAACTTTTTCAATAATATTCGACGAAAGATGAAGTACGATTTTGTTAGTTCTGAAGAATTACCGAATTTATAAAATGAATAGGTACATGTACTTCATACAAATTCGTTAGTGGCAAATGTTGAATATTCTTTTCCTGATTTCTTTATCACTATCGATAATGAAGAAATCAGCTTCTTATCACCTATATCCGCTTTTTGCTTCATTTTGAGTATGTTATCATTTGTTATCGTTGTTTATAAAATTCTCTTCATAACGTTCTCCGTCAGAAACATAACCTTTCAATTCTTTACATAAACAAATGTCATTGAATTGAACGTTCACCACTAAGTTGAACGTTGCCAGATAGAACTCCGTACCCATAGATCATAGATTTACTATACAGTGTAGAGTGTGAATATACTTACCACATTATTATGATCCAATGTCATTGTGTTTTGATAGATTTTTTATGTTGGTCGTTGTTGCGCATAGAGAGATCAACAATTAACTGAAATTGGGAATTAATGGTATCATGGTTTATTCGACACTATCAGTGAGAATCTGCAGAATGTTTTCTAACCAGGAAATGGAAGATATGGTAAAATGCTTTTTCACTGATGAAAAATGGCTTTGAGCTCGTATGGTTCTAAGGAAAACAACTGACACCACCGATTCGGAGTAAGTATTTGGGCAGGCATGGTAAACCATCATCTGATATGACTACGAAAATGGTAGGGTGACTGCAGATGAGTATCTGAACTTTCTGCAAAATGATTTGGAAAACCTATTGAATGACGTGCCACTTATTGTTGTGTAAAATAAGTGGCTGTAGCAAGATGAAGCTTCTTATCATAGTTCAGATTCTAGAGTTGGTGTGAGGAGAATGATTCAATAGAAATTTCAACAGCCGATGGACATTGTATGGCTTCACGGCCCAGTGTCAAGGCTTCTGTGTAATTTTTTTCTGTGTGGTTTCATGAAAAAACTTGTTAACAACAGTGTTAAGAATAATGTGGACGAATTGTGATCGCGTGTGTCAAGTGCATGTTCAGATTCTAATGGTGGAGAAGAGACATGATTGTTTCTGGAGAAGCATTCACCTCGGCTTTTAGCGAACAATCAACTCGAATGAAGCATTTGGTAGTGTAAATTTGCTTGAATAAATGAGGATGTAATAGAAGAGGTAGAGGTGAGCTTATTGAAATAACTCTATTTCCAAAGTCCGATAGTTCGCTTGCCATTCATAACCTTATCCTTCCAGAACATAAATTCTCGGATTTATAAGGGATCTTCAACGTGACAACGTAGCAAAAATTGAATTCTGTTCAAATTTCTGACACAGTTTCATTCAGCCAGGGTACCTAATTCATTGAATTTCTTAGATGTTTTTTTCTTTCAATATAGAATTACTCCTAAACGGCGTGTTCTACAAGACAATATCAAGAATACTTTTATATTCCAAAATGAATGAATATTCATCATATCAAATTTACTGTTTACAGTTAGACCCTTTGAGTGGAATGTTATGGTCATAATTGAGGAACTGGCAGATGTTGGTAGAATTTTGTATTGTATATTCCAAAACTTTTTTCATTTGATAGAATTGTTGGCGAAATATAACGGAAAATTAAATATTTCCATGGATTTCCAACAGTTTGTATTTTTTCAACGAAGACGAATCCGAAACAATGGAAAATGTTTCATTCGTCCACAGGAATCTTCGTTTAAAATATATGTACGAGTCAAAGACCCACCTGTCCTATTAAGTTTCGTGAAAGAGGTCACGGGAGGATACACGATAGGACGAAGATCAATAAAGATATTATGCTATGCTGATGATGCAATATTGATAGCCGATAACGAGGACGACCTACAGCGATTGCTATATCGGTTCCAGACAACAGCTGAAAGCCTCAATATGCAGATATGTGTAGAAAAAACGAACTCAATGGTCATAGCAAAAGAGCCTACAAGATGCAAATAAGTTGTAAACGACATCCCTATTCACCAATGTATGTAATCTCCAAATAACAAGCTCCAAATATTTACAACAAGTATGAACCCAAGTGAATGAAGCCTCGAAAATTTCTGGCTGCCTGAGGGACCTCATATGGAAAAACACATACAATAGCTCCGAAAGTAAAGAGCGTATATATAAAAAGTAAGACAACAAAATCCAGACTAATAGAGGGAACAAGAGTTTTAGGAAAAGAGGAGGAAGAAGAAGAAGAACTACCTATATGCAGGTTTGAATGCGATGCTCCTGAAAAAGTTGATATTCACAGGATTTTATTATTCATCAATTCGTTCATTTATACGTGTTTGAAGTGTTTTACGCTTTCGCTGAACGCCCAATAAGAGCGTCCACTCAGGCCGATACCTTGGGGAGAATTTCCAACAGAGTAGAACCAATTTTCTTCGTTTGGGAACGATGTTGCCCGATAGTTCAGAACTTATCCAACCTCAAAACAACTACTAGGATCGCGGCCTCGCGGCGAACCTAAGAAGATTCAGGTAAGACTTAAAATCCTCATCGAGACGTCGGTTTAACCGAGCGGCATGAATTTTCATGTGCACTATTCATCCCCGAGACTAATTTCCACGTTAACTAACTGCCGCAACATTCCGACGATCCTCGCAGCCCGAAAATCTCATTTCGCCAGAGGAATTCCAGATTGTAGGCCGACTCCCCGACTATTTCTTTATCGTCGTCGACTGGCTAGATTCGACGCGGCAGAATTATTGTTTTAATAAATTGCGCGGACCGGGCAATTCTCAGTTTTATTTCGTTGCAAGGCCGGTATTTCTCCCATATATCATCTTGAGCCCCGGACGTTTCTTCAACGTCCACGTAAGCTGGCCGGCGTCCGTTCAGCGGACGTCCCGTCGGATATCTTGACGTTCCTTAATATCCCCGAGGAATGGCAAAAAGACGGCGAGCGTCGTCGTTAGGAATTCTCTGATACTATTCGGTCTTTTTTCGTTGTGCTTTCGGACGTAGCTTTGCATTCTCCTGTTTTCATATTTCTTCGTGGACGTCGGAAGGGATTGATGCTTTTCGTAGAAGACTTTCAGGGTTGTGATTAGAATTTTATCCGTCTATTATTGAAACTTTCTCTGAATGAGAGTTTTGCACGATAACACAACTTTTGTGAGTTACCACGTTTCTTGCTGGATCGGTAAATTACTGTAACTGTTTGCTAGAAGTTGAAAATTGAACTCTCCAAACCTTTTTTGCACGATAGAACGAATGTTTTTAGTTTTTCCGTTTGTTGCTAGATCGGTTGATAATTTTTGCTGGTTGCTAAGGTAAACAGAACGGTAAGTAAATCATTTATCGGCGAACGGTAAATGAAAATGAGTGAATATTCTTCAAAATAAAGAAATAACACATTTCAACATTTCAACAGCAGATTTTTTGGATTTGTAACCAATAGATTTTCTTCTGACGAATACTATGAGCGTTGCAATCTTGGATATGTCAATACCGTCTATCAGAAGTATTCTGCTCTTCAGCATTGAATATCATGCCTAAAGAATTCCAGACGAACTCCACTTTTATATTCTTCGAACAAAATAGGCGAGTACCACTTTTTCATTGATTTGGCAGTCTTTAGTCTGAATCCATTCCTTGAAAGTATTGTATGTACTTCGTAGCGGATTTAAGATTTCCCAGAAATAACTGAAGAACAGCTGATTTCCCAGGCTGTTTGGATTTCATTCATCTATTTAATTGGAGATGCAATTGACAACGGTGTCTGCAGCTGGTGTTTAACCCTTTGAGAAACTACGAGGTTCATTCACAGCGCTTTCAGTAAATGGCAAGATATGAGGAACCAGTTATCAGATTGAGTGAACGTCTATGATAATGCTGCATGCCATTCGACATTGAAGATCGTAATCACCAAAACAGTAGCAGTACTTCTGCGGATGAGCTCTTATTTTTCCATGCTCAATTCATTTGAAATTTTATGGTCAGAAATAAGAACTTACGTAAGAAAAAACCTCTTAATTCCAAACAGTGTGCCACCTGCGGTTATTGAAAAAGGACTAACATACCTGGAATATATTATTGACTGAGCTGAGATGCAATTGAGATGGCAGGCATGCCTGTATGGCTTGGAATTTTTAGTTTTGTGTTAAAGGTTAAATTTTTCACGTGAGAATCACGTGAATGTCAATTGATAAGTTCTAAATTACAATTGGAAATGGTGTAGTTCATCTCTGTCAGATATCTCAATTCTTCAAATTGCAAACGGAATTCATTGGATAATTGTAATGTATTACCATTGTCCCCAAAATTTTTTATTTCATTTTCATGTCATTTTCATTTTCATAATGTATGAAATACGTCCAGAACAAGATTGTGAAGAATTTACAAAAATATTGATAATCCTCATCGATATTACTCATTTTACAGATCAACTGGATTCACTTCGTTTATGTGCATTCCCATTAATGTATTTTCATTATATTTTTACAAATCACATACATTTTCGGACATTTCTAGATTTCTCTATGCAAATGGTGATGTTGCACCGGAATTGAACATTCTCGTATCGTTCTCTCTCGTTATGAATAGTGATCCATTACAGGGTGTCCAAAAAGTGTGTATTTTTATATATAATAAAAAACAACAAAAGAAAAGAGTAACAACCTTCCCCTACTATTTCTGGATACACTGTATATTCTCATTCTCATCTCATTTTTCTAATCAGTTAATTTCAATTCTCTACTGTCCGCCTCTCATAATATAATGCTAATTACTGTTCTCGAGTTTCAGCTGAATTCCCAAACCTACAGGGTATACACTTAATTCAAATGATCTCCTGCAGAACACGATATGATCTTATGTTTTATGGTTCAACGGTCAATGATAATACACATGAAACTAGTTTGTTTGTTTTCCTGAAAACTTGATATGGGTTTTCTCTTCCAGTCTCTGAAAAAAGAATGAATTAGAAAAGAATTTTTGATAATAAAAGAAAGACCTCTGCGTAAAAATTTGAGCACCAATTCAGGGTCCAAAACTTTGCGAGAAAAATTGTTGCCTAACAATGAAAAAATCTAGTCTAAATCAGACTCCCTCGTCAGACAATAACTGATTTTCATACAACGTTGTAGAATCGTGAATCTTATATTATTTAAATTTTTTCCTAATTCTTTCTTGTTTCGGAGACTGGGGGAGAAAACCCATATTAAAATCTTAGGAAAATGCAAAGACCTCCCAGAAAATATTTTAATAAATATCTGGTTTGTTTGTGGCTCCGGATGATTCACACAGTTGAAAGAAAGGTATGCGATAATCAGCATGCAGAGACAATTCTCATTCAAACTGTGGGGGGCTTGGGGACTCATTAGACAATTTCAGTGTAGCAATGTTCTCGAGGGTTTTGGAGCTGAAAGAGTAACTGCAAGATTTGTATGTGCATCCAAGAAAACCTCTAGATGAGCATTCTGCCGTTCCTATTGATATTAAATATGAAAATGAGAACACCGAAGAAAAAGCATTGTCATGTTTATACTCTCAATGTGAACGAAATGATGTATCACTCAGTTATTGCTTTCTGGCAGAAGTGATTCCAACGTATTCGTTCTCGAAAACGGCAATTTCTCATGTCGTCAAGTTATATTTATGCTCGAAGCCCGTCATTGAATACGCATTCTTGCTTTTAAGAGGATTCCCGAGGAACGGCCTGATGATAGTGATCCAATAAAATTGGTTTATATAAAATTCAACAACATGCCATCTAATACAGATGCAGACATGTATATATGTGACGTTTTCGCTGGGACAGATTAAATTCTGAACGATGAGGAAGCTGGGATATATTCTTTTGATGTTGCCGACTCTGGCGCGGAGAAATCTATTCATGGGATGAACGTTGCTGTACACTGTGTTGGAAATGCACTGTATCTCAGCTTTTATTTGAGATAGGGACATGCGGTTTTCATAATATTTCATAATTTTTTCGTGAAACTTTTGAAGGAACAAACGGAAATATTCAAAATACTTTTTTCCTGAATAACAGATCGAAAACAAAAATTTCCCCTTGGAGAGGTTATTGAACTGCTTCATACGAGTTAGGGAAATTCACTTGAATTTCAAAAAAAAATATTGTTCAAATGAGATTTTATGATGAAAATTCATTATAATATGATTTAAATTTGCAGGAAATGAAATTAATGTCAGCCTGTAGGTCTGCCGCGTATACAGGTTGGTAAAGCAAAATAGAGTAAAATATCGAAATTTTATTCCCAGAGAACTAAAGCATTTTAAGACAATCAATATAATGTATGGCCTAGACCGGCATCAATAACAGCTTGACATCATCTTTGCATACTTCACAAGAAGTTGTTGACCATTTCTTTAGGAATTTGGTTTCATAAATGGGGCAGAAGCTCTCTCAGATCATTTTAGGATTTTATGGAAGGTTGACGAATGTCTTATCTTCTTTTGAGCATATCCCATGCATGTTTTATGCAATTGGAATATGGTGAGTGCGCATTCCTAACTATGGCTGCACACAGCGGTCTAGCGTTTTCGTCTAGAAATTGAGAAAATTAACCAATAGCAGTGTGAAAATTTGTCAAAACATTGTCAATGACATGCTCCCTATAGTGTACGTATATTTCTTTTACATATGTGTAGATCTGTGCGCATATTGAAACATTTCCCGGCCAATAACATAGTGTAATAAAACAGCTCGGAATGGATAGACTTAAATTCTTGGACATAACGACGATTACTGGTTATGCGTGGAATTCTCCATACCCTTATTCTTCGAGAATCTGAATGTCGTCGATATCTGTATTCATCAGTAAAAAGGCCACTACGACATTGATAGTTCCAATTGATATGTTGTCTTGCCCATTCCAGTCTTTAACGCTCCTTGTCAGGTGCTAATGGAACTCCTTTTATTGGACGTCAAGAACCTAGATTCACGTCGGATTTCGATTGAAAATTGGACCCCATCTGCATTTTGAAGAGTATTCTGTAGCATTCTACACGTAGATATAGGTTTTCTTCTCACCGAAACGATGATGAAACGATTCTGAGCAGGTGTTGTTTTTCGTCGACAACCAAGCCTCAGTCTTTCCAACACGAAACCTGTTTCCCTGAACCTATTTCAAAGTCGAGATATTGCACTTCGAGCCTTTCCGCTACAACAACCCGAGTAAGGCTACCCTGTATCATTTCGATACTCCTATTAGCGTCAGCGTTTGTTAATTTACGTCTTGTCATTTTCAGGAAACTCGTTTCAAATCGAAGCACTTGATGAACTGACTCTATTTCAAAATAAGAACATTCATGAAGCATATGCAGAGAACCAAACTTCAGAAAAAAGGCGATCAGATTGACCAAACATCTCATATTGATTTTCATTGGAACGGTTCAAGTTGTTATTGTGTTTTAAATGATTCAACATCGATTTTCTCGACGATTACATTCTTTTCAAAACGGTTGAATACGATATCACCAACTCTTGTGGAGCAGTGAATTTCTCAGGTTTTGTGTAAGATAAATAAATAAAAGATGAAAACTGTTTTTAATAGAATTTGAAATAAAATCCAGTTTCTTATTGTATTTGTTTTTTAGGGCAGTGCTCTTGAGAATCGGCCCAAACTTCGTGATGAATTTTGGATTTAAAAATGAAAAGATTCATTTTTATGTTTGTTTTAATAATTGATCATTGTTTTTTTCGAAATTCCATGTGATATGAACCTATTTATTTCATTATATTTTGAATATGAACAGAAACTTCTACTACTTCACAAAAATTTGAAAAAGTTGAAGAAAACCTATCAAATCAACACAAATAAATAATACGGATTTTCTGACTGTTTCCTTTCGCGACTATTAAGAATTGTTTTTTCAAGAAACAGAAAAAAAATTGAATTTCTTCCGATGAGATAACTTATTATTATATCATTCCTACATCTATTACTGCTGCAACCCCTGAATTTTCAAAAGCGAAGTTGAGGCTTGCTGTGTATCCCAATATTTCATCCTTTCATAGAACCGGTCAAGGGTGACTGGATGCTCATACAATTCCGTGTTTCCTTCCGTTTGTCATCTCCTCAGACCAAATGAAGCGTGGACGGACCAGGACTCACGCTCGCAGAATTAACATATCTTCCGCAGACCTCGGAGTCAACCCTCGCGACATCATCATCCTCCAAACACTCTTCCGCATCTGAATAACATCAACGCCTGCAAAAAAGCCATAATTTATATGATGTTTATTGTTCGGATCGCATGCGGAGGACCATCTTTCGACGACTCCGGCATATTCAGCGGGTTGTTTGGTTTTGCAGCCCGACGCCGCGACGCTTGCCGTCTTTTTGCTGCGCGCTATTATCTCCAATGTTTCGGGCAATGATGAATACTCCAGTCTCAGGACTTTACGGCCAGGCTCAAGCTGAGAGGAGATTCCTGTTTAACGAGCGCAAGATGTTGCATAAGAAATGAAGCGGTCGAGGGCAGGACTTGTGTACGTGTGGTCTTTCTACGGTGGGCTTGAGGAGATATTGTGTGGAGGGATCCTTGGATTATTGTAGATCAGTGCCGGCTTTGCCATGAGATTTCATGAGCACGTGCACCCCCAGAAAAGTATCACAAAAGCCAATATCCAATTTTGAGTAAACAATAAATTGGAATTCTGAGGTTACTGATAGTATTTTGTACCTATCATTTATTTCTGCATTCCAAATCCCCAACTGTTATCATCTATGAATTCAATATGGTGCTTTACTCTACCATCTTGAGTAGGAGGAGGGGCTTACGACGAATTCGTAGACAATTTCAGGGAGCGGGCGTAGAGGAGTAAACAGGGTGATTCACTTATCTTGGTAACCCTAATTTTCTCGAAAACGTCCCAATATTTTTTCATTCTATGAATGGCGTTTTGAACAAGTTAAAGTCGATTTGAGATGCGCATAAAAAACTGCGTAATAAAAAAAGACGCCAGGCGTCGCGGCGCTATCAAAAGTTTTTTCTCCAGCGACATTCTTTTTTTTTATCATGTCATTCGAAAGATAACTTCATTCAAAAACTTTTTTTTATACAATTTTCATCCATTTCTAACCGTCAGCGATCTGCAGCGTGTTTTATGTTTATTCTATTCCATTTATTTTTTTATTTATTTTTTTTTGTATTGTGATAGTATGCCATTATTTGGAGACATAGAATATGATATTGTGCCTCGAATTAAAAAACGCTAGTTTTCTAGTCAATGACCCCTTTTCAAATGAAATGAAATTTCACAACGCTTTTTTTGAAGAGATATTGAGATTAAAAGTTCGAAAATAAATGAACCCTTATATTTTGACCGAAGTAACTCCATTATCTTATTATGAAAACAGATGAGAAAAATTCAGCATTTGCAAATTTTTATTATAAATATAAAACATTCATTACTTATGAACATTTATATTGATCGTAAAATAAGAACACATCATTAGAATCTTCAGCACCATCAGTACTTGTAGAAACCGGAAGAACAATATTGGATGATGATGATCCAAAATCTGTTGATGTTGGGAGAATTTTCTCAGCAATGACATTTCTATATGCAATGGAATGATCAACATAGTCCTCGGCTACCGTAGTAGACTTCCATCCACCATGTTTTTTATATCCGCAATATTCGCTGCTGATTCTACCAGCAATGGAGCGGAGGATCTTCGAAAACAGTGTTCTGTATATTGCTTTCGGTCTGGCAGTTTGAGAAATCCGGCAACAATAGATGGAGTTTTCCCAAAGGTGTCAATACCAATTGGATTGGCAGTGCATTTGAAAAAAAAAACGACGATGTTTAATGACAGAAGGGCGCTGTGCAAAGTACTCATGAAAATAGTCCACATACTTCCCAATGATACTGAAAGAAGGACTGACTTTCGTTTTTGTATTTGATGATGAATTACACAATTCTTCTCGTCGACAGGCTCCAAATAATCCGGAAATAGTTGCAACCTTTACCATCAATTATTGAGTGAGAATTTTCGATTTTTTGGGACGATATTCTTTACTTTTTCGTTTCAAATATGCCATTACCTTGAAATATTTACTAACATCCCTACCATTTTTAAAAAGGGCGCTTGACTTCATCATTGAAAATTTGATCCACAAAGTTGATGAACTCCATATTTTTTATTTTTCTTCTAGGTACCTATGCCAAAGAAACAGTTTCACTGAAAAGTTTCCTTCTACATTTTTCAATTTACACCAGGGCAGGAAATTGTCATATTCAATATTACAAGGGAGGAGTTCCAGATTCGCTCTGCTTGCAGACTCTTCAATATCCAGAGGAACACTTTTATTAATAATCGGACTCTCGACAAACATATTAAACAGTCAAAAACACAAAACGAAAATTGAACAGGAACGAAATTGAAAAGACAGCATGTTTTCTAATTCGTTAGTAATCATGACGTTGGTAACGTTTGCCATTCACAACAACCTTTTGATTGTTTGAACATTGAAATGCATTTTGAAGTTTATTGTCATTGCAAATTCGCCCATTTCATCACCAAAAAAAAAAAAAAATTGTATAGTTTTTGCGTTAAAAGTGATTTTACGTCACTTTTAACACTCATATCATAAATAACTATTTGAGGAGTTTGGATAGCTCTTTATCGTTGACTCAGGAGGATTGATGATTTAACCATTCTCAACTGAATTACTAGCACGTAGCGTGAGTTAATTCACTTTCTCGTATCTTTCCTTCTCAATTTTTTTTCGGGAGCTCTTAAAAATTATCCATCCTGTATATTCGTCCGCAATTTTGCGATGCCTGCATAACCAACGAAATCCCGATGCGGTTTTCAACGTTTCGCGTGTCCCCGAGGCGGCAATTAAAACAGTTGCAGAATCAGCTGGATCTCGGGCGCCAGCAAGACAGGTCGAGCCGAGCTTGAATGGCAGGCGTTTACCTGCAACTCGGAAGCAATTAACCCATTATCTGTTTCGTTCAATTTTCTTCTTGTGCCTGCACGCGCTGGATTACTCACTCGAGGCTCGCCGAATCAGCGAATCCGAAAGGGTTGCAGCCGCGGTTGAAGCCGACGAGAGTTCGCTCCTTCGGCGGTTCGAGTGTCCTTTGCACTTGACGAGCGTGACGGATGCACCTGGCTGGAATCGATGTTTCAAGGAGGATGGAATGAGGAAATCGAACTTTTAACTTGTTTTTAGTAGGAGATCAGAGCCTAAATGAAGTAAGGGTTGCTAATTTCATCCCCTTATGATGTAACAGTAATATTAAAAAAATACCCGTAGTAATTTTTTTGCTAGTGCACGAAAATAACGAAATTTGAATTTTTTTGTTTTACTGCAACTTTAGAAAAAAAAATTCGAACTGAATTTAAGTCTCCACCTGTAATGAGATAATCAGGTGTCAGAGTCTGGTGCTTCCTGAGTATTTACATCTCATCTGCGAACCTTCCTGGTGATATAATGTAAAAAAAGAAGAAAGAAAGCGGGAACACACCAACCAAAATTTCAAAGAAAATACTGTTAAACGGTATACAGATGGTTCTTAAACCAACACGGGAGCTGGGCTGGGGTTCACGGGGCCAAAGCCAAGTGAGCACTTTCGTTAGGCTCCTGTGTGAGTGTTCTGCAAGCAGAAATATAAGCAATCGAAAGATGTTTAAATATTAATCTAGGGAGAAACTATCAGAATTCCGACATAGCTATTCACTCACATAGTCAAGCTGCTATTAAAGCACTGAACTCCTATGTCATCGACTCAAATAAGACATGGGAATGCCGGAGCAAACTCAATGATGTAGACAAGAAAAATGAGGTCTTTTTAATCTGGGTTGCTGATCATTCGGGAATCACAGATAACGAAGAGGCCAATAAACTTCCCAGCAAGGGCGCTTGAAAACCACTCACTGGCCCAGAACCTTCCTGTGGTATAGAAAAATGTACATATAAGAAGGAGTTTCTGGAGAAGGAGAAATACTCTGGCAGAATCTCCCAGGGTTGAAATACTCCAGAAAGTTCCTTACTTGTAGCTTTTGAAACTGCAAGATCCAAAAAATATTTGGATCTCAGTAAGAACCATCTACAAGTCCTCACTGGCTTTCTTACAGAGCATTGTCGCCTCAGAAAGCACTTGCCAAGAATGGGCGTATCGGATACTGACGAGTGTAGATACTATAGGGTGGAGGAAGACATTCCTACTCACCTAGTCACAGAATGCTTTGGCATTGTAAGCCAAAGGAATTAATGCTTCGGACAAGAGACCTGTAGAAGTGAGGAATTATCCTCACTGAAACCTTCCGAGATATTGGATTTCATAAGATCTCTGGGACTGGAACGCGAGCTGTACAGCTTTGTCAGGGGGCACAATAGATAATCAAGTCGCAGTGACTGTAACCCCTCCTTAAACTATTAACTAGTCACCACCTATCAAGGGTGATATCTCGGAAGAGGTGCGCTAAAAAAGTTTTGTTATAGAAAAGACTCATCTAAATTTAATACGAGCATTCAGCTTGAGGAACCAACTGCTCCACATATGTTAGGGATATTGACTTAATGGCGGTATTCTGCTTTTTTTCTGTAAGCTACGAATCTGTAGCGTGCGATTGATCTGTTATTTATCTATGGATCTGTATGAGGCTGACTTACAGATTCGTAGATTATGACATTCTGGAAGTTTTTCTGTAACTCTCATATTAGAAGTGTCAATTTTGAACTACTCCCTAATAAGATCGTAACTACTCCGTAATAAGATCATAGAATAGAATTTATTTTCCTATCATTTCGGCTCGTAAGTATTGATTATTGGATATATTCATGTTCAATTCGTGTTCGTTACAACGAGAAAGAGAAATTAACAACCGAAGTACAAGGATGCATTACAAAAGTATTTGAGTTTAGTAAAGTATTTTTAATTCGGTTATCATTATTCCTTGTAAAATTATATTTCATAAAATTTGCAGCATCAAGACAATATAACATTTTTCACTGCAGTTCAAGTATGAAACGTGTAAAACGTGTATAGTTGTCTATTATTCATCTAAACGAACTACTGGGTTTCCAACTTAAAAGAGGGATGTCGTACCAGTTATTTTTATCAGATGGAATCGAAACCAAATGTTTTTCTGTGTAAACAAAGAAACGTCAATATAAGTTTCTTATACTATTTTGAAATGAACTAAATATCAAATATTTCTTTCAATATTTTAACATAAACTCCCCCAACTTACTTATGACAATCAGTGTCAGAACATTGGCAGTGGTTGTCAAACCAAAATTTCTCTTTGATTAGAGATAACAGGAGTCTCATCTCTTTACGTATAATCTGTCACATTCTTGTAATGAAATGTCTTGTATATATGAGTTAATCTAAACGTTAAGCGGTTAACGGGAAAGCGGTTTTCCGTCGACTCAAAAAAAAATACAAGCAACCCTCTCCGGCTTGGAGAGAGTGTTGCATGAAGAACAGGTCTTAGTGGTATTTTTTTCGAAGAGAGTTTTATTTTTTTAGAGGTAATTGAAACCATCAAAATAACTTACATAATATCTATTTTCAAAAATGCAACAAAAACCAACCAAATTAATATAAACCAATTGTTCATAAAACTGTACATCAGAAATAAAATAGGAATTGAATATAAGATGTGAGAAAATGAGAAATTTCATGACTTTTTGCGTCAATTTCTCTGAAATATTCGGAATTGAATAACTCTGACCTCTTCAAAGTTTTTTTGTAGAAATATTTGTTGTTTTCTGAAATAACACAACCAAAACGTTTCACTGCAGTTTCACAACAAATACCGTTATTTCCTATCGAGCTTTCCGAAATATATCGAAATATATTAATGAATTCGTTGAGGATTTCGCGGCCTGAGTATACTCAGGCAGCTCAATTCAGCAGAAACATCTCCTGAAATATAACTCCTGAAGTTCAAAGTACTATGATATTTGGAATATCGCAGGTACGTATTTAAAAAATTTTTTTGTCAGAAGTTCCTACTTTCGAACACCTTCTTCTCTGTTGGAGAAATTGTGAACCACTCAAATAAAAGGAGACAGACTCGTTCTTGTCAGTTTTAACGAACTCAAAGATGGACAAAGTCGAACAAATAAAGAAGACGGGAGATCCTTATGAATATTTAATATTCCGCCGCTCAAAGTGTTGAATACTTCGTCGGTGGCGGAGGAATTTATTCCCGTGTCTTAATTCAAATTTATTACCCGTCCTTGGATTTCATCTGCAACACTTTATCTTCGACCTATTCCAGAATATGCGCTAATTTCTCCGGGCGCAGTTGTTCCTCGGGTTCCCTCCGGGTTGAACAACATAATACATCTCTGAAATATCGGTGTCTTTCATTTCGGCTGATAGCTTTGAAGTCCGGACGCTAGTCTGTTTTATTTCGGGGCCGCGCCATGTTTTGTGGAGCTGGCGAGCGAATCGCGTAAGGAATAATTGCATTCGAAGCTGTGTGCTCAGGTCAGAAGAACAAGCTTTGACAAAAAGGTCGGTAAATGGGAGATTTGTTTGAGGACTCTATGACCGGCAGCCTTGTGATCTATGGGATACTCTAGCGTGAGGAGTTGTTTTGCAACACGACAGCCTTCAATTTGGGATGGAGAAGGGTTTTTATGATGCATGTGAGCTCGTTAGTTGGATGAAATGAATCTTTTTTACATTTAAATTGAGCTTATGATTGAATTTTAAATGACTCTTGTCAAAGCTTGAAAGATACGGTGGAAGAGGTGGAACACACAAAGTCAGGAAAAGTAGCACCGATTAGAGGATTAGCTCAGGGCTCTTCTTGCGTTGTATTCGTTTTTTTTCATGAAATAGGAACATTCGATGAAGCATTCTCGAGATATACCTTTTCATCGAGAGATTCATCGGTGACGATATTTCAGCAGGCGTTGAACTGCTCTATTTTTGAGTTTGTCGATTATACAGGGTGGGCCATCCATAACTTTCCACCCCGAATTTAGAGCTTTGGGATGAAATATTGAAAAAATGCTCGGACAGGTCAAATGGGTAAAATACTGAACGTCTACGTTCATTACGAACGAATGATGAACTTGTCGTCATGGCAAAATTCATCGAACAATATGTGTTTTCAACATAGACTTCCTAATGAAATTTTGATATTATTCGGTCTATGCTCCTGATAAGTCTGTCATATTTCATGGTTGAATTTGACTTTGGAAAATACGTCAAATTAGATTCTTCAGGTTTGGTTTCGTTTCAATCAAACATAATTTCATTGTGAATGGCAGATCTATCGAAAAAAAACAGTGGAAAAAGGTAGGTACGTATAATAGGTTTGATCTGTTTCGACTCCCCCAGTCAAGAACCAATTATTGCTTACATTCTCCAGTTTCGAGAATGATACGAAACGCTTATGTCGCGAACTGCCTCGGAGTTGATATATTTCATGATTCTATTTCAAGGTTGAGGAGAGATTTGAAGTACCTGATGAGACTGTCATATTTTTTGGATTATTTCGTTTTATTGCTCTTGTTTTTCTCTTTTTGTTTTGATATAATATATAATATGTATATTTGCATTTACTCACTTTGAGTTATGTTGAGTTGATTTGTATATTTTGTATGTTTTTTGGTGATGAAAAGGTCATGTACCGTTAATAAATAAAAAAATAATCTATGCTGCATAAATTCATATTTTATATAATCCCATTGGAATTTTTTCAGAGTTGACTCAATCGAGACTCAAAACTGAAAAGTCACAACTTATTATTTATACCTTGACAACCGGTGGAGGACCTGCAATTCTCGGAATCAGACGAAAGAATCTCAGGAATAATAGGGGATACTGCCATTAGGGGCTTATAAGGAGTTGGGAGTGGTGGATTTACAGGCTGAAGAAATTTATTTGCACGAAACAATGGTAGAATCAAAACACTTTCAATGAGCCTGCTAAAAAAAGATATATCTTATAGAAAGAAATTTAGATGGAATTCCCACAAGAAGAACAAGAGTAAAACAAAAATTATTGCTGCACAGAGCTCAGATAATGTGTGGCAAAATGAAGAAATTACATATCAAATATTTGTAAATATTGTGAATGATAAAAGTATATTATTATTGTGACATGTTCTTTCGAGCATTTAGGCCGTCGTCGTAGATTAGTTCTCGACGTTTCGCCAGTTCGAGTGTCTGGCATCTTCAGGAGTTATATTTCAGGAGATGTTCTCACTGGACTGAACTGCCTGAGTGTCCAGTGAGAACATCTCCTGAAATATAACTCCTGAAGATGCCAGACACTCGAACTGGCGAAACGTCGAGAACTAATCTACGACGACGGCCTAAATGCTCGAAAGAACATGTCACATTGAACGATGGCCGCGAAAGCCTCAACCAATTCATTATATTATTATTGTTGAACTGTCGATTATGAAACGGAATGTTCAAGCAGAAGAAAATCCAGTTCAAGAAAAATTATTTCCTAAATTTAGATGTTCTTGTCAGCTGATTTTTGTTTCGTTCATTTCATATTTCATCAGATAACTAAATGCGTTTCTGTAAGTCTGTTCTTAATGTGTGAAAAGATTAAAAAATTTTTATGAAATTATTTTTATCAAATGGATTCTCTAGCACAAATATTGCGGCTTCATACACAATATTATTCATAGGTATTCATTTCTGAATGATTCACAACGCTAAATGAGTCCGGCGATGAATACTACAATAGGAACTTCATAATAGGTGCATTCTTAACGAGCGTTTGAAAAAGACCACTCGTTGTCGAACGAACGTTTGAGCGATGATTTTGAACTAACGCTCATAGTGTCACTAACGTGGAGTCAAAATTGTCGGAAACACTCGTTCGATGAACTCTCTTGACTATGAGCGTAGATTTCTGGAAATTTCAAGTCTTGGGGAACGACTCTAAAGGAGCGATTCCACCGGAGTGCTGCACTGTGCGGCACTGTTGCGCACAGTGTGCCGCACAGATGTTCGTTGCGGTGTACTCGTCCAAGAGAACAGCAACAAAAGTGCGCGAACTCTGTTGAAAAGTTCGCGTGTACAGTTGCATACTTTTGTGCGCGCACAGTTTCTACCGTTGGACTCGGGTCGACGCACACAAACATGTTTCAGCGAACTCATTCTTGCTTCCACTACGCTAGCGAAAAAATCTATTTGTTCGCGCTAACATGGAGTGAAATAACTGGAAAATAACCGAATTTATCGAAGAAATTGAACTTTATACCGTTCTGTAGGATTGTAATCACGGAGATTACAAGAACAGAACTAAAAAACACGACGCAACTGAGGAGTTGGCGAAAGAATTTATTTGTGACTCGACCGAGATTTTGCGGAAGTAGAAGATTATTTTGGCTCAGAATAGGAGAGAAAGTAGTTTGTATCCCGTTTAGCAATCAAAGGACTAACAGCATTAATCAGGAACTCAAACTGTTCGCACGATATTCGAGTGAAATTTTAAAATCTACTCAATGGGTCTATTTTCATCATCATTTCACATATCGATTCATCTCTTCATTACAATGTTGCAAAAAGGAAACATCTATGTTTCTTTTTTATTTTTTTTTCAAGCAGAGTGTATACCCCTAAACACGCTACACGCTGCAGCACAAAGCACCACGTTTTCTTGATCCTCCATATTCAACGGTTGAAGGAAAGCGAAACACTGAGAGAGAACAGTGAGATCCTGTTCGTGCACACTGTGTGCTGCACTGTGCGCGTACAAAATATGTTAACAGTTTGTACGCGCACAGCTGGAGTACTGCACAAAATGTTCGTGAACAATTGTGCCGCACACGATTTTGGTGGAATCGTACCTTATGAATAACATCGGTCGAACGTCATCGTTTTCTCACGCGAAAGAATTAATTATCTCATTTAGCCCTATAGATTCACCTAATCGACATGTTGCCTGGTTTATCATTCGTTTGAAATGAACGTTTACTTTCATCGAACGAGTGATCTCGAGAATTGGCACCCTGATGTCGCAGGTTCGAGTCCTGTTCGAGAGGGTCTTTTTTCCAGGATTCAATTCAATTTCACTTTTTTCCACTCACGTCCATAGTAACATGAGCCGTCTATGAGATCTGACGAATCAGGACACCGTCCAACAAACGCACTACGAAAGAGATTCTATTACCGAGTTCCGAGTTTGTCATTTACGCAGATCCGATATGCTAATTCAACCCTATTTTTCCGAGTCATAAGGCGCATTCGGCGTGGCACAGATCGAATCTCCCGTTCAATGTCGCCTTTTTATTACGTACAAAACGATCCGGCAGTGACGTTCGCCGAGAACGGCCGAGATTACCTAAATATTCGTTAACGCCCCCATTTTATCCGTTTTAGTAGCTGGCAAACGGGTAGTTTCGGAATTTCCCCGGGGCGTCATATATCCGCGCGCCCTAATCTGCATCAAACAGAGAATATCATTACCGCGCCGCCTGGCTTGCTTAGATATGTACATTCAATAAATTAAAAGGTTAATCATTTAGTTAAATGAATCCTGTGCCTCGGTGATTTACATAAACGTTATGAAAGATACGACGTTTCTCTGGTTTCAATTCGGGACCTTATCGTCTGTTCCATATTTCGCGCAAGAGGATTGAGGGGCGTATCCGATTCCACAAGGCTATCAGTTTTCTACGATAAATTTTTGCAGATATCGAAGAAGTCATCACAAAATCCTGTTTCGAAGTTCTTAAATTATGACCAGTTTCGCGATCGAACGAGATCACATCTTTGGACAATGAGCAAGCTGTAAATCGGTCATACATCAATGATGCATATCACTTCCCTCCCTCAGGGCCGATTTCGTTGGGGATGTAGAGCACAACTTATGTTACGCACAGTGTCGAATCGAATCAGCAACGCTCCAAACGCGGTTTGGGTCATTTCATGGCTGTTGACGCGAGGAATCTATTTGGCCCAAAGAATGACACCAATCATTTCTTGTGAAAATTAGTATTCATATTCTTTTTCACCAAATGTGGTTCGAAAATAAAATAAATTCTAGAAAAAAATAGGAATTGAAAAACAAAAATGAATTCTGCGAGAAGAAATTAAATAACCAAATTCTATGAAAATGAATAAAGTAAACGAAAACAAATTCCAAATTATGCGAAATTGAAAATCGACAAATTCAAATTAAATGTTCGAATAATCCACCTTGTTGGTCCAAACAGTAGCCAAATCTATCATAAAGAGGTAATCTCATATCTCTGAGAAAATTAGGCATACTTGCCAAATTTTGGATTTCATTCAATAGTATTCGTCGCTCTTTCAATTTCTTGCCCAAACACCAAATATTTTCAGAAATCCTCAAAAAATGAAATCATTAGGATATAAATCTGGAGATCTAGGAGGCCATTCGATCGTCCCATTTTTCGAAATGACACGGTCCGAAGGAGTAGTCCTCAGATATTCAGTGACTATTCTCGCGTTATCCCTGGGTCAGTTATTCTGTTGAAACCAGGTATCATCGAAATTAATTGGTAGCTGTCAGACGGAATATCGGAATATTTCGGTTTTCTAAAAGTCTTAAATATTTTGAAGCATTTAGATTACCCTCGATGAAAAATGGCTCCATGAAGTAATACCTCAGAATTCCTGTGAAAACATATTTTTCAGGATTCTGGGTACTCACAAGAATACTCAAGTGCTTAGTCTTCCTAGACCAATATCTTACTACCGTTGGGTTATGTTTTCTATTCAAGGAACACGAAGACTCATCAGTGAATATGATATTACCCAGAAATGAACTACTCTCCTACTCTCTTTCCATGATTAAATCACAAAATTCCATTCTTTTCAACAAATCTTCTGGGAAAATTTCGTATAACATCTGTAACCATTTTTTTCACAATATTCCGAACAGTTTTGGCACCCAAATCAACTTGTTCGAAACCTCTGCTAAAACAAGGTGCACTGATTGTCTTCGGTGGTCTATCAATCCTGCAATGACGGCATGTTTGTAAACATCCACATTGCTCGAACTTTTCGATCATTTTGGAGAGAGCCGATCGCGAAGGTATCGGCCTATCTCCGAAAGCAACAGTGAAAGAATTCATTGTCTCCGCAATAGATTGACCACCGAAACACCATTTTATGATTTGAAATATCTCCTTGACAGTGAACATTTCGATTTACGCGAATCTAATTCATTTTCAAACCGTCTAGCTATCACAGGATGCGTTCGGATGCGGCTAATGTGAATTGAAATTCACGACAGTCGAGATCACTCCTGCCGTGACTTGTCATTCCAACAGTACTGTCCCTTTTTTGTCTTCGGATGCTCAATGAGATTTCGATTCTTCCACTGTTCCACTAGACTCGGAGCTCATTCGAATTTAGTATTCATATGTTTCTGTGAGGTTTTTCTCTATCTGTATAAACTCAAAATACAACTTTTCAACATAAACTCAAAAATGTTGAAAACAAAAAAAATTATATTATTATTATTATTATTATTTTTTTTTTTTTTTTTTTCACTGCGCGTGCAGGATTGTGACAACAGTACTTTGCCGGGGACTAGGTCCCAAGGCTAGTATGCTTGCTACGAGCTAGAAATTATTCGACGCACAATAGCTGTAGTCCCCAATATCACCGTCTTCTGCATCCAGTTCAGCACACCTTTGTCTAAATTAAACTCTTCTAGATGTTTGACAGTTTTTCGGTGTACTAAACCGTTTGCTGAAATTATTATAGGCATTATAATGATCTTCTGTATACGCCATTGATCCTTTATACAGTCGCCTAGGTGTTCATATTTATTTTTCTTTTCATTGTAGGCCCTATCAATGTTGTCATCCAGGGGAACCGAAAAGTCGAGGATGTAGCAGACTTTCAATTTCTTTTCGACAAAAACTAGATCGGGTTTGTTGTTTTTTACTGTTTTGTCTGTAATTATCGCCGTGTTCCAGTAAATTTTTGTTTCTGTATCCTCAAGGATCGGTTGTGGTGAATACTTATAATATGGCATGTTGTTAACCACAAGCCCCCTACTCTGTGCTATTGCTTGGTGTAGCACTTTACCCATATTGTCATGGCGGTCCACATAGGCCCTCGGGGCAAGCGTTGCACATCCCGAAATCAAATGTTGTATTGTTTCCTCAGCCATGTTACACAATCTGCACTTGGTGTTATCAACTTGTTGTTTTAGAATGTGCCTCCGGTAGTATTTTGTGGGAACAACTTGATCCTGAATGGCGTGAAGTGCACCCTCGGTTTCAGGAAATAAGTAACCGGATGTAAGGTATGTATTACTAGCCGTCTGGGAGACCACCTCCTGGTTAAGACTACTATAAAAGCGCCCATGTATTTGTTTAGACCGCCACCGTGCGAGCAACCTCTCCTTGTATTTCTCCTTCACAGGTTCAACAACCCTGAGATCCAGCAGCGATAACCCAGCGTCGTGCTCCACAAGGGACACGTAAAAAGGTAAGTGACTAGATTGAAAATATTTCTTCAGATTATATCTCTCACGCTCTTCAAGATCTTCAAAGCTCAGAAGTCCCCTGCCGCCTTCAGCACGTGGTAAATACAATCTCTCGACTGCCGACTTAGGATGATGCATCCGATATTTAGTGAAGACAGTACGAACATGGCGGTCCAATTCCAAGATCTCCGTCTTCGACCAATGGAGAACCCCGAACGTGTACGAAACGACCGGAACAGCCCAGGTATTGATGGCTGTGATCTTATTTTTAGCATTCAGGTAAGAACATAATATTGCTTTCAAACGATTCATGAATTCCTTCTTTGCCGTTTCTTTATTGCTTGTGTCGTTCACCGTCAAACCTTCCTGGAAACCTAGATACCTGTATGCTTCCTGTGGATGCAGGGCTCTGAATGAAGTGATCCCATCCATCAGTGTAAGATTCTCAGTCTCAATTACTTTTCCCCCTTCTGCATGTAACACTGCACACTTGTCCAAACCCATTGTCATCTTTATGGACTCCGAATATCGCTTTACAGTTTCTAACAAGCCTATGAGGTGTTGTTTATTTTTTGCGAAGAGCTTCAAATCGTCTACATAGAATAGGTGGTTAAGTTTTGCTTCTCCACCAATGTTATAGTAACAGCCATTATCGTGCAGGAGATCACTGAGCGGGTTCAATGCCAAGCAAAACCACAATAGACTCAATCCATCACCCTGAAATATTCCCCTTCTGATAAATATCTCCCTGGTCTTGCTTTGACCAAGGCACAAAGTTGTTCGCCAATTTTTCATAAGGTGTTCCAATACTTTAGTTATTGTTGGGTCTATTTTATATATGCGCAGTACCTTCATGAGCCAGGTGTGTGGCACAGAGTCGAACGCCTTCTGGTAGTCAATCCAGGCTACCGAAAGCTTCCTGCGTTTGGTTTTCACTTGTCTAGATATTATGGAGTCGATTATTAGTAGTTCTTTACACCCTTTCGATCGCGATTTACATCCACCCTGTTCCCATGCTAAAACTTTATTAATTTTCAGGAATTCATCGATTTTTGTGCGAATAACAGATGTAAAGATCTTATAGATTGAAGGTAGGCAAGTAATAGGGCGGTAATTCTTCGGGTCCCCCAGATTTTCACTCTTTGGTAGCATATAAGTAATTCCCAATGTCATAAACGGGGGAATGCTTATGGGGTTTTCCAGTGCTTTCCGGAACTGGGCAGCCAATACCTCACGGGTTCCCGTCAGAGATTTCCACCAGAAATTGTATATCCCATCAACTCCCGGAGCAGCCCAATTCTTCAAAACGCTGGTTGCCTTTCTTAGATCTTCTGCGGATATTCTGGTGTTCATCATGTTTGGAATCCTGGCATTCCCGTTCTCGATTTTTCTAATACACTCAGCATCCTCCTCGTGATTTTCAGCTCTCTCCCAAATTTTAGACCAGTACTGCGTTAATTCGTCTTGTGATATAGTGATTTCATGATTTTCATTTTTGTTTGGTTCAATACTTCGATAGAATTTCTTTTGGTCTCGTGCGAATAAACTGTTTTCTCTGTATCTTCTGGATCTAATACGATATCGTCTCAGTCTGTTTCCTAATGCAGATATTTTTTGTTTTAGTGTGTCGAGGTGTACAGTCAGTTTTTGATGAAATGCAGGGTCTTGAGGTCGTAGTTTCAGTCTCCAAGCGTAATCATTGACTTTGTTTGTAATTCTTTTACTGGGATTTGCTGATTTCAAATAGTTGTATAAGACTCCTATGATAGCGCGTGAGTTGTTTATCTTTTTCTCCAGTCTTTTCTCCCATGGTGGTTTATCCGATCCAGGCCCCACATTGGGTTCAGTATTCGGCCAGTTTTTCACGTAAACTGAACTTATCGCCGCAGCAGCACAGTACACTCTGTGACAGGTGTCCGACAAGTCTCTACTCTCATGAATGGTTTTCTGGACATATTTGTTCATTTGTCCTATGGCATGCTTTATTTCGCTAGTTATTTTCAGCTTCGGCAGTCTTGGTCTTAGTTCGTGTGGTATGCCCCTATATTTAAAATCCTGCTCGAGAAACACGTTGGATATTCCTTCATCAGGTTCAGTTTGCGTCTCGTTCACCTCTGGTTCTCGGTTTGTGTCCTCATCATCCTCTCCGTTGCGGCCCCTAGACTCCTCGACAACAGTGCTCCCACGTGTCCCCAGTGATCGCCTTCTGAGACCACGTTTGATGTTTTCTAGTTCGGCAGCAGATAGTGCTCTCCTATTCAATATAGAACGGACTTGATCAGAAAGTCTCTGCGCAGTAAGGGTGCTACTGGGGTATTTTTGTTTCCACATCTCTTCCAATCTGTCTCTATAGCGTGTTTTATTGGTTTCCATCTCTGTAGCCGTATAGTATGCGCGCATCAAATCTATATTAAGATTTCTTGTCCAGCGCATGCGCCCAATTCCTCTTGTTGTTTCAGCGGGAACCTCATTGCCTAAGGTATCCAAGCTTGATTCCACTTGATCATCTGTTGGAACATTGTTCGAAGAAGATGCGGGCCTTGTGGTTCCAGTTCGCTGGGCAGCGCCACTCACTCCACTGCTTCCAGCTAGGCGCTGATCAGTCCCGCCGGCAAGGGTAACGCCTACCCTACCGGCATCCGAGGCCTGACTTCTAGTTACAGGAACCCATTATTATTATTATTATTATTATTATTATAGTTGATATTTTTCGTGCATATTCAGCTTTCATGCAAATATGGAACGATTGCTGACCTACTATCAAAAAGAAAGATGACTATGGATTTTCCTGAAATTTATTGAAGATAAGAATGTAATACTTCAATGTTTTCAAAAAAAAATAAAAATTTCACGTTAGTTCTGCACAATCTCGAAATCAGTACTGTAAAAAAAATTTCAAATACACAACTAACTTCTACGTGGGAATATCTTTAATAAGCTATTTTAACCATGAAATTTCTGAATTTGTCACCAGAAATAATGGTAAGTAACCGAAAAATTTCACCTGATAATTTTGAGAGTATCGACAGATCTAGAAAGCAGCATTCGAAACTGAAATCTACCGTATGATTAAGAGGTAGTTTCAGGCTGCGTTCTCGCGATAATTGAGCAGAACAATTCCTGAAGAAACCAGACGAAACGTCGAGAATAACGACAAACTAAATGCTCGAAGTACAAGTGACATATAACGCTTTCGTATGTCTTAGATTCAGTTCAATTCGGAAAATATTTATCCGCCGCAAGGATATAAAAACCGAAACGAACAAAACAGAGTCCATTTCACTGAGCGGGTTTCGAGAATCCTATATACATAGATTTAAACGAAAGCGGTATTCGTTCCCTTTTTTATTCCGTTTATCAAAACTCGGACGTAATATCATCAAGTTGCGTATTGCGGTTCGGTTTGTTTCATTACGATTGTATATTTTATTTCGGCGAAGATCAAAGTAACGTTGATATGCATATGCAATTACTCGTCTCTCTCTCTCTCTCTCTCTCTCTCTCTCACTTCTGCTCGTCACGGACAAACAACGGTTTCTGCGAATGTCATGTTTTATCCTTCCATAAATGGGTTTTTTTACCGCATTCGCTATTTCGAAAGAGCTTGGTAATGAAATGAACTCGAATTAAATTTCAATTTTCGTCATCTAGTAGGATAGTCTAAGATCCGAACATATATCGACCTTTGCCGAGCTGATAACATAATGAAACTAGTTCATAAATTTAATATATTAGGAAATCTAAAAAAAAGGTTGTTTGAAGAAATCCTGGACACAATATTCTTGATTATTTTCTGAAAAATGATTTTTCATAGTATTAAGAAAATTTTCATATAGGACTGAAAGTATGAAACATGTCGAATGTATAGACATTGAGTTGTTTATTATTCACCTGGACGAACTATTGGGTTGCCAAGTATAAATAGGTATATTATCACTTGTTCGTTATCCACCGACAATCTCAATATATAAAACTAACCCTGAGTTGCAGGAACGTCCATTAAATTTAATACCGCCTCAATCCTCCAATAAAAGGAGTATCCATGGATACGTCTATGGATATTCCGTTTAAGGGAGAATTAATGCAGCATTAAATTTTAATGGAGGTTCCTGCAACTCAGTGTAGGTCGGCCATATTGTTAGTTACACCATTTATGGATGAACTGTGTGTTATGAAAGTTTTTTGTTGGATTCTTTCTACGGCGGGGTTGACATTTAATTTAAAAACAAAAGAAATTAGAAAGAAGAAGAAAGGTGTCTCAAATTCAAAAACAAAGTTCAAGCTACGATCGTCCGACATACCTCCTTCCTCAACCTCGACAACGAGCGATCAAAAAAATCGATCCCTGAAGCAGATGCAACGTTCACGTGACTGCTTATCCTTGGAACAGGAGAGTTTTTAGAGTAGTTGTACTTATAATTTTCGACATGAAGGAGAGTTCTTCCCCTGGTACTTCTAGGAGGAACGAGAAAGCTGAAAAGCTCGAGCAGATCCGGGCAGTTCAGTGACCCACAAATCAATTTAGAGAAGAAAAGTACATCTTCACGTTTTGCGTCTGAAGAACAGCGAGGGGAGATCAATCCTAGCTTTCATAAGCGACGCTGAGAATTCTACCCGTTCTATGCCCAGGCGAAAAGAAATATACAGGGTGGCCATTTGAAAACGAAACAGACGAGATTACAGACGAAATAAATTTTTTCGATAGAAATGCTCGGACAGGTCGATTTCTGTTTCGAGGGGGACAACTTGAGATGTAGGTTACGGACGCATAGCGCTTCAACCCTTCAATATAAAATTCTATTATGTTTACCTAGAAAATTATCCAATTATACAAACAAATTTCTCACAACATTTAAATTTTCTTATATACAGGGTGAGTCGGGAGGAACGGACCAAACTTCAGCTGTGTATTCTGCAGGTCGAAATAATTTCAAAAAACTCATATGTTGTTATCCGATTTTCATTTGTTTTCAAATTTTAGCGTCATTATGAAAAAATAACATTTTCTACATTAAAATGGTTTCATTTATAGCATTATTTTAAGAAATGCTCAAAAAGCCCGCCATTAACCTCCAAACACATTCGACTTCGTCTGCGATGGGCTCTTGTTGCTTTTCTGATTGATTCGTGTCTTTCTTCAATAAGTAATGCCGCATTTCTAATGCGTCGAATAAGGGCATTCCGAGTGTTAACTTATACTTTGTATACCTTGTTCTTGAACCAGCCCGACAAACAATAGTCCAGTGGTGTGAGGTCTGGAGATCTTGGAGGCCCACTAATAGGACCACCGCGACCAATCCATTATCCGCGAAACTCTTGATCTAAATATTGTTTGCCCTGACGAGCGAAATGCGCGGGAGCTCCATCGTGCTGATAATTCATTTACATTCGGATGTTTAAAGGAACGTCCTCCAGTAATGCTAATAACTCATTTCGCAAAAAAAAAGTCAGCACCTACAGCATTTGTGATAAGAAGCGATAAAATAAAAAAAAATTATTTATTTGAAATATTCTAATTACCACATAGTTTGAAAACAAATGAGAATCGGATAACAACATATGAGTTTTTTGAAATTATTTCGACCTGCAGAATACACAGCTGAAGTTTGGTCCGTTCCTCCCGACTCACCCTGTATAATGGCATTAGAGCCATACACAATATATCAAACTCATTTTTGCAATGGGTTGAAAATTTCAGATCAATTTGATGAAGTATAAATTGAATTCTCTTGCTGTTCTGGCTTTTTTTATTTTCAGGTTGGAGTTTGTGTTTGGAAATCCTTCCTCCGAAGAGCCGTCCCGCTGATCGTGATGTCCTTCTATATAGAATATTCAGATACAACAATTTTATTTTATTTTTTTAACGGGGAGACAGGTTTTTTCGGCTGAGGTTTTTTCCCCTGGCTCTATAGTATCGTATGATACTGGTGATGAAAGTATCGTATGATACTATAGTATCATACGAAGAATGTTGTGGTACCCCGTTCCTTTTTTTTACCTCAGCTTAGGTTCTTTTTGTTTCAACATTTATTGTATTATTTTAGCTCTCTTATTCAAAAGAATATATATATATATATATATATATATATATATATATATATATATATATATATATATATATGAAGAAAAAGAACTTACATCTATGATTATCCCAGTCTATTGTCCACTATTTATCACTTGAATTTAGATTATGTTCCTTTTAAATGAGTTCATCTTCACAATTAATGTTATTAATGGAAAGAACGCTAGTTTCTGCTGAAAAACACTGAATATTCCTTCTTCTTGATATACATCTTCTATTTTCTTTCTTCCAAACTACCAACTCTGGATCATTGAAATCTAACAATAATATTGTAAGTAATCCTCAGCATTCTTCCACGCTTAATATTATTATTTCAATTTTCAGTTATTGCTTTCACTTTTTATCTTCTTATATTATTTTCCCAATTTCTCCCCTTCTGTCGATTTTTTCTCCTTTTTTTTTGTTACCCTGGTTACCAATCTTCTTTCCTGAATTCCTTCTCTCTTGATTCCTATTCTTATTTAGTGTGCTACATAGAATCTTTATACAATAATGTCTATCGAAATCTTTCTTTTTTAGGTGAGGGCCTCAATGGATCTGAATAAATTTTGAATTTCGATAAAGTGTTTCTGAAGAATATTATACAAAAATGTATTATTTAGCTCGATGAATTAATATTCATTTCGTTTAATGGTTGGTCAAAATGCTGATAACTATTTGCTGAGATTGTTGCAGCAGTATTGTGTGGACATGTATTGTAAAATTGAAACAGAGCGCCTCACTTATATCAGACTGAATCAGTCTTAACTACGTTCAGAGGAATATATTCATTTAGGAGATGTAATCGCCACCGAAGTAATGTAGGTAGAATCACAATTTTACCAGAAACGTATATTGGCAGACGCGACATATGTTCGAATATGAACAAGACATACGTTCGAAATTATGGTCGTCCTGATTTATTCATTACATTAACCTACAATCCAAAATTGGAGGAAATCACTGAACTACTTCTTCCCGGACAAACATCAGTTGATCGACATGACATCACCGCAGTTCTCATTACCAGAATTCCGATGATCCCAACAGATAGCGTTTGCTATAAAAATTAACAAATCATAAGGCTAGTCCTTGAGTGAGTGTGCCATAAATCTAGAAAATAGTCGTTTTTCTCATGGCCAGTTGTATGTTTCGTGTTCACGAATCGGCAAACCTTCTGATCTTAGTATTCTCGCCCGGGAAAACATATTGTCAGCCAGACCCCTCCCCCCCCGAATGATTGCTCCCGAGCTCCATTCCTATTGAAAATAATTCCAAAAAATTTTTTCTCTGTTTTTCGAATTAACTTCAGCAAAGATGAAGAACTAATAATTTTTAACTCGTTCATGTTGTTGTATTCCATCATTATTTTGAGCTTTTCAGAGCAAATATCATTCCTTCGGAAATTCAATCTAGTCAAACGAAAATTTGACTGGATGGATGAATTGGGCTCTTCGTAGGGTTTCTCAATATGTTCGATCCAGCGCTCGAGTTTCCAATAGAACACAACAAGCCTTCTTTTCGTTGCATTTTCCAATTCATGTGAAAAACAGAAAAAAATATTCCGGGAAAAACAAAAAAAGCTGTTGGAGAGAGTTCATCCTGGTTCTTGAAACCAACCGAAAACTTTCTGTGTGATCATTGGCCTCATTCACTGGAGAGGATTCCGCTACCGCTGCCTAGCATAAATTGAAAGCATGTTGAGCAGCAGTTACACAACTGTTACGTCCGGTGAAGGCAACAGTTGATGATTGCTAAGATATCGATAATCAAAGACAAAAGGACGAATGAAGATCTATAAAAACAGAAATAAAAGCTGAATAAATATTATAGCGGTTAAAAAAACATTTCCAACACCCGTGGACGTGTTGTTGGTTTTTCTAGTATCACTCAAAAACTAATGATGCTACAAACAAAATTTCGATTTCATTCTGATCTATTAATTCATTCCAGTAGTGCATTATAATATCAAAAAGACGAACTGCATTGATTTTAACCGATATACACTCTGAAGATTTCGTTATAAATCACATTTATCATCAATTCATCATTTTTAACAGTTATTTGAATTTAATTTTCAGATCAAGCCAGACTCAAGATGAGTAATCATATCAAACATTTATAAATTTTTGCAGTCTGATGAGCCTGATACATAAACAATTTCTTTGATAATTTTAATTAATGGGAATATAATTAGTTTTCACTATCAATTGATCCTTGAAAAGATAAAGAAAAACTCAAATCAAAAGTTCAACAACCAGGCCGCCAAACCCTGCGGCTCCCCCTCTAACGGGGTGGCTGGGAGGTTGAACGTTACGCCACTGAGGAAAATAAAGGTTCTACAACGAGGCAATTTTCAGTGAAAGTGAAGTCTTCTCATGTAAAGAACAATGTACATACCTTCCTATTTTAATGTAATAAGATTTTTTGTATATTTTCTAATTTAATTTTGCCTGTAGTACCTCCTACTTGACTAAAAACCAATGTTTTGTATCTCTGAGGCGCAACAAAGTTCGCCGGCCAGCTAGTAATACTAATATACCAATTGACAATGCCACATTTTAATACCGACCCTTGGGAGATGAAGATTGCTGGATTGAAACGACGAAAAGCTTTCAAAGGAAGATTCCCATCATTTTTTTTTCGAGCTACCGAATGTTTACCGTGGCAAATATTGAAAACTAGCAATTTCCGAGCAACTCATTCGGCACCAGTAAACTATTTCATTAGTACGCCAGATCGTACATCCGACGTGTGGTTTCGGAATGTGGCGATCGTTCGAAAACAGTTGAACACCAGTGACGTCACCCGGGATTCGAATCACGTACCACTAGATTGCATGAACGGTGGGTGGAGACCGCACTTGGCGGTTCGTTAGCCAATTAAATTGCTTTCAATCCCATGTTGTGCCTTGTTCCCGCGCCCCGCTCTTTATTTGCCTTTACATCATTTCCTAATTATACGAGTCCTGCTACCGATTTCGGTACTGACGGCGAAATTTCACGGGAATTTGATTGTTACAAGATATGTCTCGGTTTTGGGCCCGGTTGGAGCCCCAATTTGCGGCATCTGTCATTGTGTGTCTGCGCAGTGAATCGACAATGGAGGGCGGTTGGAGAAGTGGGACATTTTTGCAATGGTAATTTTCGGTCACCAGAAAATTTGTGGTATTGCAATACATCGAGTGATCTTTGGTCTTAGAAAACCCATTAGTTTGGATGATGTACTTGAAACGTAATGCGGAGATTGCTTTTATTTGGAAGGAAAATCTAATATTGAAATGCGTCGACCGCTGCCATAACTACAATTGGATGAAAACGTTGTTAATCGCGCTATCCAAGAATATATTGAAACTGGTAGCATTATGAAACGCTATCGTGATGGGAAACGTTGTACTGCAACGGCGCCAGCAGTCGTCTAAGGGATGCGTCGGCGCGCTAAGGGCGGTAGTAAGGCAATGGGTGGAATTACTCGAAGATACGCCACTTGGGTAATTCAACGCCTTTGTGAAAAATGATGGACTCGGGATTCCCGCATTCACCGTCACTATCCCAGGTATTTCAAGGGAAAGACTGACGCGCCTGAAGGACTCATCATCAAGGAAGTCAGATCTGTCTTTTCTACAACAAAGGCTCGCAATAAGATTAGGTCCGAAAAGTTCCTGACATTCTACGGTGACAGGATGTGTTCTGCAAAACAGCGCAGAGTATACTGGGCAACGAGGCTTCATGCCTCAAACTGCGGTTTTGAGCTGAGGGTGGGTAAGAAGGTAACCGTTTCCACTGATGCTAGCAGCATGGGCATACCCGGAGGGAACTATCGCCAATATCATCACAGGGTGTACTAGCACGGAAACAGCGGCACAAGTGATCCAGTGTTGCTTCCGTAATCAAGAAGAAAGGATTCCGGGACACGTGTGTGAGACACTCTCTGGCTTTTTCAAGAACAAGGGCCTGACGATGTTTACCGAGCCGCGCCTGCGAATAACTGTGGACACGTACGTTAGCGTGACGTATGGATTATTGACACATAATTGCTTCAAATATCGAAGTGTCTTATAGAGATTTTGTCCCTGAGGTGTGTGGGATACTGATGATGCCAAATAAGACCGAAACCAGTATATCTTCCATCTCAGTGACAAAATCTTTTATCATTTCTACAACCTCATGATGAAAGATCCCTGAGCATTGTAATTGAAAATGAAATTTATCTCAATGATTGCTATTTTGAACTCAACTGTTTCAAAAATTCTTTCCGTGTGACAAAGGATTTTTTTAGTTTTCCGTTCCATTCTTTTTCTTGAGAACAGTTGCGTCAATGGTTATCCATATATTTTGATTTCATGTTGATTTCCTGTTTTGTTATCTTTCACATCAGAATGTATTTCAGACTATTCTCCTGTTACATTCATCATACATTTTGCCTTTTACCTTTCTGAATGTTTTCTTTTATTAATATTACCTGTAATGCTTGATTCCATAATTTTTTTTGTATTATGTTTTTCTAAGGGCTCCTTCTACATCTTACGGGTTGATGTTCGATATAATAGTTAAGGGAGAAAACCCTGATGAAATATTTTATATTGAACAACTTATCTCTTCGAGAGCTAAAGGAATAGATAGGCCCCTTCAAAGAACTTAGAACTTAAATCAGAAAATTAAAATGAAAGTGGTAGCAGAAAAATTCACGAAATGATATATATTATCTCACAACATCCGGAGTGTTTCAGAAAAAGGTGACCATCTCCCTAGGATAGATAAAAAACTGAACAATAATAGGGGTTTGTTCAGTAAAAAATTTTCGTAACGCCATCCCTATTCAATATACACATTTTTTACGATTTTGCTAATAGTACTGGCAACAATGTAATGAAATTTAATACGAATATGTTTTGGAAACTGATTCATCTAATGAATGTGTTTTGATGTCTGACTCTCATAGAGAGCTCTAGTTACACTGTTCGTATCAAGTTGTGTGTATTAGATTCATTAAGCTAAACATAAGGAAACTCAAATATAGTAGGTGTTCATAATGTCCTCCGTTTTCACAAATATATCTTTTTTTCTGAAAATATTCTTAATGCTTGGGAGTCAGCTATGATGTCACTGAAGTGACGTTGAATTCTGTCCTTCAATTTTTGAGGTGAATTTACCAATCCATCTATCCGGAAAATAGTAATCCACCGATTATGACACCTTCTTCAATGTAGCGTGGAGATCCATAGTCCTTATTAATAAAAATAATGATAATTAAGTTTTTATCAATACTTCATATCAGCATCGGTTATTGCTTCATAATTTTCGAATCGAAATAATTCGAAAACCCTGTACACTATCGAGTTTCATCAGGAGAGTGTTTAATATCGCTCAAAATTCAGCTCAATAAATCTGATAACAAAAAAGTAATGTTCCCTCTTTGAGTGTTAGACATCGAAATATATTCATCAGATGTATCACCTTTCAAAACATATTCGTGTGAAATTTCATCACAATGTTGACGGTTATTTCGGCAAAATCGTAAAAAATGTGCTTATTCTTTTCTTTTTCAACGCCCTGTATCTTGAATACGGATGGCGATACGAAAATTTATTACTGAACAAACCCTTATTATTTTTCAGTTTTCTATCTATCCTAGAGAGATGGTCACCCTGTATAATAACTCTAAGTTTTTTTTAACAATCCACACTTTCGTATTGGTTAAGTCAAGTGATGTTGAAATTCGTTCTGCGAGATTTTATTTATCCTGTCCCATAAAATTTTCCAAACCAGGAGATAACTTTCGGTTGAAGACCCGAGTCTGAGTAATAAGTTTAGTTCGATGCCTGGAATATATAGCCTTGCTAGTATATCTTTTCCTGTCCGTCAACAGAAAATGCGTGAAAAATCGACCGCTGGAAAAGGGTTGAAGTACCTCTCAGCATTTTTTTTCAGCCTCGAACTGTCATTTACCGAAAAAAAGGGCCGACCTGAATGCACCCATGGGCCGAGATCGTTCCTAATTGTTGCGCAAGGAATGTTGTTTCAAAGGCAGAGGACCTTTGATGAAGACAAGTCGAACCTTGTCAGGAACTTGACCGTTATAACTGCGTTCTTCCAAACGGCGTCTCAAAGGAACCGATGGAAGCAGCTTCTTAGGTCGTGTGCTGAAGCCGAACCCAGCTCCTTTGTTAACAAGTCAGGTAGGATAATTACCTCGCCAAAAGGATTTTTTCAATCGATGCCGTTCGGTCTCGAGCTAATATAATGCCGTTCGTGCTCTGCATCGATACTATGGTTAATTAACCTATGTACCGTTTCCCTGATCGAGGCAGATCTGATCATTATCATCGCGTTCTATTATGAAACTGGCGTATGTTGGGGTTCGTTATGAGTTATTAATTTCTTCGTCGATGGAAACCGCGAGATTCGCCTTTAATGGCGCGAGGAGAAATCACATATTACGGGGGATGATGATGGTGAAGAGCAATTCAAGTTTTGGATCCTAAAAATCCTCGGAGTAGATCGATCAGTAAAACGCGTTTCTCGAGCGTATCTTACGTATGCTCTAACGAAACTGCAATACTTGGGTTGGGGTGGTGTCAATTGAAAAAGGACTCTCCGTTGACCAAGGAATGTTATAACTGAAACATACCGAATTAATTTTTTGACCCGTCCGAACATTTTTTCCATCTCAAAGATCCAAATTCGGTGAGTTAAAGTTATTGATGAAATACTGAGTCTTTTTGCAAAATAATAAAGCGATGAAAAAAGAAACACCCATGTAGGAAACTGAACTGTCACTCCGACAAGGTGCTGCTCGACCCCTATCCCTATTCAAACATGAGAGCTGTTAGGGGTTGCAGCTAGAGGAGTAGTGATTTCAAACTCATTTGAACACTCTTATTTGTGACCCTTACAACAAAACATGACCTGTTCGAGCGTTTTTTCCTCATTCCATGCCAGAGCTCAAAATTCGGGGTGGAAAGTTATGGATGACCCACCCTGTATGAAGCAAAAAATTTCAACAAACCAATCTGACGTTGACTTATGCATGAAATCGACAAAATGACAGAAAAGTTAGGTTATGTTATGAAGGTGGCTTCATTAAAGTAGGGTGAAGTTTCATAATATGGAAATCTCAAATAAAATTAGATATAAAAATCAAGGATTCCTCACTTGAGATTTTGTGGAGTGGTGGTCATACAACTGTCAATAAATTTAGGCGACCATTAACTACAATGCCCACTTACAACGTCAAATATAATAAATAAGGGTGACTTACGTTCAACTTAGATTTGAAGTTGGGTTTGTGACGTCGTTTCTCTTGCACCGCAGTTTAAATGCCTCATAAGTTATGACTTTTTGAGCCGCGAATATTCATGGCTTAGGCAGAATTCAATAGGACCGACCACTAGCATGATTTGGACGAATTCGCATTTTTTCGGCGATTTCAGTTGACCAAAAAAATTACTCTGCAACTGCTGAGATTAATTGAAGATGATTCAGGATTGCTAAGTGATATGTAAGTACATATCTTATTATATCTCATGTGTGATGATATCAAACCTAAAAAGGCGAGCTTAAGCCTTGAATCATCAAGGAATCTATAGGAATCAGAGTGTATCACCGATTAGTCTACTCCTTACGAGCCTGCGATTCTATGCATCAGCAGGACATTTATTGACTGTATACCTACGATTTGATGAAAATCCACGAATATCAAGAATAGTTGTTCAGTATTCATAAGAATGCCTCAGACAGAAGCGGGGGTTCCACCCTAACCCAATTTCACCAAATTGTTGGATTTCTTCGTGTTTTTAGAGCAATTAATTTTAATCATAAAATTATTGATTCTGCAGGTACTATTCACTCTTGTGAATGTGAAAAGTATTACTTCGATGATATTCCACAGGTGGAGAATTATGTCATTCTAGTTATTAATAAAGAATTGTTGAAATCAAATTAAATCATTTGCTTTAAATGAAAAAATAGGTTTTAATGCGATTGTTCTTTAGCGGACAAAGTATATGTCGTTTTTTGAATCAGGATACTGAAAAAAAAATGCATAGACAAAATATCTTGTTTATATTCACATTTTCTTCTTAGTTCGCTGTGCTTAGTGCCGACACAAAACCATACGGTCATATAGCATTTCTATGTCAAAACAATCAGATTCACTGATTTATTTAGGGTCGGTTACACAAAACTTTTATTGTACCGTTGAATTAATTGGAGAGACCGCGATTCGTTGAATTTTCAAAACGAGTGATTCGATTGGTTCGAATTTACGTAAGGTTTTTTTAATCGTACAATTAAAGCTTTGTGAAACCCGCCCATAGTGTTGTCAGATTTAGCATTGCTAGCGCGTGCTTGACAAAGTTGTTTCTCTTAGATATGCGGTGCAAGATCTGATCCGTTACGGCGGGAAAAAGGCTGACTCAAAATTCAAGGGCGTCTTAGATGAGTCTGTCTTAACCAGAAAACGGTGCAAGTGGGCATAAGAGACACTAAGTAATTATTTTATAGGGAATTGGGATTAGGCCTGAGACAAATGAATGAAATCTTGTGCGAATTGAAATGTTTGTAACAGTTTCATAGTATTCTTTTATTAATACTTATAGCCAAAAGAATGAAGTTCCCAATTCAGGATGTAACGCTATTAACGTGACCGACTATAAAAAGAATGAAACACCGCTCGCGGAACATCGATAACGAAGGAAACATCCATACATATATCATAAATAAAGCGAGGAATACATTTACATGTACGTGGCATATCCCGTGATAAATATCCCCGAAGCAGCTATTTTAGGTGAACTTTCTTCTCCTAATATCCAGCCGAATGCCGCATAATGTGCATTGGAAGGTGTGTATGAATACAGTGACGCACAATAGGGGCGAACACTCGAACTTGCGGGGAATACACGGACCGAAAATATTAATCATCGAAAGTTTTTCTTCACAAAAACACTTTACATGTTCGCATATTAACCCAGATGCTGCCTGAGCGGTTATATCTCGGAAAGTTCTCGAAGTCGGACGATTTATTACGTGCTTTAGGTAAGTCGTTCCGTTCGAAATCGATATCTGCGCATTCAAACTCCGCCTGATATGGATGTGGGACAAAAAAGAATTGATAGTGACTGTCACGAAGTTTTTGAGGCATTACAATACCTGGAAGAGCGAAAATTCCGAGTTACCACTGCATAAATGTCTCAACATACTCTCAAAATGTTTTTCTTTTCGACAGACATGATTCCGCGAAGTAACATCGGTTTCGGAGCAGAGAGTACCAAAAAAAAATTTTCTATCGAATATATTCCAGTTGAATTACGAAATAGTTATTTATGATATGGTTATTAAAAGTGACGTTTTATTTTGTCAGTGAAAAAGTTCGTGAAATGCACGGAGCGAATTCAATAATTTCACGAACAAAATAAAATCACTCTTAACAAATACCATAAAATGTTTTTGTATAACTGCCCTATTATGATAATGAAATGGACGAATTTGCAATGATGATAAACTAACAAAGGAGAAAAGACGCCGTCATTTGAATTTCGTTAGTGTCCAATTTTTGTCCAATTATTAATTAGCTCTTCCATTGGGGGTGAGTTGTGATGTGTTATCATCACGTGTGGAAAGTCTGGGTCTTATTGCCCTCTGAATTTCCTTAGCAATTCTACCAATTCTATCGGTGCTAAGGAAATTCAGAGGGCAATAAGACCTCTGAATTTCCTTAGCACCGATAGAATTGGTAGAATTGCTAAGGAAATTCAGAGGGCAATAAGACCAAGACTTTCCACACGTAATGATAACACATCACAACTCACCCCCAATGGAAGAGCTATCTTACCATATATCCCAAGGTCAACGATAGGATTGGTAGAATACTAAAGGGCCACAATATAGAGACTATCTATAAGCCAACTCAAAAACTTGGCCACATGATCAAAACTACCAAAGACAAAGTCGACCCACTCTCTCAACCCGGTATTCACAGGATACCTTGTGACTGCGGCAAAGTCTACATTGGTACAACGAAGCGAAGTATCAATACGAGAATTAAGGAGCATGAACGATGCTGTCGACATCAGACAGAAAAATCCGCACTAGCGGAACATGCTCTGACAGATGGACACAATATTGTTTTCTCAAAGGCAGAAGCTATTTCAAACATCAAAAGTTTCTATCTTAGGATGAACATGGAAGCCATTGAGATATATGAACATAAGAACAATATGAACAAAAGGGAAGAAACTCCTTTGGTACATAGCGCATTGTTGCCGGTGTTGGAAAAGACCAAAATCAAGCCAATACGAAGTGGGAGCGATGGACCAATCAACAACCCACTACCTTCTCCCGCCAATGATCATGGTATAAGTGGGGCCAACGGATCGAATCCAGCATCACTTTCGGAAATTCAGCGGTCGAGTTACAATCTAAGACCAATAATCCTCTGAAGATGCCTACCGCAGTTGTGGGCGAAACGTTAGGTGAAGTAATTCCTAATAGACCACGGCCAATAAGCCCGGAAGACTCTCGTAATGTCATTTTATTTCTGGTTTCTACAAGTACTGATGGTGATGAGGATACTAAGAACAAATAAAAACAGGATAATCATAACAAATTATCTGATTCCATAAAGAGTTTAAATAAAATAAAATTCAAGAAATTGATTAAAAGTATTCTGTTGAAAAAAGCCTATTATAAAATAGAGGAATATTTGGAAGATAGAGAGTTTGCATTACTTTGATTTTAAAATTCGGTATGATTATTTTTGTTTTCAACTTGAATTGTTGTCTACATTTCTTGTAATGTCAGAAGGATTAAATAAATATTATCATAATTAATAATGTGTTGCGAAGCTCCCTAACGTCACAAGGCATTAAGGTTAGTAATTATTGTTTTAGTTTTACGGTTAATATTGATTTTCATAAGTAATGATTGTTAATTATTGATAAAAAATTTGCAATTGCTGAATTCTTCTCTTCTGATTTCATCATAAGAAAATGAAGTGCTAAAAATATTTTCAACTCTAATGAAAAAAATATTTTTAACACACTTCTACGTGAACAAACAATTTCAACATTGTTTGCTGTCATTAAAAACGTTACTTTCAATAGCAGTTGTACAAAAAATATTCATCCCATTCCCAGAATATAAAGCCAGGGAATTCAATAGGAGCCGCATAGCTTAACCTTCTTCAGAATTCCTCGACCGACTTTCTAAACCTGGTACCCTTAAATCAGTGGATGAATATTTGATGAATGCAAGATTAATCGTCCTCACATTATACATTTGCAGCTAGGGAACATTTAGATCAAGGGCTATAAACTGTGATGCTGTATATTTTATGTAGATTATTTTATTCTTCAACCACATAGGCTTTGCCTGACGAAACCAGAATAATTCCATTACCTAAAACTGATTTGACATCTTGGATCAGGATATCTGCTCTATCGAAAAAGGAGATTCAAAATTGAGTTCCATGATTTTGCTCGGAACGCGCTCGATTTAATTTTTTTTAATAGTCCACTGAACGTCACCAATGAAGTTGACTTAATTTGATTTCCTGTTTTTGAAAGACAATAAAACAAACCTTTGGGATGATCCATGGCTCTTGAATATTGGGTTGTTTTTAGAAAAGTTATCAAGGTTTGAACTCTTCCACAAATGCATGGAATTGTGTGAACTAATTTTTGCAGACTTCTTCATGATGTTGGTCTGATAAATAATCCACGTTTGTGACTTCCAGCTTTGAATGCAATATCATAAAAATCGAAAATGAGGCAAAAAATCTTTTTTATATGACTTTATAGAAAAATATTTTTTTTTTCAAATTTTGGCGATTAGCACCCTAGACGAATAGTTTTTCGAAAATCTTTCTCAAGACGTCTTCAAAGTTGACTGAATTTCCTGAAATAGATGTGTATCTGGAGACAAAATAGTTTTGTTTGTAGATTATTTCAAATTTTCATAATTTTTCTCGAAATTCAGGCCTCTTGTTAAACCTGATGTAGCAGTAAAATACGACGATCTGTCTGATGTCGAAAAGAAGGATGAATTGGGGTCAAGAAAAGTCAATGATTTTTCACCATCCACTAAAGCGGATATGTCATCCCAATACGTCGATACAGATATAGACGAACCTCAACCGAGACCTTCCAAAAATGCTCAACTAGTTATTACTTTTTCTCAATTCACAAAGGTCATAAACTCATTAATTTTTGGTGTACATATCTTTTTCACTTCATTATTCGTTGTTTCTCTTGAAAATAATCTTTCACAATCCTCTTTTTCTTCTATACCATCATATTAAAAACGTACAAGACTTCGATACTATAATGATTGTCGAACAACATAATTGCAAAAATTGCGGAATTTGAAAAAAATGATAAACTTTGGAAGACAGTATATATAAATCTATTGTGTCAATAGCGACAGTTCTAGTATCATATTGTGAATAATTTTGTCTACTTTGAAAATTCCTTCAAAGAACTTCTTCAAAAACAAATCGTCTAGAGTGATAGCCGCCAAAATTTGAAATAAAAACTTTTTTTTCACGGTTTTTTCGATTTTTGATAGAGTTGCGTTCAACGCTCGAGGTCACAAACTTTTATTATGCTTAAGGGCAACATCATAAACAAGTCAGCAAAAAGTCGGAACTAGTTGATTCGATGAATAACATCCCATATTTTAAATTTCAAACATCAATAACTTTCTCAAAAATTATCAGATCTTCATAAGCCTTGTATCATCCGAAAGGCTTGCTGTATTGCGTTTCAAAACATCGAACTCAATTTGAATCTTCTCTTTCGATGAAGTAATTCTCCTCAAGAATCATCCTTTTTTCACAAGCTATGAATTATAGGAAAGATTCGTTGTATTGTCTTTCATAAACAGCAGCCGAAATAAATTCAACTTCATCAGTGACGTTCTGTGGGGTATTCTGAAAAGAAGAAGAGGTAAGTAGTAGTTGAAATGAATAGATCTTACAATAGGTCTCAGATATCAAACAATAAGCTAAGAAGTAAGTTAACATAACGCCATCGAAATATTAGTCGATTTGCATCCAAAATTGGAGGCATAACTTGATCCAGATTGAAACAGGCGATCTAAGGCGAACGCAATAAATGCGTTTGAAAAAGAAACGGCCGCAATACAACGAATAGTGTGATTATAGAGCATAACAATGCTTGCCAATATATTGCGGAAGTGGTTAAGAAATGTTGCTTCCTCGGGCTATCACTTGTTTTGATCAAAGACATACGGCCTGGCTGATCAGCTTTATTGATCTTAAGAGTAGTAAGTAAACAATTGGATCGATTCGTGAGTCGATTCGAAAGATGGCCAGTTTTTTGAACGCAAAGTTCGTATGCTGCCCGAAAAATGAGGAAAAGAAATGGCCAGCGATTGATGATACTTTGAATCATAAATGTATAATCAGTTTTTCTCAATAAAACTTTGAATTTCGCGAAAAAACGGAGGCACCAAATTATACACCTAATTCCTAAATTTCGTGTGTATTTTATGTTGTATTGCGAAAGATCGACGGGAACTTCTCAGATATCTGGACGTACAAAACGTCTCGCGCAGTCTCTTCCGAGGCGATTTCGACCAGTTTTACTACCACGTCTAGGAAGGCACCCGTGCGAAGTCGCCATTGAGCCGTACAACTTCCCCTTAATTACGGTATCAGGTTCAAGATTGTTGATAGCCTCCACCTAACGGATGGTAATAAACGCCACTTGATATTCCGCGAGAAAATCCAATTTCCAAACATCCCTTTGAGGATGAAAACCTACTTTCCGACAAAACCGTGATCTCGGGAATGCGGACAAAACCTTCCACCGAGTAGAAGAATGCTGATTTGTTCCTTGAGGAATGGTTCATCATCTCAGAACTTCAGATGAGAGCGGAGGTGAACATTCATGTGGGGAAAGTTATACGAGTTTTTTTCTTCTGAACATTCATCGCGGATTAACATTAACCAAGATGGAACCGCGATTGCCTCTTTGGATAGACGGCGAAGCTCCGTGGATGTTCGGAATAATAGGAATGTGAATAATGGGGAGGAATCAGGGGTTTCCCTCCTGAATGGAAAATGTGGAGAAGAAAGTTATGCGTTTTACTTTTTTTAAATGTAAAAGTATGCTCGTACTCATCTTCGACGCCTATGCTTTTAGGTGAATGACGCGCAGGTTTTCTCCTCGAAGAAGCGGTGTAGAAACGATCCTGGAGAGGTGTTGATTTCGGCGCCCACCAAACCTTGGTCTTTTCAACCTTTTGAACCTACTCCGAAGTCGCGATGTCGAGATATCACACTTTGGCTCACTTGGGGCCTTTCTGTCACAACAACCTGAGGCCACCCTGTAGCATTCCGATAGCCCTACTAGAGTCAGCCTTTGTTATTTTCTGTATAACTGCCATTAAAAATGACACTTTTAATGACAGCAAACAATGTTAAAATTGACTTTTTACATAGAAGCGTTTTGAAATAGTATATTCTAAAACAAGTTGCAGAATGAGCTCCTATTCCAACACGAATGCGAAGTTTTCGATAGCATGAGTGTTGGAATTGCCTTCTGCAACGAGTATCAGACGGTATTTTCTCTATTTCAGTCGATTTTTGTGGAAACCTCTCGAAATTCAAATGAAAATTCACATTAGTGACTTTTGTTTTGTATCTTGGCAGTTGGTGTGACAGATCACGGAATTTGAATTGATTTGATTCGAAACTTGATTCGAACGGAAGTCAGTACTGACAATCATAAAACGAAAAATATAACTGAAAACAATGCTGAAATGAGTTTCATTACAGCACTAATTTTAGTACTGTAATGAATTCATTACGATACTGAAATAGAGAAATATTCTTAACATTATTGTTAAAAATTTTTTAAACACTTCATTTTCTTATGATTAAATCAGATTTTTCAGGTAGGAGATCCAGACTTGCTGTTCTTGCAGACTCTTCAATATCCAGAGGAACAACCAAATCGACATTTTTATTAATAATTGGAATCTCGACAAACATATTAGGCACTTAAAAAGTCAAGACGAAAATTGGGCAGGAAGAAAATTCAAATGACAGAGTCTTTTTTCATTTGTTAGTAGTCATAACTGTGATTCAAACTACGTTTTCTCAACGACTAACTTTATTCTCTCAACGATTACACGCATGTCTTAATGTGTCATATCATAGAACATACTATCAACATATCATAGAGTGACATAAATGTATAAAAATATAAATAAAATATTTGCATTAACAACAATAACCTTGGCAACGTTTGCCATTCACAACAACCTTTTGATTAGTTGAATATTAAAATGCATTTTGAAGTTTATTGTAATGATAAATTCGCCCATTTCGTTATCAAAATATTTAATGGATTTGTGTAAAAAGTGATTTTATTTTGTTCGCGAAATTGTTTAATTCGCTCCGCTCATTTCACAAACTTTTTCACTCACAAAATAAAACGTCACTTTTAACACTCATATCATAAATAACTATTACGTCTTGGCATTTTCAGGAAACTCGTTTCAAATCGAAGCCGTTGATAAACTGACTCCATTTCGAAATGAGAACATTCATGAAGCACATTCAAACTTCAGAAAAGAGGCGACCAAATGACGAAATGTCTCATATCAATTTTAATAATTTCACATGGTTTTTCTCGAAGATGACATACTTTTTAAAACGATTTAATAAGATATCCCTAACTCTTGTGGAGCAGTATACTAAGATGAATGGAAGGAAAGTGATAATTTTAGATGGCAGATTTCATTTTCTTGCCCTCTGTGAATTTTCAAGGGACGAAGGACTGCAGGACCACCATTCGGCGTGTTTGAGATACAGGAAGCTTCCAATTGGGATATGCTCGAAAAAAACCAGGAATGTTCCATCGAAGACTGTCGACTCCCGAGGCAACTCGTAAAAACGAAACTTTTACGAAAAATAGCGTTCCAATGGTGCGTTCCGAGAGCAGACGCGACCCGAACCTGTCCGGGCGAAACATTCGCAACAGAATGCCCCTAGTTCCTCGATAATCCACCAACAACGAGATCACGATATCCTTTTCCGAGGGAGTAATTCCGGAGTTGGCAGAAAGCATCGAAACTTCGGAGTCGAATAAATATTTTAGGTAGTCAAACGTTACGAAGTTACAGGACAAGTTTGGGCGACTTTGAAGGAGATAGAGGCACTTTTTCTGAACTTTCGTCATGCAGCATCTTTGCATGGATCCGTCCCAATGCTAATCTGGGACTGATGTTAGGGGAGAAGATCGTGCAACTTTCGGAATATGTATGGAGCCTTTCTTCTGTGTCGCGGCAGCCATTTTGGACACGATGCGACTGTCACTCGGCGATATTTGCGTTCGGCATGTCGATAACGCGGTTCTGTTCGCTCGGGCATCATCCTGGGACTCAATCGCATGTTAAACGACGAGATTGGTATGCGGCGCCGGTATTGGAAGCGTTTGCAGAAGGAATCCAACTGAGGAAAAACAGATTACAAAGATATATCTCATGCATTATTCATTAATGTCACGATGATTGCAATTTGAAGTTAGCTCTATGGCAACTGATATATTATGATAAGAGCACAGTTCAGTGAGAAGATCTCATGAAATAATATAACTCCTAAAGATACAAGAACAGGTTACATATCATACGATAAATTTATTTGCTATGGTTTGTAAATGCTAAGGACTGCATTCCTTGTTTCTGTTGCCGACATGAATGTACAGGGAGGTCAGATTTCGATGTTTTAGTACTACATCTCCTGAATGGAAAGCGTAGTGTGCTCTGATGATTTTCAATAGGCTTCTCTCAGACAATTTAAAAAATTTATCTCATGATATGCTTTCGAGCTTGAATGTGAAAATTCTGGAAAAAACATTTTTCGGTCAATATATTTCAAGCAGGCTCGAGGTGTCAGGTGAAAAGAAATCAATCAAAATCAAAACCCTCTTTGTTGTTGTTGATCGAAAATTGTGTTTTCGGACTTTTCGATATTTCAGCTCGGAAGTATATCATGATATATTTTTGAAATTGTCTAGCAAAAGTCAATCGAAAATCGTCATAGCACACTATGGTTTTCATTTTAAAAAAATTTATTTTTAATTTCTCTTAAATTCGAAGGGGCACCAAAATTTTTGAAAGTACTGGTAGAAAGTACTGAAAACACTCTAATAAAGATATTTGTATTTCGAGAGCGTAGCAGCAACACTGGCGAAGTTTAAGCCAATTATAAAAATCGGCCAAATTTCAAAATCACCCTGTAGCATAGAAACTAGACACTTTAGCAGCGAATTGCGATTTTCAGCAATTTGGATTTTCCGAAAAAAGAGAACATGACATGTTTATTACTTTTTTTCTATCTCGCTTAATTTAGTTCCACCCTTGGACTGAACCCATTAAAACCCGCTAAAACTTCAGAAAAAAAAGAGTTTTTATGTGAGATTGATAGGAACTTCAAAGTAGATTATCCTCTCTCATAATCGATCATATCGATCAAAATATCTGAACTATTCATTTTAATGGTTGATTCACTAGAAAAATTATTACCTTATTGAATTGGCATTTAGGCCGTCGTCGTAGATTAGTTCTCGACGTTTCGCCAGTTCGAGTGTCTGGCATCTTCAGGAGTTATATTTCAGGAGATGTTCTCACTGGACTGAACTGCCTCAGTGTGAGTGTGAGTGTTCAGTCCAGTAAGAACATCTCCTGAAATATAACTCCTGAAGATGCCAGACAATCGAACTGGCGAAACTATTTCACGATGACGGTTTAAAGGCTCGAAAGAACAGGTAACATTATTACCTTATTGTTACATTATTTGGTCTGAAATTTTTCTTTCTTTCACTTTTTTGTATTTAGCTTAATTTAGAAGATATTGTACTGAAACATCGAAATTTGACTAACCTGTACAGAAACAAAGATAACCTAAAATACGCAGGCGATGAATAAAACCGAATAATTCGAAATTCCGAATAATGTATCGGACTCGTGCATCGTGTGCAGAATAAAGAATCATTAATTTCTGAATGCGAATCCCGCCAGACCCGAATGTACTAGATAATATTCGAGAGGAAATATGCAGCGGGGGAGAGCCAGTGGACAAGCCGTTTTCCGAAGGGACCAGCAAATTCAATCCAATCCACGCCAAGAGCGGAAATCTAATTCTAAACAGGAAATGTGCTGTATAGCGCCCTGATTTCCCAAATTTTGTTTACTGCCGATGAAACACGGTCCGCCTCGTTTATTCGTCGAAATGTGCGAGAACAGATTCGAAAACATTCAGCAGTTATCGAATTACAGCGTTGCTTAATACAGGGTGGATTCAGCGGAGATGAGAATATTGTTGAATGATTTTTTTCTATTTCAGTGGCGTAATGAGTTCGTTTCATAGAATTAAGAATTTGAAGGAAGTAGCATATCGTTGATTTAGCAGCGAAACGATTACGACATAAATCGGCCTTATGCAAAAACCAATTTCCATTCATTTGACAACAACTTATTGTCAAATTTTAGTTTGTGATCTGGTACTTCTTGCAGCGTGTATCGACTTGAGAATGGTCAGTTGTGTGGCTTTTGGTTGATTAAAAACATATGAAAACACCATCAGTGAGTACTTGAATCTGGATAAATATATATTTTTTATTTTAATGAACTTCAATGATCATAGTCATAGGCTCAGTGGAAAATAATGTTGAGCTAATTAGAATTAGATTTTTTCTGCTTGTGCTACTTTTACTGTGCTAATTTTCAAAATAATAAATCTTATTTCAGTCTGCCAACAGTTTTCAAAAGGAGGAAAGCTTGGATCAAAGCGTTTGATGGAACTGACCGAATGAGCTCGAAACATTTTGCTTAAAATTCTTTTGATGGAGCTTCAAATTTACACGTGAGATTATTTACCATCTGCATTGCCCAGAATACAAGTTCAGACATTGAAATATGTGAGCACTTATTTTTCTTATTTCAATTAGTCCGGATTTAACGTTCATATATTTCAGGGGGTGGTTCTAGAGATCAACATATGAAGAAAACTACCTATCAACTCAGGTCCTAAAATGCACCCCTTCAGGCGCTACAGCTTCTTCAACTTAACCCATTAATGCTGAAGTGAGAAGTGAACGAGCAGGGAATTTTATTCCTTCAGAAGAAATTCATATATTGAATTCAACTTCCTCCCAAAATCCTCCTCAACAATTAATTAACGAGAGACCAAATCAAAAATTACTTTCAGCTGAAACTGAACCACATTCAAGAACTGAATTCGATGAAACTTTTCTAGAAAAACATAATTATGCATTTGAATATGATTCTAATGATCTTCCTGCGTTTACGCTTCAACCTACGCATACGCTTCTTTCTCCACTTGGCTCTCATTCTACCACGAGATTATTCAGATGATGGCCTGAATAACTTGTGATAGTTTATCAATTTAAACTTTCACTTATGGTTTTGTAAGTTTCAGGTTAACTAGAAAAATTAGAGGTTAGCAATGTATTTCAGAACTTTTTGGTAACAGAAATTACTTGAATTTAATCATCCTTGAAATCTCTTGAAGGCCAGAAATATTCGATTTCTTGCGTTATGAATATTCACAAGAAGGCAGACAAATTTTTGAAATCTTAATTGCACAAAAATATCCGAATAAATGAAAATTATTTCTGAAATCATACAAAAGACTTTCAGTCTTCAGGAACGAATAATGACCACTACATCCTCCAATATCGAATCATATTTGTTCATTATTTCTGTAGAAAATATTTAAATGTTAATTGTGTATAATGAAGGTTTTCACCATACAAGTATTTCAATTTGATTCAAATATCCATACCCATTCTTTCATTCAAGCTACTCGTTTCAAACACTTCTCTTGAGAGATGCTGGCGGAATTTATTATTTTGGTCCCAAATTAATAAGAAGAAAAAATAAAATAATTTCAACTGCAATCTTTGTTTTTTGTATTGAAACTCATCTATTCGAAGTTCTGAAGCTTCCCACTCCGAGTTGCGCTACTGATCAATTCGGTCGCCATTTACAAAAACCATCCCGGACAACAAATGCTCCCTTCATATTCTATGTGGAAAATTCACGAGTTGTTTGGCCAAATGCTAAATCAAAATGATACGAAAAGACTCTTAAGAGATGTTTCGAGTTGGTATTACAATTTTCGATGACAATTTCTTCTGCTGCATATGAAAAAGGCTTGGATAAAACTGAATTTTCAACGAGTCAGCACAATAAATTTTATTTTTAACACGAAATTCAAGGCAAAACTTTTTATTCAATAATTTCGTTCATGTTGAAAATCGGCACGCACTAACGAGGTTATCCCATTTAAAAAGCTGGCGTGATAAAACTAGTTAACAGATCGCTGGCATAATATTGAAAGACAGTTTTACTAACCTACAAAAAAAAACTTCGGGCGTTAGGATCTATTTCACACTGTGTACATGAATATCTATCATGAAATTGAATTTACTCTCCGTTGACGTTATCTGAAATACAACTGACACAGTTTCTGTATTACACTGATGCCCACTGCGCCGTTTTTTGATAAAGATAGACTTATCTGAGGCACCCTTAAATTTTGAGTCAGGCTTTTCCCAGCCTTAATGGATCAGATCTTGCACCGCATATCTAATAAAAACGATTTTGTCAAGCATGCGCTAAGCAATGCCAAATCTGGCAATAATATATAAATCAGTGAATCTGTTTGTTTTGAATCAAAAATGCTATATGACCATATGGTTTCGTGTCGGCACTATGCACAAAGAAGTAGTAGGAACACGCGAATTTATAGACAAACAGGATATTATTTTGTCTATGCATTTTCGTTTTCAGTGTTTTGATTCACAAAACTAAATATATTTTGGGCCGCTGACGAACAGGCACAGTAAAACCTTTTTTCTATTTTTTATTGAAAGCAAATGATTTGATTTGATTTCAACAATTCTTTATTTGTATTTTGAATGACATAATTCTCCAATTGTGAAATATCATCGGAGTAATTCTTTTCACTATCACAAGAGTACACATGAGGAAATTCCGAGGGAAATTCAGAAATTTCGTGAAATTGGGTTTGGGTGGAACGTTATTCTGCTTCTGTCTGAAACATTTTCATGAATACAGAAACTCGAACAACTATTCTTGATACTGTAAATTCGTGGATTTTCATCAAATCGGCTACAGCCAATAAATGACCTGCCGATGCGTAGAATCGCAGGCACGTATGGAGTGGACTCATCGGTGATACACTCCGATTCCTACTATCATAAAGGCTTAAACTCCCTCCTTTGAGGTTTGACATCATCATAGATAATATATAATAAGATATGTACTTACATATCACTCGGAAATTCTGAATCATCCTCAATTAATCTAGGCAGTTGTCGGGTAGTTTTTTGGTCAACCGAAATCGCCGAAAATTTGCGAATTCGTCCATATCATAGTAGTGATCGGCCTCATTAAATTCAAGACTTCTAGAAAAGCCATAATCATTGATATCTAATATATCGAAATCATCCTCGTATAGATCATTAATTTCTTTCAATAAAGTTCTATCCGTAATAATTATCAAATTCACGCAATCAAAAACAACACGTTAAAACTAAAGTTCGTTTTTGAGACGAGGTAAAGTCTTGCTTAAGCCATCAATATTCGTGGCTCAAAATAGTCATTACCTATAAGGAACTTAAACTGAGGTGCAAGAGAAACGATGTCTCAAACTAAACTTCAAGTCAGACTTATATCTGACAGAGCAAGTGGGCATGAGAAACTCATATTAAATTTTTCGAAATCGTCAATTTCAATTAACGTCTAGACAGTTCCCGAGTTATTCAAATGTCTCCATTCCGGAACGTCCTCGTGACGCAATCGACAAAGGAAGAACCCATAAAAGTTCCAGCCCTCCTTCTCAAATTAGCCCGGGAATAAAACGTTGCAGACATTGGAACCAGATGAATTGCATGTAATGGTCATCAATTCGAATTAACTAGGCGTTCGTTTTCTTACCACTTACGTTTATTGGTTCCATTCGTCCCTTCGATTCATTTCGCCAATTCGGTTAAAATGTTCATTTGCCTCGATCCGCGTATTGTTTGTCCAACATCCGGCCGGTTTTTACATCTCGCTTATTGATTCCGAGCAAACAAACCGGGCTTTATCGAAAAAAAAAAAAAATTTAAATTCAACCGAGTTCACCGCGTTATTCGGTGATGGAAACAACTGGAAAAATGACTTTGGAGTCGCGTTCTTTTTGTTGGAACGTACTGTTGATCCAGAGTCTTCGAGATAAAGGAATGAGTACTGCTTCATGCTACTTCATATTTCGAATATCCCCATTAAAAAGTGTCAAAGGAGGTTGAGTATTGACTATCAGGAGGCCATAGAATTGAACTTCACATAATCTCGAGTGGACTTACACAGCTGCCTCAGATTAAGACGAAAAAATCTTTACTTTCCAAACACATCTAATTTACCAATTCATAAGTTTTTGTACGACCAATATTAACTGAAATAGCTGTTGAGTAAACTATGAAAATCACCTTGTACATTGTTATTCATACATCAAAAGAAAAAAGAATTCTTTTTATTCAAAAGGTAACTATTTTATATTTTACCATTCCTTCATTGTAGTACCTTGTGATGAACAACATTTCAAGTCTTTTTTCTCCTAAGAATGAGAGAATAAATAGGGCAGATTTCTGATTATCCATTGTGAGTCGGCACGTATAGGCATTTCAAAATACACAATAATTGTTTACATTGCCGACAATGGTAGAATGGGAATTTGTTCAAAACATTTCATGAGAAAATTTTCCGTAGTGTTCGGAATAACACAGAATGTGTAAAATAACACATGGACTCCAAAGCGTTAATATTATCAGAAAGTGTAGTTCCCCGAAATAATATCAAGTATAATACTTTCACAAAAACGCTATTGAACGTAGCGACACCTACCGGCGTTATTTGCAAGAAAAAAAATGTTTTCCAATTTTTTTCTTCCATTTCATCAAATTTTTCAAGGTTTTCTGGTATTTCATGTTAACGCCGCCGTAGAAGAATCCAACAAAAAATCTTTCATAACAAACAGGTCATCCAATCTTGAGTTATAAATGGTGACTTAGTTTTATATATTAAGATGTAGACAAACTTTTCTTCTGTTTTTTTGTAATCGAGATCTGCGAGAACGGTGAAGCACCATGTATATTCAAGTATATGAATGAATTAAAATTTGTTTTGTATCCTTTGTTCTGTGAAAATTTCATTCAAGTACCATTTTTTCGTAAATAATCATACTTAAATGGATTCTTCAGAACTCCAGATGATTTGAAGTCGCTGAAGGCCTCCAAATGATCTCCGCTGATTGAAGAAGCAGTATGTGCAGATCTCGAAAACCAGATGGGATTATCTACACTGAAGTTCTCCTGAGTGATTTAGAAATTGCCGCAATAAATACAACTTAGGGAAGCAAACTCAAAGTGAACCGCCTAGAAGCCTAAAGGGAATTTTCCTTTCATTCTGCATCTGTGGGAAATTGCAGAAGCCTAGTCATTTCGATGTTTAATTCTTCTCTGGCTCATACATAATTTCTGAATATTACTCAGTGCAGAAAACAACTGAAAAAATTGTTTATTTATTTTGGTGGATGTTTTAGGAAGCATAAAAAATATTGTATTTTTGTGATTTTCAGAGCTCTTATGGTTTTGAAAAGTAACAATCTTGAAGATTTCAAAATTCTGAACTAAAGCTCTAGGTCATTGTCAATGTCCCTGATTAACTTGGAAATAAACTAGATTCCTATCTGAATTTCAAACCTTATTCGGATGATTCACGTCTGAGGTCCACTACCAGAAGCATGCTGGTACTTCATGGGTTGCTCGGTTAAAAATATTTCTCAAGGCAGCCATAGTCTTGGTATTTTCTGCTGCAATGTTGTTGCTATGTTTTTATGAAAATTTTAACAGGAAACTTAAAAATTTCACTAACTCTTCTGCTTGAAGTTTTATCAAACATATGCGCAGACATACTTCACCATTAAGTTTCTGGAATGGATCCCTTTAAGAATTTCTATCGGAATGCTTTCCAATTCTCCCATTTACTCCTGACAATAAAATTCACAGACTATTCTGGACCAATTATTCAATCAATTAAGAGCGAGAACGACATCTGACGATCTGAATGGACTCCATTTTCAAGAAAGATCTAATTACTGCTTTCTCTGACAGATTTCCTGAATATGCTCTTCACAGGAAAAACATGGTATATTCCTCAATTCATAAAGATGACTCATGGGCGAAATGAAACTGCCTGATGATGTTTTATGTTCTACGGATGAATTAAACAAGTACTGATGAGAATTTGTTAGTTTCGGATTTATTTTTGTGTGCGTTTAGGGTTGGATTTAAGACAATACAACAGTTCTTGTTTTCTGTTCCAAAAATGCCTACTTAAAGAATCTCCTTCCTTCGTTAGTATCTCTAATTTAGAAATACCATGTTTGTCTTGAAACCTACACGCAGAACTCGAAACTAAACGGGACGAGCTAAAATTGAGTGCGGAGATTGATGAAGAGAAAGATCGATCATTAACTCCACAAATTATCACCTATGGAGAAGTGAAACTCATCCCAACCGATGTGATCAGTTGCGGAGTCATGCACGTATGCAAATTCCGGAATGGCATGATTAATGATGCCGCACATAAATTTCGCAATTTTAGAACCAACATGGCGCGACAAAGCAAAGACAAATGATCGTTAAAAGTGGGCCAAATGTCCGAATCGAGTTTCATTGAACATAAATCATGAATTAATTTTTTATATCCAGGATTTTGTTCGAATGGACGCATTCAGTATCAACAAACAGTCACAATGACATATACAGGGTGATTCCTCGACTTGTTCAGAGTGAGCAAAATTAGTGATACCTGAACTACAACTTTTTAACCGTGATAGAAAGAGGAAAATGCAAGACACGTTAAGGTGGTCTTTTTTAGGTAAACTGGTAATGCTTTCTTCTGCATTCTTCTATCTTCTTTTGTTTTCGAGTTATAGGCCAATATTGAAATTCAGACGATTTCAACTTTGGCCATTAACTACGTTTCTGTTTTTGCTAGGATGTTTAAAGGAAAACATTATAGAGACACTTTTTTCATAGCATTCCAGTAGTAAACTTTGTTTTTTTCTCAAAAGGTTTCCTTGCTGACCTTTAACATAAAATTGTGATTTTTCTTATGGAAACAATAGTTTGAAATGGCTAAGAAAGAATCGCCTTTTTTCCTGTTTCAGAAATATATCATACATCGTACATCGCCCTCAGATTCATTCAAATATCATGAAAAATGTAACTTGCATTTTTAATTTCAATAATTTAGTATTGAGTGGGATGAATTACAGACTGATATGTCATTATTATTTTGCGATTCAATGCTTGATTCAATTCTCCTTAGTTTGATCTCTGTTCAAAACAACTGTCAATTTGAAATCATTATTGCCGCTAAAATAAAACATTTTAACATAGCAAATTTTTTGAAGTTTTCGAACATTTACATATTGCTGGCAATAATGACTTTGAATTCTGCTAATTGTACAATAAAATAAGATTTTGGTGTGACGTGCACAACATCAATGTTCGCTTCAGGGAAAGACTCACGATACCTCCTCATTTGTTACAACTCTTCAAACGATCATTTTCATATAACATTGCGAAGTGTTTGAATGAGATTCCCATTAATTTCGCGAACATTGACCAACACTTCAAAAAAGAGAAGATTAGAAAGCTTGCGTTTGGGTGGGTCAGTGCTTCGTTCACGTGAGGATGAGGTGGTTGTCTTTTATTTTACGAATTCTAACGATTCTTATTCCTGGGTATACCTTTTTAATATCTTTAATATCATCAATATTTTTTTTTCTACATGAATTTTTTTTCATTTTTTGGGTTGGTCGAACAGATGATCAGGGTGTATCAGTGATGTACTCCGGGCAAACTGAACCTCGCCCATTATCATTACTGTAATAAACTTTAATATTTTCTTCTTCAACAAAGGCCTTTATTATTATTATTATAGTTATTCTGAACAGATATCAAACCACGGGGAATTGAATCAAATATTCAATGGCAAAATATTAATTACACCGTTCACCATTCTGTGATTCGGCCTACTTAATATTCAATAATTCAAATTTCAAATACAAACTGAATTTTGTATGATATCAGAAAGAATCCGAGAGCGATGTAAAATGTATGATAATCAATGCGCAGAAAAATTAACGCACATTCTCAAAATTTAATTTTAATGAAACTCAACTCTACATTGACTTCATAACTAATTTTTTGTGTTCCCTCGGGAAGGTTTCGAACAAAACAAGACACATCAAATGGAAAAAAAATTCGGGATTTCACGGAATTTCAGGTGAAACAAGAGAAATTAACAATTTTCAAAATACTAAAATGCCGATATAGGTGATTTTATACTCCGTATTTCCATCCCTTGCGTTAATTACAGCTTGGCAACGACGGTTCATACTCAAAATAAGTGATCTTGAAATGTTCTGATCTAATCCTTTCGAGATTTGTCCGAGTTGGATTCCTAAGACATTAAGAGTAGCTGGATGATTTTCTGAACTTCTCAGCCTTCTATTAAGGTTATCCCAAACCTACTCAATCGGATTGAGATCTGGACTTCTTGCTGGCCATTCCATTCGGGAAACTTTTCCTCTTCAAGGTATCCCTGAAAGATGCGCGCACGATGGGGTTTGGCATTATCGTCCATAAAAATGAAATGTTTACCAATGTATGCGGCAAGTGGCACTACATGCTCTTCAAGAATGTTCCTTATATACTGATCAGCATTCATATCTCCATTATCAACGACCACTAGGTCTGTGCGAGCAGTCACAGATATTTCACCCCATACCATTGATCCTTCCCCGAAACCAGTAGTATTCAGGATATTGCACTGAGCATATCTTTCATGTGGACGTCTATATACAAGGGAACGTCGAACACAATAGTAGAGGCAGAATCTAGAATCATCTGTGAACAGAACTCTTTTCCAAACGGTCTCTTTCCAATGGATATGTTCTCTCGCAAAATCCAAACGCGCCCTTCGATGGGCTGGGGTAAGAGCTGGGCCTCTTGATGCGACACGAGGCCCTTAATCATATTCTCTGAGGCGATTTTTTATTGTCTGAGTACTAATTTGCTTTCTATGAGCTTGCTCAAGCTGATGTTGAAAGAGGCGAGCGGTTGCAGACCGTTGTCTCAAGGAAGAAACTCTCAAGTAACGTTCTTGAATCGCAGTTGTTACCCGTGGTCTACCCTGTCCTGGTCTTCCGATATTCATACATGTCTCCCTGAATCGCTGCAACATTCTGGACACACTTGTATGGGAAACTTCAATTCTTGTGTATGTCTACCCTTCTTCTCGCAAAACTTCCGCTTGAGCACATTCCTTTTGGGTCAAATTGCGTGTTTCGCGTTGAATAGCGATCGAGTATTGAAGGTCAAACGAAAGGAAAATAATGGATCACTAGAATTGATTTTAGAATGGGGCCAATAAATTTAAAATCCGCTTATATCATCTTTTTCCATTTCTGCTGGGAAAAAACATCTGTATTGACGAGAAACGTTGAAAGTGAACAACATATATATGCATGCATAATTCTGATAACAATTATCATCATTGAGAGAACCCTCAGTTGTAGAATAAATCGATTTTGTCAAGCCATTTCGAACTATTGTTTCCATAAGAAGAATCACAACTTTATGTTATAGCTTAGCAAGGAAACCTCTTGGGTAAAAATGAAGTTTGCCACTGGATTGCTATGAAAAAAGTACCTGTGTAATATTTTCATTTCATCATCCTAGCAAAAACAGGAAAGGGGATAATGGCCAAAGTAGAAATTTCAATGAATGAAATACCACCGCAACATGTCATTCATTATTTTCTATATCTCACGGTTAAAAAGTTGTAGTAGTATCACCAATTTTGCCCACCCTTTACATTATAGTTGACCACTTCAAGTCGTCCGAAGCTCGCCCTCATGTTGAAAAATTAATGGGCAATCGAGAGGAATACAATCGCGAGGCGACACGCAAATGATAAACCTTCCCGCTCAACCTGCCTGTTTTTTCTCTGATGAGCCATGAACTTTTCCCTCCATGTTATGCCAAGATAATGACGGCCTGACACTCGAAATTAAATATCCGATACTTATCAATCTGACGTTGGGAACGAACCGATGTTTGCACGCCAGCCAACTTGACACGCGCCTGCGCACGCGTCCCGAACCGGCACAGTAATTGGTACTTTCCGGATGTTGACTCCGGGATATAATGCGAAATGATTTTGTTTTACGCGCGATGCACTCGGCATTCATGAAAATGTCCGGATTTGGCAATATGTATAAGCTCGGTGTAGCGAAAATCATTACCGTTCCTTCTCGATCGGCTTTTTAAATATCGCATTTGGATTCATAGAACGCGATATAAATATGAAACTAGTCGTAACAATGTAACGTGCGCGAGAGCCGGGAATCGGCCATTTACATAATGGCAACTGCCGAAGCGAACGTTGGAATCAATTGTTTGCTGTGAAAATAAATCGATTGGATTGTTGGTTAATGGAATGACTTCCACAATAATTGAAATTATATTCTATACCTATAGTATTCGATGAATACATATTAGAACTAACCTCGGGCTTATCAGGGCGATTATTACGTCCCCACGTAAAGCAGAAATATTTTCTCAAACATCATCAGACCTTCTATTGACCACTGAGTTCACTACAACGAACATCACAATTAAATGAATGCTTCAATTCTTGGCGCGTATATTCAATGTTCGTTGTAAAATCAGCTGAAACTCAATCACAATTAGACTCGATCCAATAAAAACAACATGAGACATTTCGAAAATCTGGTCGCCTTTTTTCTGAATTTTGGTTCTTTGCATATGCTACATGAATGTTCTTATTTCAAAATGAAGTCAACGGCTTCGAATTTGAACCGTTTTTCTGATATGGCCAAGAAGTAAATTAACAAACGCTGAGGCTAATAAGGCTTTCGGAATGCTACAGGGTGGCCTAACTCAGTTTGTTGTACCAGAAAGGCTCCAAGTCAACCAAAATGTGATATCTCGACTTTGGAATAGGTTAAGGGAGAGAGGTTTAGTGTTGGAAAGACCAAGGCTTGGTGGGTGACGCAAAACAACACCTGCTCAGGATCGTTTCATCACCGTTTTTTAGCAAGAAGAAAGCCTACATCTACGTAGAGAATGCTCGGAATATTTTTCAAAATGCAGATGGGGTCCAAGTTTCCATCGAAACATCAGACAACGTTTGAGAGAGAATCTAGGTTTAAGACGTTCATTAACACGTGACCAAGAGCGTCAATGACTGGAATGGGCAATGTAGCATATCAATTGGCACGTTCAATGGCGTAGTGTCGTTTTCATTGATGATTCCAGATATGAACGATTTTCAGATTCTCGAAGAATGAGGGTATGGACAATTCCACTCATACCCCGTAATCGTCACTATGTCCAGGAAGTCCATCCATTCCGAGGGGGTAGTGTTATGGTATGGGTCTAGATATGTCCTGGAAATAGGACCGCCTCTCACTAGATCAAAGAAAATTGGAAAATCGTCAACCCACCCCAGAATCCTTAAATTTTTCTGATTCTTTTCATATGGTGTTTAGTGGAAGTTTTCTGCACGGCCTTCTTGTACATTTCATTGTTATGGAAACCAAGAAGAAAAACAGCAGAGACAAAACTAAACAGTGAATTTCACCTTCACAATCAGTAGAATTGTCAAGATATTTTGTTGTAAGTACAACCTTTTACAGTAGAGTAGCAGGGCTAAAATATGGTTGCAAATTCCAGACAATCTTGCTTGGTATGTGTATATATTCTTGTCAACCTTCACACCACAATTTTTATTAGACATCATTTCCTCAATATGATGGGGTTGTCCTTGTAGAATTCCAATGTTTTGAAATAATTTTTTTCCCAGATATGATCAAATGATTGCATTGCAACACTTGCTCACCCTCTACATAGATCTATGAGCATGTAAATATTGGAAAATATCCTATAATTTGAGGAACCTTTGGTAAACATCTCGCCAGATGATCTGTAAAGCATTCAAAATTGAATAGTGCTCACCTAAATATTTTACATGAAATATAACAAAAAGCACCATATAACCTTTACTTACACATGCAAGATAACTCACAGGATCCACAATTAAGGAAACAACTTCAATTATTAGAGAGTTATCGAAACACAAATACAGGTCTCACTTTATTTAAGGATCCTGTAATAAAAGATCCCTTAACGTTGGTCGGATATTTGAGCTATCGCAACGATTTATATCTTGACAACTTTATTATGACATTTCCTTTATTTTGACAGTTGTGAGAAGCTGTTTAACCTAGAAGATTGCTAGAACTGTCAAAATAAGGGATCTTTTATTTAAATACGGCTGTCCTTTATTTAAGTTAAGTACAGGAGGCCCGTATTTTATTACAGACCACCTTAAAATATTTGCGAATGCGCATGAGTAAATGTCAAAATACGGGAAACTTTATTTAAGTTAGGCCTCTATTTGCGTTTCGATAACTCTCTATTGATAGTCAATAAACGTTGAAACTCCAAAGTCCCATGAATTCTAAATAGGAAGCTAATGTAAACACCAAACTAGATTCGTTGCGGTAAATGGCTGATCGGCGAATGAAGCTCCACCATCGGCAACAGGGCCGCCGCCAGACATTTTGCCACCCCGGCAAAATAAAATTTTGCCGCCCCGGGAAAATTACATTTTGCCAACTTGCTGTGATGTATTGAGTTTGGGACTTATAACAAACTCTTTCACAATTTGATCAAGGGGCAAAACATTTAGAAACGAAGAAAATATATCTATGAATATCATGTATTATACAAAAAATATATTGAATAAAAAATAACAATAAGAAACATATTTACCGGCCATCGCATGAATAAAAGTGAACTAGAACCACCAGACTAGAATGTTTGAACTCAAATGAATTTCTTATTCCTTCTCTCCTTCATCTCGCAAAAGTCATGAATTGTTTGAGATATTATAATAATAATAAAATAAATTAATTGATTCAAGTACAAATGCATTTGTATAAGATATGTTAAACAAGAATGCGGAATTCTAAAATGCATTCACATACAAAATATCGAGAAACAATGAAAACGCTCTCTGCTTTTAGTGTACGAAACTAAATGAACTCATGTTAAAGGAAGAACGATTGAGCGCCTTGGATTTTGATTATTACTAATTTTTTATTTCAAGGCAAAACAGATCTCGTGTGTAAGGAAAATTCTAGACGATGATATCCGGATCGGAATAAGGTACATGTTATTCTTACTGTTTTCGTTCTGCGATTTGACCTTATGACATTATTACCTATCTAATAATGATTATTATAATAATATTGATATATTCTTTTACTATGACCATTATCCAATAAATTAGGAATACTAATCTGCCTCAAATTTCAGCGAGGCATATTTCCAACTCATTCAAAGGCGCCTTTTCGAATTATCGAAACGACGCTATATGGCTTCATGAATAATATGCGTATCTGAGGCGATCGATGAAAGACTCAAAAAAATTCACTTACATTACTGTTAATAAGCAGAGAGCGCTTTATACTTATTATCGTTTAAATGTGAAATCCGACGGTAAAAAAATACCGAATTATAGAACTCACCTTCAAATTTGTAGGGTAATTCAGTTCGAAAATCACAACTCCGAAGATAGATAAAAGATTTCTATTATGTAGCACTATATAGTTTTGCAAAAATATTGAATATTGTGACACTGAGGACTAACGAGTTCATTTCCTTATTTCTGGAGTATTACAAACCCCTCCCGAATATCAAAATTTAGATTTCCGATTGGCAAACTGAAAATAAGAATCATCACTGAATTATCCTAGAAACCCTCCCAAAAACTTGAAGTCCCAGATGTTCATCAAAGGGACCGACCGTCTTAATTAATAATAAACTCGTAAACAAGCGAGCGTAACTAGGATGAGAGGCTGCTGAGGAGTTGGCGAAATTTACAACCTGACAGGGATTTTTATTTATGAGTAGAATCGTTTCCATCGTTTTTGTTCTGCCAGTGCCAGTATTACTCTTGTATTGGTTTAATTGCATCTTTATCTGGTTATTTGTGTACAAGTGTGATATTATTGGTTGACCAGGCTCAAAAAGCCGCCCCTGAGTTGGGTCGCGTTTTCGCTTTCACGTTCAATAACAGGCGGGTTTCCGATTTCGAAGAAAAAAAATTCTAGTATGACGAAACTGATTTTGCCGCCCCTAGAATTTGCCGCCCCGGCAGACTGTCCGGTTTGCCGGCCCTGGCGGCGGCCCTGATCGGCAATTATTTTGTAAACGATACGAAACTCTTATAGAAATGGCTTTTTTTAACCCACGTTCATTCAAGAAGTCTCCACTTCGTGTCTTGTTTTTGAATTTTGAACTTGTGTTAGAACATCAGTGCCCTCTGCACTTGTAATATGAATATGTATACCACTCTTTTAAGGAAATCATTGGTAATCATCAGTTCTTGAATTTTGTATTATGAACCTTTTGAAAACGAAATTTTCGGTTCATTTTTTATATGTGTTCCAATTATACTTTTAGATCTAGGGGAATTAATCTCTTAAATTGTGTTCTATTCGGCAACATCACCTCTCAGAAACAACAGAATGTTAATTGAGAAATAGTTATTTATGATATGAGTGTTTAAAGTGACGTTTTATTTTGTGAGTGAAAAGGTTTGTGAAATGAGCGGAGCCAATTGAACAATTTCACGAATAGAATATAATCATTTGCAATGACAATAAACTTCAAAATGCGTTTTAATATTCAAATAATCAAAAGGTTTTTGTGAATGGCAAAAGTTTCCAACCTTATGATCACTAACAAATGAGAAAAGACGTTGTCATTTGAATTTCGTTCTTGTCCAAACTTCGTCTTGGGTTTTCAACTGCTTAATATGGTTGTCGAGAGTCCAATTATCAATTAAAGTGACGATTTGGTTGTTCCTCTGTATTTTGAAGAGACTGCAAGAAGAGCAAATCTGGAAGTCCTACCTGAAAATCTGTTCAGCAGATTCGTGTAAATTTAAAAATGTAGAAGGGAACTCGAGAACAAGTTGGAAAGTTTATAAAGGAGGCACCAGATGAGAAATACTTGATGGTTCAGGTTGCCACTATTTTTCGATTATTTGGAGCCTGTCGTCGTGAAGAATTGTGTAATTTATCAGTGGAAAACATCGAAATAACAAATAAATCATTGGTTATACAACTTCCAAATACAAAATCGAAAGTCAATCGTTCTTTTGTATTATTGGGGAGTATATAGACTATTTTCATACGTAGTTTGCACTGCGCACTTCTGTCATCAAACATCGTCGTTTTTTCGTGAAATACATGAATAATAAATGCATTGTCAATCCAGTTGGTATTTATACATTAGGCAAAATTCCATCTGTTGCTGCCGAATTCCTCAAACTACCAGAACCAAAGCAATATACAGGACACTGTTTTCGAAGGATTCGTTTCATTGCTAGCAGAATCACGAGCCAATATAACGGATATATTAAATAAATATAATATAATATATTGAATATTAAAATAATGAAAAACCATGGTGGATGAAATTCTGCGACGGTAGCCGAGGGCCATGTTGATCATTCCATTCCATAAAGAAAGGTCATTGGTGAAAAATTCTCCCAACCTCAACAGATTTTGGATCATTATCATCCAATATTGTACTTCCGGTTTCTACAAGTACTGATGGTGCTGAAGATTCTAATAATGTGTTGCGAAGCTCTCTAACGTCACAGAGCATGAATGTTAGTAGAGATTGTTAAATATTGATAAAAAAAATTGCGTTTGCTGAATTTTTCCCATCTGATTTCATCATAAGAAAATGAAGTGATAAAAATATCTTTAACACTACTGTTAAAAATATTTTTAACACGCTTCCACGTAAACAATCAATTTTTACACTGTTTGTTGTCATTAAAAGTGTCACTCTCAATGGCAGTTGTAGAAAAACATTTTTTTCTACCAGCATCACAAGCATGAACAGGAAAGTATAGTTCTCCTGCAGAGAATCAACGTTAAATCCAGTTCGAAGCTCCAGATACACCTTCCTCGAACAATCCATCAAAAAATTTGTCATTTTTAATTATGCCTCTCCCCCTTGTTACTTCCCCCGCTCCTGCCATGAAAAATGAGTGGCGAACGCAAAAAGTGCCGGGGAGTGCTCGGCGTCATGCAAAAAATCACCTGAAATATCAGAATAATAACACAAAGCGTCCTTCATCACGCCTTGCAGCAGGAGCGGAGGCAGCAGGAGCTGGGCCTGTTGGAGCAGGGGAGCAGCAGGAAAAAGTGCGACACACAGAGGACGGTACTGTGGCGGGGTCGCATCGCATGCGGCGGATGAGCGTCGTCTGCCGCTCAGCCCTCCGCACGATCAATACTCGGAGGACCATGTTATTATCGGAACAGGACGTTCGGTGACTCTGGACGGACTGCGCTATGTGTGCTTCCTGCTGGTCACCAATAGCGTATTGCAGGCACCTCAGCATCTGATTAGGACGATCGTCTCACTTACAATCCAGTATAAGAAAATGAAGTGCCAAAAATTCCATAAATTTTCTTGAGGTTCAGAAAAATAGATAAATAGATAGATTCATTTATTTCAAATGATATTTTCTAAGTGGAAAACACGAGATGAAATGGCGTCTTCAATGAATCTTCACAAATGAAAAATACAAACAGTACTTAAAATATCTTCCAAACAATATGGCTCTAGATCTACTGAAAGTTTCTTGGTTCTAATTTTTAACGAATAGTAACTATTGATTATTTCGAGATTATGAGGTAATCAATTGAGAAACTCAACACACATATAGGATGGATTTTTTTCGGAAAAAGACAATCAATGAAAGGAAAGTTAATATCAGCTGTTCTTGTTCTATGTACAGGGTGAGCAGAATTGGTGATTGAACTACAACTATTTAACTGTGCGAGATAGAGGAAAATTAATGACACGTTACGGTGGTCTTTTTCAGAGAAACTGAGGATGCCATCAACTGCATTCCTCTTTTTTTTTGTTCTCGAGTTATATGCCAAAATTGGAATCTGGGCGATTTCAACTTTGGCCATTATCTCCGTTTCTGTTTGTGCTAAGATGTTGAAATGAAAACATTATACCGGCACTTTTTTCATAGCAATCCAGTAGCGTACTTTATTTTCTTCCCAAAAGGTTTCTTTGCTGAGCTATAAACTAAAGTTGTGTTTTTTCTTATGGAAATAATAGTTTGAAATGACTTAGAAAAAATCGTCAGTCTTTCCCATTTCAGAAATATGTCATATATCAAACATCGCCCTCAGGTTCGTTCGGATATCATGAAAAATATAGTTTGTATCTGAAATTTGAATTATTGAGTATGTGTTAAGTAGGCTGAATCACAGAATAATATGTCCCTACGGATGGTGTCATTATTATTTTGCCATTGAATACTTGAGTGAATTCTCCGTTGTTTGATCTCTGTTCAGAAAAACTGTTAATTCGGAATCAGTAGTAACTGTAGTTTATTGTACCATGTTAAAAATGGCCATCGACCAATTCGAAATCATTATAGCCGCTGAAATAAAACATTTCAATAGACATATCTGTGACTCAACCTACTTAATACTCAATAATTCAAATTTCAAATATAAACTATGTTTTTCATGATATCTGAAAGAATCTGAAGGCGATGTATTATGTTTGATATATTTCTGATACGGAAAAAAAATAGCGATTTTTTTTAAGCCAATCCAAACTATTGTTGCCAAAAGAAGAAACACAACTCTATGTTATAGATCAGCAAGGAAACCTCTTGGGAAAAACAAAGTGCACTACTGGATTGCTATGAGAAGAGTGCCTGAATAAAGTTTTCATTTCAACATCCTAGCACAAACAGAAACGGAGATAATGGCCAAAGTTGTAATCGCCCATATTTCAATCTTGGCCTATAACTCGAAAACAAAAGAAGATAGAGGAACGCAGTTGATAGCATTCTCAGTTTCTATAAAAAAAAACGTGTATCTCTATTTCGCACGGTTAGAAGTATCAAGTATCACCAATTTTGCCCACCATGTACATAAGACATCCATGAATGTACAATCCATAAAAAGTCAGAAAACCGTGCTGCTCAAGTTTTTCTCTCCACATTTCTCTGAAGCCTATGCTAATAGGCGCCCACACAAGCTCATACCTGATGGGCCAGAGAGCTTCAAATCTTACTGGAGACCTGAGTCAGATGAATGAGCTTGAGAATTCCGGCTAATAATGAGTAGATCCCACCGATTCATTGAGTTCACCATCAGTAGAGGAAACCGTCCAGGGCGAAACAAGGACGAGAGGCTGTCAACCAGTTTCATGTATATTACAATAAGCTGTTAAATCATACCGAATATAATATGGAATTTGCATATTGTGTTGATAACAAGGAGAAAAAAATCATATTTTCTTTTTCCTATTTCCCACACCGTATATGGACTATTTAACAACTCACCCTAACTGACTATTAACCTAGAAGTCAGACACCGTGTGGAGGCATTTCTGATGATTGTCTGCTCTGCTAGAAACGAATAAGCATCCTCCTATAGACGTTCTTAACGGGACGTTTCCAGGGAAATACATCCACTCTACATGGTAATTAACGTCATTACATGTAGGCGTTATCAACCTTCATCAACAAGTTATCGCTAATGAAACCCAACCCCTTGTCAACTTGAAGTGATTCAGGACCTGGCTCCATCCCTTCACCCTTCTGGCAGGAATGCGCAAAAACGTATGGCAAAATATAAACTGAGGAGTAGGACTAGTACAATTCCTCTTATCTTTGACCAGGATGTCGACGGGCAACAGCTATGATCATCGTACAGCCCCCACTCTTTTCGGATTCTTCGGAAGATAGAAGCTTAGAAAAAATACGAATTTGTGACTGATAAAACTTATAAAATTGAGTAGTGACCGCTCTGTAACGATCAGTTCCCGAGTGGTCGAGTTTCATGTTTATACCTGGAATCGTCTGAAGATGTCTACTGCAGATGTAGGATAAACTTTAGGTGAAACAATTCCTTCGGCCAATAAGACCAAAAGATTCTCTCACGCCTATTGGCACAGTTATTTGTGAGTCTGTCTTGACTCCAACTTTGATTTGAAGTTAGGTTGGAGATGAAGTTTCTCTTACACCACAGTTTGAGTATCTGATGAGCTGCCTCTACTCCAAGCCATGTCTTAAGATTTGAGCCCATCTTGAATATTCCTAATGTCAAAAATGAAAAAAAATTAACATGTTGATCTTGATCTAGATTATTTTAATGAAATTGTACAACATTGTTTTGGAGATGAATGAGGGTGAAGCTCCCGCTCAAGATAAGTAAGGATTAATTCAAGTCAAATAACTTATTATTTTGTAAATTTCGAAATTTATCGGTCGAATAACGCCGCAATTAAAATGTCTGTGATTGAATTATCATGGAGACATATTAACTTCCGCTCCACAATAACGAAATATTTATTTATTTATTTAATGATATAAACGGGTAATAATACTCTTTCGAACAATTACAACAAAGAGAAATACAAATAACAGTGTGTTAACAATGAAAATACAGTAATTTTCACAATTAAACCGCGAGGTGAAGCATCACATGATAATATGAGGAATAAATTAAATCTAAGTGAAGTTAAGGCCTGAACAAACAAATAGAAGAACAAACAAATAGAACAAACAATAGAAGAAAAGTGTCCCAAACTCAAAAACGAAGATCAAGTTACGATCGCTCGACATACCTCCTTCCTTAAATATTATAAGTTGCAAAATGCAACAAAAACATTACAATATCATATCATCTTATTTTTCCGAAATTCTCATTATAGAACAATATGAAAATTTATAAACATTTTTTGGTTATAACATCTCGTTGGTTGGTCAACCCCATGACTGCAAAATGGTGGTATGCTCCTTGTCGTCTACCTAAATGATTAAAGGGGACAACGACAGCCTTACGAAGCTTAATAAAATCTTTCATCAATTTCCGCTCAGTCTGCCTACCCCGTCCCAGTTCAGCAGCATGCGAAATTAATAGCTTAATTTTTATTTATTGGGACCTCAACCTCGGTAAGAAATTGGTCCCGTCGCACAATTTCCGTTGGGACGTTCACTTATAGGTTATCGGGCTTTCCCGGGGAGTACGTCATCCGTAGGTCTTCAGATTATTTCTCCGGAGGCCGGAGACTCGAATAAAAAATCATATCTGAATTTTGGTTCTAGTCATCTAGTCAATAAACATCGGAAACTGATTTAGTACCTGAGCTTTTAAAGTATCATGAATAGTTCAAGGCTTTCACGACATTGAATGAGTAAGTCCGGCCCTATTGGCCGTGGTTTATTAGGAATAATTTCACCTATTGCTTCGGCTACAACTGCGGTAGGCATCTTCGGAAGATTCTTGGTCTAAGATTGTAACTCGAACACTGAACTTCTGAGACTGACATCTTCGAACCGGAAAACTTTTCTACACCCCGGTTGATGGCAGGAAAAGGTGGTAAGTTTACGAGCGCAATGCTAATTGTCCCATCACTGTCGCTTTGTATCGACTTGATCTTTGTTTTTCCTGAGATCGGGAACCGGGCGCTTTGTGAAAAAGGGTTTTTTTTCTGTTCATGTTGTTTTTATGATTTTAAATTGATATTCGCAATAATCTTTGCCTTTGAGAAAACTTCATTTTGTCCACCTGTAGCAGCATGTTCCGTTAGTGCGGATTAGTGGTTTCATTCACTCATACTACTCTCTTTCTGTATCTTTCATAATTCATCAAGTGAATCTTCCACTTTTCTGATGCACTTTTCCAATCATGCTTTCTCGAAGCACTTTGTCTCTTCAAATATTGTATTGATTGATGAATTGCACTTTCTTTCAGACCAACCTTATTGATATTGATTATAATATTATAGCTTCACTCATACTTTACTGTATTGATCTCATTGTTGAGCAGGCACAGACAATGTAGCTCATTATTACAACTCGGTCTTCTCTTATCTTGTTGTGACACGAATATATGCGATCGAAGCCCGCCTTGATCAGATATTTCAGTCGAGTGATTAACATCTCACGTTTGTGTGTGACGTGAGTGCGCAGTTGCAAAGATGTGGTGAGTTTATTGAACGTGGTTTCGAATTTTCTGGAGATCTGTCCTCAATTATCAATACAGGGTGGTGCACTATGAAATCCTTTAATAGCAAAGCTCATAACTATTGACATGAGAGTAATGAAGTGGTTAAACTTCTTGCATTCACAAGTCTTTACTGAGATGAGAGTTGAGGCTCAGATCTAGACAAATTGATGAGAAAAATGAAATTTTCGACCGAATAATGTTTTTTTATGTGTGGGAGAAAAGTTAACACATAGATAACATTTTTTTCTAGAGAATAACCCATTTGAATAAATAGTCCCAGATATCTTGATTGATATGATTGCTTCTGAGGGGGATGATCGACTTTGAAGTTTCCATCAACTCTACATAGGAAAATCTTTTTTCTGATGTTTTAACGTAATTGGGAGCTGTTATTTCAGAATCCATACATTAAACTGTTTTGAACTCTCCTGCAAGCTTAACTTTTTATATTTATTTGACAATTGTTTTCTCTCATTTACATGCTATCCAGTCATCTACAAAAATTTCCAACCGATTTCAAACTAACTTCCGTTACTGAAAATAATACAGAGTTCATTTGTTTATGAGAATTTTTCCATTACAATGCAAAATTCAAAGTCGATCGATCATCTTCCCTTAGAAGCAATAAAATCATGTATCTGGAAGCATTTGTTGAACTGTTGTCTAGTCTGGAATAAAAAAAAAGGTTTCTAGCTTTTCTTTTTTAGGACATATAGAAAAAACACCTTTATGTCGAAAATCTTATTTCTGACATGAATTTCTCGAAAAATAGAGCTCACCTCTCAAGAAAAAGTTATGGACCACGGAAACACTATACATCCATTCTGAGTTGCCAATAATCTCACATAATACAGCTTATCTTCCAGACAACCGCTGCAAAATCATTTAAAACTTTGTGAAGACTTGAATCTATCCAATAAAAGTCAGTAGGAGACATTTCGTCAATGTGGTCGCTTCATGAATGTTCTTATTTCGAGATGGAGTTAGTTCGTCAACGGATAGATTTGAAATAAGTTTTCTGAAAATGCCAAGAAGTAAATTAACAAACGCTGAGGCTTATAGGCTACAGGGTGGCCTAACTCAGGTCGTTGTAGCGAAAACGCTCCAAGTCAGCAAAAGTGTGATATCTTGACTTCGGAATAGGTTCAGGGAGACAGGTTTTGTGTTAGAAAGATCAAGGTTTGGTGGGCAAACAAAAACAGCACCTGCTCAGGATCATTTCATCACCGTTTGGGCGAGAAGAAAGCCCACATCTACTTATAGAATGCTACGGAATACGCTTAAAAATGCATCTGGAGTCCAAGTTTCCATCGAAACCATCAGACGCCGATTTAGAGAGCTAAATCTAGGTTCTAGACGTCAATTAAGAGGAGTTCCATTAGTGAAATGACCATAAGCGTCAAAGACTGGAATGAGCAAGGCAACATATCAATTGGAAAGATAATAATAATAATAATATTAATAATGGCGTAGTGTCCTTTCCACTGATGAATCCAGATATAGACGATTTTCAGAATCTCGAAGAAAAAGGACATCCTTTTCTTTGAGATTCTGAAAATCGTCCATATGGACAATCTCACTCATACCGTGTGATCGTCGCTTTGTCTAAGAAGTCAATCCATTCCGAAGGCGTATAGTATTATGGTATGATCCGGGACGCACACATTTACACATTCGCCCTGGAAATATGACCGCCTCACACTATAGGGAGCATGTCATTGATAACGTTTTGACAAATTTTCACGCTACCATTGTCGAAACTTTTCAATTTCTAGACGATAACGCTAGACCGCACTCTGAAGCCATAGTTGAGAATGCGCGAGGTGCTTGGTATTCCACATTTACCAATACATCCGCACTCAACAGATTTGAATTACATAGAACATGCATGGGATATGCTCCAAAGAAGATAAGATAATCATCAACCTACCCTAGGATCCTTAAATGGTCTGAGGGAGCTTCTGCCCTATTTATGGAAGCAAATTCTTCAAGAAATGTTCATCAACCTCGTGTGTAGTATGCAAAGAAGATTTTGAGCTATTATTGATGCCCATGGAGGCCATATATTGTGTTGATAGTCTTAAAATGCTCGAATTCTTCGTGAATAAAATTTCGTTATTTTCCTCGATATTTCATTAAAACGCTGCAGACCTACAAGCGAAAATTAATTTCATCACGAGATCTCGTTTAATCTATATTTTTTTGCAATTCAAGTCAATGTCTCTAACTCATGTGGAGTATTTCAGTAATCATCGAAATGAATTTTCGATTCGTACGCTCACAGATATTTTACCATGAGGTTGGAGAAATCATATCAGATTATTTCATGAGATGCGGAACTTCGCATTTGACAATATTAGAGATCACCAGTTTGTAATATTTCACTGAGTGTGTCACAACTAATTTTCAAATATTCCTGAGTGGCATAGGATACTGATGATGCCGAATAAGGCTGAAATCGGTCTATATCTCATCTCAGTAACAAAATGTAATATCATTTCTCCAACCTGATGAAATGGTATTCATTTCGATGAATACTATCTCGAATTCATCTATGTTTCAAAAGTGTTTTCGGTGTGGCCTCAGTAATAATTTTTCTGAAAAAGAGATGATCAAAGTCCACGGGAGCCTCCTTCCCCCCACTTTTCCCCTCACGTTCGCGATATTCGCGGAAAACTAACTTAAAAAAAACCAAACCCGAATCGATCGTCGAATCCGTAGACAAAGGCTGATCCCGCGGAATTCCTGCAAATCTGACATCGAGCGGGATTTATCCGTTTCGAGTTAAGGGCTCGGCAGGGCTAGGAATCCCGTAGCCTTTGAATAGAGTCCGCACCGGGCGAGTTTTAATTATTCGACCAATTACAGAACACGTAGAAGAGCGTGCAACGTTTGTTGGGAGCCCTCCAAACACCTCGCCGCGGTAAAATTGAAAGCGAGTCCCTGAACGCCCCCGTTTCGGGCCCTAATGGAGCCCGGGGCCTCCAACCGCGAAATTATTTGATATTTCTTTCAGAGCATCAATGATGATCCCGCACATGAAATCTGATCTTATTCATGAGGCTGCCTGGGATTTGATGTTTCGAGAAGGGGATAATTGCGTAGCGGGGAGACAAATGAATTTTTCATGTGTTTTGCAAGCCTTTCTCTTTCTCTGATATATAATTATGCACGACGTGGTGATGGAAGAGCAGGGTTGGAAAGGGATGTTGTGTTATTTGCAACATTGTTGTTGAAACGGAGCATAAAGAAGGAAGGGGGTTTGTTGAGTGTAGTAAACCAGTCTCCAACCAAGAACATTTTCTGTAAAATATTTCCAAGATGAGGCCGTATTTCGAACATTGTCAAAAAGGTATCAGATCTCATGTAGAGCCAAGCTACTAAACTCTACACTCTTCATCTTCGCAAATCCTTATTTCACGAACTCTATGCCTTGGTAGAAATGAGTGACTTGGCTGTTTCTCTTTCGCCACGTAAGGTGAAAAATTCATTCGCTTGTCATGACTTTTCTGTTATACAATAGTTCTTATAGTTACAAAAAGACCAAGTCACTGATTTTTGTGAAATCAGGACTTGTGAAGATGAGGAGTGTGGAGTTAGCAGCTTGCCTCTACATGAGATCTAATAACTTTTTGACAATGTTAGAAATACGGCCTCGTCTTGGCAATGTTTCACATGAAAATGTTTTTGGTTAGATTTCAATTCTTCTTGTGCGTTTCTTCTGACAAATTGCTTTCATTTCTTCCCAATAATTATTGAATGAAATATAAATATTGCGTGACCTATTTCGAGTCAAACTAATTTACAATTCATGTTCAAAATCAACAATGTACGAAGTATAAAAATATACTTTCACCTACCATGTTCAAGCTGCTTTGGCGATGTAATTGAAAGCTGCTATCACAACAATTGTATACAGAATCCCATCATTTTATAATGATTACAACAGCAAACTGCACAACAGGTTTATTACTCGGCTTAAGACCGGTGGTCATGCACCCAAAAATTTGACAACTGCAAACTGCAAACTGTGGTTGAGGTTTTTACAGGGAAATTGTATTTGGTCTAGATACACATGAGGCGTTTTACGAAAGCTTCATTTTATCCCCTTTTTCAAAATGTGGAGGCATGCCTGAGAATTCTTGAATATTTTTCTCAACATTTATAACAAGCAGTCCTCCGTATATATCAATTTTCAGAACATCAGCATCAAAATTGTTAGAAGTCTCATACAAATTTTTACATACCCTGGTTCTAAGGGTTTTGGGGTGAAAGTCTCAAGTTTGAGAAGTTTTTAGTTATTTGTGTACTGAAGCTAGCTGACATACCAAATTTCAACTTGATAGGACATCGGGAAGTACCGAGGGAAGCACCCTAACAGTTTTTCTGATCATCAGTGAGTGAGTGAAGAAAACGATATCTATAAAATCTCAAGTATACGATCTCAAGTATGCAATTGCTATGCTATGCCTAGCTTAATAGCAAAACACCCAAAAATTTACCAAATCCTGATGCCTAAAAAAGCCATTCTTTTGGGAGAACATCAGCCACGCTCCTTGTTGATACGGGAGCCAATATATGTGTTTTGAAGCGATGGGCAGGATGGAAATCTTCGACTGTGGCGGAACGATACATGGAAGGTTCTACCAACAATAAAATTCAAATATCAAATAAAATTTTAGACTGTGAAAGTGCTGTCACCTCTACGGCAGTTCTTTGCAAATCAAAATTGGACAGTCTTCCTACTCCCAAAACTACGATATCACGCTGAATCTGAATTATCTAGTTTAGGAATGAATATTAGTTCATGCACTGGCTGCAGCAATAATGTTAACATTGTAAATAATAAATAAAATTAGGTAGTGTTAAATTTTCTCATAAAATTATTGTTATACATTAATAAATACATGATTTTTCGGATTTTTGCATGCAGTGTTCGGAGCAAGTATTTCGCACACGACTTCCTGCACGGTAACGAAAGAAAATGAAAAAAAAATTCACTCAGCATATTTTCTTTTTTGGCGTTTGTAGAAAAAATAAATTCAAACATAACAAATAGTCGATTCGTATAGTGACACAGAAATTGTAAATTTACTTCTCGGACGTCCTGTATAAGGTCGGTGTCATTATTTTTTTTTGCACACAGACCTCCCGACCTACGTCATTTCACAGTTGCGGCCATTTTCGCAACGGCTCGTCACGAAATGAAAGAACAATAATTCCACCGGCCGCCAAATGTCAGTGAAGGCATCCGACCCCAGAGCCTAGGAACTTTGCGAGTATGACAGCATTATGCGCAAAGTTTGGCCGATGCTAATTTTCATTTAATTCTGCAGGCCGGGAAGGGGCTTATAAATTGGAAACAATTATATAGCCCCCGGTTGAATAGTTCGGAATCATAACGACTTTAATAGCCTTCACTCCTGACAATTTATCTCAGTCGGCAACCACCTTTGTTGTCCTACCTATTGTGTCGCTGTGAATATTGATTCTGGAGAGGCCATTCATATTCGTCTCTCATTGTCCCGATAAGAAGAAACAATTCCCTGCGTTTTGACGCCTGCTGAAAGCCGCTCACGACCTGGATATTCAGGAATAGCGCGCCAATTCGATATCTCTTTGTCAGCTTTGTCAACTTTTTTTACAGTTTGGGAAAGAAGTGTAAATCTCATTTAAAGAAAAGTTAAAACAGCAAAAATTTACTTTACGTAGGTGTTAAAAATCGGGAGTATCCAGATGAAAGCTCAATGAGACTTTTTGTATGAAAACTCATATTAATATGATTTTGAGTTGCAGAAAATGAAATTTATTCTAGTCTGTAGGTCTGCAGCGTATACAGGGTGGTTGAGAAAAATCTAGTGAAATATGGAAATTTCATTCCCAGAGAATTCAAGCAATTTGAGACTATCAATACAATGTATGGCTTAGACGGGCATCAATAACTTGACAGCTTGAAATCTTCTTTGAATACTACACATGAAGTTGTTAAACGAGGAATTCAGTTCCATTAAAGGGGCAGAAACTCTCTCGGATCATTTGACAATTCTGGGGTAGGTTGATAATTATCTAAACTTCTTTGGAGCATATCATATGCATGTACTATGCAATTCAAATCTGGCAAGTGCGGAGGTATAGATGAAGCCAACGATATCGTTGGGAGCTTTAGCTGTTATTTTATGTGGATCCAGAATCAATTTCCCCATGTGAATAGTTCTCAGTCTCGCCATGTCTGGAGCTATTGGTAAATGTGGAATACCAAGCTCCCCGCGCGTATTCTCAACTATCATGGTTGCACAGTGCGGCCTAGCGTTATCGTCTATAAATTGAAAAGTTTCACAAACAGCAGCCTGAAAATTTGGCAAAACATTGGCCATGACATGCTCCCTATAGTATAAGGAGGTCATATTCCCAGGACAAATGTGTAGATCTGTACGTCCGTTGAAACTTATCCCGGCCCATACCATAACACTACCCCTTCAGAATGGATCGACTTCTTGGACAAAGCGACGATAACAGGGTATGCGTGAGATTGTCCATACCCTTTTTCTTCTAGAATCTGAAAATCGTCCATATCTGGATTCATCAGTGAAAAGGTCACTACGCCATTGATCGTTCCAATTGATATGTTGCCTTGCCCATTCCAGTCTTGAACGCTTATGGTCATGTGTTATAGAATTCCTCTTAATTCATGTCTAGAACCTAGATCGTCTGATGGTTTCGATGTAAACTTGGACTCCATCTGCATTTTTAAGAGTATTCCGTAGCATTCTACAAGTAGATGTAGGCTTTCTTCTAGCCGAAACGGTGATGAAACGATCCTGAGAAGGTGTTGTTCTTTGTCGCCCACCAAGCTTTGATTTCTTCAATACGGAACCCGTCTTTCTGAACCTATTGCAAAGTCGAGATATCACACTTCGGCAGATTTGGAGCGTTTCGGCTGCAACAACCTGAGTTAGGCCACTCTGTAGCATTTTCATCGCCCTATGAGCCTCAGCATTTGTTAATTTACGTCTCGGCATCTTCAGAAAACTCATTTCAAATCGAAGCTATTGATAAACTGCCTCCATTCATGAAGCTTATGCAAAGAACCAAACATCAGAAAAAAGGCGCCAGATTGCTGAAATGTCTCATACTCATTTTCATTGACGACAGTGTTATGGCTCATCAGCCACATCGAAATGACTGTGCTTTAAAAATAACCTAGTTTTTTTTTTTATTTATGAAACTCGCTTCAACCACAAGGGTTATTAGCAATGAAATAATAATGATACATTATATGTTAACACTATAAATTAAATCATTTTAGTCAAATGTACGCTGTTGAGAAAGGTCATAATATTTTTAACTTCACACTTTTCCATCAAAATGTCTTTCAAAGTCCCCGTTATGAGATGTCTTGTTCTATCCTCTTGGTATGTTGGACATTCACACAGGATATGTTTGACATTTGACACTTTATAAAACGTTACAGTCTTCACAGGAAGTTTTTGGGTCCGGGTGATGAGGTGTTCGTGTGTAAATCTAGTATGGCCGATACGGAGTCTACTTAGGATCACTTGTTGTTCTCTGCTTTTTGGGATATTTGTATGTGGTACTATGTATTTTCTAACTTCTGCTAGCTTAGTAATGGATGAGTTTCATTCTGCTTGCCACAGTTTCTTCTGAATTTCTTGAAGAAAAGGTGTCAGATCGGTGTGTATGTTTTATGGAATACTTTCAGCGTCTGTGTTGGTGATAGAGGTCTTAGCTAGGTAGTAGGCTCGCTCATTACCCCTAATCCCTATGTGTGATGGAATCCACATTAATTTAATTTTCCTTCTGTTGGCATTTGCTATACTCAGTTCTTTTTTAAACTTAGTTATGTACCTAGTATTGATGAACATCAGTATCCAGATTCAAATATTTGTTTCAACATTTGACACAATTCATCATCTTGAATGATAATCACGCATGATATCGATGAAACTATAATTTTCCGAAACGTTGGTTTTTCTAGAAGTTTGGTTTTCCAAAGTTCGACCTCTTTCACCATTTCTTTCCATCACTAGTATTGATTGAAGGTCAACCGTTTGCGGAGATAGATTTCCACCTAGTTTTTCATTGGGAAATCCCTCACCTCGAAGAAAACTGGATCAAAGTTCCAATCGACGATTCCCGAAGCAATCTCGGCATCGGGACAGAGTTCCAATTACTTCGTCACCGATTTCACCCCACCGAATTTTTCAATGCTTAACTCATTTCGTCTCTACGCCTACGGCTCCTTCTGGAGCCATCGAAACAGAAGAATCTCCAGGAGGGAACTGCCCCGAAAGGCGTATAATTAGACAGGCAGCGATCTTTCGCCGAAGACGCGGACCAGACACTGCGAAGGAGTTTAATCCTGAAACCCCGCCGATGAGATTCGGAAACAAATTTTATTGAAACTTCGCAGTCGTTGAGGAGTCCACAATGCTTCCAAACCTTAACTGGATCTGCGAATTTGAATTGAGCGAGGAAGAGCATTCAATAACTTCCGAAAGAGTCTTAGTAGAAGATCGCTTCAGTGGACCCCTGCCTCGTAATGCTAATCTAGATGGGCGAGTTGAAAAGTACAGTTAATTTGGAGGAGAGTCGAGAATTTCAGACTGATTGAAACTTGTGGTTTGTATTTTAGTCGACCAACAACATGTGATCCATCAATTGGAGATTCCGGTTTCTCCTTTTCCAGAAACGTCTTCTTATAGATACATTTCTGCTTTAAGAACACTCTTAAAAGAGTGCACAATTGGCCCTGCGCCAGCTCGTATTGTTTTTAGAATCATCTTTATACCATTGATTTGAAGTTTTTGTACGATAGAACGAATTTTGTCAGTTACCGCGTTTGTTGCGATCATTTTTACTAGTTGTTAAGGTGAACAGAACGGTGAGTGAAAATGACTGAATATTCTTTGAAAATATGAAATTACACAAACAATTTGAATTCAGTTCATTTAATATTGAAAGTGAAAGTACAATTTTTACAATTACTGATGGAGATACCACTGCATTGAGTAGTAGCCGAGAATTCACAGAAACCTCTGCTGAGTTCAACATTGTATGTTGCAACCCGGTACGTTCCGTAGTTTGCAAATTTTTTTCAGCAAAGTCTTGTTTATTTTCCAGGGAATCCTCAACGTAACTTTCAACCACAGCCGAAGACCGCCATCCATCGTAGCGTTTTAGTCCTAATACATCTACTCCCTCATTAGCAGAAAATGTGGCCGAAGTGGGTCTAAAAGAGTAGCCATTTGGATTTACTGAATTCAAAAAGGTTGCAAATTTCGACGGCTAACTTCCAATTGTCCCTTTGCGTTTTACTTAGTTACTGCATTTTCCGTTTTGATATCTCAAAAATAGATGCTCGCTCTTCGCATTTAGTGGACGCAGACGGAAATATTTTCTATATATTCCCAGGTAATTTATATCATTATCTCGATCGATGACTGTTAATGTTCTCTGAATGTTGGTTTTTGTATTGGGAATTTTCACGATTAAAAATTATCCATCTTGTTTGCCCCTGAGGCTCATGTTGTACAACTCTTCTCTTCTACACGCCCCTGATATACCTGATATAATTCCCACCTGAAAAGACATAATTAGTTCATAAAGCACTATTTTATTAATAAAAGCACACCTTAATTATCAAAAACATATGATCTGGGACTTCTTTTGAGAATTTATTCATTTCTACTCTTGTAAAAACAGCAAATTTTTCGGGTTTGTCACCAATAGATTTTCTTTTGAGAAATGCTATAAGCATTGCACACTTGGATATGTCAATACCGTCGTTCAAAAATATCGTGCTCTTCAGCATTGAATATTCCAAAGACTTCCAGGCGATCTCAGCTTTTCTACTCTTCGAACAAAATAGAGGCCAATGACACTTTTTAATTAATTTGGCTGCCTTTAGTCTGAATTCATTCCTTGAAAGTATTGTATGCATTCTAGTAGTGGATTTTAGATTTCTCAGGAATAACTGAAGAACAGCCGATTTCCCAGGCTGTTTGAATTTCATTATCTTCCGAAAATTCTATATCGCCCATTTCTCAAAGCTAGTAAATTCAATTGATTATTGTCACTTTGACAATTACTAAGTTTTCAGCACCAAGACATCGGAATATTATATTTCTACACAGCATTGATAAAGCCACGAATAAATGAATATGTGAGATAATTATTTTGTACATGGAGTAAAAATTGTGTCTTTCGTGCAAAAAACGCTATAAGTATCTCGAACGTTAAGGACTACTGATTTCAGACAATAATTGGAGTCGTCGCTGCGCTCCTCCTCTAAACTATTGTCTTAGATCGGTAAAATGCCCTTACCGTGCTCTATACTGAATATATTTCTAAGAATGTGTTCGTCGAGTTTCTGCTCCCATTCCTCTCTTTTGAATGGCATTGTACTGAAATTTTTCCCAGTTGGTGCTTTTCAACACGAACTCATTTTGTTGCGAATGAAAGAGTGAGATAATTTTTGAACTATTCAGATTATTTTTATTGTTTGAACCTTCATATTTTCTATATATATATGAAAAGACAATATATTGCTATAATCGTCATTATTGGCAATTATGGTATCCGCGTTTTTTAATACTAAACACCAAATCCTCTAGGGGGTCATCCCTCAAGGAGGGTGCAGAATTGCTGACAGCTTATTTGCTTATGTCGGTAACGCGAACAGATCTCTAATTAGTGAGATCATCTGAAATCCTCGCGAATCCAACTTTAAATTCAAGGGTTTTGGTCCTTCAATTACTACGCGGCGAAACCGACAAATCTGAGCTCATTTCGTGAGAGGATGCAGATCGCCTAACAATTCGAACAGTGTTGCCATATGCCACAAATATCCAGCAATGCTACGATAGAATTGAGGAATTGTTATTGAATGATTTCCCACAGAAAATGCTTCAACATACGACATTTAAAATCGATGTAGCTGTGGAACAACATCAATGACCTAAAGTTTATATTTTCTGAAAAACCAAGAACAATTTACTCAATGACCTCTCGGATGTTATTCAAAATATTGGAGATTTGAATTACTCTATCCTATAAATAACATTTACTCGGAGGCACAGCAAAAAATATTTGAACCTTCGTACACCACTACACCATATCCAATTGTAATTCAGAAATTGTCAATTGACACTCAGAAAGCATCACTTGAATTTCAGATTAGTCAATTGTATTTCAGAAAACATCAAATGAAATGCAGATTAGGCATTCGAATTTCAGAAAACATCAAACCTATTTCAGATGAGGCACTTGAATTTCCGAAATAATCAATAATTGTAATTCAATTGACTAATCTGAATTCCATACAACATATTCTGAAATTTAATTGACTAATCTAAATTACATTTGATGTTTTCTGGAATTCAATTGACTAACCTGAAATTCAATTGACGCTTTCAGAAATTGAAGTGACTCATCTGAAATACAATTGACGGTTTCTGAATTACATCGGGAAATGATGTAGTGGATCTACACACAAGATGCATATTAGGGACCAGAAAAATGTTGTTTTCTGAATCTTCGGAAAAATGTGGGCAAAACTGCCATTAAGAACAAAAATTTTCGTAGCAATCGACGCGGTTGTCTGAAAAAATCTCTGTCACTCTCTGTCTCTGACACTGTCGGAAATTAGTAGATCTCAATGATTATCGTTAGATACGGCATCACGGAAAGGAAGCTAAGTACCGCGAATTGGCAGGAGACAGTCGGACTTCTCAGCTAGGGAATATTAATCAAAGTTGGAGCCGAACTTGGCGCATTGAGCGGATGCATCCAGAAGTTCTCAAACAGTTCTCAAAGCGAGAACTTTCCGTCGAAGTTTTAATGTTTGCATTTCTTGTTATCCCTGCAAAAAATACGACGGAAATACGGAAAGTTTCAGAGTTCAATTCTTGCAGGCTACCATTATTGGATGTGTTTGTCTGGGTAGGTAATCTGTATTGTTATACTTTTCTCCAGGGGATTTATCAATTTAGCCGATAGAGTACTTATCTAGAATTATTCGTTCCTGCGTTCTTAGAAGATAACAATTTCGGTTTGAATTTTTTGTTACTTTCGAACTACAGAGTGAACTGAAAAATAATTGACTTTTGCTCAGTACAAAAATTTCGTAACGCCATCTGTACTCAATATAAACGGCGTCAAAGAAAATAAATTATACACATTTTTTACGATTCTGCCGGAACTACTGGCATCATTGTGATGGAACTTTATACGAATATGTTTCGGAATCTGATACATCCATTGAGTTTGATTTTATGTCTGACTCCTATCAGGGGCGCTAGTTACACGGTTCGTACTGAGTAGTATTGATCAAAACTTTTTAATTTCACATTCATCGGAGCTTCTGCACCTATACCAATGCATCGATGCCGAAAATGGATACTCAACCAATTACGACACCTTCGATCAGAGTGCAGTGTACTCCATCGTGCTCACTAATCAATAATAATAAAAATAATTGTTAACTTCATCACTACTGTATACCACCATCCGTTGGTACTTCATAATTTTCAAAACGAAATATTCCGAAAACGGTACCTAGAAAAATTGAATGATGTTTGAGTTTATGAATCTAATATTAAAATAATGATGTTCAATACTACTTTTCACCTTGTAACTTGCGCCCTCTATGAGAAGAGAAACATATTCGTATGAAATTTCTTTACTATGTTGCCAGTATTTTCGGCAAATTCGTGAAAAATGTGAACAAATTATTTTTTTCATCGTCTTCAACTTGAGTACATATGGCGTTACGAATATTTTTCACTGACCTAACCCTCATTACTTTTCAGTTTCTTATCGATCTTAGAGATGTTATCACCTTCATTTGAAACACCCTGTATATTCCTTCGGCACTGGAATTACCTTGTGCCAACACCCGAATTTTTAGTCAATATTCTTCATTTTGGTCTTGAAATTGAGCATTATATCGATTATCCAAATTATTTCACAAAAAGTGAATCATCCTGTTTTTTTGGGTCCCACATTCTCCTTCTCCAATCATTTAACGTTTTCTGGGGCATCTCTTTGAATTGATGCTCAGAATATCCTGAACATTTCAATTGGAGAACTACACCATTTCCGTATGTTACTCAGAAACCGTCAATTGTATTTCAGATCAGTGAATTGAATATCAGAAAACATCAAATGTAATTCAGATTAGTCAATTGAATTTCAGAATATGTCATGAGAAATTCAGATTGGTCAATTGTTTTTCAGAAATCTCAATTTGTAATTCAGATAGTTCGAAAAGTATTTGAATTCCAGTCGGATTTTGAGTCATATATTACTAATTTTTATAAAGGTTATCATATCTTCGATCATAATCTGGTGGAATCTCTTGGTGCTGGCTCTTTCTTTTCTTCAACAAAAATATCCTTAATTTTCCCAATCTATTCCTAACGTAGCACTGTATCTCCAAGAAGCACATAACAACGAATGAAAATCAGTCAAATTGAGTACATATCGAGGTACATATCCAATTGAAGATGCAATTGACAAGAGATGTTGTATTAGCCATGGAGAGACTACGAGTTTCATTGACAGCGCCTTCAGCAAAGAAATGGGTTGAGGAGTTTGTTGCAACAGTGGCAAGATATGAAGAACCAGTCATCAGATTGAGCGATCGTCTGTGATAATGCTGCATGCCATTAGGGATTTGAAACCGTAATCACCTAAACAGTAGCAGTACTGCTGCGGGTCGACCTTATTCTCCCATGCTCAATCCAATTGAAATTTTATGGTCCAAAAAAAGATTCAACGTCAAAACAGACCTCTGAATTCCAAACAGTGTTCCAGCGGGGTTCATTGAAGAAAAACTGATATACCTGGAAAATGTTATTGACCGAGCTAATGATGCAATTGAGATATCAGACATGCCTGTATGGCTTGAAATATTTTTCAGTTTTGTGTTCAAGATTGAATGTTTCACTTGAAAATTAAAGTTTGTTTATTATCATTGTTTTATTTCTGAATCGCCTACAATTGATATTTCTGAAATGCAATCTGGTATCAATGTGCGTATGAAATGAATTTCAAATTGCCATTCCTGAAATATAATTGATCATATCTCAAATTCAAATGAGTGCGTTATATGAATTACACTTGATGTTTTCTGTAATACAGTTAACTAATCTGAAACACTAGTGATGTTTTGTGAATGTCAATCAACAATTTCTGAAAAAGAAATGGAAATGATGTAGATTACAATCAACGTACTCGATCGATATCACACCCAGCTATAAATCTACCTTAATTCCTAGAAGTGAAAGTATAAAACGTTATGAGATTTTGGAGGTGTATATTTTCCTCGCTTACTTGAAATTAGAAAGAGTGCGACTCACCTATAACAGTGAGGTTGACTCTGGAGTTTCTCGTCTGCGCTATCTTGAAGTCGACTCGACATCTGTATACGGCCTGGTCAGATTCGCGGATGTGGTCGACGCCAAGCTCAGCAGGCTGCTTCTCCGGCATGAAATACGCACGATTCGCGAACACGTTTTCGTCTGACCACCGTTCTGCCAGGCTAAAGTCTCTGTCGCGACCGTCGACACTGCAAAAAAAGAATGATAATTAGAATTAGCCAAAACAAGTACAAATTAGGAAAGGATTGATCACAAAAATCAGAGTCAATTCTAGGGTGCTCGGGAAAAGGAGTATAAGTCAAAATTGGTAGTTTTTGGTGGTTCATGTTTATTTGTTATCGTTTTGGGTTTTTTTATGGGACTGTTATAATTTACTCTTTTGAAGTTTGTTATATTTTCCTTGTGATATTGCAAATGACTCATTCTCTTCTTACCAGAAGGTGGAGTTCATTACAAGGGTGGAGTATCTGTACAGATCTCATTTTGGCCATTCAATGACTTATATTCCTGCTCCCAAGCACCCTAGAATTGTTCTTTCGAGCATTTCGGTAGTAGTCGTGAATTCGTTCTCAACGTTTCGTCAGTTCGAGTGTTCGCTATCTCAAGAAGTTATATTTCAGGAGAATTGAGCTGCCTGAGCACTCAGGTAACCCTTAGAGGTGAAGCGATGCAGCTGAGTAGAGTTTTTTTCAGTTGGGTGAAGAACTGCACTCTTTGGCAGCTTCAAGAACTGGACGAGGCCAGTGGCTGGGCTCTTGAGCATTTTTTCATTTCTCAAGCCCAAAAAAAGGAGCTTACAGCTAACAAGCTCCCAGAGGAAAGGAATTCCTCCTACCATGATAATTTGTTGTAGTATTATCAAATTACACGAAATATATCGTATCGTTTTTTAAAGTACGAATCTTCCAGAAAATCGCTGTAAAATCATTCAACCCTTAACTGATATGGTGCTTTACATTAACTTTCAGGGTATGGTAGGGTCAATTTTGATCCTGTGTATTTTTTTTAACAAATTAAGAAAAATATAGTCTTTTCTACATCAAGAATTTCTCTCTGGAAATCAAACTACTCAGTGAAAATGAAATTATTGTATTGCAAACATGTAGAATGTCCAAGTTTCCATCGAAACCATCAGACGACGTTTGAGAGAGGTGAATCTAGGTTCCGGACGTCCATCAAGAGGAGTTAAATTAACACGTTACCATAAGCGTCAAAAACTAAAATGAGCAAGGCAACATTTAAATTGGAACGATCAAAGGCGAAGTGTCCTTTTCATGGATGAATCCAGATATGGACGATTTTCAGATTCTCGAAGAATAAGGGTATGGACAATTCCACGCACACCCCGTATTGGTCACTATGTCCAAGAAGTCGATCCATTCCGAGTGGGTAGTGTTATGGTATGGGCCGGAATATGTTTCAACGAACGCACAGATATGACCGCTTTACACTATAGGGAGCATATCATTGCAAATGTTCTGCCAAATTTACAAGCTGATATTGATGAAACTTTTTCAATTTCTGAACTATAACGCATACCGCACCGTGCAGCCATAGTTGAGAATGCGCGAGAGGAGCTCAATATTCCACGTTCACCAATACCTCCGCACTCACCAGATTTGAATTGCATAGAACATGGATGTGATATGCTCCAAAGATGATTAGATAATCATCAACCTTCCCCAGAATCCTTGAATGATCTGAGAACGCTTCTGCCCCATTTATGGAATCAAATTTTTATAGAAATGCTGAACAACCTCGTGTGTAGTATGCGAAGAAGATGTCAAACTGTTGTATTGCATTGATCGTCTTGAAATGCTTGAATTCTCTTGAAGTAAAATTTCGTTAATTGACTCGATTTTTCTAAACCACCCTATTTACGCTGCAGACTCACAGGCTAAAATTAATTTCATTTGCTGCAACTTGAAATTATATTGATATCTATATTTTTTTGCAATGTGAGTCAATAACCCTGACTCATGGGAAGCAATTAATTTTTAACCTGAAGCCTATGTGTTGTTCTGATATACAGAGTGTTCTACAAGCTCTATGCCAAACTTTGACAGTTGGTAGCTGTGCTTATTCCGAACATTTTTCTTCCATATATCCGATTCGTTTTTGTTTAGAAGCATTCGCAAATTATATTTTTAAGTTTTTTCTGTTGAGATCTTAATAAAAAATGAAAATTTTTAGACTATCAAAATTGTTCAAAATGACCACTTTTTATTTTCATTCAAACTTGACATCGACGAACCGAAGATGGCATTAATCGGTGGATCAGATTTGTCTAGTTTCGTATTTGGTTCGCTGCATCTTGAATTATATTAAGTAATTTTTGATGATATTAGATTTCAACATGACAAACAAACTGCTACATATGAGATAAAATCTAAGGTGGCCATTGTATTTTTCCTCCTTGACTTATCCATTCATTCGGGAAATGTTCATTCGGCCTACTGACCAATCGTCTTTCTCTATCTGGTGGTGCACCATCAAATGCTTGTAACTCCGAAACAAAAACGAATCGGACCTATATTCATAGGAACAAAAATGTTCAAGAGAAGCACAGCTACCTTCTTTCAAAGTTTGTTATAGAGCTTGTAGAACACCCTGCATGAGCTATATAGCGGTGAAGTTTCATCAGAATCCATGCTGTAATGTTCACGTGAGGAAGTAACACGTACCCACTAACTTTTCCATTTCAAATGATTGTGAGATATTCCTGGATTTCGAACTTCTGAGTTGGTGGCCTTTGCTCGAAAGCTACCCACACCGACAGTTCGATCGGAAAAGGAAAGCGGCTCGGCGATCTATCAACCCAAAGGTCCGCTGCAGCGAAAAACGTCCGGAAAGTGGACAAAATCGCCCGGCGACCTTTAGGCCGGACGTATCGCTACAATAAAACCCGATTAGGAATACTGGAAAATAAATATCAGGGGCGGCCGCGAGACCTTTCGTGCTCCCTAAGTGTTTTCGGCGTTTCCCCGGCAAGAAAGTCAAACAATCGACCGGAAGTTGACATAGTTTCCTCTATTTACGGTGCGGATCCGGCAAAGGGAGCGCTGAGGCGAGAGGAACGTGTTTGCGTCCTAGGATCAGGTCGAGGAGGACCAAGGAAAGTGACACATTTGACTAATAATCATTTCAGGTCAAGTCGTTCCATTTTCGGTTAGGCCTTAACTTAATATTGGCGAAGGCTTAATAAGGTCGATCCTAATTTTGGGATAACGAAGGGCAGGTCCGTAATTCCTCGGCCACTTGTGGTCATCTGCAGATTTGGTAGGTGCAATTTCAGAAATATAGTGCTCCATAAGAGTTAGACATATGGTATTCAATAATAGCACACAATGTTAAAATTGATTGTATACGTGGAAGCGTGTAAAAATATTTTTAACATTAGTGTTGAAAATATTTTCAGCACTCCATTTTCTTATGATGAAATCAGATGAAGAAAATTCAGCAATTGCAAATTTTTATTATCAATATTTAACAATCATTACTATGTAATATTAATATTGATCGCTAAACAAGAACAATTCGTAACATTAATGCCCTGTGACGTTAGGGAGCTTCGCAACACATTATTTTCATCCTCAGCACCATCAATACTTGTAGAAACCGAAAGTACAATATTGGATGATTATGATCCAAAACCTGTTGAGGTTGGGAGAATTTTTCAGCAATAACATTTCTATAAGCAATGTAATGATCAAAATAGCTTTCAGCTACCGTCGTAGACTTCAATCCACCATGTTTTTCTATATCCGTGATATTTGTTCCTGATTCTGCTAGCAATGAAGAAGATGATCTTCGAAGACAGTGCCACTGTATATTTCTTTGTTTCTGCCATTTTTAGGAATTCGACAACAATACCAACTGGATTAACAGTGCATTTATTATTTAGGTATTTCAGGAGAGAACGAGGATGTTCGATGAGTACTTATGTACTTATGAAAATAGTCTACCTACTTCCCAATGATACTGAAAGATTGACTGACTTCCGTTTTTGTATTTGAAAGATGTATAATCAATGGTTTATTTTTTATTTCGATGTCTTTCACTGATAAATTAAACAATTCTTCACGCAGACAGGCTCCAAATGATCCGAAAATAGTTGCAACTTTAACCATCAAGTATTTCTCGGAGTTTTAAATATGCCAGAAAAACAGTTCCACTGACGTTCCCTTCTACATTTTTCAATTCACACCAGGCCAGGAAATTGTTATTTGCAATATCGTACTGCTGAACAGATTTTTCAGGTAGGAGTTCCAGATTTGCTCTTCTTGCAGATTCTTCAATATCCAGAGGAACAAACAAATCGTCACTTTCATTAATAATTGGGCTCTCGGCAAACATATTAAGCAGTTAAAAATACAAGACGAAATACGAAAATTGGACAGGACCGAAATTCGAATGACAGTGTCTTTTCTCATTCGTTAGTAATCATAACGTTGGCAAAGTTTGCCATTCACAACAACCTTTTGATTATTTGAATATCAAAATGCATTGTGTAGTTTATTGTCATTGCAAATTCGCCCATTTCATTATCAAAATAGGACAGTTGTACAAAAAACATTGTATGCTATCTGTGTTGAAAGTGATTTCATTTTGTTCGTAAATTTGTTCAATTCGCTCCGCTCATTTCAACTTTTTCACTCACAAATTAAACGTTCCTTTCAACGTTCATATCATAAATAAATATTAGAACTCAACCACAACTTGAATCGATCCGATAAAAATCACTATGAGACATTTCGTCAATTTTCCCCTTTTTTTCTGATGTTTGGTTCCTAGCAAATGCTTCAAGAATGTTCTAATTTTGAAATGGAGTCAGTGTATCAACAGCTAAGATTTGAAACAAGTCTTCTGAAAATGACAAACCGTAAATTAACTCTTTCAAGTACGGCGGTTCAAATTTTGAACCGCACTTTTCCAGTATCGTGCGGGACGCCGGTTCAAAATTTGAACCACCCTATATTACGCCTTATACTTACATTATGTTAGGGACATCGCGCGCTCGATAGCTGTCAGTGTGTACCGATAGGGCTTTTTTCGCGCTGGAATTCCCGTACCGGAAAGAGTTAAGAAATGCTGGGACTATTGGAGTGTTACAGAGTGGCCCTAACTCAGGTTGTTGTAGGGAGAAGGCTCCAAGTCAGCTAAAGTGGGATATCTCCACTCTGCAGTAGGTTCAAAGAGACAGGTTTTATGTTGGAAAGACCAAGGCTTGGTGGGTGACGAAAAACAATACTGACTCAGAATCGTTTCATCACCGTTTCGTCGAGAAGAAAGCCTACATCTACGACGTTTAAAAGAGGTGAATCTAAGTTATAAACGTTCATTAAGAGGACTTTTATTAACTCGTGACCATAAGCGTCAAAAACTAGAAGATGCAAGACAACATATCAGATGGAACGATTAATGGCTTCGTGTCCTTTTCACTGATGAATCCATATAGGGAAGATTTTCAGATTCTCGCAAAATAAGTGAAGGGACAATCCCGGTCCATTCATTCCGAGGGCGTATTATTATGGTATGGCCGGGATATGTTTCAATGGGCGCACAGATCTACACATTCGTCATAGGAACATGACCGCTTCACACTATGGGGAGCATGTCGTTGACAATGTTTTGCCAAATTTTAACGCTCCTTTAGTGGAAACTTTTCAATTTCTAAACGATAATGCTAGACCGCGCCGTGGATTCAATAGATTTGAATTGCATAGAATATGCATGGGATATGCTCCAATGAAGATTATATTATCAACAACGTACCCCAGAATCTCTGAATGATCTCAAAGAGATTCTGTCCCGTTCATGGAACCAAATTCCTCAATAAATGTTCAACAATCCTGTGTGTAGTATGCAGAGAAGATGAAACTTTTCGCCTACATCTGCGGTGGGCATCTTCAGAGGATTCTTGGTCTGATCACTTGACCGTTAATATTTGAATAGTAATCACGAGTTCATCTATACCCCGGTTAATCGGTAGAGTAGGAGTAAGAAGTTCACGTGCGCGGGGAAGACAACATTGTCAGAAATCCAGCGGTCGGATTTTCAGATAAAAATTTTGTCGAGATGCCTACCACAGATGTAGGTAAAACGTGAGGTTAGATAATTCCTAAGAGACTACAGCCAATAATCTCGGAAAACTCTCTGAATATCACTTCATCCGGTCGTGAGAGCCTCAAACCATTTATGAAATTTAGGGTGACAAAGGAAAACCTGGTATATTTCATTGTCTTTTTCGCCCTGCAATAAAATCTCTGGGTGGATCGGCCAATAACGCGATTTTATCAATAACGTCCACACACTGGAACATGGTCCGATCAATTCGGGACAGCATTAAGTGGGATCAGCGGATCTGCGACACAGAAACACTCGCAAAAGATTTCGGTCGGCATGAACCGGCTCAGAGAACGTGTAAAATGCGAGAGAACCGGGAAATTAGCTTAATTTCATTAACATGCTGGATTTTCGGTGGGCTGTATGGACCATTTGAATTAAATTGTCGAGTCTCGTTCTCGCTAACCCTTGATAAAATTAATTCGATTGCCGCAACAAATGATTATGGTCGTTTGTATTCACGTGGGCGAGTATTTGTTTCGCTTGCTTTGACCAATGAATCGATGCAATAGCCAATGTGCCGTGGCTCATCAGTAGAATGCTATAAAAAAATAATCTAGTTTGAAAGAGTACAGACAAAATGAATATCGCCTGTTTTCGGATACTGCCTGTGAATCGGTGTAAAAAACAGTTAAATAGAGACCCAAATCTATGTGAAATTTGTGATCATTAAAATAAAAAAGCCACCATGATATCTATTGATGAAAAAGTATTTTCCACGACTCTATAAACCGTGAATTCTGAATGATCCTCCAGAAACGTAATGATAATCATCTGTCACCGAGGAATAATGTCTAGTGGATATAGTTATTCAAACTATAAGGGATATAAGTAACATTTACTATCCGAGGACGAGATGGCAAAAAATTTCGTGACTGGTAAATGTACTTACATCCCTAATAATGTGAAACTAGCAACAGTTCCTCCAGCAACGGATTTAGCGTTTAACCGGTGCGTCGGTGATCCCGCGAAACGGCCGAGTTCGTTAACGTCTTAGAAAACATTGAAACATATTTTGAAATAATATGTTGTTTATGTATTAACTAGGGTTAATAGTAGACTAAATCTAAATCAATTTATGTAAAAGAGCGGGAGGAGGAATAAAAAAGGACTTTGAAAATACATTAATTCCGATTATTTTAAGTTCTATAAAAACCGAAATAGACGTTGTCGCATATGTTGACTTGAGTTTTTCTGTTCATTGAGATATGAACAATCACTACAAATTGATGAAAGTCATTCTCGGGCCGTAGAAAGGGTACAGGGGGAATCTGAAAAATACGTTACTCTTATTATTCAAAGTTATATAAAATAGAAAACAAGACGTTGTCGGTTATGTTGACTTGAGTTTTTGTGTTGATTACGATATGATCAATCGTTCCTAATCGATGAAAGTCATTGTCGGACCGTAGGAGGAGTACAGGAGGAATCTGAAAAATACTCTACTCTTATTATTTGAATTTTTATAAAATATAAAAAAGACGTTGTCGCATATGTTCACTTGAATTTTTGTGTTGATTATGATATGAACAAATATTTCTAATCGATGAAAGTCTTTGTCGGGCCGTAGGGGCGTCCGAAAAATACTGAACTCCTATTATTCAAAGTTCTATAAAAACCAAAAAAGACGTTGCCGCATATGTTGACTTGAGTTTTTGTTTTGATTTCAATATGAACAATCACTACTAAACGATGAAAGTCATTGTCGGGCCGTAGGAGGAGTACAGGGGGCATCTGAAGAATACTGTACCCTTATTATTCAAAGTTCTATGAAATAGAAAAAAAAAGGTGTCGCATATGTTGACTTAGATTTTTGAATGAATTATGATATGAACAAATATTTCTAATCGATTAAGGTCATTGTCGGGCCGTGGGAGTAGTACAGGAGGAGTCTGAAAAATACTGTTCTTCTATTATTCAAAGTTCTATAAAAACCAAAAAAGACTTTGTCGCGTATGTTGACATGAGTTTTGATATTCATTATGACATGAACAATCACTCCTAATCGATGAAAGTCATTGTCGGGCGATAGGAGGAGTACAGGGGGAGTCTGAAAAATACTGTACTCCTATAATTCAAAGTTCTATAAAAACCAAAAGAGACGTTGTCGCATATATTGATTTGGGTTTTTGTATTGACTTTGATATAAACAATCATTCCTAATCGATGAAAGTCATTGTCGGGCCGTAGGAGGAGTACAGGGGGAATCTGAAAAATAATATACTTTTATTATTCAAAGTTCTATTACGTATTTTTCAGATTCCGCCTGTACTCCTCCTACCGCCCGACAATGGCTTTCATCGATCAGGAATGATTGTTCATATCAAAATCAACATAAAAATCCAAGTCAACATATGCGACAATGCCTTTTTTGGTTTTCATAGAACATTGAGTAATAAGAGTACAGTATTTTTCAGGTTCCCCCTGTACTCCTCCTACGGCCCGAGAAAATGACTTTCATCGATTAGGAGTGATTTTTCATATCATAATGAACACAGAAACTCAGGGCGGCATATGCGACAACGTCTTTTTTGGTTTTTATAGAACTTTGAATAATAGAAGTACAGTATTTTTCAGACTCCTCCTACGGCCCGACAATGACTTTCATTATAATAAATCAATCGATCGTATTATCGTTTTTTTGACGCGTCCATATTGATAGCGAAAAATTTTGCCATGAAGGATTTCAGCTTTTTCTCTATAATTACGTGAAATCGCTATACTACATAAAAGTAGTAATAAAACAGAAGGGAATAATTCGAGAATCTCTGGCTAAACGTTCAAAAAGCGGCCCTAGTGCCATCTCCGTATAGAATCAATGCAGTGAGACAAGGATTCAAAACGTTGGATAAAATTTAGTGGGGACTTGTGGGTCTCATTTGTTGTTTCTGGCAGTATCATCCAACTATGGCATCTACAGAAGCCGTGATACGTTGCTAGAGCAACATAAGCAGTTTTTTTTATCAACAACGTCAAGTTGAGATGTCCTAGCTGAAAGTTTGAAGAAATCAAATTGTTTGAATCTGTGTAAAAAAAATTATGTTTCCGATAGAGAGAAATAAGTGAATTTTGCTTGTTTACCTCTTCTACCGAAAAAGTCGAAGAAAAGGTATGAAGCAGCATATAAATCCTTTAAGAATTGGTGCCAGAGCAAGACGTCGACTGAAGTCTCAGAAACCTTATTATGAAGTCCGCATCAGGTTTTTGGTATGACCATTTGATGTTGAAGTCCACCATTTATGGAGGAAAAACCAAGATATTTCTGATTATCGAAAAGTTCGAGCATTTCTGAAGGGAAAAATTGATAGGGTTATGTACCCAAAAAATTGAATGTTTTTAACAGAGAGGATGTGAATAAGTTCATTCTTGAAGCCCCCGATGATATATACTTATTGATGATTAAGGGAAATACCTTGCTGATTAACTGTCACTTACGTTTGTCAAAGATAGGTTGATTACAACAAAACGAGGGGAATAGTTATTTTCCTATCTAGTGCAGAAAGTTTTACTTTCCCGTACGAGATTGCTGTTGCCCGAACGACGCGGAGCGGAGTTCGGGAAACCAATCGAGTACGGAAAAGATACTTTCTGCACAATATAGGAACATTATTTTTCTACGACCCCACATTAAAAATATATATTTTATTTCAAAATACAAAACATTCCAAGAAAATCCATAATACTTATGAGTGTGCGGGAAAAACATCTGCTAATCCTCGCACTAGTGCGGAAAAGTGACACTTTCTGAACTAAAATGAGCACGGAAAGGTGGGAAGAAAAGCACGGTCGTAGAAAAAAATTTTTTTTTATTTTTTTCGTAGATGAACTATGAAAAACCATTCATTTTGCGAATGTTCATATTATGTGGTGCCTAGTGTTGAGCTCAAGGAGTTAGTTCTTTTTATGAGGTTGATCCTTCGCTTCGTGCATCGAATTGAGATATCTATAATTTTTCCAGCCTGAAGAATATAATTGAATTATTTGATTCTCTCGACATCAACATTTTCCAGGATTAAATCCCGGCGGAGTCCATATCTGTGAAAAGAAAGGAGGACGAGTTTCAATTACTCGTATGCCCGTAATGAAACGAATGAGGATTGAAGCCGAGATTCATTCGGAGACCAGAAAACTCTCCTTGGTTATTTAATGAAAACCGCAATTAAATATTTGATGGAGAATTATGTAACCCAAACAGAAATAAAGTAGACCTAACGTTGGAGCGCTCTCAACCCCCATTCGGCTCAGAGTAAACATGGAGAGGTAACCACTTAATGGCATAATGAGCTTTATTCAAGCTTACGTGAGTAGACGGGCACAAAGTCTAGGTAGGGCCAATCAAAATGATCCAACGCTTTATTACGAGACAACTACTAAAGTTTCGTCCGGTAAAACCTCGGCTGCTCTTTATATTTCGGGATTAGAAAAAAAAGCAAATATAGCTCAGTCATTTGAGAGTTTCACCCGGGAATTCAAGATACTCATCTGTGAAATAGTAAAAATCTTTTCTTTGACATTTCAAGATTTGTTTTGAAACCTGTTTGGTGACCGCGTATATGAAATTCTAAGGGTAAATTGAGAAAAAAGAGTGTTTGGGAAAAAGAATAGATCTGAACAAAAGTTCTTTGCTTTACGAAGGCTACACCGAAATTCTTTCGTGAAATATGGATGAGTTCAAATTAATATTCAACTTAAGATACCAAACAGGGCTGAGACTGGTGCATCTCTCATCTCAGCGACAAAATCTGTTATCATTTCTCCAACCTCTTGAGAAAAGATCTGTGAGCGTAGGACTTGAAAATTGTATTCAATTTCGACTAATACTATTTTGAATTTATCCATATTTCAAGAAAATGTAGTGTTAAGAATATTTTAAAGACTGTCTTAATAGTATATTCTGAAACAAGTTGCGTAATGGACTCCTATTCCAACACGAATGCGAAATCCGAAAACGAGCGACGAAGGATCGACTTTTCGAAAGCATGAGTGTTTTAATTGTTTTCTGCCATTGAGTAGATTCCTGTGTAGCGATATGATTGTTCCTACGCAGATCGCTGATTTTGAGAACCCTCTATATGGTCTAACGCACACGAACGATTGTCGGTGAACGACTATTTTGTAGGAGGTTAACGCACACGGACGACAGTCTACGAATAAGACCTAACGCACACGACCGACAATCGGTGAGCTACAATTTTGTCGGTCGAAATGCAGAACACGTATGTGAATGCACCAATGCACACGAACTACTTTTAGTCGTACCTACAAAACTGTCGGAGCGCGCTCCATTTGGTTTTATTCGTAGACTGTCGTCCGTGTGCGTTGACCTCCTACAAAATAGTCGTTCACTGACAATCGTTCGTGTGCGTTAGACCTAAAATCAAATGGAGCGCGCTCCGACAGTTTTGTAGGTACGACTAAAAGTAGTTCGTATGCGTTGGTGCATTCACATACGTGTTCTGCATTTCGACCGACAAAATTGTAGCTCACCGATTGTCGGTCGTGTGCGTTAGACCTATATCGGTGAGATCGACAAGCGGTACCTGCCCGCACGAGCAACCGAGGTTCTCTTGATTTAACGTTAGAAAGTAACTCTCGTATTTTGATCAAAATAGAGTCAAGATCTCGGAATTCGAGATGATTGGCTGTAAACTCGTGGAAGCATTCAATTTGACTGAAACTTGTCTCAAATCCTATCGACTGTAAGGTGTCCGCTTCCATAAAACTTCAAAAGCCAAAGGTCTAAAAATCGACTTTCGCATCTTTTTCTAAGACACCTCGGTTGAAATCAATTTTTTTTAATTTTAATCTATTATAAATGTTTTACAAGAATGAATTCTCCACAATTTTTGTTTCAGACGTATTTTTGTACGTCGAACTGTCTTTGAGACAAAGGGCCGTCAGCAATGATGCACCATGTACTGTATCATAAGAGTTCAGTCGGTAGTCTCGATCAATAGTATATTTTGAAATATGCAGAAGGAACTCCTTTTCCAACACGAATGTGAAATGAACAGGAAAGAATGAGTGCTGAAAGTATTAGACGATATTTTCTCTATTTCAGACAAGGTTTGTGAAATAATCTCGAAATTCGGATACAAATTCAGATTAGTGACGTTTTTATTGTATCTTAACAGTTGGTGTGACTCACGAAATTTGACAGATTACGGAATTTTAATTAATCTAATTTGAAAATTGGGAGGATTGGGGGAAGTACTTACAACCTCAAAACGAAAAATATAACTGAAAGAATTCTGTAATGAGTTTCATTACAGCACTACTTTCAGTACTGTAGTGAACTTATTACGATACTGAAATAGAGAAAAATATTTTCAACACGCTTCCCCTCTTAACACATGTAGGGTCGGTTTCACAAAACTTTAATTGTGCGATTAAAAATCCTTACGTAAATTCGAACCAATCGAATCACTGGTTTTGAAGTTTCAACAAATTGCGGTGGCTCCAATTAATTTAACGGTACGAACGGAGTTTTGTAACCCTAGATGTGTCACTTTCAACGGCAGTTCTACAAGAAGTTTTCTTCATCATCCACAATTTCTGTGACATTCTTGTTATTATTATATATTCAGCGAACGAACTGAAAGAATAATTTACCAATCAATTAACTGGTTTCGAGAACATTGGAGGTTTTTTTTATGAACTTTTGATTCTGTCATCAAAAAACCTTACGTGAATTCGAACCAATCGAATCACATGAATTGAAATTTCAGTGAATCTCTGTGGCTCGAACCATCAAATCGAGCCATCATAATTTCGTGAAATTCACCATAAGTTTCGGTATGAGTGTTTGTTTGATCTTATTCGAGAGTTTGCTATGTTTTCCAGAAAAGGATTATGTTAATTTTTACAACCTACCTGTAAATTGGAGTTCCAAGGTCTTCTCTGTACCACAACACCAAAAGTACTTGGTCACCCGGATCACTAGTCGAAATATCACATGGCAAATATACTGGGTCTCCCGCAACTACTTGCACATCTACGATTGGTACTGCAAAAAAAAATCAGTGAGAAAATATTTCCATCAATCAGTATGTGGTCAAATGAAATTTTTATCACTTAATCAACAATGATCATCTAGCTGCAGTGAAAGTGAAGATTTAAGATAGGAGGGGTAATAACACCATTTTCCAAAACGATTTCTTCGAAATTGTAAACAACTAGTCAGATATTGTTAATTTATTTAGATTTAGGAAATATTTCTGATTTACTTCTGACACCTGTATTGGAATAGTCAGGACTTGATTTGCCAATTCTGATGTGGTATGTTCCATAGGACACAGCTTAATCTATAATTTTTGAAAGTGAAAAAGAAAGAAACATTATGCTCTGATTATGTGGCAATCTGTTTATTCTGCTTTATCTTGCAGAACTAACCGACACGGATTAATTTATGGATCTGTCGAATTTATAATACAGAAAACAGTTCTGGGAATCGAAATTTTCAAATTAGAATATCACTTAATTTTATTTATAGAAATAATTCATTAATTTCAATTAAATATCGAGAAAATATTCACGGCACAAGATAGCACAAATTTTCCATTCATTCATGAGGAGAAAAAACGAAATACTTGGCCGTCTTTCTTTTCAGTTCATGTGTAGCACAATTTTTTTCATTCATTGGAATCCAATTTTCCGAAAAGTACTGGGCAGGCACATTTTTCCAGTTTGAAATATTTATAGAACCACAAGGAATTCAGAAAAAATTTCAATGGCCCAAATAATCACAAATATGCATTAATTCATCTCAATAAATAATTTTCGAAAACTCAAAAGTGCTCTCACACATGAAAAACAGGCAACCAAATACAGATCTGGAATAAAATCAAAGAAACATAGGAATTTCAATGTTAAATTCGAATGACCTCCGAGTCTAGTAAAACAGTGGAATAATCGATTCAAAAACATAAAGGGGACTGCTAGTGCCGAGAGTTGCGATTTGCAATGGACACATAAGTCACATCCGGACAAAAGATGCGATAGCCACTATGTTCGAAAAATTATATTCGCTTAAATCAAAATGTTTACGGTTGAAGAGGAAATTCAAATCACAAAATGGTACTTCGATGGTCAATCTATATACTAGAGTAGTAATATATAAAGGTTAGGAAGTTCTTATTCCAAGAAATCCGTTGATTCCAACACATATGCCATTTGAGTTTAAAAGAATTCAATTTCCAAGTCGTCTAGCGTTTGCTCGACAATTAACAAATCCCAAAGCCAGTCGTTGAGTATGTGTGAAATAAATCTAGAAAATAATTGTTTTTCTCATGAAAAGTTGTATGTTGCATGTTCACGAGTCGGCAAACCCTTCTGCTCTTATTATTCTCGCATCCGGGAAAGAAAGATACTTCGATGAGATATTTTTTAAATGATAATAGGGTAACGCTTAAATAAAGTGAAGTCTCTTCATGTGAATAACAGTGTACAAACCTACCTATTTCAATGTAATTAAATTTTTTGTATATTGTGTACATTAATTTTGCCTAATATATCTCCTACTTGACTAAATACCAATGTTTTGTTAATACAACTTTATGTATCTCTGAGGCGAAACAAATTTCGCCGTGCCAGAATTTATAATTTATTGTTTGAATTCCCAATTCTCGGAATTTTGTTGAAAATTCACATATAGATTTGATCGTTGCTGAACATAAGTTCATGTTTGCAACAATCAAGAGAATCACATTGAGATTGCCATTAGTTTTATTGGCCTGCATTCAGCACTTTTTCACTTCCAACTATGCTCCATAAATTGTTGAGACTTCTATATATTCAAAAATATCAAGTAGACTCAAAGTAATTCATTTCGATAAGAATGAAAATTATTGTATAAGAACGGTCTGAACAAAAAGTTATAATGTCTTGATTTGGACTGCTTCATTTGGTTCTGTGAAGGTACAGCTTTCTTCTCCAGAAGAAGAAATGTCTTCATAGGGAGAGTTTCTGAAATAATTCAAAACATAATAAGCATTGTTTTCAATTGACGATTTCTAGTTTGTTGGTAACGTAAACATTTTGATTTTTATCACGAAAATGGGCTCCAGGATTCCTAGATTGTTTACAATTACATCCATAAACACAACAATCAGTGTTTTTCACGGCATATCTTTTCATCGCAATAACAATGTAAAAAAACAAATAAACCTAGCTTTCACGTAGTAACTGTTGAAATGATACTCGTTGCGGGCTTAGTTTCAGCTAACGCCGGCAGTGTCGCATAGAGTTGTGTTTGGCTCTATAATCTTTGCAGGCAACTATGCCTATATTCAGCAGGAAGAACCAGTAATGGCGAATTCAACGCATTTATCAGCCAGGTTTTAAGCATATAATTGTTTTCAATTACTCGCATTCTTCCCTAGTCTTGAAAAAGCTGAAGAGAAGGGTTCGTAGGCTTCCATCAGGCAGCATTCACAATATAGTCACGCAACCCACCCAAACAACGCCCTAAATATACAAGAGTATGCATTAAGAACTTATTGTCCTCCTTGAATGCCTCCATGTACTCGAGGCATCTGCAGTTACTGACCCCGAAGTATTCTCCTATTCATGTATTCATGCCTCCGAGAGCCATCTCCAGCGACTATCAACATAAACAGGTGAACGACAGAGTAACTTTCAAGGGTGAATGCGGTCGAGTGCTCTACAGCGCTACGGATAAGAATAACTCCATCATACGTCCAATTTTAATGGGTCATCTCCAGACTGATACAGAGAACGGGGTGGGAGTGTAGCCTAAATGAGTCCGGCCCATAATAAAATGCTCGTGAAAATGTTCCGAAACGAGCCTCTTCCGGGAGAATTTTCCAGGGACAATAAACTCTGGGTTGGTGGTGAAAGAGACGACGCAGCCCTTGTACATTATAAGAACGGAGGGATGAACTGGAGTGTTGAATTTCATAAAGGATGCGTCCCAGAAGTTCTGGAGTCGAACCCTGTTGTTGACATATTCCCGATTGTCGTATAAATTGTCTTTAATTGGCTCCCGGGATTAATTATTCTTGGGAGGATGCCATAATGGGTGTTGGATCGACCACAGGATATCTCTCCGAGTTCCAGGTTTTGTTTTGTTTTGAATTTTTTTTATGTTCTTTCATTATGGATATCCTTTGATGTTTATGGAACAAAATAAGGTGGAAATTGGTGTTCTTCTTGGATTCTGAAGGTTATATTGTCTAGGCTATGCACTCAATAACCTCTCTGTTGGTTAGATGAACGAGACTATAAAAAGATATTTTCTGCAGCTCACCAAGGTGACAATGAAGGGGTGTGAATTTAACAGAATTTGAGTTGACTCTCAAGAGACTACTGAAGGACAATCAATTGTTGAATGTTATTTCAGAGTATCGACTCTAAAAATTTACTGACAAATAAACTGCAGCACACAGAAGGAGCTTTTCAAATTTGAAATTTTTTTGTTGAAATATAGATTAAATAACAAGGAGTAAATTTGGAAAAAAAAGGTTTTTTTGTACAACTGCCATTAAAAGTGACACTTTTAATGACAGCAAACAATGTTAAAAATTATTGTTTACGTGGAAGCGTGTTGAAAATATTTTTAAGATTGGTGTTAAAAATATTTTCAGCACTTCACTTTCCTATGATGAAATTAGCTGAGAAAAATTAAGCAGTTGCAAATTTTCATTATCAATATTTAACAATCATTACGTTTGGACATTATTATTCATCGTAAAACTAGAACAATTACTAACATCAATGCCTTGTGACGTTAGGGAGCTTCGCAACACATTATCAGAATCGTCAGCACCGTCCGTACTTGTAGAAACCGGAAGTACAATATTGGACAATGTTGATCCAAAATCTGTTGAGGTTAGGAGAATGCTAGCAATGGAGGAAAGGATCATCGAGAACAGTGTCCTGTACATTGTTTTTGTTCGAGCAGTTTGAGGAACTGTGATTAGATGGAATTTTCCCAAATGTATCAATAGCAACTGGATTGCCAGTGCAAAGTACTAATGTAAAAGTCAACATACTTATCAATAATGCTGAAAGAACTACTAACTTTCGTTTTTGTATTTGCTCTACAAAGTTGATGATTTCCATATTTTTTATTTTTCTTCTAAGTATGCCGTGGGACTGGAGTCCCCTTCCACATTTCTCAATTCACACCAGGCCAGGAAATCGTTATATGCAATATCGTACTGCTGAACAGATTTTTTAGGTAGAAGTTCCGGAAATGTTCTTCTTGGAGAATTTTAAATAACCAAAAGAACAACCAAATCGTTGGTTGCAGGTTTGGGATAACCTCAATAGAAGGCTAAGAGGTTCAGAAAATCATCCAGCAACTCTTAATGACTGAGAAATTCAACTCGGAGAAATCTGGGAAGGATCAGATCAGAACATTTCAAGATCACTCCTTCTGAGTATGGACCGTCGTTGCCGAGCTGTAATTAACGCAAGGGGTGAAATACCAAGTATTAAATCACTTATCAGCATTTAAGTATCGAACAAATTGAACAATTTCACGTACAAAATAAAATCACTTCTAACACAAATATCATACAATTTTTTTCTACAACTGCTTTATTTCGATTGATTGATTTGCCATGACTTTAAACTTCAAAATGCATTTCAATATTCAAATAATCAAAAGGTAGTTGTGAATAGCAAACGTTGCCAACGTTATGATTACTAACAAATGAGAAAAGACGCTCTCATTTGAATTTCGTTCGTGTCCAATTTTCGTTTTTCGTCTTGGGTTTTTAACTGCTTAATATGTTTGTCGAGAGCCCAATTAATAATGAAAGTGACGATTTGGTTTTTAAAATAATTATAATTGAAAACACCTTCAGTTGTAGAATAAATTTGAGATTTCCATAATATGCGTTAATTTTTTTACGCTGTGTATTTGCATATTCGTAATCTACGCCCACGATTTGATCAGTGGTTCAATTCTAATGTCGATCGAAGAAAAATCATTTTTTGACAAATTTCCATACCTACACATATTATGAAAAACTTGTGATCTTTCGAACAAAAAAATTTGCTCCGATTGAAATCAAATTTATACTGCTGACTGAGTCGAAGACTTCGATTATGAATATGCAAACAAATTTTGGCTGGAGATATTATTTTTCAAGTTATGGTCGATTAAAAATTTGATATTTGGACCTTGAAAATTAAATCATGTCACTTTTGAAGGATAAATCTATGAGTAGGAAAATCAGCATTCGTTCGATTTTTCTGATGGCTTAAAAATTTCAAATTTGGTCAATATTTCGAGGTACGCAGTGAGTATGTCGTGTTATGATGAAGGATTTAACATCGCAGACGTAACTGATGCGACGCTGAATGTAAGATATTGCGAAATCTTTGTACTTAATCTATGGTGAGAAGAGTGATCCTAACCATCTTTCATATTATAAACAGATTCATTGAAAAATTATTTTTTGAGAAGTAATCAAGATATACTTTTCAGTAGAGTAACATTCGAATATAACGACGTCAAGGGACCGACGATATTCGGTCGTACTAACCGGACGACGCAATAAACGAATGTGGAAAAATTTGAACTTAAACCATTCTAATAATGCTCTGTCTACCTGATCTTGAGTGGATTTCCTTATTCTTTTGAGATTTCAGAACATTGTCATTGATGAGAGCTCTAATATTATTTTCATTTTTCTTAATTGTCGAAATTGTAGAGTGGGAAACGTCGAATTCCTCCGCGAGAGTGACATTCGATTTATCAGCATTGGGCGATGTAGTACAATGCTTTTCTCCTCGATGGTTAAGCTTTTTCTCTTCGCGGATGTCATTTTAGCACAGCTATAGTCTTTCTGTTATATCGCAAAGCAAATGTTAACAAACACCGACTAAGATTTGCGCGAGATAATAATTAAGACATTGAAGTCGGGTTAATACGACAAAGTAGCGAGTTTGTGCGAAGTTTTTTTAATAAAATAACGACACGTCGTTTTAACTAGACGATTGATCATCAAAAAGGGTTGTTATAAGCAGAAGGTCGCAAAAACCGAAGTCGTCATAAACGGATGTAAAAGCATAGAAATCTCTATGACACCAAACTTCAGTTAGCGTTTACGTCGCTAAAAGCGGTTGTGCTTTGTAAGCGGAGTCGTTATATCCTGATTCTACTGTATATGGATCTCGAATTAAGTCGAGTCATAACCATCTCACGTATGTTGTGCTTTCGAATTTTGTGAATATCGGTCGTAAATTATCAATACAGGGTGGTCCATAACTTTCGATGTGAGAGTAATAGAATAGTCAAACCTTCTGAAAGATATTTTTTTCATTCTTCAGTCCTTACTGAGATGAGAGTTGAGGCTCAGCTTTTGTGAAATTGATAAGAAAAACAGAATTTTCGACCAAATATTGTTTTTCATCTGTGGAAAAAATGTTAACAGCTAGACAACAATTTTTTCCAGAGAATAAAACATTTAAATAAATGGTCCTGGATATTTTTATTGCTATGATCGCTCCTGAGAGGGTGAAATCGACGTTTTCATCTCGGTATTCATCAATCTGACCGAAAAAAATTTTTTTTTGAGGTTTTTACGTAATTGGGAATCCATATATTCAATTGTTCTGAAGTCTTCTGCAAGGTCAACTTTTCATGTTTATTTTACAATGATTCGCCTCATTTACATGATATTCAGTTGTCCAGTTGAAGTCATAACCAGAGATTTCCAACCGATTTGAATCTTACTTTCGTCACTGCAAATAATACCGGGATTATCTCTTTAAGAAAATTTTTCCATATCTATGGAAAATTCAAATTCGATCGATCATGCATCTGAGACCATTTGTCGAACTCTTGTCACTTCTTGAATCCGAAAAAATTGTTATCTAGCTTTTACTTTCTCAGAAATATAGAAAATCAACTATTTTGTCGAAAATTTGATGTTTGTCAAAAATTTCGCAGAAGGTAATGCTCATCTCTCAGAAACATTTTGAATGAATGAGAAGCAGCCTTGCAGAACGCAGTTTGTCCAGTTTGTCTTTTTCAACCAATGGTGGCCTGGCATTTTTTTCGGATGACTATCGATCGTTTCATGAAATCCTGGACATTCCCAGACGGCACAGAAATATTCCATGCATATTCAATGAATATACCGCTGGCATATTGAGATATTCCAAACATATTCCAAATCTCCCAGGGCATAAGCCTGGCAGATAGCAGGAATATCCAAGGTCACCATAAAACATCTGCCAGGAATATCCCATAATCTTCAAAAATATATCCATGGCATATGCCATACAGATTCATCTATGAATATCTCCCTTACATATATGCTGGCAATATCTTTTTATCTCCTGATTTGTCCATGCCATATGCTGGTAATATCTTTGTATATATTTAAATATATGTAAATTTTTGTAGCGGTACTAAATAATAATGCATTGATTAGATTGTTTCAAAAAAATTTATTACAGTTTTAAGAATATTTTGTACAATAACAATAATTAACAAAATTATCACATTAAATCATAAAAATTAACATAAAGTAAAAATATAAATATAAATCAACTAGGTATTTTACAAAACAATACTGAGAATAAGTAAAAATTAACATTTGATGAATTAAACTAAAAAATAGGGAAAACACAATGAGGTAATATTTTAAATGATATAAATATTGAACTGTGAACTTCAATTATTTGGTTTGTGAACTAGAGGCGATTTCGATTGACTGGTTCTTGGTTGGTTCATAGATTGGTCCGTCAGTTTTGGACCAACCGCATTCGAATGACATTCTGGTGACGTCTCAAATCAGATGTTTCTCCAAAATTTGAACAGAATTCGAAAGCGCAGTTCGTTTGACGTTGTCATTTATGAACCGAGCGGTCAACCGTTAACCAACCGAAACAGCCATTCGAAATCGACTCATCAGATTATGGGTCGGTTTCACAAATCGAATTACTCGTTTTGAAATTTCTACGAATCGTGGTGGCTCCAGTTAATTAAACGGTACTAACAAAGTTTTGTGAAACCAACCTTATATCTATATATCAGCACCTCAGAGGTAAAGTGTGTTAAGTCACATTTTTTCAGACACGACCTATCTAGAATATTGGATTCACATTAGTAAATTCTAGCTAGTGGAACACATTTTTGACTCCCTAGGTTTATGAAGACGCCAAGTAATGGCAGTACACATTCTTTGAAACAATTATCGAACTGAAAAATCTCTCATTTGTCTAATTTTGATATTGTGACTTGACACACTTTACCTTTGGGGTGCTGATATAGATATCTGTGTTTATAACATCCCAGGCCTTCCAATTCCCAGTCTCCAGCCCCTTCTATCAACACCCATTTTCCCGGTCTCTCAGACATCGTCTTCTGTATGCCGCTCTTCCAGGTAGCTTTTGGTATTCCTCGCCTTTTTCCTTGGAATTCTTTGATTTTGGCCCTGAAAAAAACCAGTGATTCTAAGATTTTCAAGATACGAGGCTGTCTACTGCTATAGTAATAGTGGAATCTGTTCTGATTATTTAATATTTATAAACTTACTTTGAATTTTAGTAGGCAGTGTTGGCAATTTATATCGAGGCAACCTTCCTTCTCGAAGACGATCCCTCTTTTTGATTTTTAGGGCCTAAAACCGTATTGATGCCACTAATATTTTCGACCTGTACAGCCTTTTTGCTTGCAGGAACAAAATTACGATATACAGCTTGGGTGAGACTTACTACACCTGAGAAGCTCCTCCACTCATGCTCTTGTAGTTTTTACGTTTGGATTGAAAGCAAAATTTTGGTTAAGCTATCTGCACAACGTGAAGCCATTTTTCAGTAACAAATTTAGTATTTTCATTCTGTTTAAGAACCTCTGAAAATATTAATAAAACATAAAACTGGTTTTATGATCACTGAAATTCTTTATATTATACCTTTGAGAACATTGCACAATTTTATTAGGGATGAAAAGTTAGTTTTTGCCTTTTTCCCAACCCAACTAAAATATAGGAAATATCCTTTCTATCACTTCCTCACTGTAAAGTCCTCAATTCTTTGACCTGAAAAAACATAAATACACATAACCAAAGATAAAGCACTGACAAGTGATTGGCATATTACGAAAACCTTTTTCAAGCATTCCAAATATATAAGAGTACCTACCAACGCTGATTTGATATTCACGCTCCTACAGTCATGCTCTTGTCTGCCTGTCTTATCTTTTATCATGTGCTCGGCTGCATCACAAACTATTTATCACATAATACTCAAACAATAACATATTTTCAACTCCACACACAATTAAATAATTTTTCAATAAGACTCTTTCAACTCATGGAGCTCCATAAGTCATGTCACCACCGTGACGTCACCACCGTTTTGGAAGTTTGGAACGCCAAACTGAAACTGCTAATCACAGAACACAAATAACCTCAATCCAAGACCACAAAACAAAAATATGAATATTTTGACTGAAAACGTCGTGACGTAATGTTTACATCCATAAGAAAAAGTCAAATCTCAGTAAAATCGAAATTTGATATTCTTATCGGTAAATTCAGGGAACGAAATTGCAGGAGTTAAGAATGGGTAGAGGCCAGAAAATAGTTAATTTTTATTTATAAAGGAGTATTTTTATTCCTGTAAAGAAATAATGTCATTGGTATTTCTGTCAGATATTTTGATAAAATTCAAGGAAATATCTAGAAAGGGCGAAAATATGGTTCGAAGTGGCCACATAACTTCCTCAACCTACAATGGCTCTGAAATGTTTGAAATGCAATGTATTTGGTTCAATGAAAAGCAAGAAGTATTAAGTTGAACTAGAAAGATCCTAAGTTCCAGACATCTCTGTCACCACATGGCAGCTTCTTGGAAACAAAAATATGAGCAAAAGTGATTCGATCCTCCAGTGGAATAAGCTACTCTCACCTCTGTTGACTAATATTTGATTATCATATATGATTTTTGACAACTTGTCTACGCCCTTTTCACATATCTGCTCGAATATCATATATTGTTTTTCCATTTATTGAAAATATATATTTGATCTCTTTCCTATAAGATCAAAATCATAATGGACCTCTTTTTCTGTTTCATCGAACATTTCAATTATTTGAAAAGTCACTCGACTCTCAGTCGATAGACGATATAGTATAGCATGTCCATTTTTCACAAATAAAAACTTTTAATTTGTTGCCTGCTCTTTCATTTCATTGTATCAATCATATAAATAAATTACAAATCATTGATTCCATTGTTTACTCAGTTTAATAAATAAGATCAAATTATTAAGCGAATGAAAGTGTTATTTTTTAACTTGAATCCAACTATAATTAACTTGATGATAACTGCGATTCCTCGAAAATATAATCTATATAGAAAGTTTGTAGTTCTTTAACAGTTTACTGGAAAATAGCAAACTTATCAATTATTGATGAGTTCGGAACAAAAGCAAAATCGAGGTAGTGGTAGTGCCTACACACAATTATCGTTCAAAAAGGGTTTTGTAACGTTTGTAATATTCCATGAAGATTCATGTATATATACCAATAAATACTATTGAATAATATTCTAAACGCATATCATATAGATATTCCCATAGCATATACCAGACATATCTGGGATGGCATATATTTGGAATATTCCTTTGAGAGCAGATATATTTGATATATATCAGGCATATGCCTCGCATATTGCAATATCTTTTGGCTTAATGGCAGATTGGAGGAATATTCCGGGAATATAGGGTGCCGTCTGGGTTCAAATCTCATTTGCGCCTGCTTAAATGTACGCTGGGGACAACTTAGACAAACAAAATGCATTAAGACCATCGCTTAAGATTCTACAAAGGTGACTCACCGGGTCAAGTTTTGGGTCAAAAACGGAGTTTTTTGGGAGTTTTGGGAGTTTCTTTTCAGTTGAAGGGAATTACAGATGTAAACAACTACCTTGTAGTGGAAACAGAGAAACAACAATTACATTTTTTAACTGTACTGAACTACGAGGTTGTAGAGTTAACCTCAAATATTCCATCTGTTCTACACATTCAAATATTCTTCTCCTGGGAAAGCATTACATAGATACATTGAAGAGATGTAATTCTTTACAAATATTTCAGATCATTTACGTTTTATATCATGATGGGGATATATTGTCTAATCCTGTTGAAATTTTTTTCCAATTATATAATAGTACACCAAACATTTGACTCCCTGAACTAAGTCAAGACCCCTGTAAAATTGTGTAAGACAGAATTGGAAAGAATAAAAAGTTTCGAAGTAATGTACCACACCAGGTTAGGAACTGCGAAACCCTTAATTGCCTTTTGTCTCGCCCCCTACCATAAAAACGATCTTGATGCCCAGATTAGAACGCCAACGTGCGTGGTTCTTTCTCATACTTTCCGTTCGCGGGGCGTCAAGACAACACCAAGTGTTCCATTTCATTAGGCGCAAAAACCACTCGAAATGCAGTCGTAACTACCCCCTATGAATATATGGCGTCATTAGCAACACGCTACGCGCCATGTTTTTAAATTGTATTCTGAAAATTTCAGAGATTTATTGTAATTGAAGTGGTGGCTCGCAACTGCGGATCAAAATTGTTCCATTCATTTGCAGCCCGGGCCCTTTAGGATTTTCCGCTGGAAACGCGCTGTTATTCGGGATCTCCGGACGGGGAGCAACGTTTATATGAGGAATTAGGCACGGGAGATATCCTTAGAATTGATTGTTTTCACTAAATAAAACTAGTGTTTCAGAATTATTGACTGCCATCTCGAACTTATGTTGGTAATATTCCATCAGTAACTCTTGTAGTTGCAAAATTAATGTTGGTGTTTATGCGAAATAGTTGCTTATCCGTTTTTCATGTTTGAGTCAACCTGCTAAATATGTTTCTGTATGTGTTCTTCACGATTTGATCGGCAAATTAGTTTTGGATTTGAGTATTTCTCGGCTAAATTTTTAATCGTCGTCAAGAATGCCGAGATTGCTTGAGAGTCTTCATAAAGAAGGCTAGAAGAAACTTTTAGTGATCTTCTATTAAGTTTTCATTACTCAATGAGAGATATCCTTATAATGCAGTTCCTTGAAAGCCTGAATAATTTTATGTTGAAGCATTAAGCGCTATTTTCATTATCAATCCTGCATTTCCATATTTGATTTACATATAAAATTAATTTGACTGTCAATTTCAGTCGTCATCTTAGTTGAATGCCTATATGCAATTGGCGTGAGATTCGAAAATTCGACAACACCACAATATCAAAAATAATATCATTGTATGAAGAATTCTTTAGCAGTGATAATACACTACTGATATATAGGGTGAGTCTTTGACTTGTACACATATTTCAACCGTAGATTCCTGAGGTCAAAAGAAACAATTTTTCCATTACAATTTTTCGGATTCGGCCTAGATAAAAAGATATAGCCATTTTGAACTTTCATAACATTCAGAACTTGGAAATAATAGGCAACTATACAATGAAAACGAGCGTCAACTTACTTCTTCATGTTACACGAAAGATGAAGTACGATTTTGTTAATTCTGAATAATTACCCAAATTATAAAATGTACCTACAATGAATACTTATACATCATACAAATTTCGTTGGCGAATGTTGAATAATCTTCTCTTCATTTATTTTTGTTGCTCTCACCTGCATCCTCGACAATCATCTTCAGTATGTAATCATTTGTTGTTTATTACATTTTCTGAAGCTTCCCGCCAGAAACATAACCTTTCATCTCCATACATGAACAAATTTCATTGAATTGTTTTTTCACCGCCCATCTTAACGTTGTCAGATAGAACTCCTCCACCATAGATCATAGATCTATTATACAGTGTCGAGTGTGCAGAGATTTACCACATTATAACTATCATATGTAATTGCGTGTTGATAATTTTATTTAATTCTTACGCTGTTGTGTGTGAATAATTTGTTATCTGAAATTTTACTCAACATTTCAGAAGATACCCATTATTATGTTTGATGTACTTCATAATGGAGTAAGAATGAAATAAGTTTAACTTTGACAACAGATTTTTCGTGACTGTTTTATGTTGGTCGTTGTTGCGCAGAGAGTGATCAACAACCAATTGAAATTGGAAATTAATGGTATGGGATTATCAATTGAACCGTTATTTCGTTTATTCGACTTTATTAGTGTGAATCTGCAGATTCACAGGAAATGGTAGATATGGTAAAATGCTATTTTACTAATGGGAAAATAGCTTTGGGCTCGTATGCTACTTGGAAAAACAACTAACAACACCGATTTAAAGTAATCCATCATCTGATATGACTACGAAAGTGGTAGGGTGACTGCAGATTAGTGTCTGAACATTCTGCAGAATTATTTGGACAACGTATTTGTGGCGTACCACTTATTGTTGTGCAAAATAGGTGGCTACAGCAAGATGAAGCTTCTTATCATAATTCTAGATTCTAGAGTTGGTATAAGAAGAATTATTCAATAGAAAACATGAATGAATATTCATCTTATCACACTAAATTTACTGCTAACAATTAGACTTTTTGAATTTCTGGTGAATTTATGGGATGTTATGGTAACAATTAAGGAACTGGCGGATGTTCGTGAAATTTTGTGAGAGAGTCACATTTATGACGAATTATTTTCCGTAAAACATTTCATTCGATGGAACTTTCTGCGAATAATAACTGAAAATTATATTTTTTCTTTGTTCCTTAACAGCCTGTATCTTTTCAACCGAGGCGAATCGAAAAAATGGTGGATAGAAAAAGTTTTTCTTTGACCTCAGAAATCTACGGTTACAATATATATATATATATAAGTCGAAGACTCAGCCTGAAGAGGTTATGGGCATAGTATGAGAATAATAAATTTCCTGAACAATTACAAATTGATTTGCCTTGAGCATTATTTTCAATTATTTCATACATTATACTTATATATTTTAATGAGTGATGAACAGATAGAAATTTCGGGTAAATTTTGGTAACTTGGAATAAAGCACCGTCTAGAATTTGACGGCTGCTCTGACGACAAAAATTTTACATGTTGTACCCTCAATTGAGGTTCTTTGAAGATAACGAGAAAATAGATTAATTCAAAGTTCGGAGTTTTTTATGAAGACTTTGTCCCTGGGGTGTATGGGATACTGATGATGCCAAATAAGACTGAAACCAGTATATCTTTTATCTCAGTGACGAAATCTCATATCATTTTTCCAACCTCATGATAAAAGATCTATGAGCCTGGGAATTGAAAATATTATTCATTTCGATGATTTCTATTTTGAGTTCATCGATTTTTCAAAAATGTTTTCGGTGGGCTTCGAAAAGGCAAAAAATTTCTTGTTTCTCATTCTGTTGTTTTTCTCAAAAACTTATGTGTTTTAAGTGATTTTTTCAAATTTTTGTATTTCGAGTCGTCCATTCCACCATGCTATTTAGCTTTATGTTACATAATTTTTTTTGTCGACGAGTTATGGTGGACAGATTAAAAGCTCTCAAAAAAATATTCTCTCGTTGAACTGTATTCGAGAGTCAAATTTCAAGATAATAATATAGAATGAAACCGTTCTCTTGAGTTCTGATTGAAACAGAAAAACAGCAAACCAATTCCGAAATCTAAAAGCATGAATTAAAACCCGATAACATTGACCTTTGGATCTGGAGGGCGAAAAGCCTTTCAGAGCTTCATAATAAGCCGTCATCCAAACAATATTAATTCAGGATTCTTACTCCGTTAGGAACCCTTTAATTAAAATGAATGCGAATAGCCTTTCTCTGATATTAATCTCAATGATGGTCAAAGAGAGCTTTTACACTCTCGGAGGAATCGCTCGCAATTCTGGCGACAGAGGGCACTCCAGGAGTAGATTGAGAAGCGGACAAATAAATCGTTCGTTCTGTGAGCAAATAAACTTAACCAGTTCCGGAATATTTGAACTCTCAAGATGAGAGCTCATTGGACAAAATCGTCATAAATTGATGTTAATTTTGTTGAGAGGTTTATTATTTTCATTTCCTTTTCAGCTTGAGTAATAAAATCGGTATACGTTTTATTATGTACGTTATGTATACAGGGTTATTCACGAAGGCTCTATAGAATATTTTCAGGAAAGACACAAGATTTTGGATTGGCATTCTAAAAGTGAGCTTCAAGTAAGAAGACGACTTCTCGTATTTTTTTTAAGGTTCTGGGGACTAACGGTTTTTCCGGAAGTTACATCAGCTTTCGTTTTTCGAATGGAAAGACCCATTCTTTATTGCATAAATAGATTCTCCATTGAATTCTGAGTTTTTTTTCATTCCAAAAGTTTGAATTTAATTCTCTTCAAATAAGTAAATACGAAAATCAATTTCAAAATTGAACTCAGTTGAAACACAGACAACGTCGAGGTTTTTCCATTAAAAAATTCTCTTTTTTGAGAATCTCCGAGAAGAAAGGCTGATGCTTTTTTCCCGGTAACGTGATTTTCGGAATATAACACAGGAGGTCATACATTCTTTGTCAAAGTTAGCAGTGACGAAACATCAAAATAATCATTTTTTTTAATTAGAACCCCCATTTTCCGAAACATTTTCGAAATCTTCTTCAGAAAATAATAGGGGCATACGTCCAAGAGTTTTATCCCAAAATGAATGTTTTTTCGTGATATTCTGCAAAAATGATTTTGTCTTCAATTTTCAATTTCACTACGAATGTGCTTTTTCACAAGAAAATAATTAGTGGTCAAGCAAAATTTTTGGAAATCTCTGTTATCAAGAAAATATTTTCTCATAGTTCAGACAAGTTCAGTTTTTATTTATTCATTTATTGAAGCTTAGGATAATTTCCGCAAATCCTCAACTCCGGAGAATTTTTTTTCATGTTATGGTAGGGAAATTTGAAATTTCTGTCAATTATTCCTCAAAAGCATTAAAAATTATTACACATAATTTTTTTCTGCATTCCTCAGAATTTTTTTCCATTGACTTCACTTATACTGACATTGAGAACATTGAACTAATCACAGTTATTAATTCAAGAACTTTGTCTGAACTATAGGAAATATTTTCTCGATAACAAAGATTATCAAAAATTTCACTTGACTGCTAATTATTTTCCAGTAGCAAAATACATTCGGAATGATATTGAAAATTTTTCCTGAATATCTGGAAAAATATTAATTTTGGGATAAAAGTCTTGGACGTATGCTTCTATTATTTTCAGACGAAAATTTCGAGAATGCTTCGAAAAAATGGGGTTCCAATTTAAGAAAAACAACTTTTTTTTTAAGTTTCGTCACTTCTAACTTGGACAGAGATTTTGTGACCTATTTTATCATATTCTGAAAATCAAGATATCGGAAAAGAGGCATCAGCCTTTCTGCCTTGAGATTCTCGAAAATGAGGATTTTCAATAAGAAAACCTAGAAGTTGTCTGTATTTCAAGAGGGTTGAATTTTTTTTCGTATTTCGTCATTTAAAGAGAATTTTTTCGGGAAACTTCAAACTTAGAATCAAAAAGACTCAGAATTCAATGGATAATAGATTTATGCAATAAAAAAGGGTTTTTTCATTTGAAAAACGATGTCACTTTCGGAAAAACCGGAAGTCCTAGAACCTACAAAAAATATAAGAGAAGTTGTCCTCTTGCTGGAAGCTCACCTTTAGGATTTCAATCCTGAATTTTGTATTTTTTATAAGAATATTCTATAGAGCCATATTCGTGAATAACTCTGTTTATGTTCGTATAGGTCCTTTCACTTTTAACACAATCATCCAGAGAATTTCATGAAAAAAACTCTATCAAATTTTGTGGGGAAAATTTTGCGAATTGAAATGGTAATCAGTGACCAACAAGAAACAAACAAGAACAATCCATTTCATTAAATTTGATTCCCTTTGTTAATGGATTGGAAAAAATAAGAAGATTTGATTCTAAATTCAGCAAAAAAATGGTTCCAGAACACAAAATAATTCAATATCTGTACTAAAAAAAATTAAACCTGCTTGAGCATATTCAATCAGCTCAAAATCAGCGGAAAAATCCCCTGAAATATTCCAGTTTGGTTATTGCATTGGGCCACCCTGTATGTGGTCAAGGTCTAGAAAATGAAAAACCGATATTAAATTCACACCAGAGCACACTTGATATCCGACTTGTTGCTGGCAACTCGGCTGGTCACTAGAGTGCAATGAATTATGACGGTGCCGGGTGTTCTTTTCTGCCTCCTTCCACCTTACCTCCTGCAGATTTCACCTGTGAATGATGTGGGTTCGAGGCGGATTCAGAAATATATCTCCTCCTGCGATCTCATTTATCCTTCCGCCATTTTGAACCCCGATAGGTCTTTGTCAGAACGCTGTATTCAGATGCAGATCGGGCGAGAAGATATCAGGTGAGTTTGTTGTGAGAGATGTCGTTGAACGAACACAGAGGATTGGGGCACCAATAACGGAAATATGCCTTAGAAATTGGGAGTATTACAGAGGCGAGCTACAGGAGAGTTTCAACTCGGTCTTTCGTTTTTCAACGAGAGTGAAACTAGTCGGAGTCAATATGTTAACTCAGTAAAATCGTTGAAATATCAATCTCTGAATCAGCAAAATGAAGTCTACAATAATTAAAAACTCTCGAAGGCAGAAAGAGCAAAGAATTAACGGACGAATGACAACGCAAACAGGCAAAGAACATAGAATCTGTCATCAACATATAAGTGTTGACAACCAATGAAATAATAAAAACAACGATCGTCTTCGAGAGTTTTTTATTATTGTTGAATCCATTTTGCTGATTCAGAGATTTATATTTCAACGATTTTACTCAGTTAACATATTGATGTGTAGTTATGTATTGTCCATGGTTGTTTTTCCGCTTTTCTAGATGCGATTTAGTTCTATTTGACTGTAAGATTTTGTTGTTTTTTGTTGACTTAGTTTGTTTCCTCTTTAATTTTTAGTGCCCTGAAGATGGCCATGTAAATGGCCGAAAGCTTGGCAGTTTTCAATAAAGAACTTTGACTGAGACCAATAGAAACTAAGTCGGCCATTGTGATAGACACCCCTATATGAGCATTGTCCTTTCTGTATAAAAGTGACTTTGTTCACCAGGGATTGTCTACGTGTCAATGGGGTTGACAAAAGACAGCGGCTTCACGTCAATCCAACAACAAAATTTGGGCTCTCTCCACTTCGGAGAGAGGTTGGGTACGGCCTTCTGCAAAATTGAGAAGGTCTTCGTGTTATTCTTCTTCTAGAGAGTTCTGAGTTTTAGGGATAATTGAAACCAGTGAAGTAACAAAAAATCTATTTTCCAAAATAACAAGAAAAAGATGATGAAATAACTAATTGATCTCTACGTCTGTACCTCAGACTGTATAAAAAGATCATAAAGAAACTATAAGTTCCCTATCCCCTGGGTTACCTGATAACCCCCAAAAATTACTTTGATTTACGTAAGAAAAAGTTTCTTTTAATTTTGTATAAAGGGGGTTGTTTTCACCCCTTAAGAATAATAATCATAAATGGGCATTGGGTAGGAGTAACAGCCAAGTATAGCTTATATCGAAAATTTTATCAAAATCGAAGCATCTTGATTGAATTCGGAGGTAATGCTTGAGTTTCGCCCTCATTGACTGGATTAATTGAACCGGACAATTTTATCTCCACTTTCGAGGTATTATATCATAATATTTTATTATTGATAATATCAAAGGTGCTTTTTTTATTTGTCGATTGAGAGAGTACGAAGTATGCCGGGTCAGCTAGTTACCGAAATATAGTAGTGAAATAAATGAGGTATGCAGACAGATATCATTAGATACAGATTCATTGTGAATATTCGTCCGGACTGTTCTAAGTTGGCTACCCAGTAAAATGTGTTATCAAATGTTCATACGAAAAAATATCAGAGATTTAGAACAGACCATAATCTCCCGCGAAGAACTCTGATGAAACGATCAGTTATAAGATCTTTGTTAAAAAAATTGCACACATTTCATTCAGATTGACAAATTTCCTCGTCGCTTCCATTCACAGCGTATGCTTCCGATGAATCAACGAATGCAAGGAAACCTCATGGGAAAAATCAGAGTACACCACTGGATTGCTGACAAAATTCAAAGGGAACTGAAACCTACTAGTTTCGTAAAAATGGTCGGGAAATACGAAGCACCCGTAAGAGTGCTTAATTTCATGTTGACAACAAAATACCAATCTAAATATGGAGCATAGCACCGAAAAACTTTCCTTTAAATAAAAAAATTATTATACCCAATATCCGAGTAATTTCGATATACCCGATATCTTTTCCCGAAATACATGCTGGAATATTGCAGCAGAAAAATTTTTCAGAACCCGATAAACTCATTTCCCGGAATTTTCCCTCGTCGCATGAGCTCGCTATCGCCCCATATCCTTTTCCTTTATACGACGTGATTCCGGTTTTTTGACGTTTCATGGTAGTCCATTTGACATAGGATCAGCCAGAAGAGTTTACAGAAAATTTCGTATCGTAATTTGTTGGTCACAGTACTGTCAGTCCTCGTTTTAGAGCATGGATCGAATTGACGGTTGCAGAATCGTTACACTCAGTGTATTGAATTGGATGAAAGTGAAACTGAACACTTTTTTGTACAACTGCCATTAAAACATGATGATGATCCAAAATCTGTTGAGGTTGGGAGAAATTTTTCAGCGATGAAATTTTTATATGCAATGAAATGATCAACATAGCCCTCGGCTACCGTCGTAGACTTCTATCCACCATTTTTTTTATATCCGTGATATCTGCTCCTGATTTTACTAGCGATGAAGCGGAGGATCTTCGAAAACAGTGTCCTGTAATATGCTTTGGTTCTGGCAATTTAAGGAATTCGGCAACAATAGATGAAATTCTTTTTAATGTATCAATAGGAACTGAATTGGCAGTGCATTTTTCATTCATGCATTTTAGGAAAAAACGACGATGTTTCATGAGAGAAGGGCGCAGTGCAAAGTACTACAAACCAACTTCCCATACTGAAAAAACGACTGATGTTCGTTTTTTTATTTGAAAGTTGTATAACCGATGACTTATTTGTTATTTCGATGTCTTCCACTGATAAATTACACAACCCTTCATGCCGACAAGCTGCAAATAATTCGAAAATAGTAGCAACCATTACCATCAAGTATTTCTCATCAGGTGCTTCCTCAATAAACTTTTCAACTTGTGCACGAGTGAGAATTTTCGATTTTTTGGGACGATATCCTTCACTTTTCTGTTTCAAATATGCTATTACCTTGGAATATTTACTAACATCCACAGCATTTTTAACAAGGGCGCTTTACTTCATCATTGAAAATTTGATCCACAAAGTTGTTGAACTGCATATTTTTGATTTTTCACAAACAGTTACACTGAAGTTCCCTTCTACATTTTTCAATAGACACCAGGTCAGGAATTTTTTAGCAATATCGTACTGCTGAACAGAGTTTTTAGGTAGGAGTTCCAGATTTGCTTTTCCGCAGACTCTTCAATACCCAGAAGAACAACCAAATCATCACTTTCATAAATGATTGGACTCTCGACAAACATATTAAGCAGTTGAAACCCAAGACGAAAATTGGACAGGAACGAAATTTAAATGACAGCGTCTTTTCTCATTTGTTTTTAATCATAATGTCGGCAACGTTTGCCATTCACAACAATCTTCTGACTATTTGAATATTAAAGAGCATTTTCAAGTTTATTGTCATTGCGAATTCGCCCATTTCATTATCAAAATAGGGCAGTTGTACAAAAAACATTATATGGTATTTGTGTAAAAAGTAATTTTATTTTGTTCGTGAAATTGTTCCATTCGATCCGCTCATGTCACAAACTTTTACACTCACAAAATAAAACGTCACTTTTAACACTCATCATAAAAAAACCCAGAGATGTGTAGAAGCGTGATGTCTAATTTCGGTGTTCGATTAGAAGAGTGCCAGCAGCGCGAGGGTTAACATTTGGACAACATATTCTTTGTCAATCAAATTTCTAAAACTTCGTCTAAATCTCAATATGAACAAACGTATCTTCTGATTTGTTGTTCTATTTTCTCGAATGATAAGTATTTACCCTGTCTGATTTATGAAAGAATAACAGTATTTGATTTTCAGGGTTTAATATTATTCAAAATATAATGGTAATAGGCGACGTTTCGGGCAGTACCCTTTTTCTAGCCTGTAAAAAACAATATACACAATGTAAAAACAACAAGAACAAACAAACAATTTGTATTTGTTGGATAGAGATCTAATTCTTTTATTACCTTCGAATAATTTGTTTATAATAAGTTATTTCCCAACTTATTTGTTGGGTGTCATTGGGGTTATGATTTTGGAGTTGTCATGTCAATAATGATTTCTTCTTCTTGTTTGTTATCGTTGGTCGGTTTATTTGAGACTGTTTAAAATAGTGGAGTAGATGTTGTGAAGGTATTTTATGTCTGATCTGTCATTAATGGATTTTTCATTTTGTTTTATATGAATCATTTCGAGAAATTCTCTAGATTTCTTATTTGTTTCTCGGTCCAACACTACGGTCTCGTCATAATTGAATGTATGTCCATTCTCGGTTTTGTGCTTGTAAAGTGCTGTCTGTGTTTTAGAGTATTTGTGTCCTTTCAGTCTGTCTTTCAGTTTTTGTTCCGTCTGTCCTATGTATACACCCTCGCAATTATTGCAGTTGATCTTATATACTACATGAGATGTTTCTGTTAATGGTGTTGGTGATTTTAATTTACTATATAGTTGTTTAATTTGAATATGTGGTTTGTGCGCAATTTTTACGTTGCTGTAGGGTTTCAAGATGTTTTCTATTTTTTCAGATAGAGAAGGTACGTATGGTATTGGTATGAATGTGATTGGTTCTTCTTTTTTATTTGTTGAATTTTCGGTGTTGTATAATTTGTGTGTGCGTTGTTTTATTATCTTTTTTATTTGTGGTAGAGGATAGTTGTTTTTTATTAAAAGTGAAGTAATGTCCTGTATGATGGTGGGTCTGTATATAGGTGAAGTTAGTTTTAGCGCTCTGTCAATGTAACCTATCATAATCGCTTTCTTCTGTTTATAGATATGTGCTGAGTTGTAATCTATTATTCTGTCAGTGCATGTTTCCTTTCTATAAAGTTTTGTTTGTACTGAGTTGTTTATTCTTAAAAGTGTCATGTCTAAAAAATTTATTGCGTTGTTCATTTCTGTTTCTAGTGTGAACTGAATTTTATGGTGAAAACTATTTAAACCATCAATTATTCTTTGTATCTCATTTTCTGATGTTATTATTAAACAATCATCTACATATCTTTTGAAAAGTGTAATGTTATAGTTCTGTCCGGACAAAACTTTTTCCTCTAAATATTCCATCACCAATTGAGCAACCGTACTTGAAATAGGACTACCCATCGAAACTCCATCTATTTGTTGAAAGAAATTTTCCTCAAACTTGAAATAACACGTTCCTAACGTTAATTGTACTGCTTCAATGAATTCGCTTTCAGGAATCGACGTATACGGTTCTATTAAACTCCACTTTTCATGTAAAATTTGTGGTACCAGAACTGTTGGTATGTTTGTGTACAATGAAACGACATCTAAGGAAAATAATTTATGATTGTCAGGTATGTGCAATTTGTCTAATTCTTTTTTTAATTCAAATGAGTTCTTTGTATAATATGGATTCTTGTTAATGATGTTAGAAAGTATTTTTGATAAATATTTTGATAGGTTGTAGAATGGCGATTGTGAGTGGGATACTATTGGTCTCATTGGTATGTTTGGTTTGTGAATTTTGGGAAGCCCGTAAATTTTAGGAGGCATGCTGTTGTGAATAGACAAGGATTTTGCTGTTTGGGGTGATATGTAGCCTGAATTTTCCCATTTTTTCACAATTGAATTATTATGTTTTTGTAATGAGGACGTTAAATCTTTTTTAATTGCTTTATACGTTTTGGTGTCAGTTAGTAGTTGTTTCATTTTCTGTGTGTACTCACCTTTTTCCATTATTATTGTTGCATTACCTTTGTCTGCTTTTGTGATTATAATTTGTGGGTTTTCCTTAAGAAATTTCTTGGTTTTATAGTAATTTGTGATGCATTTTTGTTGTTCTGGCTTCAGCTTTGAATTTTTTACTTTGTTATAGTGTTGTTGAAGTGTACTTGTTAATTTTGTTCTGATTGTATTCTGGTTTTCCTGGGAAAGTTTAGTTATGTTACTTTCGATGTTAGCGATTATTTGATTTATTGGTACTTGTTTCACATTGTTAGTATTTACAGCAAATTTAGGATCGAGAGTTAGTATGTTTTGAATGTCAGGTGGTATTGTAGTGTTGGAAAGATTTTTGATTGTGTTTTGAAGTGTATTCTGTTGGATAGTATGTTGTCTTAAGTTAAGTATGTTGAGTTTGCTATTATGTCTCACTGTATTGTGTTGTATATTCGTATTCATTAATGATTCTTCTAATTTGTCAAACATTGAAAGTTCTTCGTCAGATATGTATGTCTGGAGTGTATTTAGAGTTTGCGACAATGATCTCTGTAGGCTGTTGATAGTTTTCGTTGTGTCTGTTATTATTAATTTGAGGATTTGTTTAAGGTATTTCATGTGTAATCTTTGATATTCTATTCTATTTTCTTTAATATACCAATACTTCACACCCTTGATGAACATCCCGTATCATATTATATTATAAAAATGCTTTAAATTAGAAAACTTCACTTCCAACATAGTTGAAAAGTAAAATGTGAGATTCCAACCGGAGATCTGTGTAACTTCTCTGCGATCCACAGGCCTTTACGGGAAATTATAGAACTTTGCGATCCAAATCCTGAACCACGCCACTGTAAATGAGATGCGCTAATTTTATTGGTCTTTCCAGCGAATCCAGTGCCATTCTAAATGGCAGATTAAACACGAATTACAATTAACAAGGACCCTTTCTGTTCTCGAAACAATAATGCCCTTAGGGGGGACATTCTGTACTAATACGCAGCTACATTGAAAGGTAGAGTAGAATACATTAATTATCAACACAACAGAACGCGAAGGGTGATTGTGAGGGGTTGAACTTTTTGAGTTTGGCACTTACCTCCGACCTGAGTTGAAAGTGTTCGAAAGAAACTTTCATCAAGCAAGAGAACATTATTCCTTAGAATTTTTTTCTGGTTTACAGGTCAGAATTTTTTTTTTTCGTTATCGCTATACTAATTATTACAGTAATTTTTTTTCAAGGAATTAACAATGGGCGATATACTGCTCCACAAGAGTTAGGGATATCGTATTCAATCGTTTTGAAAAGTATTTAATCCCCGAGAAAATCGCTGTAAAATCATTCAAAACTCAGCAACAACTTGAATCGAGTCAATAGAAATCAGTATCAGACATTTTGTCAATCTGGTCGCCTTTTTTCTGAAGTTTGGTTCTTTGCATATGCTTCATGAATGTTCTAATTTTTAAATGGATTCAGCTTATCAACGACTTCGATTTGAAACGAGTTTTCTGAAAATGCAAAGAGGTTAATTATGATGATGCAAAGACCTAAATTTACAAAGACTATCGGCTATCGGAATGCTACAGGTGACCTTACTCAGGTTGTTGTAGCGGAAAGGCTCTAACTCAGCCAGAGTATGATATCTCGACCTTATAATAGGTTCAGGGGGAAAGGTTCCTAGTTGAAAAGACCAAGGCTTGGTTGGCGACGAAAAACAACACCTGCCGTTTCGGCGAGAAGAAAGCCTACATCTACGTGTAAAATTCTACGGAATTCTCTTCAAAATGCAGATGGTGTCCACATCGGAATCATTAAACGACGTTTGAGAGAGGTGAATCTAGGGTCTAGACGTCTATTAAGAGGTGTTTCATTAACAGGAGACCATAAACGTCAAAGACTGGAATGGGCAAGGCAACATATCCATTGGAACATTTAATGGAGTAGTTTTTTTTCACTGATGAATCCAGATATGAACGATTTTCTGATTCTCGAAGAATAAGGGTATGAACAATCCCATTCATACTCCGTAATGTCCAAGAAGTCCATACATTGCGAGGGGGTAGTGTTTTGGTATGCGGCAGGATATGATTCAACGGGCGCACAGATCTACACCTTTGTCCTGGGAATATTCCGCCTATGATTTTGCCAAATTTTCGCGCTGCTATTGGTAAAACTTTTCAATTTCTAGACGATAACGGGAGACTGCACCGTGCAGCTACAGTGGAGAATGCACGCGAGGAGCTTGGTATTCAACATTTACCAATACCTCCGCACTCACCATATTCGAATTGCATAGAACATGCATGGGATGTGCTCTAAGGGAAATTAGATAATCGTCAACCTAGCCCAGAATCCTTAAATGATCTGAGAACGCCTCTGCACCGTTTATGGAACCAAATTCCTCAAGAAATGTTCAACAACCTCGTGTGTAGTATGCAAAGAAGATGTCAAGCTGTTATTGATACCCGTGGAGCCATACATTGTATTCATACTCCTAAAATGCTTGAATTCTCTGGGAATGAAATTTCGTTTATTTACTCGATTTTTCTTAACCACCCTGTACAGGCTAAAATTAATTTTATATCCTGCAACTTGAAATCATTTCAATATGAATTCTCATCGCAAAATCTGATTTAAACTATATTTTTTGTGGAGCTGTTTATATAATGAAATACATGTACCGTTCAGCGGGAATCACCACGATGTATGAAATTGATCTTAACTTTCTTGCAGAGGAATTCCTAAAACGCCGATATCGCATTAGAAGACGAAGGCAAAGTATTCGGTCATTAAAACTTTGTGCTCGGCGAGAAAACGATACTTTTAAACAATTTGCAAAAAGGGAGCCTCTTCCAGTCGATGCACGTTGCGTTCTAGTGAAATAATTAATATTTAGATCGATGAGAAAGCTTAACAGTTTTTTTATATCCGCAATTTGATACTATGCAACGCACTTTACCACGCTGGTTTATGTCATCTAGGCCGTCAGAATTTCGAAGGAACAACTCATATCAAAATATAATCTTTCTTCAAATCAGTAATGGTCTTGCCAAACTGAAGTGTTTCAATGACTTCAAATACGGATAACACTTCTTGTTTTCAAGAGAAACGAATAATGACAAGAACTGTATCTTCTTCTGTTTTTGAGTTATATCCAAAATTTTAATTTGGGCGATTTCAATTTTGGTCATTATCTCACTTAATGTTTCTGCCACGATGTTGAAATGAAATCATTATAGGTATAGACAATTTTTTCATAGCAATACAATAGTTTTCTACATTAAAAAAATTTATGTATTAGTTATATCTCATAAAAATACCTCTTGAGAAAAAACATAGTAAGCTACTAGCCTGCTAAAATAATTGTCTCTAGCACAAACCAGAAACGGAGGTAAGGGCCAAAGTTGAAATCGTCTAAATTTCAGTTCTAGGCCATGACTCGAAAATAAAAGAAGATAGAGGAATGCAGTTCATGGCATTATCAGTTTCCCCCAAAAAGAAGACCTCAAAGTGAAATTTATTTTCCTTTATCTCCTTCGGTTGAAATGTTGTGGTTCAGAAATTACCCCTTTTGCTCACCTGAAAATTCTTACATAGTTCCTGACCTTAGGAGACTACACAATAACCACCCTTTATTTTGTGATTTGGTCTCGAATTCGACAGTAGGAATTCCTCTGACTAAACAATTTTCTCTTCAATTTGCCCATGAAATTCCTCCCATTGTACACGTTTTCCCGACATTACCCATCAAATTTTGCTCGATACGATTTCATGCGAAAAATTTCGTTCTAGCTCCGCAGCATATCCCCTAGTATTCGATGTGAAGAGGGGCCATCTGAATGAAAAGTGGAACAGAGTTCGTCCTGTTATTAAATTTTAAGTGGTGGATATGGCAACGTTCAAGTGCCAATTTCTACAAGTTTCCCAGCATTCTGAGTTTCGCTTTGGAGTATTGACTCTACGACCTCCGATATGGGGAAATTTCATATTATTTCTGGCATAGAGGAAAGAAATATGCTGAGTTTCCTCTCTTGTACAAAGTATTTGCTCAAGCCATTCTGGAAGGTACAGGGGTGATATTTTCGTGACATTCAGCTACTTTCTCGTGCAATCCATGATAGCATTTAGAGGATTTTCGCTTTCCTACGTATGGGATATTTTTTCAAAGGTTGTGGAATTGAAACCTCCTTTTATCTCAGCTTTTCTATAGAAAAATTTATCTGTGGCATCAAAATGAGTCTTCAAGTCCAGAAAATTGTTGTACTCAGTTTTTTTCACTCGGTGCATCTTCCATCATTTTTTTATTTGTTCTCATGTGTGATATTCAAAGATCCAATCACAAAAAGAAATAAAATTAGTTCCGTAAAATGATTAGTCTTTTGATTGAGGGAGCTGAAATAATACAATATATATTGTAACAAAAAGGAATGTAGCCGTGGTTATTGCAACCATACAGTTCTGCGTATTATGAATTAAGAAATGAAAATACATCACTAAGAAAAAATCCTTGACATCAACGTGATCTAGGTGATCCTCATGTTATTCTTTTATGAACTGAGAAAAACAGATTTTTTTTCAATCTACCCCTGATCATGATCAGGTTCTCAGTATGACCACATTTATCGAGTCAGGTTTTGATAATAAATTAAAAACAGGTTCATCTTTCATAGATTTATCGTCTGCCTACGACACGGTATGGAAAGATGGTTTGATCTATAAACTTTATACACATCTTAAATGTGGAAAGATGATTCATCTATTAAAGAATATGTTGTCGGATAGAAGATTTCGTGATTTGCTGATGATAATAGTAGTAAATTCAAAACTTTGAACAATGGTCTTCCACAAACATCTGTTTTGGCACCCCTTCTATTCAAGTTATATTTATGCGATATTGCGTGTACTTCATCTGAAAAAATCATTTACGCCGACGATATTGCATTCTGTCATTCTGATTCTCAAAGTATTGAGGAAAATTTAACTTCTGATCTGAAAATTTTGAAAAATTATCTTTTCGAATTTTGTTTGTGTCCAAATCCTAATAAAACCGAGGTTTCGTTATTTCTTCGAATAACCATCAAAAAATCAGAATTTTTTTTTTTGAAACATAATTTCACTCCCAAATACTCAGGTGTTGAATTAGATTCCTTTCCAACATTCTACAGAATCTTGCTGGTACGTCATGAGGTGCTGACCCGACTACCCTTCGCACAGCAGCCCTTGCCCTGGTTTTTTGCCCTTTTTGACTCAATAGTGTTCATGTTCAAAACATCGATGCACAGCTCAATTTTTCAATGAGAATAATTACTGGAACCATCCGATTGACACCTATCCAATGGCTACTACTCCTATCCTTTGGTAGAATAACTTTCTGAATTCGAACTTCAGTTACAAGGAAATCTGGAAATTCGTATGAGATGCATGTTCTTTATCTAATGAAGATCTAATATCCGATCCATCGAATGAAGTTTCTGGTTTTAACCGTCCCAGGAAAATATGGTCCCTTCTTAATCGAATAAGAACAGGTCATGGTCGTACCAATAGCATGCTTTTCAAGTGGAATTCGGTTGATAGTCCTAAATGTGAATGTATTGAATCAGAGAAAACAGTTGAACACCCAATTAATAATTTTTCGATTTATAAATTCCAAGATGGCATTAGAGCCATACACAATATAACAAACTCATTTTTGCAATGAGTTGAACATTTTAGATCAATTTGATGAAGTATAAATTGCATTCTCTTGCTGTTCCGTCTTTTTTTATTTTCAGGTAGGAGTTTGTGTTTGGAAATCCTTTCTTCGAAGAGCCGGTCCGATAATCGTGATGTCCTTCTATATAGAATATTCAGATACAACCATATTTTTTACGGAGAGACAGGTTTTCTCGGCTGAGGTTTTTTCCCCTGTCTCTATAGTATCGTATGATACTAGTGATGATAGTAACGCATGATACTATAGTATCACACGAAGACTGATATGGTAACCCGTCCCTTTTCTCCTCAGCTTAGGTTCTTTTGGTTTCAACATTTATTGTATTATTTTAGCTCTCTTACTCAAAAGAATAATAAAGATTTATATAAACACAATATAAGGATAAATAATGAGGGATCGGTGAAGTACTTCACCGATCCCTCATTATCCTTATATATATTCCAGAAATGAATTCATTTCTTGTATGTCCTTGAAACTACCTTGAAATTTATAAATTAGACAACTATAAACTGCTTCATATGAATTAAAAATATTGACTCAAATTGCAGAAAAATATAGTTGAAATAAGATTTTGTGATGAAAATTCATACGTCGGCAGCATATTCATTTCTTGAGGACTTTGGTTTCATACACAGGGCAGAAGCTCTCTCATATCATTAAAGGATTCTGGAATAGGTGGATGATTATCTAATCTTCTTTCGAGCATATGCCATGCATTTCCCATGCAATTGAAATCTGAGTGAGTGCGGAGTTATTTGTGAATGCATGCATTCTCAACTATGACTGCACGGTATGGTGTAGCGTCTGAAAATTGAAAAGTTTCACCAATAACAGCGTGAAAATTTGGCAAAACATTGTCTGTCAATGACATGATCCCTATAGTGTGAGGCGGTCATATTTCTAGGAGGAATGTGTAGATCTGTGCATCCGTTGAAACATATCCCGGCATATAACACTATCCTCTCGCAATGGATCGACTTCTTGGACATAGCGACGATTACGGGGAATGCGTGGGATTGTCCATACCCTTATTTTTCGAGAATTTGAAAATCGTCCATATCTGGATTCATCAGTGTAAAGGACACTACGCTATTGACCGTTTCAATTGATATGTTTACTTGCTCATTCCAGTTTTTGACGCTTATGGAACTCCTCCTAATGGCCGAAGAGAATTTCCTAGCATTCTACACGTAGATGTAGGCTTTCTTCTTGTTGAAATGGTGATGAATCGATCCTGAGCAGGTGTTGTTTTTCATCGCCCCCCATGCCTTGGTCTTTCCAACACTGAACTTGTCTCCCTGAACCTATTCCAAAGTCTTTCCGTTACAACAACCTGAGTTAGGCCACCCAGTAGCATTGCGATAGCCCTATTAGATTCAGCGTTTGTTTATTAACCTCTTTGCATTTTCAGAAAAGACGTTTCTAATCGAAGCCGTTGATAAACTGACTCTATTTCGAAATAAGAAGCATATGCAAAGAACCAAATTTCAGCAAAAAGGCGACCAGATTGACGAAATTTCTCATACTGGTTTCTATTGGGTCGATTCGATTTTTTTTTTTGAGTTTCGAATGATTTCACAACGATTTTATCGAAGATAACATACTTTTCAAAACGATTGAATACGATATCTCTAACTTTTTTTTTTCACTCTGAATTTTACTATATACGTCCTCATATTTTCGTTTACTTTCATCTTTCATAATAATAATGCTTGTCATTTTGAGAGTTTTCGGAATATGTCGTAATTTTTGATCCTGAAGAATATTCTGTTTTCTTGTGTTATAAGATGTTTGGTTCATCTATGGAGGATGATGAAGGTCCCGTAGCGGTCTTCAAACTACTGATGTTCCGAGAAGTTATCATTAGGATGGTCGTACCTGTTTCGAGAGAACTCTCACGACCAGAGAGCATTCTCACGACCAGAGAGCACGGCTGAGAAATTAAAATTGAATTCAAAGGACAAAGGACTGAACTGCCTGAGTCCAGTGAGAACATCTCCTGGAATATAACTCCTGAAGATGCCAGACACTCGAACTGGCGAAACGTCGAGAACTAATCTACGACGACGACTTAAATGCTCGAAAGAACATGTCACATTGAACGATGGCCGCGAAAGCCTCAACCAATTCATTATAATGAAGATGTTCTTCTGATCACGTTGATGTCCTCCAAGATCCTCTGATATGATATTTTTATTGAATTTTTTTTATAACACGGGTGAGGTCAGGGTTTTTTTCTCTAGGGTTTTTTCCTTTCCTCATCTTATCATGCTATAGACCTGTATGGTTTTCCTGTGGTACACTAACCACAGCTAGGTACGTTTTTTTTTCAATCTGTATTGTATTATTTTAGCTCTCTCAATCAAAAGAATATATTGTTTTATTGTCGTATGGAAGTAACAAGGAAGCATGTAGTTCTGAAATTTATATTTTTCGAAAAAAGAGAACATGATTTGTATATCAATTTTTCTGCTGCCGCTTTTGATTTAGGAGATGTACAAAGGGGTCCGCTTGCCGATGAAATTCCTAAGTTGCCTGCTTCTGCATCATTGGAAGCGTAACGCATTACTGCAGCAACCTGTATATATGCAACATCCAACAACATCAAAACCAAATCGAACTCAACATCAAAGATGCCATGCATCCTGTCTTAATCACGTGCGGATTGAACATTCCTCGACCTATAAAACTTGGGGAATTGTGCAACGTAACATAATACAAACCGAATTGGAGGACTTCTAACAACCCCTTCACGTCCTAGGCTTTGGCAGGATTCGAAGTTTGCAACCCCTACGGTGTAAATTGAAGCTATGTAATATGACAGCGTGAAGTTGGCAACTAATTTAATTCCGGCGAAAGATGGTCTTGTGGAATTGAAGCGGCTGTTGGTTATGCATGTAGCATGATCAGACGGCTCTATACCCTCCATAAGTGTGGAATGTTTCTTACAAATTAGCCATAGTTTATGGGATGCCAGGTAGAAGAGGTTAGGAGGGATGAGTTGAGTCAGTACAAGCTCTGGAATTTTGCTTCGAGCTCAACGGAATGCTGAACGGCGATATGGAGATCACTGCTGCCTACAATTGATTCGAGCAGGATGTAACTTCGCACTAAATTTAATCAACAAAGCCCGGAAGGAGGAAGGGAACATTTCGAAAATTACATATAACTGTTATGATTTTTCTTCTACCAACGGTTCAGTCGTTACCAGACTAAAAATATAATATCGTGTGGTCTAGAGTGTGTGAAGAGAAAGCTTTTGTAGCTCGAGACCTCTTTCAAACACCTTCATTTCAATAGATATTGATAAATTACCTCGAAATCAGATTTAAAAACCGTTTATGCTTTTATGCTTAATCGCCTCAGATCACATTTTTATAATGCTCATTTGCACTGTCAAATATGAGTCTGACTTACGTCCAACTTAGATTTGAAGTTAGGTTTGAGACGTCGTTTCTCTTGCACCGCAGTTTAAGTGCCTCATAAGTTATGACTATTCTGAACCGCGAATATTCATGGCTTGAGCAAGACTTTAGCCCGTCTCAAATATTCACAACGTCAAAAACGAACTTCTTGACGTGTTGTTTTTGATTGGTTGAATTTAATAATTGTTACTAATAGAACCTTATTGAGTGAAATTGATGATCTATATCTATATGAAGATGATTTCGACATATTAGAAATCACTTTCAGATTTCTAATTTGCAAAATGAAAGCTATGGGCCAATCTTGATCACAAATCTCGACCTAACATTTGAAACACTCTGCGACGGGTTTTTCAAAATTCTAAGAATTCACAATATTTCCACACTCTTCGACTTCAAAAATGTGAAAACGGTTCGTGCTTAAGATATCTAGATCAGGAATAACCAATTTAATACCGAATACTCTTATTCTCCTTTTTCCTTCAGTTTTCTCGATATTTTGGAAAGTATTATGACGAATGCAACGATTTGATTACGAATGTAGGTACTCACAATTGAATATCTATCGTATTCGCAAACAAATAAATTTAAAAAAAAATTCATACAGGGATCTCCCTTACTCTTGTCGTTGCAAATTCACGTGCACACCTTCGCGAATTGAAACGACGACGAAACTGTCGCACCCGAGAATTATTCAATTTATTTTCCAATCAGGGACGAAAGCCGAATACTCCACTATAAAATTCCGGGCGAATGCAGACAGAATAATTATTCGCTTTTCAATGAATCCAGGTTTTAACAGCCTCACTTCCTCTCAGGTAACGAGCCCATCAATGGCGGAGTTAAGTTTATAATTCAATTCGGAACATCGAAGTGCGTAATATCGAACACGATGGTTTTAACGAGCTCAGGAAGAAACGCGTTTTTCCGAAACGTGGGCAGAGAGTGTCTAAGTGATTACACAAAGTTACGTGACAGTTTGAAATATTCGCTCAAACTTTTTGAATTCTTGGCGGAACGAGTGATTTATTGCATTTCAACTTGTCAACTCTTCCGACCCTGCTGGAGAACGATTTTACGCACTGCAGAGAAGGTGCTTGATCTACCAGAGTCCTATACTATCTCATAATTAGAAAAAAGGAAACGATGAAATAACAGAACGTAAAAAAAATTACATACGAGCAAGAAAAGAACGAAACATAACCGGAAACTGGAATAGTTGTGCACTAATTTAGCCGTTTCTATTTGTAAACCTTAATCTAGTTTAATTTAATATAAGAAACTAAGTCGGCCATTTATAACTCAAGATTGGATGAACTGTTTCTTATGAAAGATTTTTTGTTGCATTCTTCTACGGCGAGGTTATCATAAAATACATTAAAACTCTTAATATTTGATGAAATGTAACAAAAGAAAATATTTTGCTTCTTGCGAATAACGCCAATAGGTGTCGCTACAGTATATTTTCTAACAATATTAACGCATCTGTGTCCATGTGTTATTAATGATTATTATCATCGCCAATGGAAGGCAATCATAGATAAAGATAGTTATCTATATCGATGATGGCAATGTAGACAACTACTCTGTATTTTGAGTTGCCTACACGTCCGAAACAAAACATTAACATTTTCTATCGAACGCACAAAAATACAATGAGTGTTTTCAAATGACTTTATTTTGATCAGATATAATTGAGGGACGTGGATTCAATCCAACGTTCACGGAAGGAATATAATATTAACATTAATGATTTCCAATCACTTATCTTGTGTTCCCTTTTTGCCGTTTTGATCCAAGGTCAGATTCACCATCGAAATGGATCAATACAACCGCTTAAAAATGCACATTATAAATTCCTCCAAATTTATTTCATATAGGCAATATGGATGATCAACTTGATCAACGTCAATCAATGAATGCAAATGTGAAAGAAATAATTCTTCAAGATCTGCAGCAACTACTCCATGAACATCATGCATTGATTCGATTGTTTAAATATGCTCTGGAACGCATGACAAGTGACGATCACAAGGTACTGGTTAAGGTACGCATTTTAAGAATCCGTTTGCTTCCGTATATAAAACGGATCCGTTCGGTTAAATAATGAAAGCCTATAATTGAATCAATGTGCATTGTAAACAAACGGAATTTAATGAAAAGTTGATTAAAATCGGGTGGTGAATCCAACGGTATCGATTTCATTTCGGATCAGTTTTTTTACAATGCACATTGATCAAATCATTATTTAACTGAACGGATCCGTTTTATATACGGAAGCAAACGGATTCTTAAAATGCGTACCTTTACACCAGAAAAACGATCTGTTGGAGCACATGAAGCCAATTCAATACCTCTACAAGAGGTAATTGTGCTTGTAGGTGAAAACTTGGAAACACGTGATATTGTTTTTACGCGTCGCAATACTGGAGGATTGCAACGAATATATGAAACACTACGTTCATACGATACTCTACCATACCCGCTAATGTTTAGGAAAGGTAAAGATCGATATTACTTCAATATCAAGATGATAAATCCATTGGAGTGAGTAACTTTATTCAAATTCAATACGTCTACTTGATACAAATCTGAATTATTTGATCTTCGGCCAAGAAAGTAAGCTTGATGAATTTTCATTCATTTCATTTAAAGGTTAGTTAAAATGCTGACTGAGATATCGTCGATTGTGTGGAAAGGCATTGTGAGTCTAGCTGACCCGACTTCGTACTGCCTCAATCGATAAATGAAAAAGCAAAATATTATAATGAACTATTATGGTATAATGTTTTCGAAGAAGTGTTTAGAATCATTTAGTATTATAGAAACTAAAGAGCGTGAGGGATCTCATGGTGAGACCAATTGTGGCAATTGGCAATTAGATGAGGCAGCTGATTTGGCAAACTTTGTTTGTTTTTGATGAATAAAGTTGTACTAACCATTGATTTCTTTTCAAAGAAAATATATGAAGTGGAATACAAAAAAAATTGAAAATATACAAGAAGTTTGATTGCTTTTTTAATATGTTCATTGTTATTCATATATCAAACGAATTCTCTTTATTCGCGAGGTAAAGTGGGAGCTATATTCAACATTTTATCGATTGAGGCAGTACGAACTCTGCCGGGTCAGCTAGTTAAAAATGATTGTAAAGGTCCTTGATGTCCAGATTCAATACAATCATAGATGTCCAAATCAGATTCGTAACTCTGAAGGTGATTCGATTTCTCCTAAAATAGACGATTCTAGTAATCTATTTATTTGTGGTTTGTACAAATTCCGCCAGAAAAGTCGGTTTAGTTTGCCTCTATCCAGAAAAGGCTGTCAAAAACGAAGTCATCAGTATCTGACTTCTTATTGTACCACAATTGCCAAGGATCTCTGATAATGATAGTTCAGACAATCAGAATTTGAGAGAAGAAAAAAAAATCATTTACTCAGAGAGAATGCACAGGCACAGATTATTCGGCATTTTTTCACTTTCAACTAGGCCCCTTAAATTGTTAAGACTTCTTTATATTCAAAAGTATCAAGTAGACTCAAAGTGATTCATTTCGATAAGAATGAACATTATTCTACGAGAACGATCTAAACAAAAAGTTATGATGTCTTGACTTGAACTGCTTTTTTTGGTAGGTTTTATGAATTCATGGCTCTCTTCTCCAATAGTAGAAATGTTTTCATAGTGAGAGTTTCTGAAATAATTCAAAACATATGAAGCATTGTTTTCAATTGACATCAGTTTCCACTCTTTACTGTTTACATTTTATAATCTTCCGCTCGGAAATGCTGTGAGCACTCTAATATGTTCAGATACAGGTTTTTCCATTATCATAACATGCTCCTAGGATTTACGTCTATTAATTTTCCCTACGAAAATAATGAAAATGGGCACCAGGATTCCTAGATTTATTAGAATTACATCCATAAACACAACAATTAGTGGTTTTCACAGTTTTTTTCCTAGGCATATATTCTTATTCCAATAAAAAAGTAAAATAAACAAATAAACACAGCTTTCACGTACTAACTGTAGGAACGAATACTCGTTCCTACAGGCGGTGTAGCATAGAGTTGTGTTTTGCTCTATATGCACAACTTCATTCTGATGTGTGGAACATAATCAGTCGTACATTGCGACTGGCTGGTTGGTAATAATTTCTGATGACCTCAAAATAGACATATGTTGGAAGAAGGGGACTCTTTGATCGAACCAGGTTTTGTAGGTCATACCTCTCTTCAAATATTTCAGATAATTATCTTGAGGTTTAATGAAAATACCCAAGTTAGTATTGAATGTTTTCGGAATCATTAGATGGACATACTTTATCCTTGCTACTTCTGTTAGCCGCCACAATTGAGATTTTCGTACAGGATATTGTTGGGCGTCTCATCAAATAATGGAAAATAGCTTGATCGTAATCATATGCAAAAATGGAAACTGGATCAGAACCGACTCCCTTATTGCCAGGATGGAAATTCGAAATTGTAATGATCGTCGATCACGAGAATTTCACGAACGTCCGTTCGTCAATGGGGGCAAAGCGGACAGCATAACTCGCCGGCAAATGTACATATTTACCGTACCGAAAAAACAGAATGTAAATCACAGCCTTACGCCGGGGGGAGGGCGGTACACCAATGATGAATTAGTTATTAATGTTGTAAAGTTTCACGAGGCAAATATTTCGCAGTTATCGTTCAGTTTCGAAATGATCTGGCTGGACTGTTTCGGTATTCGTTTTATCGACGGAATATCGAACGGGTCAAAAGTTTACACTCGAATTGGAATTTTATCGGTTCGCTGTTTTTGTGCCTGATTCGTTGCGATATGGTACACCCGTATTGAATGATTATCCGCATATTTTTTTCCGTTTCCCATTATTGTTGCACTGATACACTGTTCAGTGAATCCCAAATTCACTGTCGCGTATGGTTATTTCTGCACCCGATTTGGATATATAATTATAATCTAAATGTTCATGAGCCTTTTTTCATGATCAATTCAAAGGATGTCTTTTTTCCAAAACTTTTTCACTTACGAAAAAAGATTGTTGTACTGAACTGTGCTAGGTCTATTCTGTTGAATTTTATACTCAACTAGTAGACTTCGTACTGCCTTAATCGATAGAATATTGAAAAAAGTTCCCTCTTTTCCTCTTGAATAAAGATTTCTCCTTCGATGTATAAATAACAATGTACATACCTATATCAATGCAATTAAGTTTTTTGCAAATTTTCAACTTTCTCTATTCCACCGAATATATTTCCTTCTTGAAAAAAACCAATGGTTAGTGGTCTAACGCGAAACAAAGTTCGTCGATTCAGCTACCTTATCTAATTGCCAATTGCCGCAATTGGTCTCACCACCAGATCCCCTACGTTCTTCAGTTTCCTGGATAGGAAATGATTCTAAACACTTCTTGGTCAACATTATACTATAACTGTTTTTTATAATATTTAAGTTTTTTTTTTTATTTATTGATTGAGGCAGTACGAAGTCTGGCGGGTCAGTTAGTTATGAACATTATTATATGTACGAACTTCGGCAGGAGTTTTTCGGTTACGTGAATCGGCACTGACTTCTGAGCAAAGCCATCTGATGGCGGTGTAGAGAATGGGGATTTGTTTGACACATTTCGTCATGAAATTTTCCGTAGTGTTCGAAAAAAAGATAGGTTTAATAACACAATGGACTCACATGCGTTTATATCATTAAATAATGTAGTTCACCGAATCGATATCAGATATAATACTTACACGAAAACGCTATCAACCATAGCGTAAAAGTAAATGTATTTCCTATATTTCAGCAAAATTTTAATGTATTTAATGAATCCAACAAAAAAGGTCAGCAAATCGAAAGTAAAAAAAACAGTTCTTGTTTTTCTCTTCTCACAGATGAATGTGAAAATTTGTACTACATTTGTCCTGACCTGTGCAGTAAATGTTTTCACGAAAATTCTTCAGATTCCGAAAATGAACCAAATGTCGGCTTTGCTCCTTTTTTTTTCGTTAAGAAGTGCCAAAAATGTGCCAGTCAAATTTCCATTGAAAATAAATAATTTTTATCAACTGAATTGTGGTATATTTATGCTGCTTCGTGCCGTTGGAGGTTTTTTTCATTACAAGGTTCTCAAGATTTTACAAAAAATTTGTTTCGAGAAGAATGTGTTTGTTCAATGTCTATTTTGTTAAATACCTTGATTGGTTCGAATTTACGTTTTTTAATGGTATAATTAAAGCTTCGTGAACAGTGGTGTAGCAGAAGGCCCCGCAGACCCCGTAGTGTGGGGGTACCCCGGCGCTAAGGGGGCCCCTGAACCCAACAAAAAGGTTTGAATGGGGCCCCAGTAACTATTGAACTTGCTGAGTCGCGATATTTTTGTGATGATATAACGAGCAAAACCCAAACAATGATGGTACAGTTATTATTCTCGAAAAATAGAGAAATATTCCTGAATTTTTTTCAAAACACATAGAAGGTTAACATCAGTAATTCGATTCGACACATCCCTCAGTCACACCCAGTGCTACCCTATTTTGAAGAGTTTTTTATAGCGTCAAGCTTTTCAGTATTTCTCTTCGAACGTCGCCACATGATCGTTTCGTTGAAGGCTCGGCAGCTTATTTGATATGTTGTTCTTTAGACGGCTTGCGTCTTTTCTGTTATTGCAGAAATTATTGTCAATTCTCCAATCAGGATATAATGAAGAAAGAGAAAATATTATGAAATCTTTTTTCCATTCCATATTCAAAAAACAAAAGTTATTGAATGCGCCAATGAGAAACGGCAGTTCGAATTTTTCAGAAATAATAAAAAATGTCAGATCGGAAAAGAAAATATTTGAGTGGAGCTTGCTTTTTTGATATTTTAATAAGGTAATGCCTGAGTCACAATGGCGTATCAGAGGGCCACGGCACTAAAGAGGCTCCCAAGTCGAACGAAAAGCTTCAAATGGGGCCCCAATAATTTCTTTCTATTGAACTTGCCGATTTGCTATATTTTTCTGGGATGTGAAGTAACAAAACTGAAACAATAGATAAACAATTATTATTACGTGCGAAAAATTAAGAAATATTCCTAAATGTTTTAAAAACACATTCATATGAGGTTTTCCATGATTCCATTCGAAATTCGAATTATCACTCTATTACTGTGCTACCCTTTCTTCAACAGTTTTTCAAAATACCGTCAAGCTTTTCGGGACTCTCTTTGGACATCGTCAAATGATCGTTTTATTGGGCTCAAGATAATCAAGAATTATCTTTGGAATTCAATAACGCAAACACATCTATCAGACGTTAGACGTTTGGGCCTACTACAGCTTTGAACAAGAAGTAGCCTGAAGCTTGGACCTCGATAAGTTGATAGATACGTTCGAACAAAAAAATCAGGAAAGGGTAATGCATTTTTGTTAAATAATTCTTCAACTTTTTCATCTCATTGATTTCTTGGGGGGGGGGGCGAAATTTGCGCTACGCCACTGTTTGTGAATCCCGCCCCTAGAATCACTGTTCTAGCGCTCATCCATGTCAATCTCTCCCTGCATCCCGCAAACCAGAATCAAATTAGCCGTTGTACCCAAACATCGAGGGGTTGCGATGGCCCGTATCAGAAAAGCCGAAATTCATACGCTCTGGGGAAGAAATTCAAATTACGTTTCACATGCAGCATCGAGCGGAGCCCGAGCGCAAACAGGAACACAATTCCTAAATGAACCGGTTGATGTCATGGCTTGTCGAGATTTCGCCGACTCCCTATGAAACAGCCGCTTAATTGCTAATTAGGAGACGCAGGTTTTGCCAGCCTTGCAGTTCGGTTCTCGACAAACGAAATCCGTGAGCCGTGGGTCGTTTCCGAACGTTTTGTTACTCATTATGTCCAGCTCCAGCTTTGTTTTTGAAGAAGCGGAGCTGCGATTTTCCGATCTCGACTAAAGGTCGGTTTCATAGCAGACGCTTCATTTTTTCTTTGCCATAAAGCCGATACAATGCAATATATAATGAGATTTTTCTTTCAGTGTGCCTGCGCAGATGCATAAAACGCACTGACATAACCAGAAAAGTTAAAAAACACGTGTGGCACTCAAGAACTACCGCGGTAAAGCTATTCCATAGCATCCTCGATAGCATCTATTCAAAAGTAAGAAGATAATATTGTTGATTTGAAATTTTATTGTAGGTTATTAAGGAATATTTATAATGGAAACTATAGGTTTCTAGCAACTGAAATAAAAAACATAAGTTTTAGACTTAATGTCTTCTGCATATCTGGAAAATACCGCGTCAATAGTATTCCCCTCTTTTGTTTTGGATTTGTGTGGATCATTATTCATTTTCAAATTCAATTTTTCCGAATTGTCAACCGCTCTGATTTTTTATCAGCGGAGTTAATGTTGAAATCGCCAAGATAAGTGGAAATTTATTGTCAATTGTACCAAGTTTTTTCGACCCATCTTCAGTGTACTCCAGTAGAGTGCAATGAATAAAATGCTGTACCTCGTCCAATTTTGGATTCGGAGAAATGTGGATTGCTACCCTACTATGTAAACGCCATTTCTAATATCTCCAACAAATGAGCGTCTAAAGGTGCGTACAAACATGCTCCGAACGTCGTATCGCAACACGTCGCGTACCCAAGTGTGGACGGCGGACGGCGGGGTGCAACAGCGCATCGCACCTCGCCGCGATCCCGATGTAGATATTGGCGAACTTTTGTTGATCGCGTCGATGTACGGAGCATGTCTGTACGCACATTAACGTTAACATCGCTAACGTCTTCAATATTTATTTCAATATTGAGAGTAATAATATTAGTAAAATTATTACTATTTTGGTGACCTTTTCGAACAGTATCTGGTTTGAATTGAACAATACAATTGACGTTAGGCATTTCAACCGGATTATCATGTGTCATGCATGTTTCGGTAGGAAGTAACACATTACTTTGTCTCGTAACTGAATCTTATAAATCGTATTTGTGACTACGTAGACTTTGGCAATTGAAAGTCACTATTGAAATGTATTTCTATTACTAAAGAAATCTAAGACACTTCGAGCTATCGTCTGAACACTATTTAAAGACAGTCTTCTGAATTATTGGAACAAAGATGCAGTCGATGCAGCTTGCCTTCGATTATGATAAAACTTGAATGCAGAATTAGAAGTTACCTCGAATAAAGATTGATCAAGGGCAGTCATATCTGTTTCTACTATAGCATGGGCTATAGCATGGCCGCGCAATTGCGCCAACTCACACCACTGAGTCGAATGTGTCAACTCATTTTTCGGAAATGTATCAGCGCATGACGCAATTTATTCAACAATTCCTACCTTCTCAATTTTCGAGTTAATATTCCTTTCAAACTGCAATTTTAGACTCAGGAAAGTGCATTCACGATTTTTAACCCTTTAAAAATTATAGTGTTTACATTTTCTTTTCATAACAAAATGGAGTAACCTCTTGGGTCAGATGAGTTGACTCATTGCGCTTGTGTTTGTATGTATGTTTTCTCTGCTCTTGTGACGCTTGTAACACTGCAACTCATTGCGCTCAACAGTTTGACACAACCAACTCATTGCATTGAGTTTAACTCTGAAAATGATTGATCAGTTGAAACTTTGTGCTAACTCCTACTTGTTCGTCGTGTATCATGTGAAAATACTGCTCATCGCTGGATTTACATTTCAATTGCGATTTGTTCTGATGCTGCATAGATTCTCAATAACAAAATTAATACAGGAGAATCTGTTTATTATGACGCCGGATATACAGACCAATCGCTTATAATGACGCAAATGCAGTGTTAAGTTTGGTTTCATTCAAAACTCCTTACAATAGGGTCAGGATATAATGACTTCGCTTATAATGACATGTCGCTTACAATTTGACATGATTTCAGATACAAAAATATGATTTTTCGAAACGTGATTATGTTTTATGTGTACTGTGAAAAAGATTTTTTTATTCCATATTATTATATTCAGGCCTTCCATTAGATTGAAATAATAAGTTTGCGCCTTGAGGAGTGAACAAATAAACAAAATCTTTTTTGAATTTTCGACTTTTCGATCCTATGTTTAGATCTTTTTCAAAACTGAATTTTTTTTTATTTATTCAAAAACCTTAACTTTAACATGAAATTAACAAACAGTACACTTTGTTTATATTAAAAACCTGCTATTTTGCGGTATAAAATCAGAATTTGTACACATCATTTGGACAACGACCATAAACATAAAAAAACTTTTCTTAGGAGCAGCCAGGTAACTCATGACGAAAACTGTATTGAAATGAAACTGACATAGAATCACTCAGTATTGTATACAGTAATTTATTAACGAAAATTAAAACTAAATAATTCTTCCGACCAATGCATCCCGCTTGTGGTTCCATATTTGTTGAGTATCGCGAAACATCATAACATCAAGACGTGTTCCATACATCTCATTATTTCGATTCGATTTTATGAGTGATGTTGTACTCGAAATAATTTTACAAGAAATGACCTTTGGATTTCGTGACATAGTGTGTTTCCTTAAATTTCCATTTGAACAGGTAAATGCAAATTTTGATTTCAAATCAGTAGGTACATAGGATCGAAACGTCGACAATTCAAAAAGGATTTTGTTGATTTGCCCAGTCCTCAAGCCGCATTCTTATTATTCATTTTTTTTTAATTTGAGACATAGCAAAGTGAGATAGCAGTTGAAAAAACACTCCACAAGAGTAAGGGAAATCGTATTCAATCGTTTTGAAAAGTATGCAATCTACGAAAAAAACGCTGTAAAATATTTAAAAACTCAATAACAACTTGAATCGATCCGACAGAAATCAGTACGAGACATTTCGTCAATCTGGTCGCCTTCTTTCTTAATGTCCTCATTCCGAAATGGAGTCAGTTTATCAACGGCTTCGATATGAAACGAGTTTTCTGAAAATGCGAAGACGTGAAGCAACAATCAATGAGGCTAATAGGGCTATCGGAATGCTACAGGGTGTCTTAACTCGGGTTGTTGTAGCGGAAAGGCTCCAAGTCAGCCAAAGTGTGATATATCGACTTTCGAATAGGTTCAGGGAGATAGGTTTCGTGTTGGAAATGCCAAGGCTAGGTGAGCGACGAAAAACATCACCTGCTCAGGATCGTTTCACCACCGTTTCGGCGAGAAGAAAGCCGACACACATGTAGAATGCTACGAAATACTATTCAAAATGCAGATGGTATCCAAAGTTCCATCGAAATCATCAGACGAAGTTTGAGAAAGGTGCATCTAGGTTCTAGACGTCCATTAAGAGGAGTTCCATTAACACCTGACCACTCATACCCCTTAATGATCGTCATGTCGAAGAAGTTCATCCATTCCGAGAGGGTAGTGTCATGGACTACACTTTTGTCCTGGAAATATGACCGCCTCACACTGAAGGGAGCATGTCATTGAGAAATTTTCACTCTGCTATTGATGAAATTTTTCAATTTCTAGACGATGACGCTAGACCGCGCCGTGCAGCAATAGTAGAGAATGCGCGCGAGGAGCTTGGTATTCCACATTTACCCCCGCACTCACCATAATCGAATTGCATAGAACATGGATGGGATATGCTCCAAAGAAGATCATCAACCTACCCCAGAATCCTTGAATGATCTGAGGGAGCTTCTTCATCAAGAAATGTTCAACAATCTCGTGTATAGTGTGCAAAGAATATGTCAAGGTGTTGATGTCCGTGGAGGCCATACATTCTATTGATACTATTGATAGTCTTGAAATGCTTGAATTCTCTGTGAATGTAATTTCGATTTCTCTTAACCACCTGCAGACATGAAGGTTAGAATAAATTTCATTTCCTCATCAAGAAATCTTATTCAAACTTCTTTTTTTTGCAATTTAAGTCAATATTCCTAACTAATATGGAGCAGTTAGTTTTGTAGTTGAAGACTCACTGAGAATGGAATACAAGATTGAGTTTTGCCAATTTGGCGAAGTGAGCTAGATCTTCTTTATGGAATAAAAATCCGATTTTTTTCTCTATTAATTTTCGAGAAAAATATTGAGGTAATTTACTTGAGATTTCTAATATGCTCAGATCATATTTTTCATGTGTGTATTTGATTTTTTGCAATATAGATGAATTCAAAATAGTAATCATTTATCCATATCCATAAAGGCAAAGAATTTTTTTTGTTTTCCGTTTTATTCTTTTTTTTTTAAACAGTTGTATTTGTTTTTGTACAATGTTTGATGAGTATTTTCGTAACATAAGTTCTATGATGTTGAATGGAAATTTTCGTAACTTAAGTTCCATGATCTTTTCACGTCTATTCAAAGCTATTCGTCGGACTTGTAGACAATAGTTACGTACCCCGAAAGTTTTGCAACTGCGGTGTGCGATAAAACCTTAAACTACGACCTCACGAAGTTCATCAGCGCAGTCAGAGATTCGAGAGAGGGCCCCAACTAAAACAATATGTCTTAGTCGGGTAGAAGTTATACTCAGAAATGCTCATAGAGCCCTCATGAAAAAAGTTCATCATTCGAAGTTTCAAACGCCTGTCAGGTTCCAATTATTTCGAGTGCACCTATTCCGGAATTATATTTCTGCATGGTTGAGGGGCAGACCGAAACACACTTCAACGAATGATAGAGTAGTGGAGTATCTCGAGAATTATGCATGTAATCCACGAAGAATTTTGGTTAATGGCAACCTCGGAACGCTGTGTAATTCCTCCCTATTCCCATTCGACTGCAGCCTCGGTGACAAGTTAATATGAATTGTTTCCTTCAGCAGGAAGCTCCCCCCAGAGGGAGTGGGGGTTTATTGCGAAATGGTATTTATTCGGTGGTCTCATTAATTCTTTGGAATTGCCAACGCTTCGGTACATACAGTGAGCGTCAAAAGAATTATATAATGCTGGATTTATTCTATTCTTTTTTAGTTATATCGAAAAGTGGTCGAAGCTTTTCAGCTATGTACGAACATTTCGAACAAAATTTTTGTAATTATTTTCCTCGTCTTAATTTCAATCAGAAACGTGCAATTTGAAATTAGGAATGGTTTCGTAGAAAACCTGTATGGCAGTAGCTGTCAGTAGTTCATTCGGATTCGAGTATAGCCTCGGCAAATTTTGTTAAATTTATACCTATACCAGAGACAACAATGGGAAGGTCAACTCCTTCACCGAATTTGTCCAACTCCAGATGTTTTTTCCCAGCAGGAATAAAAAAAGATGATATCAGATTCTGAATGTATTGGCTCCATTCTAAAAACAGTTGGTCTCTATCAATTTTAGTGATGAATAGTTTTTCTCTCGTTTGATTTTCTACACTCGATCGCTATGCAACGCGAAACACACAATTTGACCCAAGAGGAATATGAACAAGAGGCAGTTTTGCGAGAAGAAGGGTGGACATACACAGGAATTGCAGAAAAGTTTGGAGTTTCCCATACAAGTGTGTTCAGAATGTTGGAGCGATTCAGGGAGACAGGTATGAATGTCCGAAGACCAGGACAGGGTAGTCCAAGGACAACAACTGACATTCAAGTACGTTACTCGAGAGTTTCTTCGTTGGGACAACGGTTTGCAACCACTCGCCTCCTTCAAAATCAGCTTGAGAAAACTCATGGGGTGCAGATTAGAACTCAGTCAATAAGAAATCGCCTCAGAGAAAATGATTTTAGGCCTCGTGTCGCGGCAAGAGACCCAGCTCTTACCCCAGTCCATCTAAAGGCACTTTTGGATTTTGCGAGAAAGCATATCCATTGGGAAGAGGCCGATTGGGAAAGAGTTCTCTTCACAGATGAGTCTAGATTCTGCCTCTACCATTGCGATTGACGTTCCCTTGTATACAGACGTCCACATGAAAGATATGCTCAGTGCAATTTCCTGAATACTACTGGTTTCGGGGGAGGATCGATTATGGTATGGGGTGAAATATCTTTGGCTGCTCGCATAAAACTAGTGGTCATTGATAATGGAGATATGAATGCTGATAAGTATATAAGGAAGATTCCTGAAGAGCATGTAGTGCCATTTGCCCCATACATTGGTGAAAATTTCATTTTTATGGACGATAATGCCAGACCCTATCGTGCGCGAATCGTTCAGGAGTACCTTGAAAAAGTTTAAGTCTCTCGAATGGAATGACTAGCAAGAAGTCCAGCTCTCAAACCAATTGAGCAGGTATGGGACAACCTCAATAGAAGTCTGAGAAGTTCAGAAAATCATCCAGCTACTCTTAATGACCTAGGAATCCAACTTGGAGAAATCTGTGAAGGATTAGATCAGAACATTTTAATATCACTCATTTCGAGTATTAACTGTCGTTTTCGAGCTGTAATTAACGCTAAGGGTAGAAATACCAAGTACTTAATTACTTATCAGCCTTTCAGTATTTTGAAAATTGTTCATTTCTCTTCTATCACATAAGATTCGGTGGAATCCTGAATTTTTTTCCATTTAATGTGTCTTATTTCGTTCAAAACCTTCACGAGAGAACATAAAAAAAAGTTATAATGTCAATGTTAAGTTAACTTTCATTAAAATTGAGAGTTTCAGAATGTGCATTAATTTTTTCGCGCAGTGTATATACTGCCATTGGGTGAAAATAAATTAGCTCTATCTTCTATTGCGAAAGTGCAACTCTATCTTCATCAGTCCACGTGCACTTAAACCATTGTGGATATATTCCGTGTTGCATAGCATCACGTGCTTGAACTGAGTGATGAACAGTTTGAAATTTGTGAGTGATGTGTATTTCAAATTATTTTTCAAATATGATTCGGAAAATGCTTTATGTGTGGAGCTGGGGAAGATGAAGTATCAAAAATGCATCGTTTTTCAACTAATATATAAATAAGTGAGTTGGCAATATTTATATAAAGGAATGAGCTTTGAATATTGTATGTATGTATGTATTTCCATGTATTATGGGTTCCTGTGAAATCCCTCATAAGTAACTCAAAGATTGTGTGACTTAGACTCATGAGTGTGTTGTGTAGGCTTTGTTTCTGTGTGCCGACGCCACCTTAGGCACAGCACTGTTAATTGTTTACCACACAGTGAATGGTTCGGCGAGTTCTCCATACTAGATAATATCTTCCCTGGCGGAGACTCGAACCCCGACTTGCCGGGTCGGAGTCCAGAGCCACATCCACTAGGCTACACGCACTATAAAATCTATACAATCGTGTTTTTCTTTTTTTTAGATCCAAAATTTGACAAGAGGAACTAGGAATGAAATTCGTGGAAGAACATCTCCGAAATGATAGTGAATGCTTTAACCATTTTACACCAGAGTCATACATATAGATACAAATCATAGACTACTCACACATGCAGTTTCAAGTTCCAATGAAGTTCTTCAATGAACCACTTCCTTCGACTTCTGAAATGCCAGAAAAATGCGAAGAAAGCGGATTTGTTATATCTGAAAGTAGTGATGATGTGCTAGTCCACTCAGATAGGTAAAATAATAATAATAACAAAAATAATAATAATAATATATATTATATATATTAAGAACGTGTTTATATATTTATATATATATTTGTTTTTATCTGCAGAGATATTTTCTCATAACGTACAGTTGGATCAGACACCGAAATAAGACCGCAGAATTTTCAGAAACATAGAAACTTCATCTATTAGTAACACTTTCTTGCCGAGATCGTGCCCAACCTTCATTGAATGGAGATGAAGATGGTACCTTGAAAAGAAGAAGTAACACTTAACCAAGAAAGAAGAATAAATCGGTAAAGATTATTCAGCGAAATGAAAGACCACTTACTCAAGCTCAAAAAACAGTGTAGGTGTAGGGAAAAGTCTAGGACTTTGAGGAGTGTAGGAGTTGTCTGTTACCCCAGAGTTCAGAGATTGTACGAAAACATGCCTTAAACAGCTTGGAAGTTCATGATGTCGCAATTGAGATGTTCCAAAGTAAAGGGTACAAGAAGCAGGAGATGGACCTTGAACAGCTAAATTATGTCGCTATTATTATTGAAGAAAAGTGCTGAATCAAATAACAACACCATTTTGAGCTTGCTCAAAAAAAATGCTGTTAAATCCTGGAATCAAACGAAATATTTTTGAACGCATATACAGGGTGGCCGGACGATTGACGTCAAAAAAAAAAAAACAGGTCCCTCATGTCATGGGGTATTCGAATCACCCCCATGTATGTTATCCGATTTTTCACGGTTTCCGAGTTATGAATTTTTTTATGAAACTTGAGAATTTTCAACTTGAACATGTTCAAAATTTTTTTTTTCTAAAAGCACAAGACTTTCCTGATATTTTTTTTGTTGTAGATAGATTGCCAGGAATTGTACTTTTATACATAAAATAACCAGCATCGTTACTCTGATGAAAATTATGAAAATGTTGGTCTTAAGTGAGAAAGTTACGGATTTTGGATGATGATCTAAATTTTCAAATTTGAATTGAAAATGTAAACAGGTTACTTCATGGTTTCTTAGTAGGCTTGAAAAATGCGCTCAACACTGGTACTCAACAGTCTACGTTTGCTAGAATTAGCCTTCAAAGTCAACGAGGTGGAAAAAATCAAAGAACTAGACGTTTACTCAAAAATTATTTTTTGCCGTTTTAAGATTTTTCTGATAAAGCTATGATAGAAAATGCTGAAAATCAATGAAAATTAGCTTTATGAGAAAAGTTTTAGATAAGAAAAGAAAAAGATATGGCAATAAATCACACATCATGTACATAAAAAGAAATTTATTTGTGAAATTTACAATAGGTTTTCAAAGTGGCCACCTCGAGCCTCAATACACATTCTACACTTTCGCAAAAAATTTTCATTCAGTCGCATAAAACCTATTGTAAATTTTATAAATATATTTTTTTTTATCTACATGATGTGTGATTTATTGCCATACCTTTTTCTTTTTCTTATCTAAAACTTTTCTTATAAAGCTGATTTTCAGCATTTTCTATCATAGTTTGATCAGAAAAATCTTAAAACGGCAAAAAATAAGTTTTGAGTAAACGTCTAGTTTTGATTTTTTCCACCTCGTTGACTTTGAAGGCTAATTCTAGCAAAAGTAGACCGTCTAGTACCATTTTTTATTAAAGATTCTGAAAGCTGAGTGTTGAGCGCAGTTTTTAAGCCTACTAAGAAACCATGAAGTACCCTGTTTACATTTTTAATTCAAATTTGAAAATTTAGATCATCATCCAAAATACGTAACTTTCTCACTTGAGACCAACATTTTCATAATTTTTATCAGAGTTACGATGCTGGTTATTTTATGTATAAAAGTACAATTCTTAGCGATCTATCTACAACAAAAAAATATCAGAAAAGTCTTGTACTTTCAGAAAAAAAAATTTTTTTAAGATGTTCAAGTTGAAAATTCTCGAATTTCATGAAAAAATTCATAACTCGGAATCCGCGAAAAATCGGATAACATACATGGGAGGATTCGAATACCCCATGACATGAGGGACCTTTTTTTTTTGACGTCAATCGTCCGGCCACCCTGTATAAAAATATCAAAAAGGATATTGATCGCTGTTGTGTATGTTCGATGAAATAGACAAAAGAAGAAAACTTATATTATGATAAGTGTCAGAAAAAATTTCTGGCAAAGCAAAAAGTGAAAGAAGCACTTTGAAGAAAGTTTAGATTATATTTATAAGCGATAATTTCATTCCATGGCAACAATCCATGGAATAATTTATGGTTTCGCAAAATCGCTCCAATACATAAAAACAGTTATACAACAAAAATGAATAATTCGAAATTCTCGCGCTTGACGATCAAAAAGCGGCCCTAGCGCCATCTCTGTATAGGTTCAATGCAGTGAAACAAGGATGCGAAACTTTGGAGGAAATTTAGTGGGGACCTGTGCATCGTATTTGTTGTCTCTGCCTACACATAATGTATTCAGAAGAACCTGTAACTCATGAAATAGTCTTGTCAAATATCATTCCGACATTTTCGAACAAATCGAAAAGCACAATGCAAAAGCATTCGTGCAGGTTCCAAATTAATTAATTGAACGGTAATTAGGTTTAGACATTAGCTGCCATGAATAAAAAATCGACTAGGTAAAGATGTGGCCCCACGTTGGGCGCCAGAAATGTAACAAGCGTCACTCAGGCTCGTATCTTCGCAACGAGGTGACGGATAACCATGCGGATTTCGAGAACATCCTGTCATCTTTCGAAACGTTATTCTAGAAATTTCGTTGACATCTGAAGCTTCAAGTGCCCACTTTTCCGACTATTCGGTAGGGCACATATTTCATTTCGAAAGTTAATTGAATGAATTTTTCAAGTCATTTCACTCGGTTCTATTCCTACACTTTGTCGAAGTGCTCTTGAGTCGAGCGCGCCTGTTCTATTTATTAAACGTAGAAATCTATTGTCACCCTTTCACTTCAATTACGGAGGAGTGGGAGATTCGCAACTCATAGGCATCAATTGGAGATGCTGAAGTCTTCAGTCGGTCACATCATTTCCTTTCCCGAAATATTCGAATTGAATCGAGGAAAGCCTATAGAAACGAAAATGCACTGACATAACTGGAAGAGTTCGAAAAAAACGAATGCAAAACGTATCGTGACAAAAAAAAACAATAAACAGACACTCAAACTTGAAGAATCCATATGGCAAATGATAAAATAGGTTATCCGAATCAAAATCAACATAGAAGAAAAGACCCAACGATGAAAAAAGTCTAAACGACGTTACTCGTCTTTGGTCATAAATTGAGACAACTCATTGCTTTTGGCGAGAATGTAAAAACCTTGTGTGAAATTATCTCACACATTGATAACAGATAATAATAGATTTCTCCATTTCAGTATCCTAATGCGATTATTACAGTACTGAAAGTAGTGCTCTAATGAAACTCATTACTGCATTGTTTTCAGTAATATTTTTCGTTTTGTGGTTGTCAGTATTGACCTCCGATCCTATCAATTTTTGAATCAAATCAATTATTATATTCTGAGATATTCGGAAAAAGATTCACGTCTTATCGAAACTTATTCCTTCAGAAAGAAATTAGACATATTTATCTTTGATTGAATTATATTTGTGGAAGTGAGTGATTTAAGTCGTCAAAATTTTTTTTTTCTGAGAATAACAAGGATCGGAATTCGATGGCGTAAATTGTTTTTTACAATATGAGTAAGTATGATTTGTGTTACCTATTCACACACCTACATTATTTTCCAGCGCAGATTTCATTACGGTCTTACTTAGAGAACAATTTGGTTCTGATTTCAAAAATATTAATTTTCACGTTTTCGATCTTTTATTTTATCGAAAACATTACTTTTCACTAAGCCTAAGAACGAAAATTTCCTGATGAGAAACCCTTGAGAATGACCATCCAGACCTCTCACCAGAGATTCATTTTCATGTGGTTTTTTATATTTGCATGTTGAATAGGAATTCTCATCGTCTTTCCAATCGAATATGAACTCCAAAATGGCAGTCTTGAATTTCGATTCCTTTCAAAAAAGGATTAAAGAAATGGTCATCGTGCGACACCTGGTATACATTGAGTTCAACAAACGTTTTATTTCTGGAAACTTAATTTAAGTTTTCTCCCTGTCTCTGAAACAATAAACAATTAAAAAAAATTTTCAAAAAATAGAAGAAGGGCCCCTGCATATATATTAAGCACTAAATTGTCAGGAGCCGATACTTCACAAGAAAAAATTGTTGCCTAACAATGAACAAAAAAAAAAACACCTCAAACTCTGAAGCGTAACGTTTCGGAATCTAAATCAGACTTTTTCGTCAGGAAATTTCTAGAATCGTGACAAAATTTTGAATTTTTGATTAACATTTGTCAATACATGATGAACATAGATTAATATTGATTAATAGATGTTGATGTCGTTATTTCATTCCAAACTAGTTCTTTTTTCAATAAATCCATCCAAAATCGATCTTTTCCTACTGAACCATTGACGAGTTTATTAGCCTCGTCTAACAAAATGACCGACTATTTAATTTTTCTTTTATAATTATCACGTTCCGTCATGAGAATTTTCGTGTCATTCCAATCCAGCATGTGATTGCCGGTATTTTAACATAGATGATCTGCCATCTGCAATCTACCAATATCTCTATTCGCACAAAAATTCTAATAACGGAATATGATCAGCTTGTATTTTGTTGGATGAGACTAATAATCTCGGCAATTGTTCAGTAGGAATAGATCAAATTTGGTCACCCACGAAGTTGTATAAAAAATAGACTCCGAAGCGTTACACTTCAGAGTTCAGAGTGTTTTCTTTATGTTCAATGTTAGGCAACAATTTCTTCTCGTAAAGTTTTGGTCCCTGACAAATAAATGCTCAAATTTCTACGCAGGGGCCTTTCTTCTATTAAGTATTTAAAGAAATTTTCGAATTGTTCCATAGATTGGGAGAGAAAACTCAAATTAATTTTTCAGAAATGTACAAAGACCTCCCAGACAATGTTTAAATAAACACCTCGGTTATATTTATATACCTATTTACTCCATATTGCCGCTTTGATCCCCTATCGAATGGATAACTCCCTAAGGCGTGTTGAGCACTTTTTGGGTGAACAAAAATCATGGAAAAATTTCGAAGACGATGAATTACATGATTTTGTTAACCTAAAACGAAATGATAAATTCATAAACTACCCCATGCTCATCGGCATTATCGTCAATCGCTACCAAATGTTCGTTTTATGACCGGTTTTTTTAGGCGGCTGTGATGGGGGATTTTTCATGAGACAAGTGGGGCCACTCCGCGGGCTACTCTCATATTTTAATAAATATTGTCCATTCTCCAATCAGAATATTTTTTTCTGAGAAGGCGAAAATATAGAATCTATTCATTAGTATTTTCATTTTAGAGTAAGATTATTTACCTAGTTGATTTTTTCGTTGCGCCTCTCAATGTGAAGTATCAACTATTATAATTGTAGATTATTGATAAGAAGTTTGAAAAAATCCGAAACGTGGCAGTGTTTGTGGGGTCTGCGGATATTCTAAAATTTTTCCAAAGGACACCGAATGCCGATGACGATCGTTATGAGACACCTAAAAAATAAAAATTTGGAAAATTTTTAAACTTATAGGAGAAATGCACTAATTTGTCAGGGGCCAAAACTTTACAAGAAGAACTTGTTGCCTAACAATGAACAAAAATAAAATACTCTGAACATTGAAGCGTAACGTTTCGGATTCTAAATCAGACTCCTTCGTCAGATAATTACTAGTTTTCATTCAACAATCGTGACAATATTTTGAAAAAAAAAAGGAAAATTAAAATATTGTCACGATTCTACGAGGTTGAATGAAAACTAGTAATTATCTGACAAAGGGGTCTGATTTGGAGTCCGAAACGTTACGCTTCAAAGTTCAAAGTGTTTTCTTTTTGTTCATTGTTAGGCAACATTTTCTTCATGTAAAAGTTTTGGCACATGACAAATTAGTGCTCAAGTTTTTCCTCAGGGGCCTTTCTTCTATTATTTAAAAAGTTTTTCTAATTGTTTCTTGTTTCAGAGACTGGGAGAGAAACTCCAAATTAAGTTTTCGAGAAAATGCAAAGATCTCCCAGAAAATATTTCAATAGATACCCAAAAATAAACCTTCATACATCAATGCAGACTTATTCCTCGTGTACTGATGAACAAACAAGCCAAGAGTAATATAGGTATTCCTATTGAATTTTCTGAGACTAACAGAAAGCTGGTTTTCATTTCAGAATGAAATATGCCTCTTGGTATTACGATTCAGGTACCTATTTTATTTTCAGAATCATTTTTATTATTTTTGTGTGTGTTAAGTCTTTCTATTTCTTTATAATTTATTAATTTTAGAATATCATCTTATAGAGCGCATATGTATATTTGTTTTTATTTCGTTGGTACTGGTCGATTTGTCTTCTGTTATTAGCAATCGTGAAATTCATTTCATTCCTTTCTCCATATTTTCTCAATATTCTTTTATATGGATAATGTTTTTTTTAGAAAATAGTTATCGTATTATCTATTCATATCACTTTATATTGTTGATCTTAAAAAAATATATTCGAAAAAATGGAATACTGATGTCACATGCTCCTTATCGTTTTTCGAAAAAGCTTTTTGCCCCCCACTGAGAAAAATTTTGCGGACGCCTATGAAACAAAGTGTTGAATATAGTTAAACTTCATAATTTTTCGATGCGAATTTGAGTTGTTAATCTCTTGGCCTGATTTTCTGATATCTCCGCATCCTCTCTACGTGCCCACCTCTGAGATCCCCCAGAAAGGAATTCCTGCTCCTTCTACTTGTCAGTTCCACCTTCAAAAGAGAGCAATAAAACATCTCGAATAGGAAACATACTTTGGCATAAACTCTGTGGGATGTATGCGTCGGTGTTTTATTATCCTGCAGTTTTTTGTAGGGTGGGACATCAAAGCCATAAAATTCTTAAATTGCCACCATGCGTGGCAGGAACTCCGTGTTTTTATTCGTCTTTGTCGAGAGCATACGATATAGAACCATCTTCTTCATTCTCAAATCCAAAACTTCAGAATGCGGAAAATTGACGGAGGATGGACCATACCTACACAAGTAAATGAAAAAAGCTCAAAAGAAAAGTTTAAGAAAAAACATACAATGAATATACAGATTGCGAAGAATTGGTTATCCTTGAATCACAATTTTTTAACCGTAAGAGATATAGCAAAATGAGTGGTGAACATTCTGGATGTAATTTTGAAAAAAAAACTAACAATGACATCAACTGAGTTCCTAGGTCTCCTTTTGTTCTAGAGTTATACGATATCATCATCTTACTATCTGTATGAAAAAAAAATTATAGAGGCAATTGATTCCAGTGATGTCTGATTATTTCAAGTGGTTTCCGTGATGATATATATCATGAATTTATGTTTTTTCTCATGATTTATCTCAGATTTTTGAGTATGTAGTTAGATTCATTAGAGCAATATGTATGCACAAGTTGGCAAGCAACTCTCAGAAAGTAGTAGAAACATTTTAACCCGCCAAAAACCCCGACATTTCTGGTCTTGTTTCAGATTCTGCTCCATATCTCCTGATGAATCTATTTTTCAACAAAATATATCAACTACAAAAACTACGGTTTTCAATAGCATTGAATTTGTGACAAATTGAACCCAACCAAAGCTCTTTAGGTCAATTCATTGCCAAATAATTGTTATAGTTATTTTCCTATCAAGTGCAGAAAGTTCTACTTTTCCGTAGGAGATTGCTGTTGCCCGAACGACGCGAAGCGGAGTTCGGGAAAGCAATCGAGTACGAGAAAGATACTTTCTGCACAAGATAGGAACATTATTTTTTCTACGACTCCACATTGAAAAGATATATTTTATTTCAACATTCAAAACATTCCATGAAAATCCATAATACACGTGAATTCTACATGTCGTTACCATGGTACTCTCATCGTTGACGTTCGATGCATAGGGACATATCATAACTCAGATCATTCTTCAATGAAAGTGTGCGGAAAAAAGCCCTGCTAATACTTTCCCGCACGAGTGCGGGAACACTTTCTAAATTAAAATGAGTACGGGAAAGTGAGTGAAAACGCACGGTCGTAGAAAAAATTATTAGTTTTACATCTTTTCGGATTTATATTGCATCGAAACCATCGATCTCACGAGTAGTTATTATGATATATAATTTGTAGACAATTTAATGAGCTTTGAAATGAGCTCGAAACGAGGACTATACGACTTGTGGTTCTTTCAAAATCTAAAAACCCATAGAGAATAAAATCGCCTTCTTTCAGAATAGTTATCCACGTAATGAGTTGAATACAGATATCATTGAATCACGAATGTTAAAATTAACAACGTTGTTTAATTCGAGTGCTTTAATGATATAGTTTCCTACGAGTTCCGTACAAAATTTCATCTACAACTGCTTGTTGTCATCCTTTCTAGAAACATTCTGAAATGATCAATTAATTCGAACTCTCAATTAAATATTCAATATGAAGCCACAGATGAACCGTTCAGTTTGTCTATGCATAGAGCAAGTCCTCTATATGGGTTGCTATGGCTACTCACATGTAACAATAACAACAGATATAAATGCCGCTTCATTGAACATTGAGTTTCAAAATGAGCTCATGTGATAACCTTCTGATATAGAAAACGAAGCTCGAATATGAAGAAGCATTTGATCGATATGAAAAATGGTGAAGCAAGAAGAATTTCAAACATACAGGGTGGCCATTTGAAAACGAAACAAACATTACAGACGAAATAAATTTTTTCGATAGAAATGCTCGGACAGGTCGATTTCTGTTTCGAGGGGGACAACTTAAGATGTAGGTTACGGACGCATAGCGCTTCAACCCTTGCTACTACAACCCTCACCCCCAATTTTTGAATAGGGAAGATGGGGTGAGTGATACCTCATTTGGAAGATATTTTTATACTGATTTCAGCACAGTAATTGTTTTTTGATTTTATGCATTAGTTCTCGAAATACAGGGTGGTCATTTGAAAACGAAACAGACGGGATTACAGACGAAATAAATTTTTTCGATAGAAATGCTCGGACAGGTCAATTTCTGTATCGAGGGGGACAACTTAAGATGTAGGTTACGGAGGGATAGCGCTTCAAACCTTGCTACTACAACCCTCACCCCCAATTTTTGCTCTTTTCATATATATATATATTATGTATATATATATATATATATATATATATATATATATATATATATATATCAGCACCCCAGAAGTGAAATTTGAAAATTAGACAAAAGCGAGATTTTTTAGTTCGATTATTGTTTCAAAGAATGTTTTCTGGCATTATTTGGAGACTTGATATATCTAGGGAATCAAAAATGTGTTCCACTAGCTATAATTTACTAATGTGAATTCAATATTGTAGATAGTTCGTGTCTGAAAAAATGTGACTTAACATACTTTACCTCTGAGGTGCTCATATATATATACATATATTTCATTTTTGTATTTTCCTTATTCAGTTTTGAATGTGTCTGTTTTTTTCAAGTCATTAGGGAAAGTTGTGCTTCCCTAGCTTCCATGGTGAACTCTCCACTGGTCCGTCAATTCGATATCAATCGAATTCACTTATCAATATGACCGACACATTTTCCAGCGACACAAAAGAAATATATACAAAGTGTTGATCAATACCGTCACACAAATTATGGCCGCAACCGCAAGGAATTCAAATTCGGAGGAGTGTTCAATCCAAGCTCCTCTCAATCAAAAGGAGGTCCAGTGTATTTGTATGCTGTGACGAAATTACAATCGATTTTACACACCAACCAACATTTCCTATTTTAAATGTCGTTGAACATTAATTCGAGATCATAGTTGGAAAACTCCGATCGTAACACTGATAATAAATGACAGAGTTCATGGGCCTTCCTCAAGAACAAACCACTCGAAGCACCGCGCATTCATCAGCATTGAACAATGCCAACCATTGTGTTATCGTCGTTTCGCGGAGCCGTCTTGAGTCCATTCTGGTAACAGACCCATCAATAATAATTCCTGCTATCCCCGGGAGATGTCTTGTAAGCGCAAACGAACCACCCCGCGCTGAATTAAATGATAAATAGGGAGGCAAGCTGCGAAATTTGTCGTTAGTTAACGCAGTTGCCGCAATCATTACGGCGGCGCTGGATGAACAGAAGCGCGGACGCTCGAACAATGGAACTGGTGAACGGTGAGTGTTTTAAAAAGAAAATGAGATTATTTATCGAACGCATTCGAAGACGATCGTCCTATTGGAGAGGACGCTCTCCAAATAAGTCGAACCTTGAATTATGCTGAATACGTAAATATTGTCACAATTCAGAATAATTAGTTCCAAACTGTGACAATGAACTGGTGGAGATCCATACAAAGAGTAAACCACAGGAAATAGCGTCGTCATCGAGAAGGAAATAAATGCCTCATCAGAGCAACATAATTCACCAACTCAACGACGAACACTTTGAAGAACAAAACTATATGCCCACATCGGTGAGCACTTCGGAGAATTAAATAACCGAAGCGACACCTAGTGATGCTCGTCAGAACTCCATCCCACGTGGTACTCAAAGCTTGGATCTCCGCGTATATTCATTTCTGCTTTTCACATTAACCCGATATTCGGGTCGAAATGCAGGTCGACTCGGAGAGGTTGAATATATTATATTCGTTTGATTAAGATCCGTTTACACCATCGTTCCTTAAAGTTAAGGACCCCTTAAATATTAACAGTTGCACGACTGTCACTCGAATGGGAGGGAACTTAGAATATAGAAAAATATTTTATTATCCATGTAGGGACCCACAAATGTTCTATCGAGTGATATTTCAGTTTTTCATGTTGTTTAACTTCACCCTTGTTCAATACAGCCATTCTCAAATTTGAGTTTAGGTTCAAGGATCGAAACATCACTTGAATATTTAAGGAACGATGGTGCAAACGGGTCTCAGAGATCTAAAATAATACTTTACATTGTACATATTTAAACCAGAAGGTACCTAGCTGAGGTTGGTGACCATACAAGTCTGCTGTATGATTGAATGAGGAAAGGGAAAAATGTGCTTAGAATATTAAATATCAGGGAAATCTTGAAAGACATCAGAGGCATTCAAGAGAACATCCGTGTTATCTGTCTATGAACTCAGATAAACAGATTCTTCACAAAATGACTCGCAATTCTTCTGAAATAAAAACTACAAAAGCAGAAAAAAACCAATCATTTAGAATGAATCAGATAAATTTGAAATTCATTTATTTAGTTATCGTTTGGCAAAGCAACAGCATGAATGTGAAACAAAGTAGTATATCTAATATAAAAATAAAAGGGAAAGACAACCATATAGATATAAGTAAAAAGGTAGGTAAATATGTAATTGAATTTTGCGACGACAGATGCGATTAAAATCTTCAATTAAAACTCCACATCCAGAGAACGTAGTCAGTTCAGTGCAGAAGGTGTCGCATTAATAATGTCTCTGAATGGTCCCAGGTAGGGCATTGCCGGACAATATGCTCTACAGTTTGTTGATCAACAGATTGAACATCATAGCATTACATTTTGCATCGCTTGTCCTAACTCTATTGAATCTACTCCAGATGTTTCTCTTCAGATCCTGGTAGAGCACCTATGTCATGATTGTGTATTGTTGCCATGTTCCACTTACAGCGCCAGTCTTTTGAAATCAACCATCTATTCTAGAAACGCATATGTTACTTTATGTACAGTCTCGAAATTATCTTGAAATTTCTGAATAGGACAACTTTTCATAACATTTTCCATATTTTCCTCTTTTTCCTCACACTCACAACTAGAAATCTCAACCGAATTCCATCGGAATAGCATGCTGTTGCATCGTGCCTGGCCTGTTCTAATACGATTTATAACAGACCATATTTCCCTGGGAGGATCAAAACCAGGAACTTTGATGAAAGGATCAGTAATAAGATTTCAATCTGGGGACCTTATTATCTTGAATATAGGTGAGTATGGGAAATGAATTTGGAATGGAATTGAATTTGTTCTAAAAGTTCAGAGCGAATATGGGGAGGGACAATAATTAAGAGAACTGGTAACCAAGGGATGGTTGAGTGCGTCCGGATCATGCGTATCTCGCCAGTAATAAAATGGGACAAAAGGTTCTCACTTCAAGGACAAGCCTAATATAAATGATACATCAATATATTGTCTCAAAGGTTCACATTTCAAGGACAAGATTAATATCAATGATACATCAATATATTGTCTCAAAGGTTCACATTTCAAGGACAAGAATAATATCAATGATACATCAATATTGTCCTAATTCAGAATTATTACTTCCATTGTCTATTGACATAGTTCGAAACTAATAATTCTGAATTGTGACAATATTTATCCTTGAAGCAAGAATCTTTCATCTCATTCATTATAACTGGCGAGATACGCATGATCTGGATGCATTCTACTTCTACGAGGCGATCTGCATTTCGACCCGAATATCGGGTTAATGCGAAAAGCCTCGATGGGAGGAATGAAAATATGAGAACCATGCTTTGAGTAACACGTGGCATGGAGTTCGGACGAAACTGCTCATCGATGTGGATAATGATAATTGTTTGGTACTGCATTCATTTTTGGTCATCACACAACTTCGCAAAAAAAAGGTACAGAAATGTCAGTGTAGGAGCTGCGCATCCCACGTTGTTCAATTCAAGCGAAAAAATTCCCAAAGTCCTCTGTGAGGGGTTGAAAGGCCGATGAAGTTATTTACTGAATAAAATTGAACCATTAGGCAAAAGAGCCCGAAACTCGTTTTCTTCCCGTTGTTTTATTGAGTTATGTACGTGTTTGTTAGAAAGTTTTACGCGTCGGGGTGTTCTGGAATCAATTCTGCGGAATTACTGGCTTTGATTGGTGAGGAAACCCGTGTTGAATCTGTTTACTCGTCGATTAAGGTCATTCAGAACTTCAGGAAGCTTTATGTCGTTTTCTCAGTGTCTATTGAATTGGTAAATATGCTTATGGAGGGAGACTTGGCGACACTGTGAGGTGTTCCTGATGAAACTCCGCTGGAATATTCAGTATTTTAAGTTTCCAATTGGTAAATTGGGCGCCATTTCATGTCATGAGGCAGATGAAGGGTTATTCATTTTTTCGAACTACCATTAGCTCGGAGTCAATGTCAAATGAGTCCTCAGTTTTTGCAAATGCAAATGTTTGGAATATGCAAATATTTATGATATGAGTGTTGAGAGTGACGTTTCATTTTGTAAGTGAAAAAGTTTGTGAAATGAGCGGAGCGAATTGAACAATTTCACGAACAAAATAAAATTACTTTTAACACAAATGGCCGAATTTTCAATGACAATACACTTCAAAATGCATTTTAATATTCAAATAATGAAAGATTGTTGTGAATGGCAAACATTGCCAACGTTATGATTACAAACAAATGAGAAAAGGCGCTGTAATTTGAATTTCGTTCCTGTCCAATTTTGGAATTGAGTTTTTAACTGCTTAATATGTTTGTCAAGAGTCCAATAACTAATTGAAGTGACGATTTGGTTGTTCCTCTGGATATTGAAGAGTCTGCAAGAAGAGCAAATCTGGATTTCCCACTTAAAAAATCTGTTCAGCAGATATTGCATAAAACATGTTCCTGGCCTGGTGTAAATTGTGAGAGGGAACTTCAGTGAAACTGTTTTCCTGGCATGTATATCCATCAGTTTAAAACGTTCTCCGACGTCTTTCGATATTCAGTTTTCATTCCTTGCGATTAAGCCAAAGATTTTCTTCGAGTTCTCTTAGAAAAAAATTTAAAATATGGAGTTCATCAATTTTGAGGAGCAAATTTTCAGTGATAAAGTCAAGGGACCTCATTGAAAATAGTGAGGATAGTAGTAATAATAAATTCATCAGTGTTATACATCGAAATAACAAATTAATCATTGGTTATACAACTTCCAAATACAAAAACGAAAGTCAGTCGTACTTTCAGTATTATTAGGAAGTATGTAGACTATTTTCATGAGTACTTTGAACTGTGGACTTCTGTCATCAAACATCGTCCTTTTTTTTCTGAAATAATGAATAATAAGTACAATTCCAATCCAGTTGGTATTAATACATTTTGGAAAATTCCATCTATTGTTGCCGAATGCCTTAAGCTGCCAGAACCAAAGCAATATACAGGATACTGTTTTCGAAGATCCTCCGCTTCATTGCTTGCATATATTGAGGATATAAAAAAACATGATAGATAGAAGTCTACGACGGTAGCCGAGGGCTATATTGATCATTTCATTGCGAATAGAAATGTCATTGCTGCAAAAATTCTCCCAACCTCAACAGATTTTGGATAATCATCCAACACTGTACTTCCGGTTTTTACAAGTACTGATAGTGTCACAGGGCATTAATGTTGGTAATTTTTCTAGTTATACGATTATTATAAATGTTCATACGTTATGATTGTTAAATATTGATAATGAAAATTTGCAATTACTGAATTTTTCTCATCTGATTTCATCATACGAAAATATTCTGAACACAAATGTTAAAAATATTTTCAACATGCTTTTAAGTATTCAATCAATTGCTGTCATTGAAAGTGTCACTTTGAATGACAGTTTACAAAAATTAACATTTCATTCATGAACATCCCGGACTCTACCTATGGATTTTCCAATTTCGCAGATGGCTGCTGAGCTGGGGGACGAAAAAACCGAACAAATGTCGGCAAATCGCCCTGTAAAGTTGAAAATCATCGCGGATCACCGCAGACAGTTCACAGGGTCCCCGTTCCCAACCCGCTATCACTGTTCTTCACTGCGAATCCCCCCGCGTAACGTAAATTTCATTCATCCGAGGCAGAGCGCGCAGATGGGCGACAAACGACCGAAATCGAATTTTCCCGTGAACGAGTTTTCTTTCGCGAGGGAGAACCGCATGTTTTAGAGTAAGTGGTGCCAAAAAGCATCTGCAAATGGGCCACCGCAAACTTCGAATAAATTATACAAACAATTCTGTTTCCCTTCCAGCCCCATCCTCAAGTATTCATAGAGGGAACTTGAAGTTTTCGATTTACTGTTTGCCTCCGCGTAAATAATTCAATGCGCTTCAAAGTTCTCGCCCAAAATACCATCAGGATCCCTTTGCGCGTCCGACATCTTGCTACTTTTCAACCGAAAGCGCGAATTTTTTATCTGTAGAGTGCATCTGCAATCTGAAAGGGGAGTTTTTGATTCATTTACAACTTGAGGAATGCATCGATCAGGTGGTCAATGATAAAGGAATGCCACAAGGCTTTGTATTGATTCCTCTGCTATTCTTGATTTGAACGAATGATATCTTGAATTTTCTTACCACATATTCCCAGCGACGTCACAGTATTTCATTACTTTGAAGAATTTATTAAAACAATAAAGCATAACTTTTTTAGCACAACATCGTGAATCGATTAATGAAATAATATATTAAGTATAGAGAGAGGTAAGGGCATTTTACCGATCGAAGACAAATAAATAAAGATGCCAGGCGTCGCGGAGCTATCAAAATTTTCTTCTCCAGGGACATACCTTTTTCATCATGTCATTCGAAAGATAATTTCATGCTGAACTTTTTTTTCGAATACAATTTTCATCCATTTCTAACCGTCAGCGATCTGCAGCGTGTGATAAGTGAATCATCCTGTACAAAATAATTATCTGACACATTCATTTATTCGTGCCTTCATTAATGCTGTGTATGAATATAATATAAGACGTTGTCTTGGTGATGAAAACTAAATAGATTATCAAAGTGACAATAATCAATTATTGAATTTACTTGAGTTAGAAAATGAGCGATATAGAATCTTCGGGAGATAATGAAATTCAACCAGCCTGGGAAATCAGCTGTTCTTCAATTATTCCTGGAAATCTTAAAACCGGTACAAGAATACATACAATACCTTCAAGGATTGGATTCAGACTAAAGGCAGCCAAATCAATGAAAACGTGATACTTGCCTATTTTGTTAGAAGAATGGAAAAACTGGAATCGCCTGGAAGTCTTTGGGCGGAATGTTCAATACTGAAGAGCACAATATTTTTGAACGATGGTTCTGACATATCTAGGTTTGTTACGCTTATAGCATTCCTCAAAAAAAATCTATTGGTTACAAATATTCTTAAAAGAAGCACCAGATGATATGTTTTTAATTATTTTGGTGTGCCTTCATTGATATCAAGAGGAGTCTTCCGGGTTTATTGGCCGTGCTCTATTAGGAATGATTTCACGTAACGTTTCGCCCACAACTGCGGTACGCATCTTCAGAGGATTCTTGGTCTGAGGTTGTAACTCGACTGCTGAATTTCCGAAAGTGATGCTCGGTTCGATCCGTTGGCCAAACTTATACTTTTTGTTTCAACATTTAATGTATTATTTTAGCTCTCTTTTTCATAAGAATATATATATATATATATATATATATATATATATATATATATATATATATATATATATATATATATATATATACAGTGAAACTTCCCTATAACGAATACGCTAAATCCGCAAAAAAATTTCGTTGTACAGAAATTTCGTTATGCAGAAATTTTTTTTTAATTGTGTCAAGTGTCAAAAAAAGCAACTTTCACTTGCATTTTTTTTATTTGAATACATTATACATAATTTCTTCTTCTTCCACTTCCTTCTAGACATTTTCGCACTACTTTTTTCATTAACGATCAGAGAAAAACTGAAAACTGAACAATCAGAATAGCCTCCTGTTTCAGAAGGAACTCTCCGTCCGCCGTAATGGTTTAGTTTATAATCGGGATTTATTACCTAAGTCCGACAGAATTACGGAAAAAACCATCCCTAAGTATACTCTGGGAAAAACCTTCTTACCAATAAGCATTTAGAGAGTGATTATCTTGGAATAATTCGTTATAGAGAGAATTCACTTCGTTTTAGAGGGTGTTTTTAACAGGGTATTTGGATTCAAGGTGCAATGACAGATACGAAATTCGTTGTACAGAGATATTCGTTGTAGAGACGTTCGCTGTAGGGAAGTTTCACTGTATATATATATATATATATATATATATATATATATATATACAGTGAAACCTCTAATAAGCGGACACTCACGGTTCCGCATATTTTGTCCGCTTATTAGAGGTGTCCGCTTATCAGAGTTGTCATCCTTAATGGGTGTGTAAAAAGTACGAAATTTTAACACAAACATTTATTAGAATTATAAATACATACATATTGTTCATACATATTTTGTATATTATTCATTTATTTATGAATTCTAAAATGCTGGATTGCCGCATATTTTGCATTTTTTGCTTCAAAATACTGGATTGATAATGATCTTCCAAATTTTTCAGGTGTTGAAAGGCAATAAAATCGTCATTCGCGAAAATTTTCAAATCATTAATCACCTTCAAAGCCTGTCCACATGAAGTAATAGTGTTATTATTGTTTTCAACAGTGTCAAGTTCGTGATCGCTGTCTTCTTTTTCATCTGGTGAATTATATTGCTGGTCAATCATATTTTCAATCGCTCCGTCAAGGTTGAAAGTCATTTCTTCCATTGCTGTAATATCGTCGATGCCAACATAACTTTCAAGATTTTCTTGAGAAATTTGCATTTCTTTGGCACACCCTTCCATCTGAGCAATCGTAGATAAAGGAAGATAATCTTCTGAATCCCATTCGACTGATGCAGTATCGCCATTACTTTTGTGAAAACCAGCTTTTCTAAAACAATTTTGTATTGTTGCTGACGAAACCTTATTCCAGGCTGTTTTCATGTAATAAAGGGCTTCTAAAACATTTATGGACTTCGCTAACTCTGAAGCAGATTTCACTTGATCCATTTTTGATAATATGTGCTTTAATATTGAACCTCGATAAAAGAATTTGAAATTTTGTATGATACCCTGATCCAGAGGTTGACACATTGATGTAGTATTAGGAGGTAGAAAGATAACTTTTATATTTTGTAGCTTCACCTCGCGTGGGTGGGACCCTGCGTTATCCAAAAATAACAAAATTTTTCGCTTTTGTTTCCTCATTTTTAAATCAAATTTGAGCAACCATTCACTCATAATGTCTTGTGTCATCCATGCTTTTTTGTTAAACTTCCAAATAACCGGTAAATCTTTCATTGGTACATTTTTGAATGCCCTAGGCCGGGCCGCCTTTCCAATCACCAACATATCTTTTTTTTGTCCTGCCATATTAGCACAAAATAAAATTGTTAGCCTTTCCTTGGAAAGCTTTCCACCAATACATTTTTCAGATCTAAAGGCAAGGGTTTTTTCCGGTAAGGCTCGGAAGAAAAGGCCAGTTTCATCGGCGTTGTACACATCTTCTGGTCGATACCCAAGAAGAAGCGATGGCAACTTAATTTTGAACTGATTGACGTCTTCTTGACTGACATCTGCTGATTCTCCGGATATACACTTAAAACTTATGGCATGTCTCTTACGCCATTTTTCCAGCCAACCATTAGACGCCCCAAAAGTTCGCCACATTTGATTTCTCTGCTATTTCCTGAGCTTTAGCTTTCACTAAACTTCCTGTATAGGAATGTTTTGGCTGCGAGAACGAGAAAACCAAACAAAACACACTTTGTCAATTTTAAGTCCATCAGCTCTTAAAAAATCCCTTTTTTTATTATTATTGCTTCCTGACTGCCATTGCAGACGAATATTGTTTTTATTCTTGATGATTTCAGCGGCTTGTGTCTTTCCTATGCTGAATTTTTCGGCGAGCTTCCTGACTGACAAATGTTCCTTTTCAGAAGTGTTGATAACTTCCATTTTTTCACCCAAACTAAGAAGTTTTTTCCTAGGTGCCATTTCAACAGTAACACTTTTCAATAACACAATAAAAATTAAACAGTAACTTGGTTGATGGTGAAAATAAAATACGTAACCTTCGGTGATCGTGCAACACTTAATGTAATACGAATGAAATCCCCGAGTCCATACTCGCATTGAAACGAAAAACGGTGATTCCCCGGTTACACAGTGCAGTTTTACCAATGTACAAATATCATTTTACTACATACTCGTAATACAACTCGGTTGTAAGAGGTTCGCGTCCGGTTAAGGGAGGTCACAGTATTTTTGGAACCAAGAAAGTTGTCCGCGTCCGGTTATTAGAGTGTCCGGTTATAGGAGTTGATTTTGTACGTAAAGACATAAGTAACGCTATTGTTACGGAAAATTTGTCCGGTTAAAGGGAGTGTCCGCTTAATAGAGGTGTCCGCAAGGAGAGGTTTCACTGTATATATATACCCTGATCATTGGCGGGTGAAGGAAGGGGGATGTTGATTGGTCCATCGCTCCCACTTCGTATTGGCTTGATTTTGGTTTTTTCCCAAACCGGCAACCATGTGCTATGTACCAAAGGAGTTTCTTCCCTTCTGTTCATGTTGTTCTTATGGTTAAATATCTCAATGGCTTCCATGTTCATCCAGGGATAGAAACGTTTAATGTTCGAAATAGCCTCTGCCTTTGAAAAAAACAGATGGACACAATATTGACAAGAAGATATGAACAGAAAGGAAGAAACTCCTTTGGTACATAGCACATGGTTCAGAATAAACACACACACACACGTAGTCTCAACGTTTATTCGTGGTAGCTGAAGTTATACTCTGAATTTATCAACGTTATCTTAGAAACCTGAATTCAACCAAACGTCGACTCTACATAGAATTTACGTTCCCGGTTCAACCGGTTGTTACTGCAACCATTATGAAACGTATCCTTATTGTATTTTCGGAACATCTGTTCAAAGAGACCTGAGCAACATTAAATAAACGTTCAATGGGTCACTAATAATCAACCTTGAATTCAAGCAGCCTTTATTCTTCTCGAGAGTCACAGTTCTTCTTGGAATTTCATATTAGTTTACCATGATCAATCCACTGATTTCACACATTTACATGTTTTCTTTCATGATAAGGCATTCTCCTCGTTTTTTTTAGTAAACTTTATTAATATTACCATTTCATGTTTCATAATTCCAACGTTTACATATCCGATGAAGAGCTTTCAATATCAATATGAAAATGATAATTTTATTGGAATTTTGCAATGTTTCCATAAGAAAACTGTACATTGTATCCGAAATTGCTTGATATTGGCTGTTTCAGGTATTTCTAGACTAGATAGGTAAAAACCGAGGTAAAAACCTATAAAGTAAAAACCGTTTCACCATATCTTCATTTGATTCGAAGATATAAGAACATTTTAAAATTTTTTCGATACGAAAGATGTGCCATAACTGTCTCATTTCCGAAAATAATTGAAAATGATAAAAACTTTCACTATTTTGATTTTTTTTCATCTCTCATTTTTTTTTCAGATAAAAGACGAAAAAATGCCTTCGTGTTTAATATAAAAAACGGTTTTTTTCCACGAGAAAAAAAATTAATTATAGTTTCTTATTCCCAGTCAAGAAGCGCTTCTAGAAAGTTCTAATCGTTTGCAGATGTTTTTGTGAAGGAAAAAGTAATAATAATAATAATAATAATAAAGGTCTTCATTCAATAATTTAGAAACATCTTGTTACAAAAATTTACAACATATGAAAGGGCGAGATTCAGTTCGCATAATCTCAAGTAAGTATGAAATAATTTTACAAAGAAAAAAATTAATGAAACAAAAGTATACCCAAAATAATGCGTCTGTTCTTCCATCTAACCTCTTATCAGAACACACATATACAATATTCTCCTTGAGGAGAGCGCAAACTTTGTTTATAAAAAAAGAATAATCAATTCCTGCTGCACAATAAATTTTCAAAAAATAACTAACCGAATGCCCCTGCATTGATCACACGTAAAGCTCAACGGAAACGACCACCCACACCAGTCAAATAACGAGAAAGATACTCAGGATCCGTTGTACAATGGATCATTTCTGAAGTTGTTTCGTATGTGTAACATAAATTTATCAAGCGTAATATTCCTGTAATCAAACTTCAATTCATTCATGATCTAAGGTACTTGATAAGAAAAGGCCCGCTCAAATAAGGAAGTTCTGTGCATAGGAATGGATATATCTTCACGAGATCGCACATTGACGAAATGAACACTAGCACGAAGCTTTATTCTACTGTAGAGATCAAGTGGTGTAGCATTTTTTATCACATTGAAATAAAGAATAGAAGAGTGAAGCTGCCTTCTATGCTTCATACTCAGCCACCCAGTTAGCTTCAATGTATGCGTTATCGGTTCATACTTTCTAATCCCATGAATGTATCTTAAACAGCAGTTTTGAAGTTTCTGAACACGATTCACATCAAAAACAGTCAAACATGGTCCATAAACCACATCGCAGAAATTCATGTGCGAGAGCACCAACGATTCGCAGAGCAGTTGCCTAATATATTTGTTCAAATAAGCCCTACACTGGTAAATCATTCTGAGATTCAAGTAGGCTCTGCTCAAACATCTCGATACATGTCCCGCGAACCGGAGGTTATGATCCATAATGAGTCCCAGATTCCTAACACTGTCTTGAAAGTTAATAATTTCACCACACAGCACACTGTCATGACCAAAATTTTCCAGGAATTTTTCCCTATCACGCTTCCCTCCAAAGAGAATACACTTCGTCTTCACAGCATTTAGTTGGAGGCAATGCTTCCTGGACATTTCGCTAATAATGCTCAGATCAAAGTTGAGAGCTGCTACAGCCTGTCGAGACTGTTCCGGCTTGAACGACATGATTATTTGGGCGTCATCCGCATAAAAGTATGATACAGCAGAAAGGCATGACGTAGCTAAACACACGATATAAATTATAAAAAGCAGTGGGCCAAGAACTGATCCCTGGGGAACGTCGCAGTTCAAATCTAGAAAATCGGACACAGCAGTATCTATGATAACCGCCTGAGATCTACCTTTTACATAGCTCTCTATCAACTTCACTGCTGTCTGAGACAGCCCGAATGCAATATTGCAAGTAACATGTCGTGATTTCTGCTGTCGAACGCTTTTGAGTAATCGAGTAGGGTTAAAATAGTTAATTCCCCTCTATCAATAGATCTGAAAATATCGTCCGTAATACTCAATAAAGCAGTGCAACAACTATGTCCAGGTCTGAAACCACTTTGCGTTGAAGGAATTATCTCATTTTTATCTAGATGTTTCTGTTTTTGGGCATGAATAACTTTTTCAACTAGTTTTGAAAGAGTTGGCAATATACTAATAGGTCGAATATCACCGAAGGCTGTTGGATTAGAGTTTTTGGAAACCGGAACAACTAAAGCTTTCTTCCAGGAACTAGGGAAAACTGAATTTTTCAAACAATGATTCACAACGTGTGTTAAGTAAGGCAATAAAAAGGGTATGCACAGATGAATTGTCAGTATATTGATCCCATCACAACCAACGGCTTTAGTTTTTATCTTTCTTAGTGTTCGAAAAATCTCATCCTCACCAACCTCCTCGAATGACAGTTCAATTAGATCCGAGTTTCTGACAGTGTTTCTATATGACCTATATACATCATCATCTTTTATAAGTCCCGGAATAGAATTAACAAAATAACGGTTGATGTCATCAACGTTCTTTAAATTATCAGGTATATCCTTCGATTTTTCATTTACTATATTGAGGGTTTCAAAATGGCGCATTTTCGAAATCGAAATAAAAAAACATGAAGATATGGTGAAAAAGTTTTCACTAATGGTGTTTTCACGAGAATCGAACCCAGGACACCTTACGAAGTGAGCGTGAGCAAGTGAGAATTCCTTATAAGGTGTTTTCGTTCATGGAATGCCCACTTTATTTGAACATATATTTGCAGTAAATTTTCAAAGTATTTTCGCAGTAGATAATCAACTTCTTTTCGCAGTACATATATTCAACGTTAAATTACTTGTGTAGTGATAGTGCGTTTATGAAACCTGATTGCCAAATTGTGTTTCGTTTCCCCAATCCTGATCATCAACAATACCGAATTCTTTTCTACATCCCTTATTTCGAATTTCTGATTCGTTCATTACAAGAACTTCATGATTATTAATAAAAGTATAATTTTGTACCATACTTTGTCTCTGCCAAAATCATTCATATAGAATCTTATGTTATCCGAAAAGATAATGATAAATTCCGCTTGACAACGGTGCACTATACGTAATAGGCAGGGAGGGGTTGGAAGAGTGTTGGGGAACTTTTAATCGTGTCGAATCCGGGATTCTGCAAGTTGAGTAGTCAGTGTGAGCAACCAGTTGTTTTGTTTCGTGTTACGCTTGATTCACAGAGGACGTAAATCACGTTATTAAAAAATATCCCCAATGAGAATAGAAGTGTTAACAATATGTTGCACAATTTCTACCTTCACATTCAACTTATGTCATTCAACATTCAAACGCAAAATTGAACCTATTGTGAATATTTGTATTTTTGGAATATAGATTAATTCAAAGTAGTAATCATCGAAATGAATACCATTTCCATTTCCCAGGCTCACAGATCTTTCATCATTAGGTTCGAAAAATCAATTAGATAGGGAATTGAATGTATTCATTTTGATGATTACTATTTTGAATTCATCTATGTTTCGAAAAGGCTATCGGTGAGGCCCCCGTAAGGGCAGAAAATTTGTTCAATTTCCGGTTTATTATTTTTCTTGAAAACACTTGGCTTCACGGTCGCGATTTAGGGCTACTGCTAAAGTTTCAGAGGTGAAAAGGGGATGTTCAGAGATCTTTTCAGTATGTGATTGGAGATGTAGAACTTCATTTTGACTCAATTGGATGTCACTTCTGTGTTATTTCGACTGAGTACATCACACCCAATTGCTTTAAATATCGATGGTTTTTATGAAAATTTTGTCACTGATGTGTATGGGATACTGAGGATGCCAAACAAGGCTGAAACCAGTATATCTCTCAACTCAGTGACAAAATCTAATTACATTTCTCCAACCTCATGATAAGAAATGTCTGAGCCTGGAAATTGATAATGGTATTCATTTTGATGATGACTATTTTGTATTCATCTATATTTCAAAATTGTTCTAGGGGGGCTTCTGTAAAAAGCAAAAAAAATTTTTGTTATCCGTTTTGTTCTTTTTCAAAAAATTGTGTTTACAATATTCGCTGTATTTGTGAGAAAACATCAAGATATTCAGAAACTGGACAAAGAAACATAAGAAATAGAGATATTAGTAGATCGCAGATAGCAGATCATGTTTATTCCAATACCGGTGATCACATGATGGATTGCAATATCACGGAAATTCTAATGACGGATCCTGATAGTGATAAGAGAAAAATCAAGGAGTCGGTTTGTATTTTGTTGAATGAACTAATAAGCTGGCGAATTGATCGGTGAGTATGAATTTGTGGAAAAAAACTGGTTTCGAGGAATTTTGAGATCAAGTAGCGATATCACCGCCATAGTTATTAATTCCAATCTATGGTCATCACTGTCAATTGAGAATTCAACAGAATGTGAGAAAAAGAGAATGTGAGAAAAAATGTCCGACAGAGGAGTCTGATTTAGACTCCGAAACGTTACAAAGCTTTAGAATTCGAAAAGTCATTTCTTTTTTCATTGTTAGGCAACCTTGTTTGAAAGGATTTGGCCCATGTTGAAAATTGAGCATTGCACCCCTCAGACCTCATCTGCATCTGCGCCTATGGTTACGTCGCAGTGCCACGTCCACTCCAGCAAGTACAGCTCTATTGTCAGCTGTATACATTTTGGTATATTTCTGCAATTCTCATGAATTTTTCAGATATTCCTAGACTCCTTACATGGAAGTGATTACTTGCTTCAAGAATGAACATTCTCATATTTCTCTGTGGTAATAAATACTAAATAATTCACATGTGCATCTCATTATCTTGATCAGTTCATTTCATTTCTCTACTAGTCACTTCTCAGGACATTTGCTAATTATTGTTCTTGAGTTTCAGATAAATGAATGAGCCTCAAACTTTAAGGTGAATAATGAAATCAGTCGTCTCTCTCAATAAAACAAAGTGAACTTCTCCGAAGTATTTAAACGATCAAGTAGTTTAAACAATGAACCTAACTGACAGCCCTGATTCACTTTGAGCGGTCTCCTCAAATGTTGGTAAAACCATTTGACTGGTATGATCTCATCATTATGAATAAGAATTTCTCAAATTAATTCATTTGAACCACTTAGCAAGTAAGATCTCAACTGTAAAGCTCGTCTCAATTGATTAATTAGCATTCTCTTTCAGACCCACGCTATAGATTATAACTATTGATTTCTATATCATGATATCCTCATATTGTAGTAATCTCACTGAAGAACAGACTTAGAGTACTAAGTTTTCAAAATACGTATGTCTTCTAAGGCCTGATCTCACTTTTATTACAACTCAGTCTACTATAATGATTTAACCTTCTGTATTTCTAATGGAATACAGTGGCTCTCGCAATCACTTTTAATTGCTGTAAACGTTGAGTTGAATTTTGAATTGATGGAACTATCTCGAAGTCTGAGTCTGACTTCATCTGACCTCTCATTTTGAACTTTTCTAGATTACCTCTGTTTCTAGTTGAATAATGTCACTCTGAGTTTAAAGATGACTTTAATTTTTGTATTTTTTCTGTATTAACTTCATGGCGGTAGACTAATTCATTTTATGTGAATTATGTCAGTAAATATATAACACTACCATCTCCAACTCAATTATCTGAATACAGTCCTAAACAGTAATTTCACAAAATCAGAACAACCCCGGTTTTCGAACAGCCCATGCCAAGTTTTTGCAGAAGTTTTACGCAGTGTCTTTTCTTCTTTTATTAAAAAAAAACTTCTTATTTTTCTTTATTTCAGGGACTGGGAGAGAAAACCTCAAGAAAAGTTTCACAAAAAATGCATAATGTTTGAAAATTATCAGGAAAATAGCAAAACTGATCATTTATTGTGAGTATCTCAAATGGTATATCGCAACAAACTTTTCGTAAAATATTATTGCCATTAGCACTTGAAATCTGCGGCAATTTTCAGGCAAATCAGGCTTTTCGAAATTGGTGAAAATTGGGCTGAAAAATCAAGTTAATGAAAGGGTGTTGAAAAAAAATGGCAAAGGCACCTGACGTTTTCCAAGAATTAAAATGGCCGTTATTACTTCGATCAATTTCCATAATCATGGAAAGAAAAACAAGGAGTAAAAAATCATGAAAGTATTTCCGCTACAACGAGTAGTAATGAAAATATAAAAAGTTTTATTAACGGTACGATAACTTTCCACTTATTATATTATATTTTCTCGGACCATTTCCAAAGTTCCAACAATAATTAATAGAGTAAGCCGGGAGGTTAGAACATCGTAAAAGGGAATTTTCAGTGTTCGGTTCGCGAAATGAAAATAGTTTTCCGTTCGCGACGTTAAAAGCTTTCCAACTTTCGGCACAAAAGTCGAAGATCCGAAAGTGCACTGGCAGATACGGTGAAATAGAATAAGCCGGAGGGGAGAATCCAGACGAGAGTAGCTGCTATTTCCGTGCACCCCCAGCTCGCATGCACTGATTGATTATATCTCGATATTCAAATTGGATTTCGGGTCAAACAGTAATATGTTTTCTAGATCATATCTCGGAGCGACTCGAGAATCGAATCTTTGCTCTTGATTTCTTTATGTGCAAGGTCTGTTGCCAATAGCTCTGCCGATTTCGCGCACTTTGAATTATACACGCAGGGGGATTTCTGGACTATCATTCTCAGTCTCTGCGACAGATTGGATAAAAAAATTCGAGTGATAGAAATGCTGAGATATTTGGACTTCAAAATTTTTCGCCAATTTCCGAAAAGCAATTCAATATGGCTACATTATTAATCTCATCGTGAAGTGACTGTGTACACTATTGTTACCAAAACACTCCCTGTATATTTAAACGTCAAATTTTTTAATTTTTTTTCTGAATATATTGATGTATCACAACCCAACCATCAACTAGTTTTGAAAATCTTAAAATTTCATATATATATTTGTCTTTTTTTTTTAGTCAGACATGAATTCTTTCACATATGTATAGAAGTTGTACATGCATCAAATAATCCCAATATGAATTTCGAATTTTTTTTTGTTTTCATCAGTTTTAAGTTCATGTTGATGAGTGATATTCTGAGTTTATGTTTGCATATAACGAAATAAATAGGTTCAAGTTTTATGGCGAAACTAAAAGTTATTAATTTTGAGAGGAAAATGCAAAAATTTAACGTGAAAATTCACAGGGTGTTTCATCTGAAAAAAATCAAACTACGAAACTGTCCTTTACGTAAAATATCCATGAGGAGCAGTTTGCATTTATTTTCTTATACAGGGCCCGAGAAATAATAAAATCGTCAGAAATGCACATTTTTCGGTTTCGCCCTATTTTTCAGAAACAATAGTTGCTGTAATATTTTTGTTTATGGATTTGAAAGTTTTACAAAAAAGTGGCAAAGGATCCCGAAAACTGCATCTCTATCTTCAATAATAGCTGAGATACAGTGCAGTCTCAACTAATTTGGGACACATTGTAAAGTTGTGCCCCTAGTTTTCATGACATTTTCATTTCATTTTTATATTATGTTTACAATATGAATCCTCTGCATTTTTCCATCAATCAATATAACCCACATATGAAATTATGCAGATTTCATTTTTGTTCAACTGCCATTAAAGTTGACACTTTTATTGAGAGCCCAACAGCGTCAAAAGTTATTTTTCATCTAAAACCATGTGAGAAGAATTTTGAACAAAGCAAGAATTCATGGATTTGCAAATAATTTTTCATGATAAACATTCAAGAATCATTATTTATGAACTCCAATGTAAATCGCACAACTACTCCATTTTCAAGTGTAATTCAGAAACCGTCAAGTGTACTTCAGATTAGTCGGAAAGAGTCAATTGAATTTCAGATCAATCAATTGAATTTCAGAAAACATCAAATGTGATTCAGATAAGTCAATGGAATTTCATTTGATATTTTCTGGAATTCATTTGACTTATCTGAATAACATATGATGTTTTCTGTAATACAACTGGGCAATCTGAAATTCAAGTGATTTTTTCTGAATGTCAATAGACAATTTCTGAATTACACTCGGGAATGGTGTAGGACAAATGCTAACTTTAATGCCTTGAGACGTTAGGGAGCCTCTCAACAAGTGAGTAGAAAATCTAGTATCATCATAGCTAGTAGAAACCGGAGGTACAATATTGCTGAGCCGTCAAGAACCAAAGACAATGAATGCTTGGACAAGAAGGCAGGTTGAACATAACCGTTTGTTTCATTTGTAAACATTCGCAACAACCTTGTTATATTGAAGTGCATTCTGAAGTTCAATGTCATTCCAAATCTGCCTATTTCATTATTGAAATAGGGCAATTATACAAAAAAAAGCATTGTATTGAGAGTGATTTTATTTTGTTCGTGAACAAACTTATACAAAATCAAACATCATTTTTAACACTTAAATCATAATAGTTATTTATAATGATTGTTAAAAGTGATGTTTTATTCAGAAAATGAAAAAGTTTGTGAATTGAATAAATTAACGAACATTATAAAATCACTTTCAACCCAAAAACCATACAATGTTTTCCGTACAATATATACAGTGCGGCCATTGGAAAACGAAACAGACCAGATTACAGACGAAATAAAATTTTTCGATAGAAATGCTCGGACAGTTCGATTTCTGTTTCGAGGGGGACAACTTAAGATGTAGGTTACGGACGCATAGCACTTCAACCCTTGCTACTACAACCCTCACCCCCAATTTTTGAATAGGGAAGATGGGGTGAGTGATACCTCATTTGAAAGGTTTTTATACGTTTTCACGTAAACAATCGATTTTAACATTGTTTTCTGTTTAATAGTGTCACTTTTAATGGCAGTTGTACAAAAATAACTACCTCCAAAAGATGATTCAGTATAGTCCCCTTAGACTGAAACTCTGCAGGAAAAATTACCCCATCTACTGACTTTTCGAATAGCCTAATCTCACGACGCGATTCAATCTCTAATTTCCCGAAATTCCACCACGGTTGTTGACGCAATCAGCAGCCCAAACGAAGATAGTATTCCTGATACGACTATCGCTAATTCAAAATAAACACCTGATTCAAATAGTGAATGTTTCCCGAAAGATTAAGCCCCACGACTACAAACTTAATTATATTCTCCCCCTCCAGAAAATGCAATGTTGGTTCAGTACAACGTCTACTTTACCAAATGAAATATCAGTGCACTATATTTCGTACACCGTGTCATTGGAGCGTAGAAGACGGGAGCTGTTCCCAGTTATAACTACAAATTTACATAAGAAATGTTTGCGCAAGGATGGATTCATTTAGACGGGACGAAATTAATTCTCATATTTTAATTAATTAACCCGACGTCAACGCTCGAATGAAATTGGGATTCTGAGAAACGTTGCCGTTTTCACAGATCTTACGATTTCATGACAGGATTTGGAGCATAATAAGTTGTTTGATTAAATCACCCAAAAATAGGTGAAAAAAAAACAGGAGGAACATTTTCACGTTGGCGTTCGGTGTATGACATATGGGAACTATACTGGGTAATGTTTTTTGAGTGTTTCATTAGACCTATTCGAGGAAGGAACAAATTCAAGACTTCGTATTTTCATCTTGATTGAGACTGCAAAGCATCTCACCTCTTATTAAAGAAAGAGACATGCAAACCTGAATTACTTTCTAGTAAATCCATCAAATCCACAAACAGAAATATTTCAACTACTTTTGCTCCTAAATTACAGGACGAAAACGAAAAAGTTCACTTTTGGAGATGTTATTATTTCTCAGGTCCTGTAGAGGATAAAAAAAATATCACTAGTTATAATAGATATTATTACATATTTTATAAATGGGAACCGAATTGGTATTTTTCAAATAAAACACCCTATGTATCACAACGTCAAAGTTTTGCATTTATTATTCTGAATACAAAGATTTATCACGATCTAATCATTCATAAATTTCAGCTTCAAAACCCAGAAACATTATTTCAAGTTTTATGATAAGTTTTCATCAAAAAAGATACTCTTGTTGAAATTTGTGGAACAATTTCAGTAGAATATGGACAACAGTTTACTTCGGATAAATATTTGTTCCATACCATGAATTTCGCATATGCACTACCATAGGATCATAAATTCGGAGTGAATTAGAAGCACTCCACTGTTACAAAAGCAACAGCAAATAGGCATTAACATTGATAGTCTAACAATTGGGGTCCATGATATACGTAGGTATAGCATGGTACCTGAATGGAATGAAAATGTTGGTGAATCTAGAACGTTGCTGCTATCGCAAAAATGATTATGGAATATACATTTGGGATCCATAACTGTGATGAATATTCCATATTGTTTGAAGAACACAATGGAGCACTCAACTCGAATCATATTCAGCTGAGTGTGTTTGGATGCTTCCTAGAATTGGAACGGTTCAAAACTTACTAATTTTCGATTTCTAAATGAAAACAAGGTATAGAAATAGACCATGGTTGGAGAATCAATACATATAATATCAGACAATGTTCCGAAAAGACACCTGAGGATGCAAGCAACCCCAATTTTTTTATATGACTCCTGAGAACATTTACGGGAATGACACCAATTATGAGTGTTTTCCAATTCAGTCTTCAGTCTTATACAACAATTACTCACAATCGATCTCTGATTATAGGATGTATCACGAAAAACAGTAAAATTCCTTATCATCTGAACTTCTATCAATTTAACAGCCACTCATGCCTGAACGATGTATAATGGTATTCGAAAGCACGTCTTGCATTATTTCACTAAGGTTTAGCAGGCTGGAGATCAGAATCAATAGCACATAAAATACATACGTGCAAATTGCACTGCACTAGAGGATTATATTGAAAACATGAAAACTACAAGGCTGTATGCAAAACTGAATAATATTTGGTGGATCTGTAAATCGTATTTTTTGTTGTTATAGACCTGGAAATCCATACCATCAATTTCCAACGCCTTTTCGCCTGAGTTTCAACATGAAACAGTATCGTTTTGTGTAATCTGCAAATTGAAAATTAAAAGGTTTGAGTCTTCATATGAGGACGCTGGGCTTGGACCACATTTGTGATATTATTTCAGATTATTTTACGAGGATCAAAATAAGCAATCCGAATTATAATTTCAAATCAATGGAAGATGCTTTGGAGTTCTCATATTTTAGAAATTTTGCACTTTTACTTGGAATTGTGGAAATTGTATTTTTTTCCGACAGGCTGGTTCAGGAATTTTCCATTTTGATATCGCGTACAGAAGCTCTGAATAATAGTCGTCATGTGGAATCTGATATCAATTTACTTTCGAATCTTTTCGAAATGGCAAACCTGAGTCACTTTTTGTCACTCTGAATGTACTTGACATTCTATTTTCGGAGTCAGGAACTGTCACAATTATGACTTGTTGACTTATTTCAACATTGTCCATTTTCATTCCACAGAATTCTTTACAACGGCAAGCCTCTGCAACTCCCATTACCAATACAACCTTCATCAACAAATATATATCATCGGGGACTTCAAGCATTAACTTATTCACATCCTTCCTGTTGAATACAATGGATTCTTTTAGATCTACAGATCCAGGAAATCCTCATGGGAACATAGGAATATTTATACTAAATTCGAGTGAGCTCCGAGTTCAGTAGAACAGTGGAATAATCGAAATCTCATTGGGATTCGGAAACAAACGTTATGATTACTAACAAAAGAGAAAGGACGCTGCCATTTGAATTTCGTTCTTGTCAAATTTTCGTCTTGGGTTTTTAATTGCTTAATATATTTTTCCAGAGTCCAATTATTAATAAAAGAGACGATTTGGTTGGTCCTCTGAATATTGGGGGTCTGCAAGAGAAGTAAATCTGGAACTCCTACCTAAATAATCTGTTCAGCAGTACGATATTGCATATAACAATTTCCTGGCCTGGCGTAAATTGAAAAATGTGAAAGGTACTTCGGTGAAACTGTTTTCCTAGCATACTTAGAAAAAAAAACAAAAATATTGAGTTCATCAACTTTGAGGAGTGAATTTTCAATGATAAAAACAAGCATCCTTGTTCAAAATGGTGTGGATGTTCGTGAATATTCTAAGGTAATAGCATATTTAAAACAAAAAAATTAAAAATATCGTCCCAAAAAATCGAAAATTCTCACTCTTGAACAAGTTGAAAAGTTTATAGGAGGCACCAGTTGAGAAATACTTGATGGTTGGGGTTGCAACTATTTTCGGATTATCTGGAGCCTGTCGACATAAAGAATTGTGTAATTTATCAGTGGAAGACATCAAAATACCAAATAAATCATTCGTTTTACAACTTCCAAATACAAAAACGAAAGTCAGTTGTTCTTTCAGTATTATTGTAAAGTATGTAGATTATTTTCATAAGTACTTTGCACTGCGCTCTTTTGTCATCAAACATCATCTATTGTTGCCGAATTCCTCAAACTGAAAGAACCGAGGAAAGAACCAAAGTCATATAGAGGCACTGTTTCCGAAGATCCTCCGCTTCATTGGTAGCAGAATCAGGAGCAAATATTACGGATATAGAAAAATATGGTGGATGGAAGTCTACGACGGTTGCCGAGGGCTATGTTCATCATTCCATTGCATATAGAAATGTCAATGCTGAAAAAAATCTCCCAACCTAAACAGATTTTAGATCATCATCATCCAATATTGTATTTCAGGATTCTGAAAGAGCTCATTGTGCTGAGAATTCTAATAATGTGTTGCGAAGCTCTCTAACGGTACAGGGCATCAATGTTAGTTATTGTTCTAGTTTTATGATTTATAATGATGTTCATAAGTAACGATTGTTAAATATTGATAATAAAAATTTGCAATTGCTGAATTTTTGTTGGGACATTATTTGGGCTATTTCCATTATTTATATTGTTGGTATTTACCAACGTTTCGCAAAGCATTCGCCTGCCGTCATTAGGGTGTTGTTGGTTCTGAGAAGGACCGGTTTTTGCCAAACATATTCCTTCTGGACTTTTGCGCTCCATACTCTATCCAACTGTATTGTGGGAATTCAAACGCGAGCTGTCAGAGATGTAAACTCCGAAACTAAAGCCACTCTGACTACCAGTCGACTGAAGTAGGGAATTCGCATTTAATTCGAGTTGTTCTGACACTTGGACATAAATTTTTTATTCATGACATTTATGTCCAAGTGTCAGAACAACTGATGACGGCAGGCGAATGCTTGCGGAAACGTCGGTAAATACCAACAATTTATATAATAGAAATAGCCCAAATAATGTCCCAATAAATATTCCATTATTAAGAATATCTCGTTCACAATTGCTGAAGTTTTCTCATCTAATCTCATCATAAGAAAATGGAGTGCTAAAAATATTTTTGACACAAATGTTAAAAATATTTTTAGCACGGTTGCACGTGAACAATCAATTTTAACATTGTTTGGTGTCATTGAAAGTGTCACATTCAATGGCAGTTGTACAAAAAAAAGATTTCTGAGATTGCAGTAGCCGCCTTGCTTCGGCACCAATTCTAAAAGAATTTATAGGCCCCTTCCTACCTTTTTCTCGACTTTCTCTTAGTATAGATAAACAAGCGAAATTTGCTGATTGTTCCATACTTGAAACATCCATTCGTTGTTGATAAATGGATTAAGGCCTAGGCGGATGCCATAATTCTTATTCCAGGATTCTGTTTTTTTTTCAAGAAAATCTGTATGAATATCTACTTACTCAAATCAAATAAGGACGGATTTTATTGTGGTCGATTTTATTGATAACACCTTCCAGGTGGAAACATTCTTCCACACATATAAAAATGTTTACGAGAAATTTAAGGAAAAAAATATTGGTCAAGACTGCCCGCAGCATTTTCTGTCCACACTTCAATCGGCGGCGCCAAATTCAAATCAGGAATATCCCTGCCGTGCGCTTAGTTATGCCCTTGGATAGAAAAACTCCAGATGAATGATCCTTCAAGATGATGCAGTAATTTCTTCAACCTGCAGAATAACTGGGACCATTTCAGAAAGGAACTTGTTTGGGGTAAGCAGGCAAATTAAATGAAGCACCACAAAGAAAATGAACACGGGAATCATCATTCAATTCCTCGAGACATCCGACCAAACCACAGTGTATGGGCAACCAAGAAATGGAAAACGTCATTAACAAAATTCCCGCTCGACTCAACAATGAATTGGAGTGGGTCGTCGCCTCGGAAATAAGCAAAAACGTCCGTTCAGACGTGATATCATTCGCCTCTTACCCGCTGCATTGCAGATACCCCTTTGATTTCCACATAAATTGCTTTCGAACATGAAAATTACATTTCTGGAAGGATAACAGTCGAACTCGGTGTTTTCAATCAGGTCCCTGGCATCGGTGAATGGTGAAAGGAAAGCTGCGGTCGCGGTTTCCGCATGGATGATGTTGTCCCGAAGGAATGAGAGCGCATTCGCATGCACGGAATTATTCCTGGAGGCCATATTACTTCACAATTTGGTAAATTTAGGAACGCAATGAGCCATGATTGTATTGAGATAATGGACAACATCGATATGTGCAAAACTGAACAAAATGTAATTCCACAAATACAGGGTCTCCCAAAATGACCCTACTATTGGTGCTGATACGAAGAAATAAACAGAAGTTTCACGTTTCAAAAAACAATATCCTTTGCATGGCGGTAATTTTGTTGAATACACTTCTCAAACCCCCACACATGTTGAAAATCGAAGACGATTTGACAGGAAATATCGAAGAAAATATTAGACAATTTTTCCCAAAATTGGAAGAATCTTCGAGAATAATCATAAAAGATTAGGAAGTATCGTCACCAACAAAAATTGTGGCCATCATTTGAAGAATTATTATCAAAAAATTAAATTTCTGTGAATTCTTTGCATTCTGACAAAGGACTGATATTTCCGACAATTTTTTTTATGAATTAGGTGTACAACTTCGCTTCTGCTTTATATGTCTTCGTCTGAGGGAATAAAAAAATAAGTTTCATAATTAATTTTCATCATCATTTGATATGTTATCTTAATTTCATCATGATATAATACAGTTGTTTCAAGCTGTGTCCTGAATTGGTTGAGACTGCACTATATCTCAGCTTTTATTGAAAATAGAGACATACGATTTTAGCGACCTTTTGTCACTCTTTTGCTTAGCTTTTGATTCCACAAACAGAAATATTCCAACTTCTTTTATTTCTGGAGAACAGGGCGAAAAATGTCCTCTTTGAAAAATGTTATTTCTCGGGCTCTGTATGAAAAAGAAAAAAAAATGAAATGCTTCTAATTTTACGTGGGGTAGGGGTTAATCAGGTAGTGTAGACGGTAGCAATTAAGTCATTTTATCCATCACCAACGTTTCGGCTGGACAGTACAAGCCTTCTTCAGGGTTCTAAGGCGAAGAGAAACTTTAGTTGAATACCTTGGCAAAGAGAAACTTCAGAACCCTGAAGAAGGCATGTATTGTCTAGCTGAAACGTTTATGATAAATGAAAAGACTTAATTGCTACCGACTACCTGATTAACCCCTTACTCCAGCTACAATAAAATAAAACAGGTTTATCTCCACCAAATTGAAAAATTGATATACTAATATTTCAACGTAGCTGTGAGTGGCATAGCTCAAAATTTTTTTCAGATTAATGTTTTTGAGATAGAGCACGAACTTGAAATGTTTCAATTCGAACACTTCGTCTGTTTTAACATCGAATTTTCGAATTTTTTCCAGGATTTAACGATGTGTCACAACTTAACCTTTAATGAATTTCAGCGTCGACCATCAAAAAATTTTATATTTCTGTTTGTTTTTTTTTTCGAGTAGAACATGCATCAAAAAATTACAATATTTATACTGAAAAATGTTTTAGTTTTCACCATTTTTGAGTTAATATTTTGAGTTTCTGTTGAATATGGGATAACAAAAATGTGTTCAGGTCACATTGTTTTTCGAAAAATTAATGATTGAATGCGTGTGAATATTGATTAAATGCGTGGGATTTTTTATTTCAAATGACATTTACTGAAGGTTAAGTTGTGATGTATTCAGAAAAAAATGCAACAATTTGACACCAAAATAAAGAGGGTGTTACATATGAAAAATTCCATTCCGTTCCAATTCAACCTCGAAAACAATGCTTTGAACAAAATTTCAAGCTATGCCACTGACTTCAACGTAAAAAATAGCATTATAAGCAGTTTTCATTTTATTCTTTCGTATACAAGGCCTGGGAAATAATAACATTTTCAAAAAGTACACATTTTCGTTTTTGCCCTGTATTCCAGAAACAGAAGTAGTTGTTATATTTCTGTATGTGGATTTGAAAGTTTTACAAAAAATTTACACAGAGTCCCGAAAACCGCATGTCTCTTTTTCTAATAAAAGCTGAGATATGGTGCAGTCTCAACCAATTTAAGACACAGTGTACTACACTCGAAACGACTATAATATATAATGAAGAAATTAATGATAACATATGAGATAATGATGAAGATTAATAATAAAACTCATTTTTTCATTCCCCGAGACAAACACATATAAATTACAGCCTTACAGAAAGAAGTTCATTTTTGTTCATATTTTACACCTTTTACGAGTCGCCTGGCATGTACTTGTGCTCGTCGAAATCGACTGTCAATTTTTTTTAACATTACAATGAATTAATAGAATCGTATTGAAGTTTCGAGCTTAAAGAAACAAGTTTATATCTTAATATTTTTTTATGCTTTCAAAGATATAGGTTTTGATGAAGTACAGGGGTGAGGGGTGCCAAGCGATGATTTCAGTTCACTAGCTCTTGGACTATGACTTCATAATGATTCTTTACATAAGGACCATTGAGTAGTGAACGGAATGAAAATTACAAATCAATTCTTCTCAAAATAGGTGCAACTAGGCGATGCCAAACAAGTGTACCTTTTTTCAAGAAAAATTATCAAAGTTTATTAATTTGATGTGAAACTTGTAAAATAGATAGGTAGATAGATAACGGTACTTCATTGAAATTATCAAATTTTAAGGTGAAAAAGTTGTCACTAAAAATATTCCTTGCCCCCTAGGATAATACGCTCATGATTGAGATGAAAAAAATTCACCTGAACCATTCGATGCGTACTTTTGTTAAAAGCCAATGTGTAAAATTTCAACACCTCATGTGACCCTGTTCTGAAGATATGTGACAAAAAGTGTTGCCTGGAAGTAATCTTCAGAGGCCCCTAGTACCTAGAATATTTGTACAATATGATTTCAGTCGAAAGCGTCTCAAATAATGTCTAGAACATCCAGTAGAAGTTTGTCGGTCTAATTATGACACACCCTGTATAACGAAGAAATGAGAAAAAATATTGATTTTTCATAAAAAAGATGGTAATTTATAGAAATTTTCATGGGCGATGCTCTTCTGAAATATCATCGATAATCCCTTGGCAGTCTCTTCGAGATTAACCCGTCAAGCCCAGTCTTCACACCCCTTCGTGGTCACTTTGAAGACCTGCAGAACATCACTTTTCAAAGACTCGTTCATCCAACGAACAGCGAGGCTTTGGAACTCATTGCCTAGGGAGGTGTTCCCCGAGGCATACAACCTCCAGAAATTTAAGAAGAACACCAACTCCTACCTTCTTTTCCTTGGTTCCCACGATGTTCTCTGAACATTACAGGATATCCCTTTTCGTGGGAACCAGAACATAAAAAAAAAAATTAATATGTTTCTTTCAGTCTTTCACATCCGACGGTTGTTGTAATATGAGAGCTAGAGAAACATGTTCAGAGACAATTTTGTAGTGCCCAAATGATGTGCTCAAATGTAGTGCTTCTATGAAAAAGTTCTTACTACCGAGGACAACCCACAATAACCATTTTTAATATTTTCACTTCAATCAAGATTAATGCTCAATTTTGAGAAGGCCCTTGACTGGCATGGAATGAATTCATATGAAAATTAATGTGACTGTTATCTGCAGCATCTATTCCTGAGGAGAAATGCTTCTTACAGTATGGTTTTCTATAACATATACATATAAGAAGGAGTTTCTGGAGAAGGGGAAAACTGAAAGAGAAACAATCTGGCAGAATCTCCTAGGGTTGGATCACTCCAAAAAGTTTCTTCGGAATTTTGAAACTGTAAGATCTAAAAAATTATTGTATTTCAGCAAGAATCAACTACACCACCTCACTGGCTTCCGTACGGGGCATTGTCGCCTCAGAAAGCACTTGCTGAGAATTGGCGTATCGGACACGGACAGTGCAGATTCTAACGGGAGGAGGACTAAACTCCTATTCACCGTGTCACAGAATGCTTTGGCATTGGGAGCCAAAGGAAACAATGCTTTGGTCAATAGACCTATAGGCGTGAAGAATTAGCCTCACTGAAGCCTTTCAAGATATTAGATTTCATAAGATCTCCGGGACTGGAAGGCAAGCTATAAATCTTTGTCAGGGGGCACAGTGGACTCTTACCCCTTTTAAACTATTAACTATTATAGTTTTCTAATGAATACTTTTCAAGCTACGGAAGATTAAACAAATGTGAATTCGGGCAAGAAAGTATTGAAGCTACGCGAGATCATTTCTTCTTATTAGTGAACCCACTGTATAACAAGGGAAACAAGACAAGTTTCTAGAATTATAGACCGGTGTCACTTCTCTCAAATATTAACAAAATATTTGAACGCATAATTTTGGATAAGTTCATCTCTCGGTTCATCTAGTTCTTTGAGAAAATCAGATTCTAATAAAACAACAATATGGATTCAGAAAAGTTAAATCAACAGTTAATGCAATTTATCAAACTCTTACCAACATCTCTCAACCAAAACCAGGTCACAGCTACTCCTTGTCTGGACCTGCCAAAAGTGTTTGATAGAATCCAATACCATACACTTTTGCTAAAACTGGAAAAGACTGGCATAAGGGGCACTGCACTAGAACTCATGAGATCATATTCGACAGGCAGAACTCAACGAATATCTAGCAGAGAAAAATACAGACACACACAGACATCAAAATCTTCTAATACTGTACATACCATAGACCTCAAATTGACTACAAATAGTGAAATAGTAATGTTCGCAGACGATACGTCATTTACATGTAAAGAAAATAATGCAAGTATCTGTGAGAGGGTACTACTTCAATGTGATTTGGAAAGATTAGTTGAACCAATAGTTAATTTTGAAAAAACCAAACTACTAATATTCAGACAAAAAAATTTGAGCCTTGTCATCAGGGAAAACAGATTGAAGTAGTCAAAATTTTATCTTTTTTGGGAGTTCGAATCGATCAAAATCTGAACTGGAAGGATCATATTGAAAAATAAGCACCTAACATTGCACAACAGTGTTATGCAGTTAAATTGACAAGAAATATGGTTGGTTTGGAAGCTGCACTGGCAGTTTACCATTCGTATGTACAGTGAAAAATCAGATATGGAATTATTTTTCCGGCAGGATCTAATGCTAGAATATTCACTCTGCGGAAGAGGTGCATAAGAGCTATTTTTTGTATGGGTCAGTTGGAATCATGTAGGCCTAGTATGGGATATTAACGTTTTATAGTCTATACGTATATGAATCAATTCTATTCGTAATAGATTACTTTCAGGCGTTAAGCTCTATAAAATTGGAGCATGACTATAACACCAGAGGCAAAAGCTATATATCCGAAAAGAAACCGAATCATACCTACCCCCAGAAGAATGTAACGTACAACTTGTTGAAATTGTCGAATCAATTTCCTCAAGCCTTCAAGAATGACTCAAGTAGCTCAAGAACCTTGACTCAGACTTCGTATAAAGGGTGGAAATTAAGTACATCATCTCATTGAAAAAATATTCGCCGTCCTATGCAAAATATAAACCAGCTACCATCGAGATACACCCCTGTCATATCGACAAACCGACCTCCGGCATAATCTCAGCGAAAACACCGTCGAAACAATACATGACCCCGCATAAAGACATAACCACTCAAGAAAGATGCCATCCCCACGATCGGTGAGAATTTAATGAATGTTCAATGAGTACGAAAAGTTGCATAACTCTGCTGTCAGCGGCAAAACTTGAACTCGTATTAGAGGGGCGGAGATTGAAACTTTCGGAGCGTGCTGCTCCTTTATTATGAACCCTTATCCGGCGAAACCATTCCCATATTTTGTTTATGTTACGAACACCTGCTGTAAGAATAATGTACTACAAACCCCAAACGGCATTCTCGGTGTTATGGCCCAGTGTTCGCTGTTCCACTCCGGGCTTTATGTGTGGATGCGGTTTAGTGATGCTGAAATCAGTGGTCACCTCGTTGTGCCGGCTTTACGGGCATCCATAAGATGGACGTAAAATGACGGAGATTCCTGAGGAATTGCGATGGAGGGCAACGGCCATCACAATGTTAGGTATGCGATTTTGAGGCGGATCGTCCAACTCGAATTTGGAAACGTTAATGGATGTGTGATGACACTTGCATCAACCGTATTTTGACAGTTAGGACATTAACAAATTAGTTTCAAAAAATGGTGTGCCTGGGAATAATTGGTGGTGTTCGGAAGTTGTTATTTTCCTATCAAGTGCTGAAAGTTTTACTTTTCCGTACGAGATGGCTGTTGCGGAGCGGAGTTCGGGGAAAGATACTTTCTACACAAGATAGGAACATTATTTTTTCTGCGACCCGACATTGAAAATATATATTTTATTTCAACATACAGAATATTCTATGAAAATCCATAATACACATGAACTCTACATGTCGTTACCATGGTACTCTCATCGTTGACGTTCGATGCATAAGGACATATCATAATTCAGTATATTCTTTAATGAAAGTGTGCGGAAAAAACCCCTGCTAATACTTTTCCGCACTAGTGCAGTAAAGTGACACTTTCTAAACTCAAATGAGTACGGGAAAGTGGGTGAAAACGCCAGTTGTATAAAAAAAAACTTTCATTATCATTTAAGGCGAAGAATATAAAGTTAGAAAAAAAGGAATGCCCTTACATTGTTTTGTATCAAATGAAATACGCTTCTGGATTCTTTGTATTTTTGTTTAAAAAAAATATTTATTTTCATTTGAAAATCAACTACAATACGATAATCATGAAATTGAGAACATTTCAAAAAACGAATATTATACCATGATAGTTGGAAAATTTTCGGTGGAATTCTCCCCGTTCCCAAAAATTTGGCTTAGGCCCGTCCCTGATTAAGACGTCCTCCAAACGATATAAGAAAGTCCGAAAGAATAAGTCATACTCTTCAATTAGCTGATTGGCTCAACATGAAGAATAGAAGAACCTTTCATTCTGCTGTACTTTATCGCAAAATTCTTGTGGCTAAGACACCACCTTATGTGTACCATAGAATAACGTTTTGTTCTGATTTACACAATTTGAATGTAAGGTTCAAGGGTACTCTCAGTTCACCTGTACTCAGAACTGAGCTATTCCGGAGATCTTTCTCGTACAATATTGCTTCCATAATGAACAGTCTACCTTCAAGCATCAGAAATTTTAATAGTATAAGTAGCTTCAAACGTAAATTATTTGAAAAACTCATGAGTCAGCAGAGCGGAATAATTGCACATAGCGGATAAATCTTATTTAAAAATAATATTTCCATTATTAAATCTTGGAGGACACTAAGCAATATTTTAGTTATTTAAAAATATGTTTCTTCTAAATTTCTTTTTTTAGAGTTTATGGGGTTCCTATATTTTCTTGATTGTGATCTGAACGATTCTTAGGTTAGAACAGTAAACCGTATGGTGCACTGAATCTCGCCTTTTCCATATGATAGTACAATTTACTTATTTAGTTATTTATTTATTAATTTTTTTTTCTCGTCGAATGTTGAAATGTGTATAATCTCTTGGAATGAAGACCTTTATTATTATTATATTTCGGTCTTCACCGAGAATCCAAAACTTCTTTAAACAGCCCTTAACTTTCCTGTGCCGTAGGTAAATGCAAGGGCGCACCCAGGATTAGTTTTCGGGAAGGGTTCCATCAACATTAATTTTTGACGTATTAGAGAAAGTCTCAATTCTTCCTCAAAGAAAATGAGTTCCTGGGGAGGCTGCTGCCTCTTGGCACCCCTCTCCCCCCTACTGGGTAAATGTAACAACTCCTTAGAGTTTCAGGAACAGAAAAAAAGCAAAGAGAAATTTGGAATGTTTCTGAATTGGATATATCCAAAAGGTCACGTTGATCGGAAAAGTATCTGGATCCGACCAAGATGTACTGCATTATTTGCCTGGCTTTTCCGCCTTGAGAATGGGCCTTACAAATTCTGTGCGAAGGAGAAACAAACACGAGATCACCTGGTGACTAGTAGTACCAACGAGAGACTCTAGAGAGTGAACAAGGGGAAACAATCACTTCCAGATTTGATGGAAATCTTTTGAATTTTATCACATCACATTCCCACCTCTCGACCTAATTCTTCCAAGCAGATAAGCCCGTTTTTGCAGCAGCTAATCCCCTGTAATCAATCCCGAGCATATGAATCACCGGCAGGTTCAAACGCCGAAAGGATAAGCCCACCCCCAACATTATCCTGAATAACGCGCAGAAACAATTTGCCCGGACGATGGTAGATAGAAAGTGACCTTGTTTATTTCTCATTAAAATTCAGTTTATGATAGCCCAGAAGCCCCGTTCTATACACCTCTCATCACTACCAACGTCCCTAGAAACTACCAGTATGTTAATCAGCCGACGGTTCGAAATTTACTGGCCTATAAATATTCGCGTAGTGTTGCAAGGCTTCAGCGTCTCACGTAGAGCAATAAACGATGGTCCGTCCAATCGCGTGGATCTTTTATTTATCAAGTAAATGCTAAAACATTCAGCTTATAGCCTGATGCTGCTCGGCGAAAATTTAGCGAGGTGGAAAAAATAGATATAGATGGTTCATTCTGAACTCGACCCAAATACGCATTCATAAATCATTTATACAGGGTAGGTTCGAACAACAATATTTGCCGCTAGGTTTTTTCATTATTCATCTCTTGAGTCCGTGTCTATAAATCTGCCATTGTGGACCTGATACATCTGGGCTGGAAGCTGGTGGGCGTAACGGAAGAACTGCAACTGCTGGGATAGCTTACTGCGTTCATAGCTGCGCCATATCTTCTGTTGAGCATCTATCAAATTCTGTCGATTCGCAATTTATTTGATATGAAGACTGAAATGTGTTTATTCGTTATAAAGGTGTCCCGGGAATATCTGCACATACTCTTACCGGAGAAAGACTATGAAAAATTTATTTCTGGATTTCCCCAGAAAGCTACAGGGTGATTTTCCAACTTGAAAATACTCGTCTAACTAAGTCTAACTGACTTAACTGAAGTACCTTGTCGAAAAATTCAAGGCTCAATTTTTATTTATTTATATTCATTGTCACACTGAAGAACGAGAAAAGTCCCCGAAACGTATGTGAATATACATTGTTGAAGACGACTCGTTAAATTGAAACCTGACATATTAAATCAGACAATCTCAAATCTCCTGACAAATATAAAGCGGGTAACAAATATCAACTATAATATATATATATATATATATATATATATATATATATATATATCGACATTTTTGTTCCCACAAAAAAAAAATTATTCAAAAAAATCGACTTTGTTTGTTTGCACGAAACTCGACTTCTAATTATCTTCACGGTATCGAAAATAGGCCTCTGTGAAAATATTAGCTTTGAATATTAATATTTACAGGTCACTCATCAATGATTTCTATTTTCGCTGCTGATGGCAGGAAAAGAATTTCTATTTTCAATAAAAAGTTTTTTGTTCACGAACCAATTGATGGAAGTCACTGTATGATATATGAAGATATATTATGTTATTAAATAATACATTAGGTGTACATCTTCGCTTCCGCCGTTATACAATAGCTGGCTGTAGCGATTAGTCATAATTGAAATAAATAGATGTATGTCATAAGATGAGCCTAGATATTAGTGAAGACAACGCCATCGAAATATCAATCGATTTGTGACTGCATCATTGATTTTTTCTATAAATCATGTCAGTTTACGAGCAGAATTCTTGTCATTTGCGGTAGGTTTTGGTTTTCTGCTTCTATAATTATGAAGAAATCTACGGCTAAGGCTCATCAGATGCTGTCAAATACCTATGGTTAACCCGCTTGCAGTGAAAGAATGTGCCGAGAATGATTTCAACGCTTCAAGAACGACGATTTCTGAACCAGAGACCAGCAAATCGGTGGGAGAGGTAAGGTTCTCGAAGATGCAAAAGTGCAGGAATTACTTGATCAAGACAAGCACAGGCGAACGTTATCGAACGCACTCATTGCGTTTGAGCCAAGCATTGGAAAAAAAACGGCCGCAACACAACGGGAAACATGATAAAGTGATTTTACAGAATGACAAGGCTCGCGCAACCCTGTACTCTTTCGAGAAACATCGCGTGCCTTCTGATCATGCCGTGCGTATTTCATCGGCATCAAGTCAATTCTAGATCATCGAAGTACGAGATATAAAGCGGCCGCCTAGCTGAGTAGTTGGCAGGAGAATTCGAACTGAATAGCGGGCATTTGTGAATATAGAAATGATAAAAATGAATTGTGGAAATGAATTAGAATGGTCCGTGAATATGAATTAGTGAATTATTTGTGGAAATTAATTGAATTAACACAGTGACAATTAATTTTACATGAAAACGTACCAAACGATATGAAGAATAACATATTTAAATGTGAGAATAAAAAGAACGCTACCGATAAAGTGATCTGGAATACTTATCGGAACACAATCACAGGAATCAGGTGCCCCGAATAACTGAGAAGAAAAACAACTTCTTCAGCTCGAAGACATGGAGGGAGGAGCGAGACATCCTCTCCAAGCATGTTTTAATCTTGGCTTGTCCTCGCAGGAAGTGCAATTACGTCCTGACAGAGTACAGCTCCGCTTCACAATGGATTTTCATTACACGAAAAAATTTTCATTCGTTTCTTTGTTGGCGCACTGTTGAAAGTTGTCTTTCCGGAATCGAATGTATTTCTTCAAGACAGAAGGAGACGGGGCGCGAAAGGCTTCGAAACAAGCGAACCTCTGTTTCAATCCGTTCGACATTATGAATCATTCTTGATATTGGGGAGAATTTGAATTCTTCGGGAGAGAGGACGGAGTAATGAGAGAATATTATTTTCAATACTGGGATGTTTAATTTTTGAACGCAGGAATTTTCTACTATTCAACTAATTTGAATTTCATTCCTGAACAATTTGAACCCCTCACGGAGAAACTAATGGGTGTACAACTTTGTTTTCGCCGTTTCTTCCCGAGGCTTCATTGTGAAAAACTGTTTATACATTCATGATTCAAAGTATGAATTACTGTAATTAATGAAATTTTCCGATGAATATTCATCTTAATATGATTTCAAATTGCAGGAAATAAAATTAATTTTAGCATGGGGGTCTGCAGCGTATACAGGGTGGCTGAGAAAAATCTAGTTAAATGACGATATTTCATTCCCAAAGAATTCAAGCATTTTAAGATTATCAATACAATATATATATACATATGGCCTCGACGAGAATCAATAACAGCTTGAAATTTTCTTTGCATACTATACACGAAGTTATTGAACATTTCTTGAGGAATTTGGTTCCATAAACGAGGCAGAAATAGTGTAGGGCGCTCATATTTCCAGGACGAATGTGTAGATCTCTGCGCTCGTTGAAACATATCCCGCCCCATACCATAACACTACCCCCTCGCAATGGATGGACTTTATGGACATAGCGACGATAACAGGGCATCCGGTGGATTGTCCATACCCTCATTCTTCGAGAATCTGAAAATCTATCTTCTCTGGATTCATTAGTAAAAAGGACACTACGCCTTTGATCGCTCCAATTTATATGTTGCCTTGCCCATTCCAGTCTTTGACGCTTATGGTCACTTGTTGAAAGTCCTCTTAATGGACGTCTAGAACCTAGATTTACCTTTCTCAAACGTCGTCTGATGGTTTCGATGGAAACCATCTGCATTTTGAAGAGTATTCTGCAGCATTCTAAACGTAGATGTAGGCTTTCTTCTCGCCGTAACGGTGATGAAACGTTACACCTTAGCAGGTGTTGTTTTCCGTCGTCCACCAAGCCTTGGTCATTCCAACACGGAACCTGTCTCTCTGAACCTATTTAAAAGTCGAGATATCACACTATGGCTGACTCAGAGCCTTTCCGCTACAACAACCTGAGTTTGGCTACCCTATTAGCCCTATTAGAGTCAGCGTTTGTTAATTCACGCCTTTTTCAGAAAACTCGTTTCAAATCGAAGCCGTTGCTAAACTGACTCCATTTCAAAATGAGAACATTTATGCAGCATATGCAAGGAACCAAACTCCAGAAAAAAGTCGACCAGATTGACGAAATGTCTCATACTGGTTTTTATTGGATCGATTCAAGTTGTTATTGAATTCTGAAGGATTTTACAGGGATTTTCTCGAAGACTTCATACTTTTCAAGACGATTGAATACGATATCCAAATCTCTTGTGGAGCAGTACAAACAACTCGAATATTTCAGTTTTGCTTTTATTCGCCTGCAAGAAGAAATGTGATGAAATTTTCTGCTTGTTTTCGCGGTTTCTTCTTTTTTTAGATTGCAATTGATTTCCCGAATGGTTGTTATTCTGCGAACATTTGTATGACATCTGAGATTCATTTATTTCAACTACCACTCACCGCTACAGGCATCTATTGTAAAACGGCGAAAGCAACATTGTCTGCCTTATATACCCATGAAATCAGTGTTAAACGATCTTGTTTTATGAGGAATCACTGAATGTCACATAATGAAAAAAAGACAAATACTAGTATTTGCCCTTTCAGGTCTTGAAGAGGACTGCAGGACAATCCTGTAGAGTAATTACGGGACACCTTTATTAGGGCACCGATGCGGAGTCAATGATTAAACAGAAGTGATGCTGAATCAGCATTTCAACCCGTACAATGGATCGAGGTCGACATGACCTCAGCACCCATCAATTCAAAATTCCATGCCAAACCCGAGTCTCTGTCAATAGGAAATTGATTGAATGGGGTTCTAGCTGCATGGGCTCGTTTCCCAATTCATCATAAGCTAGCCATAATTCCTGGAGTTAATTCGGAACCGTTTCCACAAGATCAGCACTCATTTCTTGTCTTCCGAAACGATTTCTGATGGTTGTACTTTGTTTCCGCCGTTTTGCGCGGTAAGTTGTAATTGGAATGGATAGATTTTCGATGTCATACAATAAGCTTAAGTATGTGTTAACATAACATCATCGAATTATTAGTCGACTTGTGTCTGCATCATAAAGTATTTCTCGATCAATCCTGTCAGTTTGTGAGCTGAACTATCGTTATTTGCGGAAGGTTTTGAGTTTCTGCTTCAATAAGAAAAAATCTGCAGCTGAGTGCTCTTCAAATATCTATGGTGAGGCCGTTTTTCACGTCGAAGACCAGCATGGCGGTGAAAGAGAGAAATTTTTCGAAGATGCAGAACTGGAGGCATTACTTGATCAAGACAATCAAAGGCTATCGTTATCATTTCTGCTTTCTCCACTGGGTTGTAAGTCCAATGAATTAACAGTGCAGAATTCAGCTAGGATACTGAATTCAGGGTTGGTTTCTCAATCTTAGAGGGTTGTAAATTTACTACAATGGGAATTAAACATACGGTGGTGTTTTTAGGTATATATTGTGTACTACACAAAGAAGTTGAACTTATCTGTTGCAGTTACAATTGTCAGTATAGTTTATATATAAAAAATATTCGAAGACAAAGCATTTGATCATAGTGGTATGATCGATGGATATTGCTGGAATTCGCTACTTGGCAGAACGAATGTTCTAGGGGGCGATGAGGTAACTCGGCCGTGCATCGTCCTAGTTATGTGGAATTTTTCGTATAACTAGGTCGAGACTTTCGGGAAGATATTCCCCTGTTTAACAGAACTCGATAAATGCGTTCGAGCCTAACATTGAAAGACAACCCAGCTAGCACAAATATCCCCGGGATGTTTTGCGATGTTTTGAAAATGCTGGCACGGTGATGTTTTTTCGAAACGTAATTTGTACTTCTCAGAGAGATCGCCGAAGACTATTATTGGAAAAGTTTATTTGTTCTGATCCATTCACTCTGCGGCAATTCTTTGTTTGCCTACTGAGAGGTATTGGTGAGGTAAAAATAATGTAAGTGTGGATATCTTCTCTAGACATCATATAGATTGCCTTGAAAGTTTAATTCAAGCTATGGACAAGGAACTCTTTTCAAGCTGTTAGGTGTCGCCATTTGCAATAGGTTACCCAGAACGTCCCTCTAATTGGACAAAATAATTACCGATGGTGGCCCTGCATTTGCCGATCAGCTGTTTCCCGAAAAGAGTATTGCGTCGTGTTCACATTAGCTTTTTATTTGGGATCTATAAGATTTTAAAGTTTTAACGTTTATCTACTATCGATAATCTCAGTTGTTTCCTCAATTACGGATCGTTTATGTTATATTGTATGTGTGTGTATAGATAATATTGTGCTTTTTGTTCCATAAATTATAGGAGATTTTCCAATATTTACATGCTTATAGATACTGTGTAGAGAGTCAACAAGTGTTGAAATGCAATCATTTGATTCTTTGTAAAAAAAAATTATTTCAAAACATTGGAATTCCACAAAGACAACCCCATCATATTGGAGAAATAATGTCTTTTAGACAAATACCAAGCAAGATTGTCTCGAATTTGTCAGCATATTTTAGCCCTGCCACTCTACTCTACAAGGTTGTATTTACTACAAAATATCTTGACAATTCTACTGATTGTGAAGGTTAAATTCATTATTTAGTTCTGTACCTTCTGTTTTTATTTTTGTTTTCTATAATAATGAAATGTGCAAAACAGAAAACATTAGGATTATCATATTTGATGAAAACTGAGAAAATGTTTAAATTAGTTTGTGACCTAACAGAATATAAGAACATACGTGATTGTAATGTACTTGAACATCAGCATAAACAATATATTCATTCCATAGAAGTACCAATTTTTTTTCCTGTTTAGGAAAGAAAAAAATCTACAGGGTGGCCGGACGATTGACGTCAAAAAAAAAACAGGTCCCTCGTGTCATGGGCTATTCGGATCACCCCCATGTATGGTATCCGATTTTTCACGGTTTCCGACTTATGAATTTTCTTATGAAATATGAGAATTTTCTACTTGAACATCTTCTATTTTTTTTTTTTTAAGTACAAGACTCTTCAGATATTTTTTTGTTGTAGATAGATCGTCAGGAATTGTACTTTTATATATAAAATAACCAGCATCGTTACTCTAATAAAAATTATAAAAATGTTGGTCTCATGTGAGAAAGTTACGTATTTTGGATCATGATCTGAATTTTCAAATTTAAATTAAAGATGTAAACGGGTTACTTCATGGTTTCTTAGTAGGCTTAAAAGCTGCGCTCAACACTCAGCTTTCAGAATCATTAATAAAAAAATGGAAAAAATCAAAGAACTAGACGTTCACTCAAAAATTTTTTTTGCCATTTTAAGATTTTTCTTATCAAGCTATGATAAAAAATGCTAAAAATCAATGAAAATTAGCTTTATAAGAAAAGTTTTAGATAAGAAAAAGAAAAAGGTATGGCAATAAATCACACATCATGTAGATAAAAAGAAATTTATTCATAAAATTTACAATAGGTTTTCAAAGTGGCCACCTCGAGCCCCAATACACATTCTACACCTTCGCAAAAAATTTTCTTTCAGTCGCATAAAACCTGTTTTCTCTTAGGACACGTTCGACTTCTCTCATCTTCAGTCGCAGTTGGTCTTCATTAGAACATTCTCGGGCGTAAACGATTTCTTTGAAATAACCCCAAACGAAAAAATCGATGGGATTGAGGTCAGGTGATCGTGGGGGCGTAGTGACACGGGGCGCCGTCGTTTTGGAATACCATAGTTCGACGAAGCTGAAGACTCACAACTTCCAGGAGCAAAGGAAGTTCATGCTCGAGGAAATTTTTGTATGTTTCTCCACCGAGTCTGGACGGCAATTCAAATGGACTAATTAGTTCGCCATTGAAGACACCAGACCACATGGTAACGCTAAAACAATGTTTGAATTTTGATGCTCTCACTTCATGAGGATTTTCAATCGTCCACTTGTGGTTGTTTTGAATATTAAAGACTCTACATCGCTCAAATCGTGACTCATATGTCCACAAAATTCTATTAAAATAGCCTTCTCTTTCTTTTTGTATCTTGGTTCGGCAAAATTCAAAGCTCCCTTGGTTCATGGAAAGCGAAAAGGAGACTCCTTTTTTTATCATTATGGAACTGGCCCTAAATGAATAAAACCCCCAAATGTTTCAATAATAGCTTTTTGTAGTGATTTCAGGTTAGTTAACGAAGGGAGCTAACCTAGAGAATCTTGAGAGGGCAAAAAATAATTTTTGAGTAAACGTCTAGTTCTTTGTTTTTTTCCACCTCGCTGACTTTGAAGGCTAATTCTAGCACAAGTAGACCGTTGAGTACCATTTTTTATTAAAGATTCTGAAAACTGAGTGTTGAGCGCAGTTTTAAAGCCTACTAAGAAACCATGGAGTAACCTGTTTACATTTTTGCTTTAAATTTGAAAATTTAGATCATGATCCAAAATACGTAACTTTCTCACTTGGGACCAACATTTTCATAATTTTTATCAGAGTTACGATGCTGGTTATTTTATGTTTAAAAGTACAATTCCTGGCGATCTATCTACAACAAAAAAATATCAGAAAAGTCTCGTACTTTTAGAAAAAAAATTTTGAAGAAGTTGAAGTTGAAAATTCTCAAATTTCATAAAAAATTTCATAACTCGGAAACCGTGAAAAATCGGATAACATACATGGGGGTGATTCGAATACCCCATGACATGGGGGACCTGTTTTTTTTTTGACGTCAATCGTCCGGCCACCCTGTATGAAAAGAAAATGGGTGATGAATTTTGAATAAAAATGCACATTCTCCAGAGAACCGTATGTATGCATGATATGATCATCGATTGATCATAGATTTTCATGCATTATACATTTTCTGCATCTCACATCTGTCTTAGGCTGCAGTTATGATAAAATAAAATTATTCAGCTTATCTATCGATTGATTGCACCTGTTCCGTTGCTAAATGAATGACAATATTATCAAGCTATTTTTAATACTAATATTAAATTGATATGTATATGTAAAATATATTGTTTAAAATTGCTAATCCTCGGAATTTGGTTGATATTCCACATATAGATTTGATCGTTGCTGAACATAATTCCATTTTTGCAACAAAATCAAGAAAATCACAGACAGATTGCCCCTAGTTTTATTGCATATGGCCTTCATTCAGCACTTTTTCAATTTCAACTAGGCTCCTTGAGTTATTGAGACTTCTATATATTCAAAAATATCAAGTGGACTGAAAGTCATTCATTTCGATGAGAATGAAAATTATTGTACAACAACGATCTGAACAAAAAGTTTAAATGTCTTGACTGAAACTGCTTTTGTTGGTAGGTTTCATGAAGGTTGGTGCAGCTTTCTTCTTCAATAGCAAAAATGTTTTGATAGTAAGAATTTCTGAAATAATTCAAAACATATGAAGCATTGAATTGGTTGAGGCTTTCGGGGCCTTCGTTCAATGTAACCTGTTCTTTCAAGCAGAGATTTTTCTAGAATTACATCCATAAACACAACAATTATGGCAATAAAAACGTAAAAATAAACACAGCTTTCACGTACTAACTGTCGAAACTAATACTCGTTCCCGGCTCTATATCAGGTTTGAGAAAAGGAGTTTTTTTATCAGGTTATTTTCTTGAAGCAAAATAGGATAATATGAGGACTCCCTCAGAAAAGCTAAAATAATACAATAAATGTTGAAACAAAAAAAACCTAAGCTGAGGTAAAAAAAACGATGGGGTACCATAACATAGTATCATACGATCATCACTAGTATCTTACGATACTATAGAGCCAGGGGAAAAAACTTCAGCCGAAAAAACCTGTCATCACGATTAGCGTAACGGCTCTTCGGAGGAAGGATTTCCAAACACAAACTCCAACCTGAAAATAAAAAAAGACAGAATAGCAAGAGAATTCAATTTATACTTCATCAAATTGATCTGAAATTTTCAACCCATTGCAAAAATGAGTTTGATATATTGTGTATGGCTCTAATGCCATTTTGGAATTTATAAATCGAACAATTATTAATTAGGTGTTTAACTGTTTCCTCTGATTCACTACATTCACAATTAGGACTATGAACCGAATTCCACTTGAAAAGCATGGTATTGGTACGATCATGACCTATTCTTATTCGATTAAGAAGGGACCATATTCTCCTGGAGAGGTTGAAACCAGGAACTTTATTCGATGGATCAGATATTAGATCTTTTTCAGATAAAGAACATACATCTCATTCGGATTTCCAGATTCCGTTGTAGCTGAAGTTCGAATTCAGAAAGTTATTCGACCAAATAGGTTTACGAGATTTCAGTGTTGGAATTCTTTTTCCTGGAACGTAGGAAAGTATCGGAAAAGAATCCGGAAATGATTTGAATTTATTCCAAGAATTCAAAGTTGCAGACTGTCTTCGAATATGGGGAGGAACTATATTTGATAGCACTGGTAGCCATTGGATAGGTGTAGATCGGAAGGTTCCAGTAATAATTCTCATTGAAAAATTGAGCTGTGCATCGATTTTCTGAACATGAACACTATTGAGCCAAACAGGGCAACAATATCGACCGCTGGATATTGTTGGAAAAAACCAGGGCAAGGGCTGCTGTGCGAATAGTAGTCGGGTCAGCACCCCATGACGTACCAGCAAGTTTCTGTAAAATGTTATTTTTCCTTTTCAGCTTCATTCGTAAGTCATCCAAAGTGCTATGTAATTCAGAGAGGAATCTAATTTAACACCTAAGTATTTGGGAGTGAAATTATGTTTCAAAGGAAAGTTCCTGGAAAGGATATTTAATTTTCTAAATTTTTGATGGTTATTCAAATGAAATAACGAAACCTCGGTTTTATTCGGATTTGGACACAAACGCCATTCGAAAAGATAATTTTTCAAAATTTTCAGATCAGAAGTTAAATTGTCTTCAATACTTCTGAAATCAGAATGACGGAAAGCGAGTGCAATATCGTCAGCGTGAATGAATTTTTCAGATGAGATACTAGGAATATCGCATAAATATAAATTGAATAGAAGGGGTGCTGAAAAAGATCCTTGTGGAAGACCATTGTTCAATATTTTGAATTTACTACTATTATCATCAACAAAAACACAAAATCCTCTATCTGACAACATATTCTCTAATAAACGAATAATCTTCCCACATTTAAAATGTGTATAAAGTTTATAGATCAAACCATCTTTCCATACCGTGTCGTAGGCAGACGATAAATCTATGAAAGCTGAATCTGTTTTCAATTTATTATCGAAACCTGATTCGATGAATGTGGTCGAACTGAGAACCTGATCATTGCAATTTCTATTTTTCCTGAAACCGCCACTGATAACTTCTCATTATTCTTTTCGATGAATACCATTTCCAATTTTCTCAAGCATTTATTTGGTATGGCTTTCGTGAAGGCGAAGAATTTTCTGTTTTCCATTTTTTCTTTATCTTAAAATTCCGAGAAGAAGTGCATAATAGTTTAATTAACAGAGATACAATGTGCTCCATATGCTTTGGAAATATTAAGGTGCGTACAGACATGCTCCGACTGGCGTACCGCATCACGTCGAGTTACTAAGTGTGGACGGCGGGGTGCAATAGCGTATCGCAACTCGCTGCGATCACGGTGTAGATAATAATAATAATAATAATAATTTATTCGGTCACCAAGTTACAATAAGTAAATACATTTTAATTTCAGAAAACTGTACAACCTAAGCTGAAGCTTGTGTGTTGTACAGAGTTTCACAATTACCGAACACTGTTATATTTAAACCAGCCATAACATCACACATCCCATATACATTCACACTAAATTTTCAAGTCAGGAAGGGGAGAGCTATAAATGAACGTGAAAATAACAGAGGCATTCTATGTCAACACTTCCAAGAATTCTCTATAGTATAGTTTTATATACTCCGCTAATTCTTGTTTATTGTATTTCCTTTTTAAATTGACATTTCTGAGAGCAGGAGGCAAAAATCTTGGTCCCAAATATTCCCAACAACGCTGTAAGTGACTTTTGCAAACAAATGGAACACGCAATGATTGCACACATCTGGTAGGGAAGTCGTGCTCAACGTAGTCACTATCATTCTTTATCTGATGTACTATACACTCAAAAATATATAATTGTCTGATGTTCATTTTGTTGCAATCACTGAATAATAACTCGGTACTATACGTTCTGTCAACCTTCATGATAATTTTCAAGATATACTTCTGAATGATTTGCAAACCCTCCAGAGCATTATCGTATAAACCTCCCCATATAACTACCGCATATATTAACACTGACTCAACCAAGGAATCGTAAACACTCAGCACAGTGGAAGTACTTGCTACATCTCGATTGTAAAAAATGTAAGCCAAGTTTTTAAGACGAGTCCTCAAATACTCCACATGCACGTCCCACCTCATATGTTGGTCCAGGAAAACCCCTGAGTATTTAATACTCGAAACCCTCTCAATTCTTGGACAGGTGCAGTTAAACACATCACAATCAGCTTCATGCACAGTTAACAATGACATGTCAGGCTGTTTGTGCTTCATGAGAGAAAACGTAATGAACCGTGATTTGGCAATGTTGAAACTTAGTAAGCTAATCGAAAACCAAGCATTAATCAATCCTATACCTTCTTCGGCTTCTCTGTACACCTTGTCCCATGTATTCCCACGAAAAAGCAACATTGTATCGTCAGCATATGACAAAATTACACAGTTCGGGATATTCAACAACAGCAACTGATTGACGTAGATGAGGAACAGAACCGGACCTAGTCCGTACCTTGTGGAATGCCCATGCTCAGAGTTCCTCTATCGCTCAATTGCCCATTCAGCGAGACCTCTGAACTCTATCATATAGATAATAGATATTGGTAAACTTTTGTTGATCTCGTCGATGTACGCGACGTGGTGCGGTACGCCATTCGAAGCATTACTTTACGCATCTTTATATTGTCTGCATGAAAAGGCTATACCAAAAAAACTTCGTAAAAGTTCTTTATGTGACATCCCAGGAAATTCTTTCTGTGAAATCCCAGGACTGTTCTTTTTGTGTCATCCAAGGGATGTTTTTTTTTGTTACATCTCAGGGACATCCTGATAAAAGCCGTCTACGACGGACATTGGATGTTCTACAAAAGTTCAATTAATGTGTAAACAGAACATCTCAATGAATGTAGAATGTTCTGAAATGCCTTACTCTCAATATTATTTTGTAGACGTTGTTCCCTCAGACTATCACTAGCGTCGGTCAATGGCACACGGCCTGGCTGACCAGCACTTCTGGACTTATCTAGAAGTGAAAATTGTATCCATTCGTGGATCGATTCAAAAGATGACCATTCATATGCTGCCCGAAAGATTGGGGAAAGTAGTGGCCACTGATGGGCAATACTTAGCATCATAAATGTATAACCAGGTTTTCACAATAAAGCCTCGAATTTCGCCGGAAGCAAAGTTGTACACCTATCAGTTATGAATGCACCAGACTCTTCTTGTCGTTTCACCGCAATTCTGGGAGAACGGTATGAAAATTGCAGAGGAACAGAGCAGCCGTGTAATCCTACGCTGAACCACAAAGACGTTATGGGCCATTGGGGAGCAACAGCAATGCGCGGTGAATACTCCAAGACGGTTGAGATTCAGGGAGTGTGCATGATAACTTAAGAATGTAGGAAAGCGTTTGAGTTTTCGATAAACCTGGAGTTCGGCTCGATAAACGCTGTGGAACTGCAGATATAGAGCAAGTAAAAGGTAATATCACCGAAATAAACTATTTTGTGAACAAACTTCATATAACTATGATAGCTGCATTTTATAGTTTGATATAAATCAAGGCTATCCAACACAAGGCCGCGGGGCGCTGGAAATCGCCAAAGCGAAAAAACCTCTTACTGATGGGTTGTGTCATCAAAATGGCATAACAGTTAAGTGAAACAAAAATGCCGAAAAATTCGAAGCAGTCTCTGTTTCGCATAAAAAAATTTCAAGATAAGTAGACCATATTGATCAATTAAGGTATATCTAAAAAACTGTATGTTGAAAAGTGAAAAGTATTTTTTGCTTTCTCCAGTTAAAAGTACTGATCTATCGGATATCAGCCAGGTTGTAATTTTTGTCAGAACCGCATATGGGAGATGCTCGAATCCGAATGGTTCAATTAAGGGTACGGATTTTGAAGCTGTGAATTAGGAGGTATCGGACCACGGGGGATTCCATGAACGTTCCTATATTATCACTGATGAATCCAGAGCTATGACAGGAACTGAAATCGGATTTGCAGGACTCTGGAAATAAAACCACATAAACAGTCAACAGTCTTGTAATACATTGTATTGTTCACCAAGAAGCGCAATGTGGAAAATCGTCACCTCAAATGGATTTAATGAAAGTAGATATTGAAATGACTAACATTATGGAAGAGGGCAATCTTACTTTGAAAATTTTGAGATTTTAAAGCCGAAGCAGAAGTTACATATGGTGTTACTTCACACCAACATCCTTTGAAGGAATGAGGGATTATATTTTGAAGATGTTTCTATCAACTGCGAACAAAATGCATCGAAAAGACTGCAAAATGAGTCGAAAATAGGTTTAGCGAATTTCAAATCATAGTAAAAAAATTTCAGTTTTTGCTCAGCCACTTCAATATGTAGGTAGAGAATACCTCCAACATAGATAGTGTGAGTTGCAGACAGATCCTTTTCACCAAGGAAAGACAAGAACTGAATTGGAATTTTTCAATTTGCTACCAGAAGAACGATACCCCAACTTACGAAACTTAAGGTTTACAGAGGGTTAACTTATGGGAAGCACATATCTGAAAAAGTAGCATCAATTTGCAAATTTTTTCAATGAGCCCCCCCGCACCGGAACTTTTCAAAATGTGACCCTTGGGTTGAGTTATATAAAACATAGGGTAACGCGAAGATCTGTGTGAGAATCATTGCTGTTGTTTCTTTTATTCGTGATTCTCCGGGACATATCAAAGGTTATATTGAGAGCGGCAGGGTTCAAAGGTATATTCTGATACGAGTTGCAGAATGAGCTCCTATTCCAAGAAGAATGCGAAGTTCTCGAAAGCAGGAGTGGTCTGACACGGGTATAAGACGGTTTATTCATTATTTAAGTCAAGTTTTGTGCTATACCCTCGAAATTCAGATGATTATTCAGATCAGTGACTTTTGTGCTATTGTACTACTTCTAGTACTGTAATGGAGTCATTACGATACTGAAAACGAGGAAAAAATTTTTCATATAGGTACCGATAAAGAACTCGGGTTTTCCCTCAGAATTTCCATTAAAGATCTCACTGTGAATGCTGTGTCCCCATCTTTCTGGAATCATAAACACTCAAGTATCCGTTTTTTCAAATTATGGGAGCAAACTGTCCCAACTCTCATATGCAGTGTACTGCATTCACAATACAAAAGTACATTCTAGGAGAAGAAATCAAAAAACAAAAATTAACCATATGAAAGAATGAAAAGAGTCTTCCGGACTTATTGGCCGTGGTCTATATAGGTGAAATAATTCCTAATGGACCACGGCCAACAAGCCCGGAAGACTCTTTTCATGCCAGTGTATCCGGCCGTAATCATATGAAAATGAAAAAAGGAAAACAAAAACAAATTCTTTAACTTCTTAAAATTCAAATTAAATCTTCATATAATTCACCTTGTTGTGTCAAACTGTAGCCAAATCTATTATAAAAAGATGATTTCATATCTCTGAGAAGATCAGGAAATCTTGCTAGTTTGGCTCAAATTTGGGGAGCTGAACGTGAAGGTATCGGCCTATCTCCAAAGGCAACAATGAAGGAAGTTTTTGTCTCCGCAATAGATTAACCCCCGAAGTACCGTTTTATGATTTGTTTTTCTCAAACCGTAAACATTTCGATTTACGCGAATATAATTCATTTTCAATCCGTCTAGCTATCACATCTGACGTTCGCATGCGACTTATGTGCATTGAAATTCGCGGTAGCAGACATCATTCCCTCCTGCCGAAACTTGCCATTCCTACAGTCCAATTCCTAATTTGTTATCGAATAGCAATGACATTTCGATTATTCCACTGTTCTACTAGACTCGGAGCTCATTGAAATTTAACATTCAAATTGCTGTTTCCACAAGAATTTTCTTCATCTGTAGATGTCACACCTCTACATCTAGTTATTGATAGGGTAGCCCATGAGAACATCCTCAGAGTATCTGAAGAAGGCACAGTTTTTGAGAGACTAAGTGTTAGAGAGCATGGTCCTCTATCCATAGTTTCATATCATCTGTGAATTTTCTTAGTGTGCGAGAATATTTCATTCTAGCACAGTTTTAATGATTACTTCATTGATTATATATTGGCCTCCTATCGCGGATGTATTCACCATCTGTCAAATATATGAGAGAAAAAACAATATTTTCCAATGTTAACTTCACTGGAAGGTATTCATAGAAGTATTCGATTATTTCAGTAAAAATTTAATTAATTAGAAAAAAAAACGTATAATACTCGTACAGAATAAGTAATTTGGCAAGGTAGATTCCATGATGGCTATAAAAAAATGGTTTTTTTTTGTTTGGGAAGTTTAAATTTTCACGTTTTCAAACTTGCCAACTTTGAGAACGCTATTGTGACCTTATGATTCTCAAAATCCAACAACGACATTTTTTCAATGAAAAACCAAAAAGTCCATGTTTCAACAGGGTTCTATTCTAATGTTTTTTCGTAGTTTCACATTGAGTATAATTTTTCTGACGAAAGTTCGAAAATTTGTTAACATAATATTTTGTATCAAATCTATTTTTAGCATAAAATATGCGGATGCTTTGAATCTCAATAATTTTCAGGGGGTCATTTCTTTCTAGTTCTGGACGGAAAACATTCAGAGTTTCTTTATTACATAGTTATATGTATTATGTAGTTATATTGTTCTTCTCGAAAAATGGATGGTATTCATTTCGATGATTGCTATTTTGAATTCATCTATGTTTCAAAATTGTTTTCGATAAAGCCTCCGTAAAGGCAAAGAATTTTTTTTTCTTATATTTTTCTTCCTATATCAATAAATCTGTGATACTTCTGACACGAATAAAAAAAACTCTAGTCAAGGCTCGACTTCGAAATTGCAATAGTATATTCTAAAACAAGTTGCAGAATGAGCTCCTATTCCAATACAAATGCGATAGCATGAGTGTTGGAACTTTCTTCTGCAACGAGTATTAGACGGTATTTTCTATATTTCAGTCAAGTTTTGTGAAAAACTCTCGAAATTCAAATAAAAATTCAGATTAGTGACTTTCGTATTGTATTTTGGCAGTTGGTGTCACTAACAAAAATTTGACAGATTGCGGATTTGAATTGATTTGATTCGAAAATTTAGTGGATCGGACTACTTTTAGTACTGTAATGAACTCATAACGATACTGAAATAGAGAAACAAGAATTTCGATTCCGTACCGAAAATATTCTAACTGACGATATTCGCTGAACACATGGTATATCTTCTCAATCTCTGGCATCAATTATAAAACTTTATTCGTGAAAGATGCATGCTGCACTTGAGTGCATCGACGGAATTCTTTCATGTGATTAAATAATTCTATCGCCAAGAAAACGTCGGCAAACACGTTATCATCCACACGTGCGTCCAATTCGCCTCGTCGCTCTCGGACCCTCCTTCAAATCGAGCGAGTTCCTCCGTAAGTAAAAAAAATTCTTGCATGTGAAGCCTGAAATTGGACCTTTCGCAAACGCAGATTGTTTCACATCTCCTATGATAAAAGCGAGTTGGCCTTTGTCGAGCTGCCGGTCTGCTTGATGTACCCGATGTCATATTTTCCATATATCCCAGAGCTGGATCCCTTTTTTCTAATTCCGCCTCTTGCCGGGAATCAACATCCCGATGCCCTTTTGATCCCGGACCGCTGACGTGTTCTTTCACGAACATATTTAATGCAATTCGAAAAATGTACATTCTTTGGGGGCATTTCGGCCTTTGTGAAGAAAAACGGATGAATCGAAACGAAGAATGCGTATTTCCATGCGGATGACAGTAAACGAGTGGAATCAGGATTTTTCTCCAGATGAATTTGGAACAAGTGGACATGGTGAAGAGATTTCACTGAAAAGGACGATATGAGAGTATTTGATTCAAGAAAAAAATTGGAGGAGTATGTTCAATTCAATTCTTTAAATCTAACTACACTCATTCGAATACAGCGAATATACGAGGAGTGTCTGAAAAGTTAATGCTGTAATAAAATATAGTTACTTCTTCATATCAGTATCGTACTCCATATCATTACAGTACTAGAAGTCGTGCTGTAATGAACACATAACAGCATTGTTTTCAGTTGAATTTTTCGTTTTGTAGTTGTCAACACTGAACTCCGATCCTATCAATTTTCAAATCAAATCTATTCAAATAAACTGCTCTACCTGAGTTACTGAGTTAGGAATATTGACTTAAATTGCAAGAAAACAAAGTACAAATGAGATTTTTGATGAAAATTCATATTGATATGATTTCAAGTTGCAGGAAATAATAGTTATTTTTGTATCTAGTGCGCGAAATGATACTTTGGTGATCAAGAACCGATTTTTTTATAACGAGACGCAGCCGAGTTAAAAAAAAGTCGAGATCACCAAAGTATTTCGCGCATGAGATGCAAACAAAATTTTTTCTACAACCGTCAGAAATATTATTCTGAAAAAAGTACTCATAACATGCTGAGCTTAATGTCAAAAATAGTATTGAACTGGCTTGAACTGTTTTTCCAAATGAATTAATTACTGTAACTATGGAAAGAAATTGGCATTTGTTGACAATTATTTCAAAGTGGCAGTTCTTGATAATTATTTAGAATTCTGCAAGAAGATACGATTGAATACAATATCCCTGACTCTTGTGGAGCAGTGAAGTTCGACCACGGATTATACGTCGTAGATATACAACCTCACCCATATTTATACGGGAAACTACTGAACGTATTTTCATGAAATTCAGCACTTATAAGTATTTCACGATGCTGATGAAATCTGAAATATTTTCAAGGCATGAGCACCTCCGGTTTTTCCTTAGAAAATTTCAAATTATTTTGATGTAACTTTTTTCAGTTTTGGTTGGAAAATTCTCTCTGAGCGGGAAAATTCGAACAAAAAATCGAAAATAGAGCTCCGCTGAAACAAGAATAACTTCGAGGTTTTTGGATGGAAAATTTTCATTTTTGGGATTTTTCAAGATGTGAGATTCATGTATCCACTTAAAAAATCGAAATCGCGATTCATGATACAGAGGGGTGAAAATATCCCTTTCAAAGTTAGGGATGACAAAATCGTGAAAAATCTATTTTTTCAAATTAGAACCCCATTTTTTTATGGCAGATATTGAATCTACGTTAGATAATAATGTTAGTGTATGCATCACACCCTTGATCTGAAATGGATATTTTCTGAGTTATTGAAAAAAACTGTTTTTCGTTTCGAATTTTCAGCTATTTCTTTTCCCTTCACGCCAAAAAGATGAAATTTTCAGGAACTGTTATTCGAACCATGCTGTAGATTTTTCACCCCTTCTTGAAACCGACTTCAAGTCACTATTAGGAGAACCATGGCAAACTCTAGCAGTCATAACTAGAGGAGATGCTCAAAGTTTTGACCGTTAATTTCTAGACATTTATTTATACGTCTCAGGAATGCTTCGTGCGTTGCTCTTCTTATTTCATCGGGAGGAAGAGATCTGCAAAAGTGTTTAAAAACCAAATTGAGTTTCAAAACTATGAATCTAAAAATCTAAACAAACCTGAACGCATTTCTGACTCGTTCTATGCAGTCCTCTTTATCAGTCAGGAGAGTTGAGTAGACAATATTTTTTTATCCTACCCCAAACATAATAGTCTAAAGGAGTTAAATCGGGAGATCGTGATGGCCAAAGATGTGGACTATTGTTCGGCAACCATCGATCTTCAAATAGCCTGTAGAAGATATTTGACACATTGAGTGAATTGTCTGGAGGCGCGCCATCTTGTTGATACCATAAGTCATTATGGTTCTGTAGGTACTAGCGGCTCAATTATTTGATCGAGAATTGCATTATTTTTGATGGCGCAAAAAACATTGAAACTCCAGGTCTCTTGAAAGTTCCATTGTCTGAAGTGGTGGTTGTTCTCTTCATCTCAATAATGACTGTTATGCCTATTGAAAGAACCATTCTTTGTGAATTTAGATTCATCTGTCCAAATTATACAGTCCAAAAAGTTTTCATTCTCTTGAAATCGAATCATCATAACTTCGCAAAACTCTGTTCTCCTGCCGAAATCAGTTTTTTTCACTGCTGTACCCTATTGAATTCATATGGGTGCATTTTATGTTTTTTTAATATCCCCCAAACACTCGATTGATATAATCTCATATCAATCTCGGCATCTTTGAGAGGATTTTGAGGATTCACCCAAAAATATGCAAGAAGTGTAATTTCGTTGTTCTCATCTTCTACTACACTTTGTGTATAGTTTTCTTAACGAAAGATCCGACATTTCTCAAGTTTGTCATGGTTCTGTTCATGGTATCTCTCGTTGGTCTGGGTCGGTCAGGAAACCTCTCAATGAACCGTCGAATCGTTCTATCTACTACTTTATTACATTCTTCATGAAGTAGAATGAAATTTAAATAATCTTCATTGGTAAAATTAGGCAAAGTGATAGATTTTATAACTTAATACAAATTATCACCAAATTAATAGTAAACACAAAATGCTACTGAATAAACAGGAATTTGGCAGATGTAATTAATGATATCTATCTTTAAAAAAAAAGAATGTAAAACATGGTAAGTTTTTGCATATGTTTCATAAGGACTTATTTATCACTATAGAGAAAACCGATGGCCGATTAGTTGAAATAAAGAGGTAACCGATACAAATTCGAAACAAAATTCGCCATCTATTTAGGAACAACCTGTAACTTTTTTCTCTTGCATATTAGGGTAGTAAAATCTAAAACATGGTTTAAGTAACAGTTCCTGAAAATTTCATCTTTTTGACGTGAAGGGAAAAGAAATAGCTGAAAATTCAGGACAAAAAACAGTTTTTTCTGAATAACTCAGAAAATATCCACATTAGGGCAAGGGCGTGATGCATACACTCACATTATTTTTTAACGTTGATTCAATATCTGCCATAAAAAAATGGGGTTCTAATTTGAAAAAATTGATTTTTCACAATTTTGTCATCCCTAACTTTGAAAGCGATTTTTTCACCCCCTGTATCATGAATCGCGATTTCAATTTCTAAAGTGGATACATCAATCTTACAGCTTGAAAAATCTCAAAAATGAAAATTTTCCATCCAAAAACCTCGAAGTTATTCTTGTTTCAGCGGAGCTCTATTTTTGGTTTTTTTTTCGAATTTTCGTGCTCAGAGAGTATTTTCAAACCAAGACTGAAAAATGTTACATCAAAATAACTTGAAATTTTCTAAGGAATCTATTTCTGCAATAAAAAAATGGTGTTCTAATTTGAAAAACGGAAGTTGACGTCATTTCCGGAAAAACCGGAGGTGCTCATGCCTTGAAAATATTTTAGATTTCATCAGCATCGAGAAATACTAGTAAGTGCTGAATTTCATGAAAATACGTTCAGTAGTTTCCCGTATAAATATGGGTGAGGTGCCTCGTGAAAAACCCTGTATAGTGGCACTTATTACAGTGACGTGATATAGTTTTGGATATCCTTTATTATTTATTGATATAGATGTGATTAAATACCGGGTGTTTTAACATGAGCTAGGACAGGTGGTGTAGAACAAGACTACGTTGAACTTATTTATGCCCACGTTTCATCCGTATATTCGAACTTTTTCAAGGCTGAATACAAAAGATGTACAACTAAAATTCTTATCAGTATAGCACATACAAAACAACAATTAGGATGACTACTAACAACAATCATAAAATGTATAAATAAAATGGTGTCAACTCATTAAAACATCATATACATAAAAATATAAAATAAAAAATAAAAATATTATATTCAATAATAATCGATATTATCTCTAATAATATTCGGAAAAATTGCAACCCAGTTGATACTTTGTTAACTTTCAACTTTAAATTTTCGACCGATGTCAACATTACAACTGATAATCGAGAAACCGCTGTGATTAAAGTTGACGAAAGGCTCTTTCATCCTTGCCAAAAACTGAAATATCTGTATTCATTACCAAAGATAATGGTGAATAACCGAAAGTTTATCGAAACAATCCAATACTTGCGTATCGGAAAATAATGAAGACGACAAAAATTAAAACATTTTGTGAGCTTCCTAGCGATTCTTCATATGAAAATTGTGCATAGATCAAGCATCTACGTTGCGAAGATTTATCGGTCGCAGTGCAGGAGTTTTAAGGGCCGCAATTCGGTCTCTATTAATTGGTGATGGGGTTTTAACTGCTCGGTCAATTACAAGTTTCGTCGTTGAGAACTAGTAGGATGTAGCAATCAAGGACCAACGTCAAACGGAATTTCAGAAGTTCGGTGTATGTGCCTCGATTCATGGCTCGTTATCGTGTCCAAGAGATCAGCCACGTAAATGGTAGTTAAATCGTTTCGTCGGTGAGGGTGTCCCCAATTCGATGCTGAATGCTGACCTTTCGGGATAAAAGATAATTTGAGAGGACTTTCGATCTCCCATTTTTCGAATTGTGATAATTTAGTGAGCATATGATGGATTTATTGAAACGTCGATTTACAGGACGTTTCTCAAAAATTAATCCTTAGATATTCTCGAACAGATGGTTTGTTGTGAAATTTAAAAATCTTGCAAAAAACGACTACAATGTTCAAGTACCAAAAAAGAGCACGTGTGGCACTCGAGGACTGCAGCGGTTTAACTATTGCATAGCATCTATTCAAAAATGGGAAGATAATATTGTTGATTTAAATTATTTATTCATCTCACAATACACATACAGGTTATCCAGGAATGTTTATCATTGAAACTATAGGTTCATGGTAACTGAAATAAGAAACATAAGTTCGAGACTAAATCAGCACCTCAGAGGTAAAGTGTGTTAAGTCACATTTTTTCAGACACGAACTATCTACAATATTAGATTCACATTAGTAAATTCTAGCTAGTGGAACACTAGTATATGAAGTCGCCAAATATTAGCAGTACACATTCTTTGAAACAATGATCGAACTGAATAATCGCTCTTTTGTCTAATTTTGATATTGTGATTTAACTCACTTTACCTCTGGGGTGCTGAAATGTTTTCTGAATATCTGGAAAATACCGCGTCAATAGTGGTCCCATATTTTGTCGTCGATTCTTGTGAATCATCATTTTTAAATTAAGTTTTTCCGAAAGAAAAGTTGTCAAGTGCTCTGATTTTTTATCAGCGGAGTTAATTTTGAAATCGGCAGCCAAGATAAGTGGGAATTCATCACCGTTTGTACCAAATATTTTCGATCCTTCTTCAGTGTACACCAGTAAAGTGCGATGAATAAAATGCCCTTCCTTGTCCTGTTTGGATTCGGAGAAAAGTAAATTGCTACCATGACTATGTGTAGGCCATGTCTAAGTCTGCATAAGCATGCTCAAATATCTCCAACAAATGAGCGTCTAAAATTAACAACGCTAACGTCTTCAATGTTTATTTCAATATTTGGAGTCATAATATTAGTAGTATTATTACTATTTGGGTGAAATAAATTTGAAACAGAATCTGGTTTGAATTGAACAATAAAATTGAAATCAGGTATTTCAATCGGATTATCGCGCGTCATGCATGTTTCGGTAAAAAGTTACACATTGGTTTGTCTCGTAACTGAATCTTGTAAATCGTATTTGTGACTATGTGAACTTTGGCAATTCAAAGTCATTACTGAAATGCAATTTTTATTACTGAAGAAATCTGAGACACTTTGAGCTATCGTCTTAACACTATTTAAGGACAGTCTTTTGAATAATTGCAACAAATATGGAGTCGATGCAGCTTGACTTCGAATATGATAAAACTTAAATGCAGAATTATCATTTTTTGTCGTGATAAACAATTTTTAATATTAGTCTACCGAGATAGTGCAACAAAGTCGAGTTTCTGAGAATGTGATTTACTATACCCAGATAACATTTCGTCAAAAGTTCCACGTTGCGATTTATGTATAGTTAGAGCAAGAGCTGAAAATAATGAAAAATGTTTGCGTTTGGCTATACATTTTCTATCCGATGTTAACGAAATATTTTCCGTTCGTAATTCAATGGGAACAGCGAAATTGCCGACTCCATTTTGCACGCATCCGTCTTGTCGCAAGCGCCCAAACACCGTGCCGAAGTCTGCCGGACTGAACCGAAGATACACGGCTGTGCAAAGGTTTTTTCGTTAAGGAATATCTACAGGCGCTCAAAGCCTGTGATAAAAGCTATGCAATAGCTTAAAACATATTTATTCCTTGCTCTACTATCTAATTTAACAGCTCCCTCTAGATTTTGCAGTTCCTTCGTCAGTCATTATATCTGCGAGTATGCCTTCACGCTGAAAAATAACTTTTTCGTAGAAATGATTCCGCTTTCGCGGCCGACAGCGACAGAAAAAATTTAATAAGGCCGTGACTTCGAGATACAAAGAGAGAGAATAAACGCGACAGTTGTTGCGTAAAACACCATCCAATATCCTGGCTGGCTCTGGATAACGAGGCCGTGCTCTCGAAGCTTCGACATATCAGGCTGCGTAGCAGTTTGTTTCATTTTCTGTTCGCATCACGCTGCAGCTAATACGCTGTGAACGAGCCTCTGGGACAATATCTTCCCCTTTATTCAGTCCTTCCTTGGTGCCAAAATGGCCTAACTGATTTCATTGATCATAACCATCCTTTTTTATACTCGACCTTTTCGAGAAGGACCTCTGCTTTCGTTGGGAATGAGGGGATAAGAGGTTTACTGGATTACCATGGATTCTCGATTGTATCGGAAAATTTCAGAAACTATGCGGCAGATTTTATGGAATTAGTAAAAGAAAATAAGATTGAATCGAAAACCAACAAATTCTTTGCCTTTAAGGAAAACATTTTTCAAACATAGATGAATTCAAAATAGTAACCATGGAAATGAATGCCATTTTCAATTACCAGAGTCAGAGGTCTTTCATCATGAGGTTGGAGAAATGATATCATTTTTTGTCACTCTGAAAGAAAGTGTAAACCCTCTCGTTTTTCATCACCAAATTCCAATCATTTCCTTCTTACTAGATAAACTCTAGTGAAAAAATCAACTATGCAGTATGATATTCCATAAAACAAAATGCTTGGCTGGTGAATATTGAAATTTGTAGAAATGAACTCTAGTGATCTTTCCGTACAAGAAAAGGAAAAATATGGAGCTCACGAACTTTGTGAAAAAAATTTTGAATGATCAAGAAAGTGCCTTGTTAAAAATGGTCATTTCAAGATGATGGCATAGTCATAACAAGATGTGTAGGATATGATCACACAAAAAAAATGGATCACTCGAAAAACTTTCTTTGGAAATTTGAAACTAATATTTCTTTTATTCAGAGAGCTAGAATAATACAAAATATCTTAATATATAAAACTCAGTCGGCCATATTATTGGTTACACCATTTATAACTCAAGATTGGATGCACTGTTTTTTATGAAAGTTTTTTTGTTGGATTCTTCTACGGCGGGGTTAACATAAAATACCATAAAACCCGGAAAAATTTGAGGAAATAGAAAAAAATATAGGAAATAATTTTCTTTCTTGCGAATAACGCCAATAGATGCCGCTCCGGTTAACAGCGGTAAAGCTCTTTCTTCTGATTTCAAATACATCTTATTGATAGTATCTCTGGCAGTTTTCTACAAATATACCTAGATATTTCGTTCTAAATCAAAGGCAGTTATGGAATGCCACACAAGAACGATGCGATTTTTTCATATCAGAGGAACCGTGGATAAGGACACCTGATATTTGTATTATTTATTTATTAACTGAAAGTTCAATTAGGGATTCGAATGAAACCTATTTACTTCTATTGTTTATTATTTCAGCTCTCTTTTTCATAAGAATATATATATTTCCTTTTTTTAAAGTTTTTTAACATTATCCCGAACATTTATGGAATATATTGAGGTTACCAATTTCTTCTTCTATTCTGAATTTAATTTCTTCAATATTTTGCGGTCGGGCATTTTATATTTCAAATATCCCCATGAAAAAGTATCCAATGATGTTAAGAAGGGACTATCAGGAGACCATAGAATGGAACTTCGATATAAATAAATCACAGCTTTCTCGAGTGGCATTCTACAGCTGCCTTAGACAAAAAAACCAATAATTTTCAGAAACTGTCGAAAATAACCTCAATGAAGTATGTTTGAATTTTTGAAATCAGAAGAAAGAGCTCTATCGATTAGGAAAATAAAATACAGGGTGTGCCATTTGAAAAACAACAATTCACATAGAATGTTTAGGTTAACGGTGCCCTAATGCATTTCTTAGTACTGAATTCTGAATGCCCATATAATATACTGCAATTTGCTCATTTGAACTTTTGTGTACTCCCAAAATTAACTGAGATAGCTATTGAGTATGTATAAACAATCACTCTGTACATACCTATTTCATTGCAATTAATTTTTTTGTATATTTTGTACTTTTTGTATTTCACCTAATACATTTCCTTTGCAAAAAAAAACAACTTTATTCAACTCTCAGGCGGAACAATGTTTGCCGGGCCAGCTAGCTCATCTAATTGCCAATTGCCACAATTAGTTTCACCACCAGATCTCCTTCGCTCTTCAGTTTCTGGGATAGTAAATGATTCTAAACAGTTCTTGGCCGACATTGAAAAGCTCTTTCAGACGACAACGTTTGGCACAATACATACTTTATATACAGGACAATTTTATGTCCACTTTCAAGGTATTATACCATAATAGTTAATTAGAATATTAAAGTTGCTAGTATCCAAATAAAAACGTACCTAGGTAAGGATAGTGCAACACAGGAGAATCATAGAGGTCTACAGTACAATCAGAGGGGGAAGGGGAAAAAATTCAGCTGAAAAAAACCCCTACCTCGTCCGTGAAGAAAAAAAATTACCAAAACATCAAATATCTGAGAAATATTGAAAGAAATCAGCGTCATGCCAGAAAACATCTTTATGTTATTCGTCTCTGAACTCAAATAAACAGATTCTCCACAAAACGACTCCCAATTCCTAATCTGAAACAAGAGCAGGAAAGAAACCAATCATTTGGAATAAATTAAATTTTTTTGAAATTAATCACGCATTACAGAAATGGATTTGTTACTCTATGTATAGCCTCAAAAGCATCTTGAAATTTATATGAGACAACTTTTATAAGATGTTCTATAAATAGTCTCCTCATTTTCCACACAATCAGAACTAAGGCTCTCAACCGAATTTCATCGGAAGAGCATGCTGTGCATCGTCCATGGCCTGTTTTAATAGGATTGAGGACAGACCATATTCTCCTGGGAAGGTCAATACCAGGAACTCTGATGGAAGGATCAGTTATAGGATCTTTATTGAAAAAATTGCATACATTCCATTCAGGTTGCTAAATTTCTTTGTTGCTTTTATTCATGTCAATTAGAAGATTTAACCTGAGTGGTTTAAGCGACTTCAATCTGGGGACCTCATTATCTGGAATATTGTAGGTGGGTATGAGAAGTGAACTTGGAGAAGAATTAAATTTGTTCCGAAAATTCAAAGGATATTTCAGAGGCCTGGTTACCGAAGAGTAGGTGTAGATTTGATAGTACCAGTAATAATCCTCACAGAAAAATTCAGTTGGGCATCAATTTTTTTATATGAATCCTGTTCAACCAAATAGGGCAACAATATTCAGCAGAAGAAAAAACCATGGCTAGCGCTGACATACGAAGTATTGTTGCAACCATGGAGGTAGAAGAAGGGGAGGTAGCATATCCTATGTTTCCCTTGCTATGAAAGTGTCACCAAAAATCCGCCATGTTGCTGAGCCAAATTTGTGGCGGGAATTTTGTATATTTGAATTTTTACAATTCGAAGTTTGTTCGATTCTCTTTCAATGACCTAAAGATGAATAAATAATGATCGAAACAAATCAAGGAGTCAAAATATCATAAAAAATTGCTTTTTAATGAATTGGTGAGTTGAATTACGTACGGAATGTTCCTGTAACTAATTATACATCCTATTTTTTTCAATTAAGGTACATACAAATTCAGATAATATGCAATGAAACAAATTGGTAAATTATCTCGTGTACCCCAATCAATTAAAGTTGTATGCAACAATAATTAAACCATGTATTTACAAACGTCGAAAAATTCAGCTTTTCACCATTAATTTTCGAGTAAGATCAACATATGCTGTACAAGAAACCATTTCTTATATGTTTTTTCACTACATACAACTGCCAAAACCAACGAACGAATAATAAATAAGGCCAAAATTGCAGAACCTACAGTTTAAAATACCTCGAAGTCGACCATCTTGGTTTGCCAAATCCGGATTTGTTTTGGTGACACTTTTCAAACGTTATGCCCCCTCCACTTTCTTTACCTTCATGGTTGCAACAGCGCCCCATGAAGAACCAACTAGTTTCCGAAGAATATTGTTCCGAGTTTTAAGCTTCAAACGAAATGCCTGAATGGACGTTGAAATTTAGATATGAATGATATTTGATTTCCAGGTATATAGGATGGAAATAAGGTTTTCAGGGATAAGAACCGGAAGTGACACTGAATTTTTTAAACTTTGATATTTTCAATGTGTCAGTTTTGTCGACCAACAATGTGTTGAAATAATATTTGCGATATTCAGTATTCTGTTTTTTTCTTGTTTCCCTTCATTCTGAATTTTTTGTCTCTATCTTAGTTTCAGCTCTCCCAGTGAGTACAAGAAAATCAGAAAAATTCTGTTTCGGATTTACTATAATACTGATAACATTGTGATTTGAAAATGTTATTTCGGGCATTCACTTATTGCATTCCTGTTTGTTATAAAAAATAAATAATAAATAAATAAATTTCTGATGATTATTCAAATGTAAACTTGAACTCGGTTGAATTTATATTCGAGCACATACGCCACTTCAAAAAATAATTCTACATGATATCCCAATCTGCAGAAAATGTACTTCCGAAATAACTTCTTCTATTATCGACAAAAAGAAACTTCTGTCGGATAGTAAGAAACCACTACACCGCCTCAGCGTCTACCTCACGAGACATTGTCACCTCAGAATCCTCAGCTTATCGGTAACTGATGAGTGTAGATTCTGTGGGAAGGTGGAAGAAATTCTTATAATGTTATCCAAAAGAAACAATGCCTTGGTCGAGAAACTTGTTGGAATTAGCCTCGCTGAAGCCTCGAGAAGATTTCTCAGACATTGGTAATCTAATCTAATAAAGGTAATCTAATCAGTAGATCCCTGGACGTGGTGGGCGTTGAAAAAACCTCTTCTGAACTAAACTAACTTACTGAATCTAGAATCTTTTGTAAGAACAAAACCCCATCCTGATCTTCATTGATCTGGTGTTTTCCAGAACTGCATCTATTCCCATCGCAGAAGTGGCTTATTACCATCTTCAGCTGTTTCTCATCAAAAGTGCGCCCCTCCATCGAATCGGCAGTAATGAGTCGAGCAGAAAATGGTCCGGCATCCATTACCGTCAGCCCCTAGTCAAATAGAAATAAGATTTCCTCCCGTTTGTAAGACGTAATACTCGAAAAGGAAAAGTTGTAATTGAGTCTGGGCTCAGCTCCTCAAGAATTCCCCAGCGCTGTTTCGAGTAGTTTAGCAAACCAGTTTATTGCGCGATTTCATGTCAACCCAGGATGAATTACCGCCAGACTGGGGTATGAAGTGGTCACCGACTGTGTCTGACTTTTGTTAACTTTTCCAAGTTCAACGATTTCACAGTGCGGTTGCCCGGCCCAGCTCTTTGTTTCGACGTTAACAAAACTTAATTGTCGTGCCTTATGTTCGGTAATGAGACCGGCATTATAAGTTTATTAGTTTCGTCGGGGCAATAAATATCTTGTTGTTTCGCTCGTTTGGGATCCACTTTCCAAATGGGCTGCTTGGTTTGCTTTTCCTGGTTATCGTCTGCACTACAATCAGTATATGTTTCTGATAATCAAGTTTTGGGATCGTTAGGTTAATTGAATACGAAAATAATCATTTGAGTTTCTCTAGGATACTTTTTAACCGACCCATAAAAACGAGGTGGTTGTGGTTATCATTTAATCTATATGTTTTTTTCTTTATATTTGTCACCTGGGTGAACTGATTTTCATGATTTGATCTTCTCTGAAATTCAACTTGATCTAATTCATACAACGACTTCAATGAGAAAATCTTAAATTCGCATAATAGTCTAAGATTCGAACCTACATCGACCTTCACCGAGCTAATAATAGAATGAACCCATTTCATAATAGATCTTAAAATAATATATAGAACAAAGTCGGCCATTTTGTTGGTTACACCATTTATAACAGAAGATGGGATGAACTGCTAGTTATGGAAGATTTTTTGTTGGATTCATCTACGGCGAGGTTAACATAAAATACATTAAAACTCTGAGAAATTTGTTGAAATGAAAAAAAAGGAAATAATTTTCCTTTTTCCGAATAACGCCAATAGGTGTCACCACGATACATTTTCCCCTGTATCCATGGGTTATTACACTTTTCTCTTCTCCGACACTACGGAAAATTTTATAACGAAATTTTCTGAACAAATTCCTATTCTACAATTAATTATCGCCATTAGATGGCTATCATAGATATAGATAACTATCTGAAAATGTTAACAATTCTAACTTTGTATTTTGAGTTACCTGAACGTCCGAATCAAGACATTGACATTTCCTATCCAACACACAAAAATACAATTGGTCCAAATTACTTCATTTGGATATAATTAAAGGACGTGGATTCAATCCAACATTTCAGGTAAGAATAAAATATGAAACATTAATGAAATTCAAATCACTTATTTTGTCTTTCCTTTCTGCCATTTAGATACAAGGCCAGATTCACCATCGGATTGGATCATTACAACCACATAATAAATTCCTATAAATACGTAATATGGATGATCAAAGTCAATCGATTAATGCAGATGTGAGAAGAATAATTTTTCAAGATCTGCAGCAACGACTTCATGAACATCATGCATAGGTTCGATTGTTAAAAACTGCTTTGGAACGTACGCCGGGTAACAACCACAAGGTTAAGATTAGAGCAGATAAACGACCTGTTGGAGCACATTACGCCAACTCAACGCCGCTACAATAGACGAAATGGCAATTGTGATTGCAGGTAAAAACTTGGAAACGCGTCGCAATACTAGCGGATAATAAATGGATAGGAACAAATGGAACCATTAGTTATCGCCAGACCTAAAGCTCATGGATTACTTTCTGAAGGTTTCCCTGAAAGTATCTATTGGAATATTTTTAGGTAGGTCTTTGCATCTTCCTGAAAATTTAATTTTGCTGTTCTCTCGCAGTCTATGAAACAAGAAAAAATAAAAAAAAAATTTACAATAGTAAATACAATAATGAGCAACATTTTCATGAAACTTTTTGAAGAAAACCATGTTAAAAACTATTGACTGAAACCAAAGACTGGGTGGCGTTATATCGATGATATTTTTGTGATTTGGCAACATGACAGAGAAGAATTGATAAAATTTTTCTAATCATATCAATAATGAAGAACCTACAACAAAATTCACAATGGATTTGGAACAAAATGATGTATTTTCCTTCTTGCATGTTTCGATAGTGATATTGCAAATAATTTGGAACGAATGTATTCAGAAAAAAGATCTAAATTTTTATTCTAATCATCGAAGTATTAATAATGGTATTCTGAAACCACTTGATGACAGGGCTCAATTAATTTGATCGAAAACTGAATTAAGAAATGAATGAAATTAATTTCTTTAAAAAAATTCTTGAGGATCATCAATGACCAATGAATTTCATAGATAAAAACGATCTCAAATTCAGGGGGAACAATTTTGAGTAAAAAAGGTTAGACAATTAGAAACCAACAACAACCGTCAAAAACAACCAATTTTATTAAATTTGATTCCTTATATTCCTGGACTTTCAGAAAAAATTGAAAGAATTAGTTCTTAATTCAACATGAGAACCGTTTTTAAAAGAAGAAATGATTCATGATCTATATTAAAAAAAACTGAACCTTTTAATGAGAACCAAAAGTCAAAAAATTGTATTTACAGTTTTCCCTGTATTTGTGCAAAATTTGATGCAGGAGAAACATCAAGGCCCTTAGAAATTAGAAAGCGTGAACATAAGAATAACATAACAAATAGAGATATTGGAAGATCGCAGATAGCAGATCATGTGTGTCCCAATACCGGCAATCGCATGATGCATTGGAATAGCACAAAAATTCTAATGACAGAACCTGATAATTATAAAAGAAAAATGAGGGAGTCAGCTTGGATTTTGTTGGATAAGGCTAATAATCTCGTTCAGTAAGAGTAGATTGAATTTGGATGGATTTATTGAAAAAAGGACTGCGTTCAGGGAATTTTGAAATAAAATAAGAATATCACCATCCAGTAATCAATATTAATCTATGTTCATCATATTTTGAAAAATGTCAATTGTGAAATCGAAATATTGTTACGATTCTGCGAAGTATGAAAAATAGAAATTGTTTGACGAAGGAATCTGATTCAGACCCCAAAACGTCACATTTCATGGTTCGAAGTGTCTTTTTTTTGTTCATACCTATTGAACAATTTTTTCTTGTAAAGTTTTAGCCCCTGACAAATTAGTGCTCAAATTTGACGCAGGGACCTTCGTTCAATTAAAAAAAAAAGTATTCAAAGGTTTTACAAAAAAGTGATACAGTTTCGCGAAACCCGCATTTGATAATAGCTAAGATACAGAGTGCAATCTCAATCAGAAGTGAACATTTGTATATCCACTTCATTGAAAACATGTATCATAAACAGTTTTAAAACAATTTTTTCTTGTAAAGTTTTGACCCCTGACAAATTAGTACTCAAGTTTCACGCAGAGGCCTTTCTTCAATTCGAAAAAAAGGATTCAAAGGTTTTACAAAAAATTGATACAGTGTCGCGAAAACCGCATGTCTCTATCTTTGATAACAGCTGAGATACAGAGTGCAATCTAAACCAAAAGTGAACATTTGTATATCCACTTCATTGAAAATATGGATCATAAACAGTTTTAAACTCACAAGTACGATAACAAAAGAAATTAAATCTCGAACAAGAAAAAGCTAGGGAAGGATCACGAATAAAACATATTCGCAACGCAAAATCGGCAAAAATTCATTCGCGAATAGCGTGACAAGTGCTGGAATTACTACAGTTACACAAAAATATAGGTGGCCTTAATGGTCGGGTACCTCCAACACAGACCGATTAATCCTGAATTGTGCGAATGCGATATTTCAAAGTGTCCAGAACATTTGGTACATTCAGGTTCTCGCCAACCCGAATTAATGCGGATGTATCAATTGACTCTAAAGCGCCGTTTACAAAATATATTCAAATTTAACCGAAAGGTACAATAAATCGTCGGACTCTTTATTGGAGTAATTTTGATTAATTGAGTCAATGAAAAATATAAGACGAGTATGAAAATGTAGTGAAAAAGAAGTACCATATGGATGACTTTTTGTCTCAACGATTTACGAAGTATATCGCAGATGTGGATATACCATGAGAAATTACTTTTCAACGTGGAGTTTGTGCCTGAATGAAAATAAAACCAAGGTTTCGTGTTTTCATTTGAATGATCATCAAAAATATGAAAAATTGAGTATAACTTTCTGTTCTTTTCCCTTGAAACATAATTTCATTCCTAGATACCTGGAAATCAAACTCGATTCTTCTGCAAATTTCAACGCCCATTTAGATGATCTGCTCTTGAAGGTTAAAACTCGAAACAATATACTTCAGAAATGAGCTATTTCCTCATGGGGCGCTGATGCAACAATACTTCATACGGCAGCGCTAGCTTTGGTTTTTTCTTCTGAGGAATATTGTTGCCCTGTTTGGTTGAACAGTTTTCATGTAAAAAAAAAATTTTTTTGACCAACTAAATTTTTCTATGAGGTTTATTACGGGTACTATCAAGTCTACACCTATTCCTTGGTTACCATTCCTCTCAAATATTGTCCCTCCCCATTTCCACAGAGAGACAAGAGCTTTGAATTTTTGTAAAATATTCAATTCCTCTCCAAATTCATTTCCCACACCCACCTTCATTCCAGATAATAAGGTCCCCAGATTGAAGTCGCGTTAACCTTTTTGGTCAAATTTTCTGACTAATATGAATAGAAGCGACAAAGAAATGTGGCAATCTGAATGGAATGTATCCAATTTTTTCAATAAAGATCTTATTTCTGATCCTTCCATCAGAGTTCCTGGTTTTGACCTTCCCAGGAGAATATGGTCTGTTCTAAATCGTATCAGAACAGGATATGGACGCTGCAACAGCATGTTCTTCAGACGGAATTCGGGTGAGCGACTTAGTTGTGAGAGTGGGGAAAATGAGGAGATTATAGAACATCTTATGAAAAGAAGTCCTATTTATAAATTTCAAGATGGTTTAGAGGCTATACATAAAGTAACAAATGCATTTCTGAAATAGGTAGATTATTTTTGAAATAATTCAATTATTTCTGAATAATTGGTTTTTTTCCTGCTTCTGTCTTTTTTCATTTCAGATTAAGAATTTTGAGTTGTTTTTTGAAGAATCTGTTTATCTGAGCCCATCGACCCTAGGTAGCCTTTAATTTTGTTTAGTTAACCTGTATCAAAAATTTGAAACAGTTTTTTGATAACTATATGACTAAAGGTTTCTCATCATCACAATTCACTTATGATGTTGAGAAAAAATTTAAATTCTACAGAAGAGAGAAACAATGATTAAAGAATATTTAAAGTCTTATCGGAAATACAATGAAGAGAACACGGTTTTCACATTGATGAGTGTTTCGACATAAAATCTGTATAAATGGTAGTACTTTGAGATGACATTATATATGTTAATGTTTTCAAATATAACTACGAAATTCTACCAACCTAATGGGGCTGATTATCATTCAAATTGAAACAGTAGACATCCATCTATTGTAGGATTCCTTAGGAACATATAACTATCATTTTACCCCCTGGGCAAACATGTTCACGAACTCAAATCCTCATAAACATCGATTCACTTGGGATTCCAATTGACCGATTATATTAAGGTTATGAGATACTAATCAGCGTGGGGATCATTTAATTTAGCAGTGCCAACGCAAACATACTGCCACATTATCACAGAGAATGCTACTATAACATATCGCTTCCATATTCCTGCATATAGACATGTATATTTAATTGAAAATTGTATCGAACTGGACTGTTCGGACGTTGTTAGTAATGGCGCGAGTGTGTTTATGTCTGTGCAACTGGTGATAATATGGAGAGGAGATAAGGTGGAATTAATTCGCCTGAAACTGATCCCCTGGCAGTCAGAGAATGGAGATTATGCTCGCTTCTGACGAGGTAACTTTGAACTTGAAATGGAAGAGCATAAAGCCATACTCGTCCAGTCGTTTCAGGGTTTTCTCCTCGAAATTTGAGATAATTGGCTGTAAACTTGTGAAAGTCTTTATTTTGACATCTCGAAACTTGTCTCGAACCCTACCGACACCTGTCCGCGTCCATCAAATTGTATGGGTCGAAGTTCTAAAAAACGACTATTCGCATGTTTTTCTCAAATATCCAGGTTCCTATCAGATTTTCGCTTATTTTCTCTGTCATAAATATTGTACAGGAGTAAATTATCTACAGTTATGTTCAAAAAGTTTTTTGTACTGTTTTTGAGATAGAGGGTCATAAGCTTGTAGTGTTTTACTATGTCGAGTATCATTCGAGAGGAGGACATATTATATTCGAAGGAGCTCTAATGATAACGACATAGTAAAACACTGCGCGATCACTGCACTTTATCTCAAAAACAGTTCAAAATACAATCCTACAATCTTAAGCTCGTGATTAGAAATCCTACGCATAGTATCCAAGATTCCAATGCTTTACTGGACTTACTCATGATGTCTATACCAAGCAAAGTAGTTGGACAACAACATGCCTATCAGTTTTCTTGTCACGACCTCATTTATGTTGCTTTTAAAGTGCCCAAAGCCTGTACCTAGAGTCATTAGGTTTCGTGATCTTGAGATAGTGAATCAAACTATTTTAATTAAGGCTTCGAAGGATATATGTTGCAAATCGCTCTATAGAACACGCTCTCTAGACGATTAAGTGAATATTTTTAATACCAAACTCCTTGAACTATACGACAGGTTGGCACCACTGAAAGTTATCAAAGTGAGACTGGCTGAATGACGAAATCGGAAGAAATATGACGCAGAGGGATAAACTGAAAGTTCTTCATGTCAAAAACTCAAATGATGAAAATAGCGAATTGTATCGTGTCATGAGAAATAGGTGTAACAACCTATGAAGAAGCGAAAAGAGAAAACTTTTCGAAGATTATCTTATCAACACTCCACCTGGTGAGGGTTGACGTACCCTACGTACAATTGGTAAAGGAAAAGAAATGAACCCCCAATGTGTTAATATGGATCCTTCCATCCTTGCCCGACATTTCGTTACCCCTCACATTGATCTAAATGACAATGTTAAGCAATCCACATTGAAAAAGATCAACTTGAGTTCTCTGCCTGGCCGAGTCAAGTTTGCGCTCATGGTTGTTAGTACTGAAGAAGTAAGTACCATTTTGAATAATATATCTTCTATATATATATTCTTATGAAAAAGAGAGCTAAAATAATACAATAAATGTTGAAACAAAAAGTACCTAAGCTGAGGTAAAAAAAGAACGGGGTATCATAACATTCTTTGTATGATATTATAGAATCATACGATTCTATCAAACGAAATTCTTCCAGTACTTACCCATTTTTGTAATATTTCACTTGAGATTGATACTCTTCCAACTGCGTGGAAGTGGGCCAAAATCCTTTCCATCCACAAGATTTTCTCCCAACGCTCTCTAAGATTTTTGAGAAGCTCATTCATTCCCAAATTCTGAGATATCTGAGTGAACATTCCCTTTTCAACACCTATCAATCAGGATTTCGACAGAAATACAGCACTACCACAGCACTCACAAAGATCACTGATGACATCAGTGGAGCAATGGATAAGAAAATGCTCACAGCTTTGGTACTGTTAGAGTTTAGCAAGGCCTTTGACCTTTGTTCCACAAGGTCGTGTTCTAGGGCCACTTTTGTTTACACCCTACATGTCTTCTTTGTTAGATAATTCAAGGAGTAGGTTTTATTCTTTCGCAGATGATCTACAGATTTACAACCATACAACCATTTAGGATTTTAAGCGGAGTTTACAAATCTCAAACGTTGACCTTTCTAAAATGCCGCTTTATGTGTTGGTCTTAATATTAATACCACAAAAACTCAATTAATTGTCATAGGGACCAGAAGAAGCTTAAATTCAATTGATAGGCTCGAAAATCAGATCATCCTCAACGGCGTGAAGATTCTCTATTCGTCAAGTGTCAGAAATCTTGGCCTGATTATGGGATACTCAGATTGCCACCTCGAGTAAAAAAAAATTGTTATTGCTTATATCAACTTCGTCTACTGAAGATTTTTTTTGCCATTTCAAACTAGAAAAAACCTTTATTTTTCATTATTGCTCCCTATACTTGATTATGCCGATGTTGCTTATATGGGTTCAACAATGAATCAGTTGGACAAGTTCGAGCGTTTGCAAAATGCCAGTGTTGAATTCATTTATAATTTGAGGAAGTTGGATCAGGTTAGTCAATTCAAGCAAGACCTGAATTTATTGACTATCAAACAGCGTTACCTTTTTCATACTGTGCTCTCAGGATAAAAGGTACTAGAACTACGGGAAGTATAGCCTTAAGAGGTTTTTAGCCAGAGCGAATCACAGTCTGTGAGTCAGCGCTTTATTCATTCATTTTATTTCATTTTCAGGCTGTTCTTCAGGTATATCACTTTTTTTTTTTCTCGTACCTCTTCCCATTATAACCTTCTCCTCGTCCATTTTCAATCAGGAGTAATTCATATTTTCATTTTTTTTTGTGAAAATTTTTCTTGAGTTTTTATAGAAACATAATTTTTCACATTATGTACTACTATATGAGTTATGAATGGCAGGTAGACATTGCTTTGCGATATGCTCGTCTATTGCACATTGTTGATAACTCTTTTATATGAATTTTTTGCAATAAATAGTTCTAATGATAGTAATAAAAATTATTATACATAAGAATTGAGAAAATCTGATAGGAACCGCGATATTTGAGAAAAACGTGTAAAAAAATCGTTTTTTGTACAAGAAACATTAAAAGTGACACTTTTAATGACTGCGAACAATGTTAAAATTGATTGTTTACGTGGAAGCGTGTTTAAAATATCTTCAACATTAGTCTTGAAAATATTTGTAGCACCACGTTTTCTCTGAATGTAATCAGATGAGAAAAATTCAGCAATTGCGAATTTTTATTATCAATAGTTAACATCATTTCTTATGAACACTAATATTCATCGTGAAACTAAAACAGTTACTTATGTATTTTAATGCCCTGTAACCTTAGGGAGCTTCGCAACACATAATTAGAATCCTCAGCACCATATTGGATGATGATCCAAAATCTGTAGAGGTTGTGAGAATTTTTTCAGCAATAAAATTTCTATATGCAATGATCAACAAAGCCCACGGCTACCGTCGTAGACTTCCATCCACAATGTTTTTTATATCCAAATAATTTGCTCATGATTCTGCCAGCAATGAGCGGAGGATCATCGAAAACAGTGTCCTGTATATTGCTTTGGTTCTGGCACTTTGAGGAATTCGGCAACAATATACGGAATTTACCTAAATGTATTAGGACCAACTGCATTGGCAGTGTATTTATTATTCATGTATTCCAGAAAAAAAGGACGATGTTTGACAGAAGGGCGCAATGCAAATTGCTCATGAAAATAGTCTACATATTTCTCATCAATATTGAAAGAACGACTGAGTTTCGTTTTTGTATTTGGGAGTTGTATAACCAATGTTTTATTTGTCTATCTTTCACTGATAAATTACACCATTCTTAACGACGACAGGCTCCACATAATTCGAAAATAGTTGCAACTATAACCATCAAGTATTTCTCATCTGTTGTCTCCTTCACAAAATTTTCAACTCGTTCACGAGTGAGAATTTTTGAATTTTTGGGACGACAACCTTCACTTCTTCCTTTTGAATATGCTATTACCTTGAAATATTCACTAACAGGCTGAAGGACCTCAGGTCGACGGCCAATTGCACTTGCAATAAAGCACTGTTATATATATTCACTAACGTCCACGCTATTTTTAACAAGTGCTCTTGACTTTATCATTGAAAATTTGCTTCACAAAGTTGATGAACATAAATATTTGATTTTCCACGAAATATGTCAGGAAAACAGTTTCACTGTATTTCTCTTCTGAATTTTTTAAATGACACCAGGAATTATTTACATGCAATATCGTACTGCTGCACAGATTTGTTAGGTAGAAGTTCCAGATTTGCTCTACTTGCAGACTCTTCAATATCCAGAGAAACAACCAAATCGTCCCTTTTATTAATAATTGGACTCTCGACAAACATATTAAGCAGTTGAAAACCCATGATGAAAATTCAAAAGGAACGAAGTTCAAATGACAGCGTCTTTTCCCATTGGTTAGTAATCATAACGTTGGCAACGTTTGCCATTCACACCCTTTGATTATTTGAATTTTTAAATGCATTTTGAAGTTCATTGTAATTGCAAATTCGCCCATTTCATCATCAAAATAGGGCAGTTGTGTTGAAAGTGATTTCATTTTGCTCGTGAAATTGTTAAATTCAACACTCGTATCATAAATAACTATTTTGTCGTCTGGCCCTTAGATTTTCAAAGACGCGGACACCCTATTGTCAGTAGGGTTTGAGACAAGTTTTGATAAGTCAAAATTAAAACTTTAACAAGTTTACAGCCAATTATCACGAGTTCCGAGATTTTGATTCTATTATGATTTAATTGACTTAGATCTCATGTAGAACCAAGCTGCTGACCCTACACTCTTCAACTTCACAAGTCTTTATTTCACAAACTCTATGCCGTGGTCGAAATAAGTGGGTTGGCCATTTCGTAACTATAAGAACTATTTCATAACAGAAAAGTTATGAACAGCGAATTAATTTTTCACCTTAAGTTCACTTGGCTTTAGAGAAACGGCCATGTCACTTATTTCGACCAAGGCATAGAGTTTGTGAAATAAGAACTTGTGAAGTTGCGTAGTGTAGAGTTAGGAGCTTGGCTCTACATGCGATCTGATAACTTTTCGACAAATTGAGAAATACGGTCTAGTCTGGGCAACATTTTACATGAAAATGTTTTTGGTTGGATAATTTATTCTTCTAACTTGTCTCATACACATTAACGTCTTGAGATATCAATAAATCTTATTATTATCATTATTTAAATTACCAGTTTTTGTTTGTTAACACAACCATTCAATCCCAAGATCTCTGCATCATAACTTCTCGAAACCCCACGAATTTCTTGGTCCACCCTATAATTATCCTGCAGCGAAGTATATTCCGCATTCGGTCGACTCACGATAATTATACACGTATAAGAAGTTTATTTTCTTTGACACGTCAAATCTTTCCTTTTCCAATGGCATAATTCAGGTTGACCACGTTGAGTTCGTAACGAAATCAAATGGCTTGCGAGGGTGTCGGAAAATTCGGACTAAACTGTTTCCCAACTCTCAGGTCATCGCAAGTGATGAAATTACCACATTTCTGTCATATCCCCCAATTGAATAACTTCGAATTGCAAGTTGCGGTGGCTTGTCGGCCTAAAATTGGATTTTAAAATGAATTGTGATATTTTTCCGACGGAAATAGGACAATTATTCGGGTGCAACATATGTTTGTAACTGTTCGTTTATTGAGGCAGGGACATTGTTTGCATGTACAATTGACACCGACATGACGTCGTTATGTTTTGTTTCTACCGCCATATTTGTGTCATGTCAAAATATTCTGAATTATGGAATGGAGAGAATTTCTACACAAATACATGAAAGACAGAAAGAAAAAATGAGTTCGAAAAAAACAAATGCAAAATGTACATTGTCAAAGAATGAATTATACAGACTTTGTCCAAACCGCAATCAAACGTATTGAGATTGATAACAAAGGACAATGCCAAAAATTCCAGTTAAAAAAACAGGTTCTTCGCATATAAACGAATCAACATAGAAGAAAGGACAAAAATAAGAAAATAGTGTGAACGGAATCCATCATAGTGAAATCCAACCAAACCAGACATTGACAAAATGCATGTTGCCCGATTCTTTCAATATTCATGGATGTCTATCAACTGGTATTAAAGAATGAAGTTCATCGAAAAGGGCCTTTTACTATGGTTTGAGGATTTTGCGCTTTTTTTCAGAATATAGTGAATGTTATGTATCATTCGATATCTTGACAATATATTCTTGTGAGACAAAAAAACATTTCAATAATATTATCGAATGCAATGACTTCGAGATAACTTCAGATGATTTTAAGTGAGTCTTATTGGTGGTCGTCCATTGGGAATAATCTTGTCACGGTTCAAAAATAAATCGGTTCTTCAACTTCACCCTTTTGTGCAGACGCCACTGGAATTTGAAATCGAGTAACCCGATGATTCGCGATGTTTTTAAATTCACATTCATATGTCAAATTTCTCGATAATTATTAGATGGCTTAGCTTCGCTGAGAGATGAGTATATTCGTTTTTACCGGAGTATTATCACAAGGAGTAAAGCAGAAAATCAGATTGTTCTTCGAATAACGTTACCTTTTTCTTTCCTGAAAGACAATTTGTAATCGACTTTGTCGGATTTATCTGTTACAAACCATAACAAGAAGCCGCACAACATCTAGTGAGTTTCATTTGCTTATCAAAATTCCATCAAAAATTTTAGGAGGCTGTTTCTTACGGGCGATTTGCACTTTTTTATGAGATCCTGCTGTATGTCACAACTGCATAGTGATTTTCGGAAGTATCGGGGAAATCGAGATCAAATTCTACGTTTCCTGAGCTCTTCAGAAACCGTAAGATCCAGAGACAACTGTGGACTATAGAACCCGGAGTTCATGAGGTCAGATCGTCACCATTTTTTTTATATTTTCTTTAATTTTTTATCTGAGAGAAAAACAATTGTATCTAGAGTACCAATAACACCATATGAATTCCGAATTTCTCAGTTATTTCTATATTGACATAAGTATTATCTCGTAAAATCTGAATGAAAACTGAGTGTAACGTTACACAAAGGTACTTTGATTTTTGTCTACTCTCCATTACTTATTTCATATACCTATATATTTTTTGTTCACTTTTCAACTTTCTCAATACCCTTTGCACATTTCGTAATTTCGAGCAAAGCGGAAACAAATTGTTAATATTATAAATTATGTGGCGCCGTGATTAAACATTAAATTCAAGGAATATCTTTTGTTGTTCGATCCACCCCTACTCTCGACTGAGGGGCACATTTTTTTTCAGTTATTATCAGGGGTTAAGATTAGCCTTGATAAATTTCCTTCACCACCGTGATAATCTTCAGAGGATTTTTGGTCTGAGATTGTAACTCAAATGCCGAATTTCTGACACTAACGTGTTCGAACTGGTGTTAATGCTCGCGACTCGGGAGCACTTTTTCCCCAATGCTTAGTTCTTAGTGAATATGTTAGATTCAGTAAGTTGATATCTGTTTTATCGATATAATATTGAAATGAAACGTTTCACAGTAGCATTTTTTAATGTTAGATCCCTCATATATCATTTCAGTGAATTAAGATCGTTTCTACTTGAGAAAAATACGAAGTACACGAGTATGCGAGACTTGGCTCATTTCAGAGGTGTCTAGTACTTCTATTTCAGTATCTGGATATAGTTTTGTCAGAGTTCATAGAGTGGGGTGAGGAGGTGGATTAGGTGTTTATATTCCTGATGGTATGAAGTTCGATAAATACATTAGTCCATATCAGAACATATCGAGCAATTATGGTTGAAAATCTTTGTCAATAAGAAAGCTATAATTTTCGGTAATTTATATCGTCCACCATCAGGTAGGTTTACTGATTTGCTTGATTCATTTGAGAAAACTTTTTCTATGTTACTTCCACTAGGTCATAAAATCGGTGATGTAAATGAGAAGGCTTCATTTTTTTGTAGATTGTTAGTAGAGGTTTTTGATTAAATAGGTCCACTGAAGACTTTCAATATGAAGAAGGTAAAGAATAAAATTCCTTGGTTCACTCCAGTGATTCAAACTATTCAAATTGAAAAATGACGCATTCATAAAATACAAAAAAAAATCAATCAATTTCTAATTGGCAATATTATAAACAGATGAGGAATGAGACGACAAATGCTGTTAATCGTGAGAAGAAAGCTTATTTTGAGTTTGTTGGCTCTGGAAGTCGGTCTAAATTGCTTTGAAGGACTTTATCTGATTTGAATATCAATCCGAAGAGGAAAAGAACAATTCTCTACCAGGTGGTCTGGATGATCCAAATAAGTTAAATGCTTATTTCTCTGGCCTTACTGCTCCTGTTCTGCCGGACCCAACTCTCCTTAATTTTTACATTGAAGATTGCTCTTTGCAGTTTGACAAAGGCTGGTATTCACCTGTACTGATGGGAAGGAAGTGCGAGATATAATGACTGGAATAAAGTCTGGGTCCATTGGTTACGACGGGGTGAGCGTTGACATGTTGAAGATATGTGGTACGTTTATCTTAAATTTTTAGTAAACATTATAAATTCAGGTAAATTAGACTCTGTATTTCTTGAAGTGTGGAAAATTGCGAAAATTATCCTAGTTGTTGAAGTTAAATCACCTATGAATTTTGAAGATTGAAGGCCCATATCGATTCTAGCACTGTCTTGTAAAATTTTCGAGAAAATTTTAGCTGAACAGATCAGGAAACATCTTCTCAAATATGATATATTACCACGCAGACAATCAGGTTTTCGTAGTGGATCTAGCTTCTGCTCAGCATTCACAGATGTTGTAGACAAAATAATTGCTGGTATAGGCGTGGGAGAGACTTGTTTGCTGATACTATTAGATTACTCAAAGGGTTTTGATCGGCTCAATCATGATTTGTTGCTTGCCATCTTATTTCATATTGTTTTCTCAGTTTCAGCAGTGAAATTGATGTAGAAACTATTGTTGGCACTTCTTACTGGGCCCCCTTGCTATGAAGAGTCCCACAAGTCTCTGTTTTGGGTCCCTTATTGTTCTGAATATATACTTGTTTGACTAGAGATTTCGAACATGGCATAGATTTCGAGTATGCAGATGATACACAAATTCTGTATGAATTTGGAACGCCATAGCGTAGTTCTGAGTGTAGGCAGGACTAATGTGTTGGTTTTTAGTAATAAGCGGAGGCAAGTTGCTCCGGAGCTTAACATAATAGTAAAAAATGCCACATTGAAAGTCGATCATGAGTTTAGGAACTTGGGGTTACTGTTGGATGATGAATGGAGGTTCCTGGGTCATGTAACATCGTGTCTAGCCAGGGCATATGGGAACTTGAGGGCATTGTATAATAGTGTTATAATAATAGTGTTTATTTGTAGAATTTTTGCAAAACATACAGAATAATAATAGAAACATTACGAACAATTCAGAAATAAACAAGATGAAATCCACTAAAACCGAAGTTGTGCGTGGACACCCCCATCCCTACATTACTCCTAAAGCAAAAACAAACTATACAATTGGGAAAAGATTTTAACCTCTCTTACAAAAGTTTCGTGTTATTTTTTCTTTAAATTTCTTCCTTCGAAATTATATGCTGCTTTCTCACATCATCTCATAAATGAGAAAATAATAGCAGACATTCACTAACAGCTAGAATAAAAATCATGTTGACAAATTCTCTAGTACTCAGTCACTTCAACTACAATGATGTAGTGTACGGCCCCTGTTTGACACAGTTAGATCAGGAAAGAGTACAGAAATGTTGCCTAAGATATATTTATGGCGAGAGAAAATTTGAGCTAGTCACACATCCTATTTTGTATTTCATAGCATCTGTGAGTAAATAAATATTATCATTGTTATTATATAGAAGATTATTTTTTCACGTTTTAGAGCATATATTTGTTCGTATGTTTCTTGGGTGGAATTTTCTGATTTGAAAAACTTCTTTTTGTTCGACTGGATACAATAACTTGAAGGAAATTCTTCGTGTTTTGGGTAAACATCAAATTTCAAGATAACGTATTGGTTCATTTTTCCACGACCTCAACAGAATACATCTCTGCTAACATAGAATGTCAGTTTTCCATCCTCACGAATGATTCACGCGTATCGGGTAGCAGAGCAGACTATACTTTCTACACGACTATAGCAATAGTCGTGTAGAAAGTATATATAAATATATATATATATATATATATATATATATATATTTATATATATATTTTTTTATTGAAAGCGCTAACATGATACAATACATAGTGAAACAAAAAAAGTACCTAGTTGGAGTTAGTGCAACACAGGAAAACCATACAGCTCTTTAGTATGATTAATGAGGAAAGCAAAAAAACCCCAGAGAAAAAAACCCTGACCACAACCGTGTAAGAAAAAAATTTACTAAAAATAGAATATCAGAGGATCTTGGAGGACATCGACGTGATCCGAAGAACATCTTCATGTAGTTACTCTATGGGAAGCAAAGAAAAATGGACTCTTCACCAATCTACTCGAAATTCTTGATCTTGAAAACAAAGAAAAAAGCAAGAAAAACTAGTTATTTATTATCAATTGAATGGTTTTCCAATTAACCACTCATTGCCGAAATTCTTTCTTCATTTAGTTATGACAAAAATATCACAATGTTTGAAAGAAATGAAAAAATCAATTCCCCTTTTTGAATTGCTAAGAAAACTTATAACACAGCAAGCTGAACCGTGATTTGAATTGAGTGAAAAATCAATGAGTACATAATTTTCTGTTGTTCTGCTTTACGAAGAAGTTCCTCTGTTGCCATGTGGGTTTCTTAGAAGATCTCAACACCATGTGGCTAATTTTGGAAAGTAGTCACTCTTGTCCTTCGACTTCCCCCAATATTCAACTTCAAATTCTCAGCCTTGCTGAAAAATCATCACTAGGATGGTCGTACCTGGTTCGAAAAAACCTTCACGATCAGAGGATCGTGAAGGTTTTTTCGAACCAGGTACGACCATCCTAGTGATGATTTTTCAGGACTCCAGATGTTTGAAGACCGCTACGGGACCCTCATGAAAGGAAATCATTTCCCGTAGATGAACCAAACATCTCATAACACAGGAAAACATAATATTTTTCAGGACCCAAAATTAGGAAATATTCCGGGAATTGTCAAAGTGACATTGCTATAACGCTGGATATTGAATATTTCAATACATAGATTCGGTTTTATTCTGTTTGTTTTCGAATGTGTTACGGAATGAATATTCCGTAATGGTGTATGGGAATGAAGTTCTGTCGAAATTCTTTAAGAACTAGGATTATACGCTCAAGTTATTCGTGGTTATTCCTAAAGGGCAAAAACCAAGGACCAAACTGAACAACCACCTCTGTCATTACTGGATATTCGCTTCAACCTGATTTAGGTGTTGTAGAATGAATATTCCATATCAAGTGATGGAATACTGACATCCTAAAATTCAAGTTGTTCGGAAACCAGATACCTTTTACTTATTTTGAACAGTTCTCATCGTTAATTAAAAAGAGTTCAAACAATGATCAGCCGTTGAAAAAGCATATTTTTCCAAACTAATCCCATCAAACGATTCGCAGATATAACCCTCCAAGATAACGACTTCAAAATGCTACGAGGCCAATTATTAGGCAACATAATTCAGGAAGCAATCAACCGACTGCCGTTGGAGAACGCTGGGAAACAAATTAGAGCCTTAACTCCATCAATAATGAAAATTGGAGCCTTTCAGGGAACATTTTACATAATGATATTCCGATACTGTTACACGAGGTTCAAAATTTCCTACCCAATCTTGCCGATCGAGATAATGTATTACCCACAACAGTGCATGAAAAGCGTAAGAATGAGTGGACATTTACGAAAACATTGAATCCAATTTTAATGCATGAAAACGAATTTCTGCCCCGAAATTCTTCTATCATACCTATGAATGATATTCGAATTTATTCGAGTGGGTTCTCACCTAGATACTCGCGGTGCCTACACGAATACATGAAAGGTAGATATAAACACAGAGGTTCGAAAAATGTACAGGGTGATTGTTGATATTTCAATCAATAGCTATCTCGGTTAATATTGGTTGTACGAAAACGTTCAAATACGCAAATAAGTGGCATTTCTTATGGGCATTCAAAATTCAGTAGTAAACCTAAAAAATTTATATTGTCTGTTAATAACAGTTGAAAAATACGTTAGGTCAATTTCAGGTCAACAAATCCGATTTGTAATGCCAAAATTTAACCTATTCTGTGGGTGAGAGACCGCCCACAGAAGGTGAAAAGTGAATTCGATTCCCTTGGGAGCATTCAGTAGATCTGAGGGTTACGGTACGGGAAGGTCTCCAGATTGTTCGAAAAAAGAACTTCGAATTAAGGTCGTTATACGGTTGACGGTTGAGGAAAAAGATAAAGTTTTTTTTTCCTAGTTCGAGAAATATTAGGGAGTTTCTAGGAGTGGAAAAAACGGATTAGTAGGGTTTTTTGGAAGAGGGATTAATTTCTTTTCAATTAGCATTCTCGAGTCGGGAAGCGCGATCGGAAATTACGGTATTTGGTACGAAACTTGAGTGAACTGTTTCGGAAGCGTTATTTCAGGAAACTTGGATTATTTCTACGAGGGAAATCAGGAGGTGAGAATGTTTCAATTTGAATTTTTACGAAGAGTTTGAGTCCAAAAGTCTTGAGATCTCCCATCTCGGCACCTCACTTCATATTTTTTATTTTATTTAATTTTGGATTTAAGACAGTTAGTTAATCAAGTTGGTAGATTTCTGCGTTTGAATGTTGTTAGTTAGTCTTATATGAAGACGTATGAAGTAATTTTCATTATAAAAAGGTGACCAAAAATCTATTCCTTTACCACGCATTCACATAAGGACCGTGATTGCAACTCCATTGCCTGTGAGCAACTGGTTATTTACATAGAAAGTCCATGAGGCCACTATTTTCATAATAGATTCACGGTGTCCATTACCGATATAATAGTGTTGTTTAATAGGTTTGACTGGAAATGACCGTGAACACTGTTTCAATTCAGCCTGATTGACAAATATTCGGCAGAATCAGTTTCGGACGGCATTCCTGGGATACTTGCCTAAATTCCGTTGAATTGATGCTGTTCAAACCCGTACACATAAACCGAACAATCAGAATGCTGTTCTCTTGATGGTTTCACAAACGCGATCCTTTGTCGAACGGAATATTACAGAAATTCACGTAGGAACGTTTCTCTCAATTGAAAATTTTTCGGTTGACTTTGTGTCAGGTGCATAAGTGATACTTGGGTGTCAACTTGTAGCGAAAATACAGATCTAGCCTTCGATCTAGCCAGAATGAGTTTCAGTCAGGAAAAAAAATGTGACTGGATATGATTTCCAGATCTGGGACCATATTTTCGAGAACACTCGAGTACCACTCGTGTATGAAAATGAATGAATTTCGCAAGAAAATAAGTTATCCGTATTTTCGAATCACTTTCGAAGGCTTCGTGCACGATTGGTGACTCGAGTGGGTATACACCCTTCGAATATCAAACTTATATGGTTATATTATTCTTCTGTAGAATTGTCAGTTTGGCGTTTCATTGTGAAGGTGTTGTGAATAATGGCTGGCATGAATTTTCTTATTGAAATAAACGTTATAAATGCATTAGAAGAAGCTGAAATTCTGGTGGATAGAGTAAATAGAGTGAACCATCCTTTTCAAAACCCCTTCGAGCAATTATCAGATAGTCAATTTCTTAAATTGTATAGGCTGATTATTGAAATATTTTCATCTTTTTATAGATCTTACAATTATTTGATTCATATTGAGGCAAGGTTAAAAGAAAGAGATTAAAAAACATTTTTTTATTTATATCAAAATATCACTTTACTCATGAAAAGGAATAAGATGACAGAAACTAAACTAATTTACTTACACATCACAAATGAAAACATGGTAAAGTTGAGAAAACAATAATTGTTACTGGTGGTGATGTGGTTTATTATGGGTCGATTTCACGAAACTTTAATTGTGCAATTGAAAAACCATATCTTTTTTATAAAAATCAATTTTTGCCCTTAAATATTCTGCTCTCTTTTTATTTTTGGTGGAGGTTAGGCTTAGAAGCTGTTCGTTTGCTTCTACGCTTTTATTTAGCTTCTGAACTCTTACAGTTGAGTGTTTCAACTTACGACTCCCTGATGTCAATATATCATCTTTTTTATATCACCTTTTTTTCTTTGCCTCATCGATCTTTGGGGTATATTCAACTATACTGTACTATACTGTACTATACTGTACTATACTGTACTGTGTACTGTACTATATATAGTACTGTACTATATATAGTACAGTACACATTGTCTTCCAAAGGGCCAATATTGAAATCGAAATAATTTGATGAGCCTGATACTAAAGCATCACCCAATAACCAATCATGTCAATGATTTTCTCATCATCATTGGTGAGTTTTACGTTAGTTGTGGATCCACCGCCGGTTTCCAGTCTATGATTTTCCCTTATCGTATTTTTTTTGGCATTTCATATCTTGCCATGTCTGAAACGACAGACCATAATGGAGCTTCTTTAAAAAGTAGAAAAAATGTATCAATTTTTTACCATTTATGCTTTTTCGAAATTCTCCACATACATACCTTGGGCCATTGTTTCCGGTTTTTTTGCACCTATTTGACCATTTAATTTATCTGTAATTTCTTTCCATGAGGACTGTGCCCTTTGATTGTTGAACTAGATTGTAAATTTCCCAGACCTTAATTCCGGATGATTTTCCATAAATTCAATCAATTCTTTTTTTTTGTCCAGCTGAAAGGAGTTCTTCATATTTTTTCTTATCACTTGCATTTCTAATGAATACCCAATCATTTTCCTCATTAAGTATCTACTAACTTCTTCAAGTTTGAATACAAAAGTCATCAACCACTGACAACAAGTAACAACCGAATTTTTTTGAACTAGAAATGAATGATCGAATTTGCGTTGTTGCCAATACAAATATTCATCGTATATGAATACATTTTCGAAAATTTTTTTCATTCGAAATGAATCGCATACGGCAAATTTCCATTGATCCCGAATATACGATCTCTGGCGAGTTCCAATAATGACATTTGCATTCTCATTCGTATCGAATAAAATGCTATCAGAGATAACAAATGAGACGCATTTCTTGTGTGTTTTATTACTGTTTTAATGCATTAGAGTGATATCACGCAACCATGAAGTAAAAGCTGAAATTTTTGCCATGTGGATTATTGTCGCAGGCAAAATCTTTGCTATCAATATGGTTGTGCCGAAAACTCGGCTTATAAATGATTGATTTATTGTAATTTGAAACTCAATCAACTTGTATATGAAACAACGACTAATACATTTACGGGTTAGTCTCACCGTGATGAAAACTGTAACATTCCTAGCAGTCCTTTTTTCCACTTCTTTCTTTACCAAAATCGTCAAAACCAAAGATTTTTCTCTGATTCTTATCATAATATAAGTTTTTATTTAAGTCCATATCAGAAACCAACACGCAACAGCGATCAATATCCTCTTTGATATTTTCATATATGCGCTCAAAAATATTTCTATTCATGACAGGATTCAACAACATTTTTTGAGCAAGCTTAAAATGGTATTGTATTATGATCTAGGGATTTTCTTTAATAATAATGTCGACATAATTTTGTCGTGTAAGGTACATTTTCTGCCTCTTTTAACTTCTACTTTGGAACATCTCAATTGCGACATCATGAAGTTCAAGGTTGTTTTAGTCATGTTTTCGTACAAACTTCGAACCTCTGGGTTATCAGACAATTCGAAAACACTCCTTGACATATTCCTACACCTACACTGTTTTTTGAGCTTGGGTTAGTGGTCTTTCTTTTTGCTGGATAATCTTCACCGATTTCTTCTTCCTTGGTTAAGTGTTACTTCTTCTTCTTCTCTAGGTACCATCTCTATTCCATTCAATGAAGGTTAGACACAATCTCGGCAAGAAAGTGTTACTAATGGATGAAGTTTCTATGTTTCTGAAAATGCTGCGGTCTTGTTTAGGTGTCTGATCCAACTATACGTTATGAGGAAATATTTCTGCAGATAAAAACAAAGAGAACTTCAATTTTGATATATTATCAGAGAGAACGTTAACTGAATCAATTATTCATAGTAAACATTTTTAACATACCTGATGCGATGAAATTTGGGCTGAGTGGACTAGCATGTCATCACTAATTTCAGATATAATGAATCTGCTCTCTTCGCATTTTTCTGGCATTGCAGAAGTTGAAGGGAGTGGTTCATTGAAAAATTTGATTAGAACGGACTGCCTCTGTGAGAAGTCTCTAATTTGTATCTATACGTATGATACAATGATAAAATGGTTAAGGCATATTCTATAATTTCGGAAAGTTCTTCCATGAATTTCATTCCCAGTTTACCTTGTCATTTTTGATTTTTTCACTCAAACATCGATTTTAATAATTGTCCTTTTTGTCTGATAGGGATACATGTCTATTATTGGAATTATTAAAATTGCGGTTATGTCATCTATCAAAACGATGAGCTGGGGTCGTTTCTCTGGCTCTGAATGGAGCTAGGTAAAGTCAGAAAATAACGTTGATTTGTCCTCATTTTTGTTACCAACAATATTCATTAGTAGGATGCAGATAGGTACCACAGAAGTTATGGTAGAAGTTGCTTGATATGCCTTTTATAAAAACAAACTCATTGCGACTTATTCTTGTTCGAATAATATCCCATAACCAAACCTCGAAAGTTTCCATCGTGGACGAGATTCAATTAGCGTAACCCCTAAATGGAGGGAAACAAACCCACCAATTTGGCTATATTTCAAGATAAGACTTTTCTAATTTTTCGTGGCAAATTTGATTGAAGCCATACATCTTGGTAAATTGAGAAAATTATGGGAGCAACACAGGTCTTTTGCATAATTTGGATCCTTGGAGATTGCTCCATTTCAGCAGAAGCACTTTCGAATGCCTCTGTTTTATCTAAATAGCCTTCCTCGACATGTTTTATGCATACTGCAGCACTTTTCAAGACCTCTCAAAGATCCCGAATGTGCTCGCCTACCCTGGAAATTCTCTTAATCCATACTTTCAGGAGTTTTTCATCCTCGGGAATTGAAACACCGAGATATATCCTGCGCTGTCAGGAGAATAATTAGTTTTGTTTCACTTCCACCTCCAAATCCTGCTGAGCCTTGAGTTCGTTGGTTTATATCCTTACATTCCGTGTAAACAGTTCATGTGGGCTTGTACAGGGTATTTTTAAAAAAGGTGAAACCTCTTTTAGGATATATTGAAAACTGAAAACCCGGAAAACCCGCCCTATGTGTTGGTTTCACAAAGCTTTTATTGTAGGGTTATAAAACTTTACCTAAAATCGAACCAATCGTATCACCCGTTTTGAAATTTCAACGATTCGCAGTGTCTCAAATAAATTTAACGGCGCAATCGAAGTTTTGTGAAATCCACCCTGAGTTTGTAAGGGACAATGTTTTTTCTTCAAATTTCAATCAGAGAGCTTAAACGCAAATATTTCTAGTCCTGGGAATGAAAGTAGCGTTTTGAATCCTTGGATAAAAAATGTTGCTAATCAACGAGCAAACTTCTGTACGGTGAGGGAATCAATGGCTTTTGCTCCTGGAAATAGTACAAAAATGGCAACATTTTTTTATGGTTGGCGAAAATACACCGCGCAAAAAAATGAACGCACATTCTAAAAATCTTAATTTGAATGAAAATTTTTTATGTTTTCTTCGCAAGGTTTCGAATTAAACAAGAACATTCAATGGAAAAAATTCAGGATTTCACCGAATCTTTTGTGAAAAAAAAATGAACAATTTTCAAAATACTTTTCAGTTCTTGCTGAAAGTTATTTAATACTTGGAATTTCCGCCTCTTGCGTTGATAACAGTTCGGCAATCACGGTTCATACTCAAAATGAGTGATCTCAAAATGTTCTGATCTAATCCTTCAAGGTACTACTGAACCATGCGCTCACAATGGGGTCTGGCATTATTGTCAATAAAAATGAAATATTCACTTATGTATGGGCTAAATAGCACTACCAGCTCTTCAAGAATGTTCCTTATATACTTATTAGCATTCACAGCTCCATTATCAATGACCACTAGGTCTGTGCGTGCAGTCAAAGATATTCCACCCCGTACCATAATCGATCCTCCCCCGAAACCAGTAGTATTCAGGAAATTGCACTGAGCATATCTTTCATGGGGACGTCTGTATAAAAGGGAACGTCGATCACAATGGTAGAGGCAGAATCTAGATTCATCTGTGAAAAGAACTCTTTCCCAATCGGCCTCTTCCCAATGGATATGCTCTCTAGCAAAATATTTACGAGTTCTTCGATGGGCTTCGGTAAGAGCTGGGCCTTTTGCCGCGACACGAGGCCTTAAATCATATTCTCTGAGGCGATTTCTTATTGTCTGAGTGCTAATTTGCACCCCATGAGTTCGCTAAAACTGATTTTGAAGGAGACGCGCGGTTGCAAACCGTTGTCTCAACGAAGAAACTCTCCAATGGCAGTTGTTACCCGTGGTCTACCCTGTCCTGGACTTCAGACATTCATACCTGTTTGGGTGATTTCAACAGGTTTTTAGGTCAATTTTAAATTCATAAAACCAACGTTTTGGAATAAAGGCTGACTAGTTTAGATATTTCAAGTTCAATGGAAAATTCTGTCAACAGTTGGACTTATGCGTTTACTTTTCATTCTTAAGAATGGGATTAAACCCGAAACATGTCGACTTATTAGATGTTGAATTTTTTGAAATATTGTGAACGTAGTCTTGTGTTTTTATTTTTCAATTGATAAAAATAATTATCATTGAGAACACCTTCAGTTGTAGAATTATAATTGGGATTTCCATAATGTGCTTTAATTTTTTGCGCAGTGTAGTTATTTATGATCTGAGTGTTAAACGTGACGTTTCATTTTATAAGTGGAAGAGTATGTTAAATGAGCGGAGCACATTGAACAATTTCACGAACAAAATAAAACCACTTCCGTCACAAATACCATACAATGTCTTTTGTACAACTGCCCTATTTTGATATTGAAATGGGCGAATTTGCAGTGACAATAAACTCCACAATGCATTTAAATACTCGAATACACAAAAGGTTTTTGTGAATGGCAAACGTTGCCAACGTTTTGACAACTAAAAAATAAGAAAAGACGCTGTCATTTAAATTTCGTTTGTGTCCAATTTTCGCCTCGGATTTTTAACTACTTGATAATAATAATAATAATAAAAATAATAATATATATATATTTATTTCCAGAATTGCCACCAAAATTACAAAATGAAAATAAGTCAAAATTCATACATAATTAAACAAGAGTTTACAAAATATCAGTTGAATTAAACAGTATTATAATCAAAATAATCCCTAAATTCAAGTAATGTGTATGGTTCGCAACTAACTAACACTGAAAATATTTCCTTTTTGAACAAATCGTATCGAACAATATTTCTCATTTTCTTTGGCAGAAAGTTAAATAACTTAATACAGATATGTTACATTCAGTAATTGCCAATTTGTGAACAGGAAAAATATATGTATATGTTTGTGAAAAGTCCAATTATTGATAAAAGAGACGGTTGTTCCTCTGGATATTGAAGAGTCTGCAAGAGGAGCAAATATTGAGCTCCTACCTGAAAAATCTGTTCAGCAGTACGATATTACATTTAAAAATTTCCTAGCCTGATGTTGGTCGCGAAATGCAGAAGGGAACTTCAATTAAACTGTTTTCCTGGCATACTTAGAAAAAAACTAAAAAATAAGGAGTTCATCAGTTTTGTGGTGCAAATTTTCAATGATAAAGTGAAGCGCCCTTGTTGAAAATGTTGTGGATGTTAGTAAATTTTTGAGCATATTTAAAACATGAAAGTGTAGGATATCATCCCAAAAAATTGAAAATTCTCACTCATGAAGAAGTTGTTAAGTTTATAAATTAGGCACCAGATAAAAAATACTTGATGCTTAAGGTTGCAACTATTTTCGGATTATTTGGAGCCTGTCGGCGCAAAGAATTGTGTAATTTATCAGTGGAAGACATCAAAATAACAAATAAATCATTGGAAATACAATTTCCAATTACGAAAACGAAAGACAGTCTTTGTCTCAGTATTATTGGGAAGTATGTAGACTATTTTCATTAGTACTTTGCACTGCGCCCTTCCGTCATCAACCATCGTCGTTTTTTTCTAAAATAAATCAATAATAAATGCAGTGCCAATACAGTTGGTGTCAATACATTTGGAGAAATTCCATCTATTGTTGCCGAATTTCTCAAACTACCAGAACCAAATATACAGGACACCGTTTTCGATGATTCTCCGCTTCATTGATAGCAGATTCAGGAGCAAATATTACGGATATAAAAAGAACATGGTGGATTGAAGTCGACGACGGTAGTCGAGATCTTTGTTGATCATTCCATTGCATATAGAAATGTCATTGATGAAAAAATTCGTACAACCTCAGCAGATTTTGGATCATCATCATCCAATATTGTACTTCCGGTTCTACAAGTACTGATGGTGCTGAGGATTCTAATAATAAGTTGCGAAGCTCCCTAACGTCACAAGGCATTAATGTTAGTGATTGTTCTAGTTTACGATCAATATTAATGTTCATAAGTAAAGATTGTTAAATATTAATAATAAAAATTTGCAATTGCTTAATTATTATTATCTGATTTCCTCATAAGACAGGGGAATGCTTTAAACACGTTTTCACGTAAACATTCCATTTTATCATTGTTTGCTGTCATTCAAAGTGTCACATTGATGCTAAGTTCGCATGATCGCTAGACAACGCACGTTTGTAGCTCGTTAACGTGCGTTGATGTATTCAGATGTTCGCGAATTGATAGCGCGGCATTCCGCGACTACTGTGATTTTTTGATTCTGAGCACAGAAAAAAAATCATTGATAGGAAACGCCCTTATATCTGTGGTACTAAAATCCGACTATAATTTTTGGCTAGTTTCTTACTTTTGACATTTAGATGGCGTTGAAAATATTATTTAGTACAGAATACTTCGAAACATATTTCTCATGAATTTTCATTAATAATCATAATCATAATCATCTTTATTAATCCCAAAAGACATAATTAATATGTATAAGACAAGTCAAGGACAAAGACAAAAAATTAAACAATCATAAATCAAAGATCAAAAATATTACTATCATCTAGAAATTCTTTAATACTATAATAGCTCTTTTTGAGCAGTTGACATTTTACTATTTTTTTAAATTTTATTTCACTTAACATTTTAACAGAAAGTGGTACATGATTGTATAAGACTATGGCCTGATAAATAGGCGAACACTCAAATTTTGTTGTTACATGTGTAGGAATGCACAGAGTAGCAACATTTCTTGTAAAATATTTATGAAAATCAGATAATTTTACCATTGATTTTTCATGTTCCTTCACATAAACTAAACATCTATATATAAACAATGAAGGAAGAGTAAAAATTTTATATCCACTAAAGAAAGGCTTACATGAATCTCGCGAATTCATACTAAAAATTAATCTTATAATCCTCTTTTGAGCAATAAACACTCTACCCGATTCAGTTGAATTTCCCCATAACATAACGTTGTAATTAAGGTAGCTGTACACTAAACTGTAGTAAATACTTAAAAGGTACTCTACTGAAAATGAGTCCTTAACCCTGCTGATAGCATAATATGAACTACCCAACTTTTTACATACGGATTCCACTTGGTGACCCCATCTCAAAGAGCAGTCCAAGTGCACTCCCAGGAATTTCACCGTATCCCCGGAAGTAACCTGTTCCCCCAAGCATTGCAACACCAAACGATCTGAACTAGGGTTGCGGATTCGGAAGTATATACAATCCGTTTTCTTGATATTTAATATCAAGGCATTCATCTTACACCATTCGACAAATTTCGAAATCAACTCACCACAAACTGCAGCCAGTTCCCCAGGACTCTGGGCTGAGACCGCCATGGATGTATCATCAGCAAATATAATCAATATACCTGGATCAATATGATCGGGTAGATCGTTGATGAACAGAAGAAATATGAGCGGCCCCAGGACAGAGCCCTGCGGAACCCCTAACTCCATCCTGCAAGAAGGTAACGTGAACTGGTCGATCTTAACTGACATGCAACGATCCGTAATGAAACTAATTATCCATTTGAGAAAAATACCACGAAATCCAAGATTATATAATTTACACTCGATGAACTTGAACGATAAAACATCGAAGGCACGCGACAAGTCAAAAAAGAGACCAGCAACAAAATGTCCCCTATCTAGCTTTCTATATACATAGTCAACAAACGCAAAAGCAGCAGTCTGGGTAGACCTGCCTCCTCTGAATCCATGTTGGCTATCAGTTATTATATTGAAGCGAGTCAGAAAAGAGACCATTCGCCCATATACAATCTTTTCAAATACTTTGGAAAAAACGCTCAAGATAGAAACAGGACGGTAGTTTGCTATGTTATGAGGATCGTCTTTCTTGTAAACAGGAATTACCGAAGCCATTTTCAATATAGTAGGAAATTTACCCATATTAACCGAGACATTGATAAGATGGGCAAAATGATCCGCAATAACGTGAATAATACTCTTCAATACATTCGCCGAGATTTTATCTGTACCTGTACTTTTTCTACTTTTGAGAGTTTTAACAGTTTCAATTACCTCCTCTTTGGTGACTGGAAAGAAAAAGAAGGTGTTTACAGATAAAGCAGAAGTCGTACAAGCTCGTGACATTGAACTGCCAAAGTGATCTCGCAGACTCATGTCAGCAATAGAGCTAAAATAATCCGCGAACATACAAGCGACCTCATATGGTTCACTGTACTGTTCCCCAGCGCAACTAAGCGTAATGTTAGGTTTAGCAGACACCTTTCGACCGGTTTCTGCATTGACAATATTCCAGACTGACCTATTTGTATTATTTGAGGAATTTATTATTTTTTTATAATGGTTAGACTTTGATTCTTTCAGTAGCAACTTGAAGTCAATTTTAGCTCTTTTATAGATTTCGTGTGAACTTGAGTCATTTATATTTTTGTGCAACCAGAACAAATTCTTTAAATTGATACTGGCCTCCCTTATTTCAGTATTTATCCAAGTCTTCTGGTTATTGTTAACTAGCTTCGAAAGTTTCAAGGGACAAATTCTTTCAATAGCAAATAATAGCAGATTTACAAACTCAGAGAAATATATATCAACATCAAAGTTTGAGTATATGTGATCAAAACTAATATTACTCAAATACTCAGCTAACCTAGACAAAGAATGAGGAGATACACCTCTGACAAGTACGCGCCTACAATTGGTATTGTCGAGTGAAATTGATTTGTTCATAAGATAATTTAGAACTAGAATTTTATGATTACTTATGTGACCTTCGAAAACTCGAGACTTACAATTGGAACTGGCATTAGTCAGGATGTAGTCAATTTTTGAAGTAGACGTTATATTATTAACATTAGTGAATACTCTGGTCGGCTCAATAGAAGAGATCCTCAAGTCAAAAAAGCATAATAAATCGTCAAGTAGTTGTTTACGTGGGCTAGTAATATTCAAATAATCAATGTTGAGATCACAACATAAAAACAAAACATCAGCAAGTTTGATACATCTTTGCAGTATGAAAGTTAACTTATCAAGGAATTGAAGGAAATCACCATCCGGAACTCTATAAGCACTTATTACACATATCTTTTTATTATTTAGAACAGTTATCACTCCACAAAACTCGAACTGCATCTCCACAGAGAATTTAGATATGCCCATATCCTTGGTAGGAATATCGGCTCTTGTGTAAATAACAGCACCACCATGTTTATGCGTCTGTCTGCAATAGGAAGCCATACATACATAGCTGGGAATAGCGATGGACTGAAGCTTTTCAGTCGAACACCAAATTAAATAGAGTATTCCTTGTCGAGCTTTCAAAAAAACATACTGATCGACAAAATAAAAGCAGGGCTCCGCTTTTTGATCAGGATTTTTTCCATCTAAACATTGTTTTGAATCAAATGAAATACGCTTCTGGATTCCTCATATTTTCATTTGCAATGATTGTGTAAAATCCACCACAATCCAATATTTATAAAATTGAGAGCATTCCAAAAATTTGTTCACAAAGAATTATTATAACAATTTCAAGAACTTATTCATACAGTGAACTCTCCATAAATCGAACATCGATAAGTAATAGTATATTCTGAAACAAGTTGCAGAATGAGCTCCTATTTCAACACGAATGCGAAATTCGAAAACGAGCGACGAAAGCATGAGTGTTGGAATTGCCTTCTGCAACGAGTATTAGACGATATTTTCTCTATTTCAGTCAAGTTTTGTGAGATACTTTAGAAATTCAAATGAAAATTCAGATTACTGACTTTTGTATTGTATGTTGGCAGTTGGTGTGACTTAAGAAATTCGACAGATCACGGAATTTTAATTGATTTGATTCGAAAATTTATTGGATTGAAAGTCAGTACTGACAACCACAAAACGAAAAATAATAACTAAAAACAGTGCTGTAATGAGTTTCATTACAGCACTACTTTTAGTACTGTAATGAACTTATTACGATACTGAAATAGAGAAAACAGTTGTTTTGGACCCGATTTTTACATATATTATCCAGTGCATTTTCACTTCAATGAGTCTATAGGGTCTAGTAGATGAGTCGAACTGATAGAAGAGTCGTCAAGAGAACCTCCACTTGCATGAGTCCTTCTTCTGACTACCATTGCCTCTATGAGTGAAACTTTTTGATCTAATGAATAAGGCCAAAGAAAATTTGGTTCACAAACAAATCACCACACGTGATGAATATCATACGATTTTTCGACCTCTGCGGACATGTTTCCAGTGCACAGAAGCACGTTTATCATTGATGATGATCTCGTTTTTACCTGAGTTTTTTTCTTAATGAAGTGCTTCACTTGAATAACTCGAATGTTTGGTGAACCGAACAAGTCGAACAATTTTTTTGGTCCTCAGGTGTTCGATCTAACGAGAGTCCAATATAATTGATAAGAGAATGTTTGAACAACAATGAAAGAAAAATATCAGAGGTGTACAACAAGACCTGTGGGTCAGTCCAGCAATAGTTACTTATGCGTTATCCAGAACAATATATTTCTGCCCCGAAAACCCTATCCATTTGACAACACTGAGAATGAAAGGCAATTAACAAGACAGTTATATGATACGAGTTTAAAAACTTACATTTCCATTCTATTTGGTTGTGAAGAGAATGCACATACAGGATAATTTTTCTATTATTTCTGCAATTAATCACCATGCATTTTGAATATCGGCCAGTTTTCAGCACAATATTTATAACCGAAAAACACACAAGAAAAGATTAAAGAGTGAGATTTCGAGTTATTTTAGTGGAAGATACGCGAGAAAATTCAACAAAAATATTTATTCAAGTATTTCTTTCGAAATTGAAAACAGCCTACTAATAATCTTGCCAAATGAACCCCAATTAAATATTTCAACCATAACCTGTTCACTTTTGAAACTATAGATGTCGCTCACATCACTGTAGCCTCTTCGTTTCCCATCTTTATACTCTAGTCCTTCCTTCCTTCTGTTCCTTTATATGTGCCAGGATTCTAGTCCATCTACACATTTCTTCATTTTTCGTGTCCTGTGTCCTGGGAAAACAGGAGTCTTGGATAAAACCAATCACAGGACCACGTGCTCAACACATAAATCACAATTTATTCAAACAATCACTATAGGTTTTCAACTTTTAACGAAACAAATGCAAATATTATACTTTTAACTCAACACAATTTAATCTATTTCAAAAAGACTCTTTCAATATCAACTTGGGAGCTCCAAACTGGGACGTGAGGAAAAGTAGTCATCTCACCGTGACGACCATTTTGGAACCCCTATACTCTAGTCTTTGCTCAAAACGTCTGTGCCTACAATAGGCGCGAATACAAGATACTGGCGACATAGCAAAGTCGATCGCGCGTGATCGTCAATATGCGCGTGATGAAGCACTACCATATGAGCATTTCTATACGACTACTCAGTTTTTCTGGTCGCGTGTTTGAGAATTGCGCGTAATCGCACTACTGGACTGAGAAGTCACATAGAAATGTTCATATGGTCGCGCGTCATCGCGCGTATTGAAGTACAACTGTCAGACATAGACGTGTTCAGATGATTCGCGCGATTAGACGTACAAACTGAAATATTGACAGAGATTTCAATGACCTTTTCTGTGCTCGGAATCAAAAAATGACAGTAATGACAGGTAGCTGCCCTATCAACGCGCGATCATCTCAATACATCAACGCGCGTTGAAGAGCTACAAACGTGCGTTTTCTTGCAACCATCTGAACTTATAGGCAGTTGTACAAAAAAGATCTTTCTGTCAGTCTGACATCGATGTTTTTGTTCCGTACTTGAAATAAATGAATTATTGAACGTTTCTCGCAATTCCTGATTTCCCGCTCTACGGAAACGAATTCCTTCGCGTATTTGCCCATCAGATCTACCGTCAGGAGGACACATCCCAGTTTTTCCGACGCCGAGCGCCGAGGCTCTGGCATCTGCCGGAGCAGTTACGGCTGCCGGCAGCGTCCCATAAACTCCGGAATCCGGAAAGTTGTAATAACATCTGAAACGTCGATGGTGCTGCAACTTCACGCCGAATTAATGTAGTCCTAACCGATATTTATCGGTTTCGGGCACGTCGATAAATCCGCATTCGCAAAGTTCGCGACTTGTTCCCAGTTTTTCAATAAGGGAACGCACGCAATCCGTTCGCCGGAGCCGAACGGCTGAGATCGTGCCGTGATATATCACGGAGGACGCCTGAAAGACAGTTTTAATGTGATTGGGGGGTCGAGATGCGTTAGCAACTCCGATCGGATGGGTGTTTCTGGATGACGTAAGATGGCGTTGCTTTTTATATAAAGTTTTAAGTTGATAAAAAACATTTCAGGAAAAATAATAGCCGGTGTAGGATCAAGTGATAATCCTAGGGTAGTTTTTATGATGATGAAGGAAGGTTTCGACTCAGTTTTTCGTTATGTGAGAAGAAAAACTGGAGAATTCAGTGTCCACCGTTCATTGAACTCGATAACTGTAGTCTCGTCTGATATCTGCATCTCTTTTGGTTTATATAATAAAGTGGTTGAAAATTGTGAACAATATTGTCCTAATATCGGATTGTGATTCTCCGTATTCGCCTTGTTCAACTGCAAGTTTATTAGAGGAAAGAATACAGTGCTTCAATCAAAATAAAACTAACCTTCTAATATTTTATATTATGATTTTGTGCCGTTGAGGAGCTTCGCAAAACATTATTAGAATCCACCAGAATCACACCAGGCCAGGAAACTGTTATATGCAATATCGTACTGCTGAACAGATTTTTTAGGTGGTGTTCCAGATTTGCTCTTCTTGCAGACTCTCCAATATCCAGAGGAACAACCAAATCGTCATTTTTATTAATAATTGAACTCTCGAAAAACATATTAAGCAGTTAAAAACCCAAAACGAAGGTTGGACATTTGGTAGTAATCATAACATCGGCAAGGTTTGCCATTTACATCAACCTTCTGATACTTTCAATATCAAATTGCATTTTGAAGTGTATTGTCATGGCAAATTCGTGCATTTCATTATCGAAATTGGGCAGTTGTACAATAAACATTGTATGGTATTTGTATTAAAAGTAATTTTCTTCGTGAAATTGTTTCATTCGCTTCTCTCATTTCCCAAACTTTTCCAGTCACAAAATGAAACGTCCTCTTTAAGACTCATATCATACATTTTGTTGATGGTGATTTTGTTATTCCTTACTTGAGTAGTGAAATAAATAGGGAAATGTCATCTTCTTTCAATGTTATGAAACCTTTTACACCGAGAAGTTGCACATCAAAGAAAACCCTGTTAATGCCATGGAAAAGTGAAAATTCCATTCGAATGGTTAACATTTACATTCAAACTCGAAGGTTTTTCATATTCGAAGAGAATCTGATGAAGCCATTATCAAAAAATTTTTATTTTTCTTTGTTATTCTGCATAATCACACTGATTTTCGTGTTTCCATCACGGTGCACAGCATATCATCAAACTGGGAAATACTACCTAATTCGGTTTGATATGCTGGAAATGGAAAATGATATTAGCGTTTCGTGACCCTCAAAGTTCCAAACTTTCAGTTCAAAAACAGTAATTTTTATGTTATTCTGTCTAGAAATGATTATAATGAATATTTTGATGGAAAAACGTTTTTCAGGATAGGAGACTTCAATAGGTAATTGTCATTTTTCCTTTCAGAAAGTTAAACTATTGTTTTATTGAATAATACCGAATTATTCCAAGTTTTGTTGTATATGAATAATTAGATTCGGAAACTGATATATCGCATTGAAGCAATATTGATTAATGGATATTTGGAACCAGAAGCAACATTGGAAGATTGAATGAGACCCCAAAAAGTATAAAGTATTGCAAAATACTGAAGCGAAAGCGAATCTAATCGACGTTATTTTCCTCGAAGAATTTGTTAGAAAGAAGTGCAGAAATTTGTCGCTAGATGGCACACTTGATTAGTAATATCTGGATGTACGTTTGAGCATTTAATTTTGGCACAAATTCAGTCACCTAAGCATGTATACCATGGCCAAGAAGACCGGCGGACTCTCTCAATGTCATTCCTTCATTTTGCCTCTTTTGTTTTTTTTTTTAACTTTTGAGGTTTTGTGATTTTCTTTCATACATTCGGCTGGGGATTGGGGCCAATGTGTTTAAAAACAACTTAAGAACTCTCGCAGGCGCAAGTTTCGATTAACGCCCCATAACATGTCCTGCTCATAAGAGGTATGTTTGCGCACGCAAGGCCACGTCGATGTAGAACACGGCAGATCGTGATATACTGCTAGTATATCACGACAGACGTCCTGTCGGACGTGTCTAATGCGATTGGGGAGTCAAGTTATGGTCTGCCCCTCTGCGGATTCCTGCTGAATAATTAATTCGGAGCTCTGCGCCCTGGCATAATGAGAACAATAAAGCTCTTCGGATTCATATGGAATATCAGCCGTGCGAAGTCACACAGTATTCATTTCATCCCCTCAACTCAAATTACTCTCAGCTATTTTACGATTAAACTGTGTTGATATTGTTGAAAGCCGCACTCGCTCCTGCTATTGTGACGTTGGGGTAAACAGAGGTAAGATAGCAAGACGGAATCGCTGATAACTCTGCAGGTGGGAATCTTCGTTTCGATGTGTGGATGTCCTGACTTTATAGCCATAGGCTGAAATATTTGAAGAAACGCGTAATTTCCATTCTGCCAATCACGAAAAAAATTCAGTTAAACTAAAATTTATTTCAGAACGCCTCGAAATTACCCTGAAAATCTCTGAATTTGAAAATTTTTCCGAAACTACCTTCATTGTTCCGAAGTTAAAACAAATTTTCATATTTTATCGATTTCGATAATGTGCCATGTCTTTCTTACTTTCCAAAATATCTGAGAACGATTAAAACTTTCTTAAGACACTTTTTCACTGAGAATGCGACACTTAATCAAATAACCAGATTAGATGAATTTCTCAACCCAACCTTTGATGATATCGAGTGCGTATGATTTTCTTCGTCATTAAGTCAGTACTAACTGTTCCGCGCTACTTCGTTCGCTCGAATTGGCTATTAAAATTGTTGTTATTATTATTAGTCCAATGTTATCTTCAGAGACGAAAATTTTTTAAGAAGCCTCTTAGATCTCGATTGCCACACAGCCTACCAGAACCATGTATTCCCTAATTTTTCGTTTATATACCTCCTATAACTTATTAATTCAAATTGTGTTCCTATACCCATTCTTGGGTATATCGATGAATCAAAATGTGTAGCTTTACTGCTTCTTGATTTCAGCAAAGCATTCGACACGGTTAGACATGGCATTCTCCTTGCAATACTGAGGTCTTGTGGAATGTGTGAGAGAGCGCTCAATCTTCTCGAGTCGTATCTGAGTGGTCGGTCGCAAACTGTTAGGTTGGGTGCAAGAATGTCTGAAGCAAAGATCGTACCGAATGGGGTTCCTCAGGGTTCAGTTCTTGGCCCACTTCTCTTCATATTGTATACCAGCCAATTTGTGAAATTCATTCGTCACTGCAAGGTTCATATGTATGCTGATGACTTTCAGCTCTATATCGATTTCTCTGTTTCTGAAATGAATAATGCAGCTATCGGACTCAATGAGGACTTACATCGGTTATGGGAGATTGCTGGAAGACATGGTCTGTCTTTGAATGCAAAAAAATCATTTGCCCTTGCCTTCGGTTCTAAAAACAGCAGACAGCTCGTCAAGGACAATCTCAGGCTGACTGTTGCGAATGATGTTATCGGTTTCGTCGATAGTGCCCGAAATTTGGGATTGATTATGGATGATTCGCTGAGGTTTCGCCAGCATGTGGAGAATACTGTTGGAAGAGCTTATGGTGCTTTAAGAGTGTTATATCCGCATAGATCTTACTTACCCATCTACACTAAAAAACTCTTGTGCGAAAGTCTAATTCTGTCTAAATTCAACTACTGCTCTCCTGTGTATAGCTTTTGTCTGGATCAGGACTCTCTCAATCGAATTCAACGTGTACAGAACAACTGTATAAGGTTTATCTTCGGAATTAGAAAATTTGAACATGTATCTCATAAGCTGGTGGAGTTGGGTTGGCTTCCTATGAGACTTCGTTTTAATTATCATGCTCTCTGTGCATTCCATAAAATAATAGTGAAGAGAAGACCACCTTATCTCTTCAATAAGTTGCAACTTAGAGCTGATGTTCACAACGTAAATATTAGATATAGAAATATACTTACATGCCCGCATCATAGAACCTCAACCTTTGAGAGAAGTTTCAGATACAACATCTGTAAATTGTACAACATGATCCCCGATGAAATAAAACAACTTGGAGATTGTAAATTCAAAAATAAAATCAGAGAGTACTTGCTTAGTTCTCTTTAATCTCCGGGAGAGTAGGAAAAAGAAAGAATATGTTGTTATTTCATACTTTGTTATTGTTTAAGTTAGATTGCACACAGTGTGTTCATTATTATAATTTTTTTTTTATGTCACAACAAGGGTTAAGTGGTAGAACATCCATGGGTGAACTTCCCCTTGAGATTTCTGTTGAAGAAATGAAGGCCTTATTATTATTATTATTATTATAATCAATCAACCCTCTCAATGCATAGACCCTCTCGTGACGCGGTTTCTTATGTTAGGGCAGGAAATTAACTAAGTTGACTAAAAAATTCTTGCACACTTTGAGGTGTCTTGTATCTATTACAATAGATGAACTACAAAAAAGAAACTTGAAATGAAGCGTCTAAATGCAAAACCAGACATTTGACATTTTCCGAAAAAATGAGATAAGGAAGGATTTCTATAGAGAAAGTTGCTGGCAATCTGATTCTTATACCCTCAGGTTCATAAGTAGACTTTTGAAATCCTCTATTCGTAATTCAAATGGTCAAAACTAGGAGTTTTCAACTCAAAAATATGATTTTGGCAGGTTTTTCTCGTTTTGCTCGGAACGGCTCATACATCAAATAGCGGATTTGGACGCTTCGAATTTCACGTTCATAAATAATCACCGGAGCCGATATTGACATAGATAACCGAACATGATATCCGATATTTATCGAAATATTTATGCATTTTTATGTATTATTAATTGATAGCCGTTTTCAAGTTTTAGCGTACTTAACGCACAGCAATTCATTCTTATATATACACATGACATGTTTAAACGATGTACTTTTGTCAGAATTACCATTAAACCTCTCTGTCTCTTTCTCTTTCGGTGTTTCTTCTCAACACACTTCATAGGCATTTTTGACCCATTAGTAAATGTCCTAATATCTCGAAAATTCATATTGTGAGGGAAGTGACTCAGCAAGACAAATTACTCTTGGTATGAAGTATTCAATAAACTCTACATGTCTCGAGCTTTAGCAGCTCATCTTCAGGAGTTAGATTCATACAAGTGAAGTTGTTAGAATCACTTAGTAATACAAGTACAAACATTTTTCGAAAGAAGGTGAATTTATGTATAAAATAACATAACAAAACATCCGGAATATCGGTAAAATTGAATCTGAAAGGCAGAATGTCAAAATCAAACGTAACGGAATTAAACTTTTGAAAAAATTTAGAAAAATACCAACATTTTGGTCTTCCACAAGAATTTATAACATTAAATTGCCAAATTCATGTCATTAGACTCAAAACCAAAATTCAAGAGAAAGTGAATTATAAAAATCTGATTCAATAAAACTGAGGAAAGATCATTGACCGTCGAACAGACATAAAATTTTCTAGTAAGGTTATCTATCACAGGCTCATTGAATAGATTGAACACGAACCACAGAACACAATTTTTCTTTACGGAAAGTCAAGTATTAAAAACCGTCTCAACAATGTACCCCAAGCCGATTAACTCAAAAGAGATAAAGTCAAGAGAAAAATAATTAGATGAGTCTGTACAGTATTGACATATCCTCACGATCAGATGTATTTAATAAATTTACTCTAGTCTCTTATCTCAAAATTTTCAAGAGGTATAGATTCACTTTATTAAATACATCGAATACATCGAATACATCGAATACATCTGATCGTGAGGATGTGTCAATACTGTACAGACTTATCTAATTAGATTTCCTCTTGACTTTTTCTCTTTTGAGTTAATCGGCTTGCGGTACATTGTTGAGACTATCTTTAATACTTGACTATCCATAAAAAAAAAATGTGTTCTGTGGTTCGAGTTCAATTGTTTCAAAATTTCAGTGATAGATAAATTCACTGAAAAAGTTTTATGTCTGTATGACGCTAAACGTTCTCTCCTCAGTTTTATTGAATCAGATTTTTATAATTCACTATCTCGTGAATATTGGTTTTGAGTCAAATGACATGAATTTGGCAATTTAATGTTATGAATTCTTGCAGAAGATTAAAATGTTAATGATTTTCCATATTTTTTCAAAAGTTTAATTTTATTACGTTTGACTTTGACATTCTTCCTTTCAAATTCAATTTTACTAATGTGTCGGATGTTTTGTTATATTGTGTCATACATCATTTCACTCTCTTTAGAAAAATGTTTATTTTTGTATTGCTAAGTGATTTTAATTTTTTCAGCATCACTTGTATGAATCTAATTTCTGAAGATGTAATGTTAATTGTCTTGTTAAGGCACTTCCATTGCAATATTTTCGAACAAGTCCAGAGTAGCTGTCGCTATACGTTAAAGGATGTACATGGTGGACAAAATTGGTGATATCTGAACTACAACTTTCGTCATTATCTCTGTGCTCGGATGTTGACATAATGCCACTGATCCCGTGACGAACTATGTTTTTCCCAAGAAGTTTCAGTGCTGGGCTATAACATAAAGTTTCCAAAAGTAGGAAAACACACAACTTTATGTTATAGCTCAGCAAAGAAACCTCCTGGGAAAAAACATAGAAGGCCACTGGATTGCTGTGGAGAAAGTGTCTCCATGTTTTCATTTCAAGTAGGTGGGAGTGTGTTGTGTGTCGTGATGACCGTAAATCCGGGGACACTTCTTCCTCGCCCATGACTCATGTTTCCCCCGCTTCTCAGCCTGGTCATTCGCCGACCTTGGTGCGACGGGATGCTGCGGGCGACGTGGCCGGCGGTGTTGTGTTGCCGACGGACTCGGCGAGCGTGGACATGGGAGCGCTTCAGTTGATAACTTCAATAAAATCGGAGGTTTCAGCTATGCGATGCGACATGAGAGAGCTTCAAAAATCTGTCACCTTTTGCTCAGACAAAATAGGTGATTTCGAAAATAAGTTGGCTAAGCTTAATGAAGTCCTGAAGTTGGCCAATCAAATTAAGATGGAGAATGATCTCCTTAAAAAGGAAGTATCCAATCTACAGGTTAGATTGGATATAATTGAACAAAATTCCAGATTGGACAACATTGAAATTATGGACATACCTGAGAGAAAGAATGAAAATTTGAATGAGGTTGTTAATAAGATTGGGGAATGTGTTGGAGTGGTTGTTGGGCCTAAGAAAATATCGTCGATCACTCGGGTACCGACGAGAATTGTTAACAAACCCAAGAATATAGTTGTCAAATTTGTCTCGAAATCTTTAAAAGATAAATTCATGTCCGCAGTTAAGGCAAAGCGTGGCGACTTGGGAGGAAAGAATGGATTCAAGATCGATGGGCTAGCGGAAAAATTTTATGTAAATGAACATCTCACTACTAAAAACAAAATTGTTTTCAAATTGGCTCGTGAATTTGCCAAACAAAAAGGTTACAAATTTGTATGGGTCCAGAATGGAAACATCCTCATTAGAAAGAACGAAACGTCTAGGATCGTACAGATACAAAATGAAGCTGATTTAAGCAGGCTTTCCCAGTAACGATTTCTAGATAATTAGTAGTAAATAAATAAAAATCTCATTTAAGATGGCTTTACACATTTTATATCAAAATGTACGCGGACTTCGTACAAAATTGCCTAATTTTAAGTTGAGTGTGATAGCTGGTTCATTCGACGTGATCGCTGTGACTGAAACATGGCTGAATGATAATATATCCGATGACGAATTAGCTGACGACAATTACAACATCTTCAGAAGGGACAGAGACTTAATTCAAACCAAGAAAAAAGACGGAGGTGGTGTGCTTTTGCTTGTGCGTGATAATTTGAGCGCCAAATGTGTGCCGGAGATGAGCAGTGATTTCGAGGATCTCTGGGTGGTAATAGACCTTCACAAATTTAAAATTTTTATGTGCTGTGTTTACATAGCACCTGGTAACGAGGTGGCCTATAGGTCATTCATAGATAAGCTGGAGGAAAACTGTTCGAATATTCGCGATCAAGACATAATTGTGCTTTGTGGGGATTTCAATTGCTCTTCCCTAAAATGGGCGAGCCAAACATCATGTGATGTTTTGGTTGCTACAGAAATTGAAAGTAAATATGCTCATTTTGTCGATACTTTAGATTTTTTGGATATGAAACAATTCAACAATATATGTAACAAAAACGAGAAAATTCTTGATTTGATTTTTTGTAATAAACACAGAGTTGATCGCATCAGTCGAAGTGATGTTCCTTTGGTTTGTGAGGATGATCATCATCCAGCAATAGAATTCTTTTGTAATGTTGGTGCTCGTGATTACTTGAGAGAGACGAGTTCTTATAATTTCAATTTCAGGAAGGGGGATTATGATGCGATCAATTCTGAACTTTTGGGAGTAGATTGGGGCTCCCTCTTGGGGGGTGTAGATGTCAACGTTGGTGTGGATGTTCTCTACAAAATGCTCGAAAAAGTCATATCAAAATACGTACCGAAAACTAAAATAAATAGAAAATTTCCGTATTTTTTCACCCAAGAAACGATACGTATTATTCGAAAAAAACATAACGTTCACAACAAATATAAAATATACAAAAATCCATATCATTATTATCGGTTTAAAAAGTTGAGAAAGCTCTCAAAAAAACTAATTTCTAGAGATTTCTATAGCTACCTTACTAATATAGAGCAGGAACTACCTAGAAATTCTAAAAGTTTCTTCAAGTATGTATCTCGAAAGAAAGGTCACAGTAGGTTTCCATCGATTATGTGGAGTGGAGATGTAGAGGCAAGGTCACCGAGAGCAATTTCTGAATGTTTTGCAGATTTTTTTGGTTCTGTTTTCGAGCCACCTTCGGGTCCGGTTTATGATTCACAATATGAGGAGAACATCTACAGCAGCGTTTACTTGAGCGAGGTTTCCCTATCTGAGGAGGTTGTTGAGGAGGGTCTGAAGTCATTAGATCCTAGCAAAGGACCAGGTCCAGATAATATCCCACCAATATTTTTGAAAAATTGTAGTAAATCTTTGACTAAGCCTCTCTCAATTATTTTTAACCGATCGCTCCAGAGTGGAGATTTTCCACAGCGCTGGAAGCTGTCGAGAGTCGTTCCGGTTCATAAGGACGGTCGAAGAGATCTCGTTCAGAACTATAGACCTATCAGTATTTTCTCGTCTATACCGAAGTTATTTGAGTCCTTAGTTTACAAGCCAATAATGCACCACGTAAAACACTTGATTATTGAAGATCAGCATGGGTTTGTGAAGGGTAGAAATCTCGAAACCAATTTAGTCCACTTCCTCGAAATTCTACATGATGGTATCGAAGCACATAATCAAACAGATGTAATTTATACCGACTTCAAGAAAGCTTTCGATAAAGTTAATCACACAATACTTTTTCGACGACTCGCGGAGGTGGGAATATGTGGTAGCCTCTTGAGGTGGGTGAGGTCGTATGTGTTGCGGAGATCACAGTATGTGTGTGTTGGGGGACAAAAATCAGGAAGCTTCATCAGTACATCAGGCGTACCTCAGGGCTCGCACTTGGGGCCCCTACTTTTTATTATTTACATTAATAATATATCTTCCTGTTTTCGTTCCGCAGGATTTCTTGTTTATGCCGACGACCTCAAGATATTCCTGAGGATAAGATGTATTGAGGATGTTGCTCTGCTTCAGGAGGACTTGGATAGGTTCTGCCAATACTGTAGAGATAACTTTCTTTTCCTCAGCCTGAATAAATGTCAGGTTATTTCCTTCACGAGGAATACTAATGTCCTGTTATATACATACTCAATGAATCAAATCAATTTGCCAAGGGTCAACAGTGTTAGGGATTTAGGAGTTATTTTAGATACCAAGTTGAACTTTATCCAGCATATCGATAATATTATATCATCTTCGAACAAACTGCTTGGATTCACACTTAGACATGGTAAATTGTTCAGGACTAACAAGAGCTTACTCATTATATACAACTCCTTTGTTTTGAGTAAATTAAATTTTGCCTCTCCGATCTGGAATCCCCACTATGAGTGTCACATAAAACGATTAGAAAGCGTACAACACAAATTTCTCAAACACTTGTCATACAGAAATAATTTCGTCATAACAGATCATGATTACACTGAAGCTCAATCAAGGTTTAATATTTTAAGCTTGGAAAACCGCAGAAAAATGAACGACATGAGTTTCTTATACAAGGTTCTGAACGGCATCTTTTTGGCCCCCTCAATACTACAGTTTATATCCCTCAAAGTACCCGAGAGAAGATTAAGATCAAGGGAGACGTTTGCTATTTCTTTCCGTCGTTTGAATGTTACGCGAAATTCACCAGTATGTAGATTTTTGACCACATTTAACAATGAGTTTGGAGACATTGATCCGTTTTTTACGTCTCTCTCCCAGTTCAAGGGAGTTCTCAGGCGGAAGCTATCATCCGGTGTTATTTAATTCATAGATTGTAATAATTCATTACATAGAAAAAACTGTTAATTTGCACTTTGGTTGAATGAGAATTATTGTATGTATGTATGTATATATACATATGTGTATATAAGAATTTATACTTAAATTGTATGATTATTTTTTTTGTTAATAATCTGTGAGTACTGTATTTGGGTTTCAATGCCCGTTTGTATTCCTGAATGCAATAAATAAATAAAAAAAAAAAATAAATAAATAAACATCCGAGCACAAACAGAAACGGAGATAATGACCAAAATTGAAATCGCTCAAATTTCAATTTTGGTCTTTAAATCGAAAACAGAAGAAGATAACACCAATTTTGCCTACCCTGTACATTTCCCAATGGAACACCATGTGAATTGAAAAATGAACTGTATGCCCCTACAATAATTTTCAAGATGTTGAAGCTATTCTAGATATTATCCCCATTCAGAACCTATTAGCTCAATCGAATAAATTTTTCGAACTGAAATTTTTGTTCAGAACTGTTTTTCGAATTGTTCATCACTAGTATTTTCTTCATTACCGGAATTAAGAGAGCTGCAATATTCTCCAATACGAACATCAGAGGAGGGATCTGCCACACCTTATTGTTCGCCATAATTAAAACTTTCTTCGACGATTATATAATCCTTCGTTTGTTCTGAACTTTTTCTCTTCAGCTTGAATTTCAACTCCGAAACTCTAGGAAATTTATGACTCGACCGGATTAATCAATCCAATTTCATCTGACCCTCTGAGGGGAAACGCCCTCTAAGGTAAGAATTAATTTGGCGACGACTCGTTCAAATATTTGAGTTTTCTTGAGAAAATATATTGGGAAGAACCGTTTCAGATTAATCCAGTAGCAAACTGCTCACGATCAATATTTGATTGTTCATTTCATTGTTCGAGTCCTAATCAGGCAATGGCATTGCCCGAGAAATGAAAAAGATTTGAGTCCTTTGAACAAATCAGTGTTTGGTAGTATTGGATGGAGACAATTGGAAACTCTGATCGGGATCAAATCGAGATATTCCTATTCTTAGGGTCGTTAAAAAAATAGTTCTACACAGTTGTTGTTAAGGAAGGAGATATTCATTTCCATTCATTTTCCAGCACCTCAAAGAAAAATCTCATCAAGCTTGGAAAGTAAAGACTTCGTTTTTATTTCATTGTCACTGCATATAGTTTTTATTTCAAGGAACCAACCTCTTATTGTCTCCTGAAGTTCAGTTACTTTTTCAATTTGTTTTGAATAAACTTTCTCCTGCACTTAAAAATCTAGGGGATTCGAATCAGGTGAACAGTCTGGCCACAAGATTGTACCAAATCACCTTAGTCATCTGCCAAAATATTCTTCAATTAGATTTTCTGACGAATAAGTGAGAGGGCGAAGAGCGCTAGGCAGCCATTTTGCTGAAGCCATATTTCCATAGAAATACTAAGTGGCAAATCTTTCAGTCGATTACGAATGACTTTGTAAAAAATCTGAAATTGTTTCACTAAATCCCCATTTTCCACATACCGTTCGTATGAATCATGTAGGTTGATGTCACCTTCTTTTTTAAATGTTTAATCATTTGAATTTTCAAGGTGAAAAAGAAAAATCTAAGATGTGTTTTTTCTAGAAAGATCTTATTATTTGACTTTTCTCAGAAATAATGTAGTAAGTGTTATACAATTTTAGAATCTTTAGTGAATGCGCTAATTCTCAAAGCAATTTGCGAAACAGATAAGTCAGTTTCTAGTTCAGTACAGTCATTTGAAGTTGGGTTAAATATTAATTTGGACTACTTGGTTCGGCAGAAAGTTGAAAAATTAAGAATTCTAGATTACAGGTTACAAAAGCACTAGTGAGGATAACACAGCAAAATTAAAGTGAAGAATTGTCTCAGAATCAGTTCAAAAATCCTCACAGGCTGTTCATACTCCCGAATAATAAAAAATGCGATATGATTTGAAAAATACATGACTCTAAATATTTTTCTGATGACTACTCTAACTCAGCCTGTTAACCGATGACGGCTTGACGTCCACTTCTGGAACACCCTGTATGACCTAGCCCGCTCTCGATGATTGGATTCATGAATGACTTGTGGATTTTAATCCTACCAAATATGATTATTATGAAAAATGAAAATTTTATTTTCGACTCTAAAAATTTGTGGAAGGAATTCAAGTCACTGGGGATTTCAGATAAGCCACATCTTGATGTCAATAGATATTTAAAGGATCCCGATGAAGTCAATGACTATTTTGTTAGCTTTTCTAGTGGTAATACTGACACTTCTACTGTTGACTTTCATAACAACAATCCTATATGTTCGGATCAGTTTTGTTTCAAGCTTGTAAATGAAGGAACAATTGTAAAACATCTGACAAAAATCAAGAACAGTGCGGCAGGTTATGATAACCTTTCAATTTCCTTCATCAAAATTTGTTGTCCTCATATTCTTCCCTTCCTTGTAAATATTTTTAATACCATCATATTGGATTCAAAATTTCCCAGTTTGTGGAAATACTCTCTGGTCACCCCCATTCCAAAATGCAGTATGCCTATGGAACTATCAGATTTTAGACCGATTAGTGTTTTATCAGGGTTGTCCAAATTAATGGAAAAAATAATAGCGGAACAACTTCAAGAATTTCTTGAATCAAATAGTATCATTCCTGATGTTCAATCCGGGTTCCGACCGGGTTATAGTACTACTAGCACTCTTCAGGATGTTACCGATGATATTCTTGGATATATCGATGAATCAAAATGTGTAGCTTTACTGCTTCTTGATTTCAGCAAAGCATTCGACACGGTAAACATAGCATTCTCCTTGCAATATTGAGGTCTTGTGGAATGTGTGAGAGAGCGCTCGATCTTTTCGAGTCGTATCTGAGTGGTCGGTCGCAAACTGTTAGGTTGGGTGCAAGAATGTCTGAAGCAAAGATCGTACCGAATGGGGTTCCTCAGGGTTCAGTTCTTGGCCCACTTCTCTTCATATTGTATACCAGTCAATTTGTGAAATTCATTCGCCACTGCAAGGTTCATATGTATGCTGATGACTTTCAGCTCTATATCGATTTCTCTGTTTCTGAAATGAATAATGCAGCTATCGGACTCAATGAGGACTTACATCGGTTATAGGAGATTGCTGGAAGACATGGTCTGTCTTTGAATGCAAAAAAATAATTTGCCCTTGCCTTCGGTTCTAAAAACAGCAGACAACTCGTCAAGGACAATCTCAGGCTGACTGTTGCGAATGATGTTATCGGTTTCGTCGATAGTGCCCGAAATTTGGGATTGATTATGGATGATTCGCTGAGGTTTCGCCAGCATGTGGAGAATACTGTCGGAAGAGCTTATGGTGCTTTAAGAGTGTTATATCCGCATAGATCTTACTTACCCATCTACACTAAAAAACTCTTGTGCGAAAGTCTAATTCTGTCTAAACTCAACTACTGCGCTCTCCTGTGTATAGCTTTTGTCTGGATCAGGACTCTCTCAATCGCATTCAACGTGTACAGAACAACTGTATAAGGTTTATCTTCGGAATTAGAAAATTTGAACATGTATCTCATAAGCTGGTGGAGTTGGGTTGGCTTCCTATGAGACTTCGTTTTAATTATCATGCTCTCTGTGCATTCCATAAAATAATAGTGAAGAGAAGACCACCTTATCTCTTCAATAAGTTGCAACTTAGAGCTGATGTTCACAACGTAAATATTAGAAATAGAAATATACTTACTTGCCCGCATCATAGAACCTCAACCTTTGAGAGAAGTTTCAGATACAACATCTGTAAATTGTACAACATGATACCCAATGAAATAAAACAACTTGGAGATTGCAAATTCAAAAATAAAATCAGGGAATACTTGCTTAGTTCTCTTTTATCTCCGGGAGAGTAAGAAAAAGAAAGAATATTTTGTTATTTCATACTTTGTTATTGTTTAAGTTAGATTGCACACAGTGTGTTCATTATTATAATTTTTCTTCTTATGTCACAACAAGGGTTAAGTGGTAGAACACCCATGGGTGAACTTCCCCTTGAGATTTCTGTTAAAGAAATAAAGGCCTTATTATTATTATTATTATTATTATTATTTCTATTATAACTCAGCTTGTTAACCGATAACGGTTTGACGTTCACTACTGGGACAGCCTGAATAACCTAGCCCGCTCTCCATGATTGGATTCATGAATAGTGTGTGGATTTTCATCCTATCAAATATGGTTATTATAAAAGATAAGAATTTCTTATCTTCGGTAAAAGCATCTTCAAAGGATATAACAAGTACACTGTGTCCCAAATTGGGTGAGACTGCACTGTATCTTAGCTATTATTGAAACCAAATTGAACCAAATATGGTTATTATAAAAGATAAGAATTTCTTATCTTCCGTAAAAGCATCTTCAAAGGATATAAGAAGTACACTGTGTCCCAAATTGGGTGAGACTGCACTTAGCTATTATTGAAGATAGTTACATGCGGTTATCGTGAAACCTTTAACAACGAACAAAAATTTTCTAACTACAGGGCGAAAATGAAAATGTTCACTTTTTGAGATGTTATATTACTCAGCCACTGTATAAGATAGATTAAAATGAAAACTGTTTTTAAAAGATCTCTTTACGTAGAAGTCAGTGGCGCAGTCGACAAATTTTCTCAGAGCACTGGTTTCAAAGTTGCGCACAAACTTGTTATTTTTGTGTACAATGAAAACGTTCAGTCATCTTTGTTAAAACCCACTGACAGAATGATGAACAGGATGAGAGCTTGGACTCATTGAATATGGAATGGATGGAAATTCTTCTTACAAGTGAATTTCATTTTAGAGGTAACGTTCTCATTGGGCCCTCATGTATGTTATCCAACTCCCAGGAAAGTTATAAAAACCGCAACTTAAAGAGTCTTCAGACAACCAATTATGTTTATGTACACGACCCTAAAATTTATGAATATGACGATAAGTGAAGAATGATGTAACTTTAGTTACTAACGATAGATGTATCCTACGGAAAACACCATTCTTCACTCTCCTAGATGCTGCCCAGTTGAAAATCAACAGGCTTCCTCCATGGTTCCTCCATATACGAAGTCAATGGTGCGTGTCCCATGAATCAGATGATATTACGAATGCCAAAATGGTTCCCCTCTTTTCCAAGCGAAGAAATCTGTTCGACTTCAATGTTTGCATTTTTTTCGCTGAGAAAAGCGCAAACCTTCTCAAGATCATCCGCCCCCTCCGTTTCATGGCAAAGTAGATGCCATTACATGCGCTTGAAAAGGAAATGTTCACTTCGCGGTTGAATTTCGATTTCATCATTTGCCTCGTGGGACGCTTCTAATTTTCGAATCTACTATACACAAAATCTGAGATGGAACATTTCCTCTTATAGTAAAAATAATTGTTTGTTAAGTTCGAATAATTGCTTCCATCATAAATTCCCGAAGATATTTCTTGTTGCTGCTGATCAGAAACGTTAGATATTTTTTGAAGAGTTGATTCTGCAATTTTATCAGAAATTTTAATTTATTTGGAACTCCTTGCTATATGTCGTAACTTTTGGTCCTGAAAAATATTCTGTTTTCTTGTGTTATGAGATGTTTGGTTTATCTATGAGATATGATTTCTTTTCATAAGGGTCCCGTACTGTCGTGTTAATTGAAAAGGGTGTATCTGCAAAAAAGCTCTTTTGAGAAATTTGACTTTAAAGACAATTTAAATTGAATTGAAATGAAAAAGCAATTCATGATATGGCATATTATGCATTGCTTTTTCATTTTAATTCGATTGAAATTGTTTGTGGCATAAACGAAAGTCTTCAAAGTCAAATATCTCAAAAGTGCTTTTTTGCAGATACGCCCTTTTAAATTAACATGACAGCGTAGCGGTCTTCAAACATCTGTAGTTCCGGAAAATCATCACTAAGATGGTCGTACCGGGTTCGAAAGAACCCTCACGATTAGAGAACAAGGCTGAGAATTCCGAAATTTTCCACTGAACATGGTGTTGCGATCTTCTAAGAAACCCCACATGGCAACAGGGGAATTTCCTCGTGAAGGAGAACAATTGAAAGTTATGTACTCATTTATTTTTCACTCAGTCCAAATTACGGTTCAGCTTGTAGTGTTATAAGTTTTCTCATGTTCAGCAATTCAAAAAGGAGAAATTAATTCGATTTTTTCATTTCATTCATTTCTGTTATAACTAATTTATAAAGAAAGAATTTCTGCAATATGTGTTTAATTAAAACACCATTTAATTGATTAAAAATAGCAAGTTTTTTCTGCCTATGTCTTTTTTCATTTCAGATCTAGAATTTCGGGTAGTTTAGTGGAGAGTCTATTTTTTTCTGACGCCGATGAAAAAACTACATGAAGATGTTCGTCTGATCAAGTAGATGTCCTCCAAGATCCTCTGATATTATATTTTTGGTAAAGTTTTTTCTAACACGGGTGAGGTCAGGGTTTTTTCTCTGTGATTTTTTTCCTTTCCTCATTTTATCATACAACAGATCTGTATGGTTTTCCTGTGTTGCACTTACCAAAGCTAGGTACTTTTTTGTTTCAATATCAGGAAGTTATCGATGGCAACTTTCTCAATGAAGAGAATTAAGCAGATGGCAGGAGAGACAGCAGCTAGGCATGCATACTTCGGGTATTTTCATAGTATCCTCAACTACGGTCTTTTGTTCTGCGGTGGAACATTTGAGAGTGACAAGATCTTCGTTAAGCAAAAAACCTGGGGTACAATGAAAGTTGCAGAGGGTATTTCAGACAGAATAATATCCTCACTTCAGCATCAATCTACATACTTGCCTGCATATCATATATACATAACAAAGAACATTTAGAAAAAAATAATAAACACAAGAAACGCAATCCAATACAAGACGCCATACCACCGAATATCAACAACTCAGCTGTATGTGAACCACAGAGCCATACTAATATATAATAATATCCCCCAAAAATTCAAAAATATGAACAAAACAAAAATTAAAAGCCTACTTCTTCAGAGAGAATACCACAGCCTCCAAGAATTCTGGAACGATCATTTTGATTAGTTTGTCTAGTTTTAACAAACTAACCTTGTCATATACAAAATTGTTCTTTTTTACTTTTAACATTTTATTAGATGACTTCAAATTTATACTTTGACAGCCCATGTAAAATTTTTGATGGGTTAGAATCATTCACATTTACCTCCCTACCTTTATATCCTTATATATATATATATATATATATATATATATATATGCTTTGTATGTGAATAAAGAATAATAATAATAATAATATTGTATTATTTTAGCCCTTTTTTCATACTATCTTTATATATACTATCTATGTTTCCCAAAAAAGTAAAAAAATAGCTCCTGCTGGTTATTGTTTCTTATATAAAAAAATTTGCATTTTTTTGTTTTCATATTGTTTCAACTACGATAGTTATTATGTTTAACTTCAGTGCTTCTTGATTTTTTATAAATTATGTCGATTGTGCATCATATTAGGTACGGAAAAAGTTTTGAGGGTGCTCTATTAAAAATATAAATTCGAAATGACCGATATTCCGATGAAAAGTTTCCCACTTTCGCATTTCATGATAACATCAGGTCATCTGTTAAGTTCGATTTGAAAAAAACACACAAATGTGAGAAAATTATGAAATTATTCCTGTTTTAGAGGATATTCGAAATGAAAAATTGCACTTTCACGAAAGTTTTCTTGAGTGCTTGCATTTCGGCTTGTTGTTCATGAACAACATTCAAGGGAATAGTATAACCACAAACTCTCTTTGAATATTCGAAAGTTAAGAAGTTAGCAAGTGAGAACGCAGCTACAGCTCCGCTAATTAATCAATATAAACACCACGATAATGAGGAAGACCATAATAATGACAAGAATTTTGCGCCCTGAAACTTCTAATTGAAACTTTCCTCTTTTCTAGTTTTGAAGCAATCGTGATTTTTAATGATTTTTCAAAATTCCTGAAAATTTGGAGCCTGCATTTTTGAACATGAGTTCCTACTCGTCAAAAATGCAACTCCTATCGAAAGAAAGTGTTATCAGACCTTTGTTCACTTGACTAGAAAGAGCCATAATCTCTGTGTCATCGTAACATAAGTTGTATTTTTTTCTTCCCGGGAGTTTATAAATCTCCGTAAACATCGTAGCGGAAAACAACATACCTACAGTCAGTTAAAACTGAAGATCCTTCTCGCAAGCATCCCAGATAATGCGGAGTGTCGAAAAGTCCTCGCGCCATAAATCTACTAGGATGATAAAGATTTTACATCCTTGACAAGTCATTATGTTTGGATTTCTGATGCTTAAGGAGGGAGCTTGGTACGCTGTGCCACAGGCTACAGAATGTTTGTTTATGTGATAAGATTCCTTTTTCTCTTCCTACGAATGCGGAAAAAGAGAAATATCCCGGAAAAATGGAATTTTTTGTTCCTTCACTTCCTGTCCTAGTAGCATTGGGTGTGATACGGTTGGAATATGTCTGTTCAGCCCTTTTTTTACTCATTGTGTATCCGTGAATCTGGACACGTTGTGAATAGTTCTGATTTATTTCATCTCTAGTCAGGAGGAATACATAGGTTAACAAAAATTGCAAAACATCAATATTCTACTTGAGGTATCGGAAAAAAAAATTCTGATTGAATTCAAACCAATGTATTTTTCGACTAACTTGATCGATTTTCAACCCTCCAATCAGAAAGGCGAGTGGATCATTTTCTTCCCGATGGGCAAAGATATTTAGTCCCTCTCAATTCATGAACAATTCTTTTGTCTCTTATGACCTCGTTAAGTACAATTCATGAACAAAAAATTATTACTTAATAGCGTTCTTTTTCTAGCAATGAATCAAGCAAAATAAAACGGCTAAAAAAAGAGTCTACTACAATGTCATTTGTTTGCTCGAGCATTTTAGCTGGCGTCGTGGACTGATTCTCGACGTTTCGCCATTTCGAATGTCTGACATATGCATATGCAAATCATTTCCATCTGGAGCCTGTGCTAAAAATCTTGAAATGTCTCCTGTTCCTCAAGTCAATGATTTTTTCGGGACATAGCAGCTGTCTTATTTTTTTGAAGAAGGCTACCAACTCCGGCGACTTCATGTCATTATTGTGTCTTATGATAAGTACTGGCCACAACATATAGCATGTTGTGGCCGTTTTGCTGCATTATTTCGATGGTTTCAATACTTTTAATGCAGAAAATAAATTAAGATTCAGTTTTTGGAATCCTTTTTATTCAACCTCGAATGAACCATTTTTTAATGAACTGTATTATTTTTCATATATGTAAATATTACGATTTCGCAGGTAGCATATTTATGGACAAGACAGATCGAAACACGATGCTAACGCATCACGTAGTTGATAATTTGAAATTCGGGATTTCTATGCGTCATGTGCGTACTTGATATTGTAATAGTGTATTCGCATAATTTTGTAGAGAAATTTACACTCAGTGTACAATATAATTATCTGAAAAATTCATTTATTCGTGGCTTTATCAATGCTATGTAGGAATATAATATAAAATAATATCTTCGAAAGAAAATGAAATTCAAAAATCCTGGGAAATCGGTTGAGGCTTTCGCGGCCATCGTTCAATGTGACATGTTCTTTCGAGCATTTAGGCCGTCGTCGTAGATTAGTTCTCTATCTACTAATCTACGACGACGGCCTAAATTCTCGAAAGAACATGTCACATCCTGGGAAATCGGCTGTTCTTTAGTTATTTGTAAGAAATCTAAAATCCGCTACGAGAGTACATACAATACTTTCAAGAAATGGATTCAGACTAAAGGCAGCCAAATCAATGAAAAAGTGTTACTGGCCTATTTTGTTCGAAGAATAGAAAGGCTGAGATTGCCTAGAAGTCTTTGGGCTTAATATTCAATGCTAAAGAGCACCATATTTTTGAACGACGGTATTGACATATCCAAGTTTCGAACGTCTATAGTTTTCCGCGAAAGAAAATCGGTTGGTTACAAACCGAACCAAAATCTGCTGTGTTTGCAAGAGACGAAATGATTAAATTCATAAAAGAAGCACGACATGATGTTTCTGATTATTAAGGTGTGCATTTATTATTATAATTGTGCTTTGTAAACTAATTATGTCCTTCCAAGTAAAAATAATATTAGATTTATCAGAGGCGTGTAGAAGAGAAGAGTTGTACAACATGAGCGTCAGGGATATAGAAGATCGAGAATCATTTTTAACCGTGAAAATTCCCAACACGAAAATCAACATTCAGAGTCATCTATCAAGATAATGATATCAACAATGATATCAATTTCCTGGGAATATACTTCCGTCTGCATCCAGAAAATGCGAAGAACGAGCATTTATTTTTGAGATATCAAAACGAAAAATACAGTAATCAAGTTATAGGCATAGGGACAATTGGAAGTTGGCGGTCAAAAATTGCAACCTTTTTGAATTAAGAAAATCTAAATGCCTATACTGGCGACTTTTTTGGACGCACACGTTTTTAGCTAATAAGGAAGTAGATGTTTGTGAACGAGATATTCTTGATAATGGAATATTTGTTGGGACATTATTTGGTAAATACCAACAATATAGATAATGGAAATAGCCAAAATAATGGAGTAGATGTTATAAGGACTAAAACGACAAGGTGGATGGCGGTCTTTGACTGTGGCTTAAAGTTACGTTGAGGATTCCCTGGAAAATAAACTGGACTTTCCTGAACAAATTTTTCGTACTACGGAACGTAGCGAGTTGCAACATGAAATGTTGAATTCACCAGAGGTTTCTGTGGGTCAATCCGGTGGTAATTCCATCAGCAAGCAATTTCAAAAATTGTACTTTCACTTTCAATATTAAATTGACTGAATTCAAATTGTTTGTGTTATTTCATCATTTCAGAAAAAATATTCAGTCATTTTCACTTACCGTTCTGTTTGCCTTACCAACCAGTAAAAATGATATTCCGATCTAGCAACAAACGTAACTAACGAAAATCGTGCAGAAAATATTATTATTATTTCACTCACATAGCCAGGCAGTCTTCAAAAAATGAAACTGCAACGCAACCTCAAAATGAATTATATAACCAGATCGTTACAGTTGAATAACATCAGCTACCGTTCGTCTCTCACAACCAGCTATTTCCCGAAGATGGCAAGATTCATTTCCAATCATCTCCGAAATACGAAATATAAAGGCAGAAAAATCTCCATGAAATGAGAAAACGAATGGAACAGTCCCGGATTATTACACATCAGTTGTGATTCGCCGAATCGTTTTCTTTATGAAACAAGATGATCTTCGGGCCAACAAAAGCTCGCAAAAAGAATCGCAAAAAATAATACTAAAGCAAGGGGACTCGCTCTATCCAATTCGTATTTCTAAGCTTTGTCCTTTTGTGAGCAAATTGAATTAAGAACATTTGTTCAACTGTAACGTTCTGCGTTATTCCTCAGCGGATAAAAGAAAAGATATTATAATATTCAGACTGTTCGAGAGTTCATATCTCAGGCACAGTGCTGAGGCTGAATGAGGATCTGAGGAGGAATTCGTCGAGTAGTGGAAGCGCTTCAAGGAAAAAGAACAAATTAACTCTCCACCAATCATCAACTCTTCATTAAAAACGACAATATTTCATTTGAACAAATTCTCTGAACGGCTCCTGTTATAATTGTTCTATTGAATTTCTCCACCCCCAACAGATATCTATCTGAAGTTCAAAGGAAAACAAATCATTTTGTTGTTTGTCGCAACACCTAGAAGGAGCTGTTCTATTCTTAATTTTTTTCAGGTAGAATAAAGATAAAGCAGGTGGTAAATGATTGAAATTTGGAAAAAAAAATCATTAGGGTTTTTTAATGTAGAAACTTCATTGTTATACAATAGTTATTTTAGTTACGAAACGACCAAGTTACTCATTTGTACCAAGGCATAGAGTTTGTGAAATAAGAACATGTGAAGATGAAGAGTGTAGACTTAGCAGCTTAGCTCTACATGGGATCTGATAACATTTTGACAGTGTTAGAAATACTGCCTCGTCTTGGCAGCGATTTTTTAATAGTGATTGGCTGGTCACAACTATTATCCCATCAGATTGTACCAAATTTCTTGGGATCTATATGGATCAAAGTCTGAGTTGGTCAACCCATGCTGACTACTTATGCAAAAAAATTAATAATGCTTGTTTCGCTATAAGTAGACTGAACACTATTTATTGTCATATTTCATATGGTGTTTTACTCTGGAAAGACCGAGGGAGAGACCGGTGTGAACTTGGCAGACCGTTTCCAGCGGCCTCCAGCGGCCAGTTTGGCTAAAGCACCCGAACGGCGGGATCAGTGGCGTGCTGGTCGATCGAAAATTATTAACTGAAATCTGTTAAAATTCGATATCTCGGAGAATATATGTTGGAGCATATTGGTATTTCGTGTGCTAGATTATGTTTCCAATATCGATATTACCAGGAGGCGATCGACTTCCCGTGGGAGCACGGGCTAGTTTATACAACCTTTAACTTTGAAAAATTCATATCTCGGAAACTATTCTTCGGAACACATACAGATTTTGCATGTGGGTTAATCATATCAATACTAATCACCACTGAAAAAATGATCGACTTCCCGTGGGACGGAGGGGTTGTTTTTTCAACCCTTAACATTACAAAATTCATATCTCGGAAACTATTCTTCGGAACAGATACAGATTTTGCATGTGGGTTAATCATTTCGATACTAATCACCACTGAAAAAATGATCGACTTCCCGTGGGACGGAGGGGTTGTCTTTTCAACCCTTAACTTTGAAAAATTCATATCTCGGAAACTATACTTCGGAACACATACAGATTTTGCATGTGGGTTAATCATATCGATACTAATCACCACTGAAAAAATGATCGACTTCCCATGGGACGGAGGGGTTGTTTTTTCAACCCTTAACTTTGAAAAATTCATATCTCAGAAACTATTCTTCGGAACACATACAGATTTTGCATGTGGGTTGATCATATCGATTTTTATCACCACTGAAAAAATGATCGACTTCCCGTGGGACGGAGGGGTTGTTTTTTCAACCCTTAACTTTGAAAAATTCATATCTCGGAAACTATTCTTCGGAACACATACAGATTTTGCATGTGAGTTAATCATATCGATACTAATCACCACTGAAAAAATGATCGACTTCCCGTGGGACGGAGGGGTTGTTTTTTCAACCCTTAACTTTGAAAAATTCATATCTCGGAAACTATTCTTCGGAACACATACAGATTTTGCATGTGAGTTAATCATATCGATACTAATCACCATTAAAAAAATGATCGACTTCCCGTGGGACGGAGGGGTTGTTTTTTCAACCCTTAACTTTGAAAAATTCATATCTCGGAAACTATTCTTCGGAACACATACAGATTTTGCATGTGGGTTAATCATATCGATACTAATCACCACTGAGAAAATGATCGACTTCCCGTGGGACGGAGGGGTTGTTTTTTCAACCCTTAACATTAAAAAATTCATATCTCGGAAACTATTCTTCGGAACACATACAGATTTTGCATGTGGGTTAATCATATCGATACTGATCACCACTGAAAAAATGATCGACTTCCAGTGGGACAGAGGGGTTGTTTTTTCAACCCTTAATTTTGAAAAATTCATATCTCGGAAACTATTCTTCGGAACACATACAGATTTTGCATGTGGGTTAATCATATCGATACTAATCACCATTAAAAAAATGATCGACTTCCCGTGGGACGAAGGGGTTGTTTTTTCAACCCTTAACATTAAAAAAATCATATCTCGAAAACAATTCTTCGGAACACATACAGATTTTGCATGTGGGTTAATCATATCGATACTAATCACCACTGAAAAAATAATCGACTTCCCGTGGGACGGAGGGGTTGTTTTTTCAACCCTTAACTTTGAAAAATTCATATCTCAGAAACTATTCTTCGGAACACATACAGATTTTGCATGTGGGTTAATCATATCGATACTAATCACCATTGAAAAAATGATCGACTTCCCGTGGGACGGAGGGGTTGTTTTTTCAACCCTTAACATTAAAAAACTCATATCTCGAAAACAATTCTCCGGAACACATACAGATTTTGCATGTGGGTTAATCATATCGATACCAATCACCACTGAAAAAATAATCGACTTCCCGTGGGACGGAGGGGTTGTTTTTTCAACCCTTAACATTAAAAAACTCATATCTCGAAAACAATTCTTCGGAACACATACAGATTTTGCATGTCGGTTGATCATATCGATACTTATCACCACTGAAAAAATGATCGACTTCCTGTGGGACGGAGGGGTTGTTTTTTCAACCCTTAACTTTGAAAAATTCATATCTCGGAAACTATTCTTCGGAACACATACAGATTTTGCATGTGGGTTAATCATTTCGATACTAATCACCACTGAGAAAATGATCGACTTCCCGTAGGACGGAGGGGTTGTCTTTTCAACCCTTAACTTTGAAAAATTCATATCTCGGAAACTGTACTTCGGAACACATACAGATTTTGCATGTGGGTTAATCATATCGATACTAATCACCACTGAAAAAATGATCGACTTCCCATGGGACGGAGGGGTTGTTTTTTCAACCCTTAACTTTGAAAAATTCATATCTCAGAAACTATTCTTCGGAACACATACAGATTTTGCATGTGGGTTGATCATATCGATTTTTATCACCACTGAAAAAATGATCGACTTCCCGTGGGACGGAGGGGTTGTTTTCTCAACCCTTAACTTTGAAAAATTCATATCTCGGAAACTATTCTTCGGAACACATACAGATTCTGCATGTGAGTTAATCATATCGATACTAATCACCACTGAAAAAATGATCGACTTCCCGTGGGACGGAGGGGTTGTTTTTTCAACCCTTAACATTAAAAAATTCATATCTCGGAAACTATTCTTCGGAACACATACAGATTTTGTATGTGGGTTAATCATATCGATACTAATCACCACTGAAAAAATGATCGACTTCCCGTGGGACGGAGGGGTTGTTTTTTCAACCCTTAACATTGAAAAATTCATATCTCGGAAACTATTCTTCGGAACACATACAGATTTTGTATGTGGGTTAATCATATCGATACTAATCACCACTGAAAAAATGATCGACTTCCCGTGGGACGGAGGGGTTGTTTTTTCAACCCTTAACATTGAAAAATTCATATCTCGGAAACTATTCTTCGGAACACATACAGATTTTGTATGTGGGTTAATCATATCGATACTAATCACCACTGAAAAAATTATCGACTTCCCGTGGGACGGAGGGGTTGTTTTTTCAATCCTTAACATTAAAAAATTCATATCTCGGAAACTATTCTTCGGAACACATACAGATTTTGCATGTGGGTTAATCATATCGATAATCACCTCTGAAAAAATGATCGACTTCCCGTGGGACGGAGGGGTTGTTTTTCCATTGCTTTATTACGATAGTCCCATATTTTGGAATAACTCATATTCATATAATATTCAAGTAGATCCAACAGACACTTATTTGATATCTACAAGTAATCACATACATATTTTATCGCAAAAAATTTAAAGGTACTATCCCATTTACGGTCCAAGTCTTACCTGAAATATACAATGCCTAAAGATATTCATAAATGGTGATAATGCCAGATTATTTGCGAAACACCTCTTGGTTCAGTCTGAAAGAGAAATATCTCGAAGCTAAAAAATATACAATGGGCTTTAGGCACGTTTTGGAGATACTGGTTGCTCCTTACCTGTTCCACTAGACCTTTTTCTTATTCACAAATTTGCCAAATTTATTATGCCAATAAGCATTAATCGTTCAGGGAAAGTTTTGCTCTTTCGGATTTCATACTTGGAATATAATTTTGTGGAAAATATAGCTCTGAAGTATCTGTTTTTATATTTTTATATAAACTACAAAGAAGTCTTCAAACTTCACACATCCGAATGCCATAAAGGGCATCCATAGTCCCACGGGAAGTCGATCATTTTTTCAGTGGTGATTAGTATCGATATGATTAACCCACATGCAAAATCTGTATGTGTTCCGAAGAATAGTTTCCGAGATATGAATTTTTCAAAGTTAAGGGTTGAAAAAACAACCCCTCCGTCCCACAGGAAGTCGATCATTTTTTCAGTGGTGATAAGTATCGATATGATCAACCGACATGCAAAATCTGTATGTGTTCCGAAGAATTGTTTTCGAGATATGAGTTTTTTAATGTTAAGGGTTGAAAAAACAACCCCTCCGTCCCACGGGAAGTCGATTATTTTTTCAGTGGTGATTGGTATCGATATGATTAACCCACATGCAAAATCTGTATGTGTTCCGAAGAATAGTTTCTGAGATATGAATTTTTCAAAGTTAAGGGTTGAAAAAACAACCCCTCCGTCCCATGGGAAGTCGATCATTTTTTCAGTGGTGATAAGTATCGATATGATTAACCCACATACAAAATCTGTATGTGTTCCGAAGAATAGTTTCCGAGATATGAATTTTTTAATGTTAAGGGTTGAAAAAACAACCCCTCCGTCCCACGGGAAGTCGATCATTTTTTCAGTGGTGATTAGTATCGGTATGATTAACCCACATGCAAAATCTGTATGTGTTCCGAAGAATAGTTTCCAAGATATGAATTTTTCAAAGTTAAGGGTTGAAAAAACAACCCCTCCGTCCCACGGGAAGTCGATCATTTCTTCAGTGGTGATAAGTATCGATATGATCAACCCACATGCAAAATCTGTATGTGTTCCGAAGAATAGTTTCTGAGATATGAATTTTTCAAAGTTAAGGGTTGAAAAAACAACCCCTCCGTCCCATGGGAAATGGATCATTTTTTCAGTGGTGATTAGTATCGATATGATTAACCCATATGCAAAATCTGTATGTGTTCCGAAGAATAGTTTTTGAGATATGAATTTTTCAAAATTAAGGGTTGAAAAAACAACCCCTCCGTCCCACGGGAAGTCGATAATTTTTTCAGTGGTGATTAGTATCGATATGATTAACCCACATGCAAAATCTGTATGTGTTCCGAAGAATAGTTCCCGAGATATGAATTTTTCAAAGTTAAGGGTTGAAAAAACAACCCCTCCGTCCCACGGGAAGTCGATCATTTTTTCAGTGGTGATTGGTATCGATATGATTAACCCACATGCAAAATCTGTATGTGTTCCGAAGAATAGTTTCTGAGATATGAATTTTTCAAAGTTAAGGGTTGAAAAAACAACCCCTCCGTCCCACGGGAAGTCGATTATTTTTTCAGTGGTGATTAGTATCGATATGATTAACCCACATGCAAAATCTGTATGTGTTCCGAAGAATAGTTTCCGAGATATGAATTTTTCAAAGTTAAGGGTTGAAAAAACAACCCCTCCGTCCCACGGGAAGTCGATCATTTTCTCAGTGGTGATTAGTATCGATATGATTAACCCACATGCAAAATCTGTATGTGTTCCGAAGAATAGTTTCCGAGATATGAATTTTTCAAAGTTAAGGGTTGAAAAAATAACCCCTCCGTCCCACGGGAAGTCGATCATTTTTTCAGTGGTGATTAGTATCGATATGATTAACTCACATGCAAAATCTGTATGTGTTCCGAAGAACAGTTTTCGAGATATGAATTTTTCAAAGTTAAGGGTTGAAAAAACAACCCCTCCGTCCCACGGGAAGTCGATCATTTTTTCAGTGGTGATAAGTATCGATATGATCAACCCACATGCAAAATCTGTATGTGTTCCGAAGAATTGTTTTCGAGATATGAATTTTTTAATGTTAAGGGTTGAAAAAACAACCCCTCCGTCCCACGGGAAGTCGATCATTTTTTCAGTGGTGATTAGTATCGATATGATTAACCCACATGCAAAATCTGTATGTGTTCCGAAGAATAGTTTCCGAGATATGAATTTTTCAAAGTTAAAGGTTGTATAAACTAGCCCGTGCTCCCACGGGAAGTCGATCGCCTTCTGGTAATATCGATATTGGAAATATAATCTAGCACACGAAATACCAATATGCTCCATCATATATTCTCAGATATATCGAATTTTAACAGATTTCAGTTAATAATTTTCGATCGACCAGCACGCCACTGATCCCGCCGTTCGGGTGCTTTCGCCAAACTGGCCGCTGGAGGCCGCTGGAAACGGTCTGCCAAGTTCACACCGGTGAAGGAGAGACCTTCTAACTTGAAATCTGTGAACAAACAAGCATTGAAAAATGAAATCAAGTATTTACTGCCAAAATGCTTCAATTCAGTAAAAGAGTTTCTTTCTGATACCTTAATTACTTATTAGTTGAATGATGATTCATCTGTTATATTTCCATGACTCATCCTTAAGACCATTGTTGTATCCTGAAGGATCAATAAATTATTATCATTATTAATTTACATGAAAATGTTTTTGGTTTGATTTCAATTTTTTTTTTCGTGACTGATGACATTATATTCCTTTTTCCTCTAAAAATAATTAAATAAAATATCATCATTGATAGATCTATTTCAAGACGAACTAAATCGAACTTCATGTTCAAAATCCGCAATGTACGATGTATAGAAGAACACCTTTACCTACCTAGGTTCAATCTGCGATGGCGATGTAATTTAGAGCTGCCATCACAACCATTGTTTAATCCTATCATTTTTCAAAGATCACAACGGAAAATTGCACAATGGAAACTGTGGCTGAGGTTATTACAATGAAATTTCATTTGCTGTAAATACACATGAGACGTTTTATGAGCGCTTCGTTTCATCCCCTTATTCAATGTGAGGGCAGTTTTCCTTGAGAATTCTTGAATATCAAATTGTAAAATTGTAAACCCATGCTTTTCTCCAAATTTTAATCATCATCTACTTCCTATACTATCTATGTTTAACCAAAAAAAAAAAAATTATTCAAACAGCTCCTTCTCAGCTACAAAATGGTCCCTCTGTTCTTCAAGCGGTCCGAATTGGCAACTTGGCGCGAAAATAGAACTGGAGATTTCCGCACGATTCTACTCATGAAAAACCCGAGACCTCAGGGAAAAGCCCAGATGCCATTGAACATATACAAACCCAATGCCTCACATACTTTCATGTTGAATTTGCGTTTCGCATTCTTCAGCCGGAGATTCTTAAAACATGAATAAACACTTGACTCCTCCGAAACTCAACGTGCGCGAGCTGAATCCCCGATTACCTTGGGGGAAGATCAGAGTCTTTGAATTTTGCACGACTGTGTATATTTCCCATATTATGTGCGCTATTTTCTAGATAGCAGAAGTTGTTCCGTCCCGTGCTAGTAAGAAGGGTTCTTTCCAGGATTGTACTGAAGTCCATGCAGCCAAGTATTTCTCCCGAATAGAAATTCGTTCGAGTAAATTAACAATTCTTGTGTTGAGAGCGTAACTGATCCATTTTTCTCCAATCGTCAAAAAATCTTTAAATTTTTGTACTATTTTCAGGTGCGAAAGCCATCAATTCCTTTACCGTACAAAAATTTGCTCGTGGCTAAGCAACACTTTTAATCCGAGGATTAAAACGCTACTTTCAATCCTAGGACTGAAAGTTATTGCATTTGAGTTCTCTCATTGAAATTTGAAGAAAAACACATCGTCTCTTACAAACTTAGCAGAACGAACTAATTGGGCAACTATATATAGGTATTTATTTGTTATTCATAGTGATTCTGAATGTACAATTGGAAGAATTAATTCAAAGCACCACTGAAATAATCACTAACAATTTTCGAACAATTCAAAAGATTTTCATCAATGTTATAAAAACTCAAAATATTCTATGTAACTGTTCATGAAACATTCGAGGACAAATCTGAACAGGTACTTGTACCTTTTTTGTCAGGTTGCAATATTTTTCTGGCAGTATTTTCTTTGTTGATAAGTGATTCTTTCATATATCCTTCTGCTACCGTACTCGATTTCCAACCTCCATGTCTTTTAAGACAAGTTAAGTCACCGCCACCATCAATAAGAAGTTATTCTTAGTGAATGTCCACTATACTCCTTCCAATTTTCTAACTGAAAATTTTGCAATTCCTTGAGGCACGGCTCTAATTTTGTGAATAGCCATTCTTCCCATGCCTAAACCTACTTAAAAAATAAAAGACGTTTCTATGTATTGGATGTCCGTAGTGCAATATTTTCTCGAAACAAACGAAAATAATTATCACTTATAATGGTAAACAATCGAGGTTTCTCGTTTTTTGTATGCAAAATTTTCACGACCAGGACCGAGTTCATATCTTCAATGTCATTAATTTTCAAATGAACTAGTTCGTCACAACGCTTAGCACCTCCAATTCTTAATACTAGAATAATATTTATCATCAAATATACATTATCAGGTGCCATATCTAGAAACAGTTCTACTTCCTCCTTTGTGAAAACCCTAGACTTGTCATGTCCATCACTTTGCTTTTTCAACAATGCTATTTATTTTGAATAATTACTAATATCCACACCATTTTTGATATCCAGGGTGGATCGCAACATTGAATACTGTGACCAGAGAGTGGCTTGACGTCTCCGTTGAATTTGAGAAATTTTCCATAAGAATACTCTCCGCATCGTATATTGAACATTCTTTTCTTTACACCAATCCATGAATCGCTGATATGAAAGTTCATTAACTTGGGGAGATTTTGGTGGCTAAAGATTTAGATATACTGCATCGGCACTTTCCAATATATCCGCTGGTATATTTTCATCGTGTTCAGGATTCATTTTGAAAGCAGCGTGAAAACTACTAGAATAATTTCATTATTAGTACGTCTACTGAAGTCTACTTGACAATACCAACGATACCAGATATTCATGACTACCGACTTACTATCGCTGTTATAATTATTAATAAGTGTTCAAATTATTGACGATTTTTGCATGAAATCACTCGACTCGGTCGGAGCAAAATTGTATATATCATACACATTGAAATTGCCAATTTTTACCCGTAATTAATTTATGTTCAAATTTATTAACGATTTTCGAATAAAACGAATTATATTGGTTGGAGAAAAAATAGTACATATCATACGGACTAAAGGTGCCCATTTTTATTCGCTACGAGCTATATTGCTTGAGAAAAAATATGCACTTCAACTCCTTATCATATAGGTAATTTACTATTTTTTGTATTGCCATTTCGGTTCGGTTTTTATCTACTATTTGACGAACGGAAATCTTTTTTCGTCTCTTTTTCTGCTTCCTTTTATCTGATACAAGTTCACCTTCCCCTTTCTCAGTTGATCTTCTTGACTTTTACTTTTTACTACATATCATACACCAGGGTTAAGGCCCAACTTACCCCTACTGAAGTAACTGAGCGACTTAAAATACGAACCCCAATCTTCACTTACTTCGATTGATAAATGAAAATGAAAGATACGAAATTTTCAATAATTCATTGTCAATTTTAAAAACGAAAAAAAAGATGAAAATATGTATTCAGGGTGTCAAATAGATTTCGATTTTTGCAAGGATATGTTATCCTTCCAATATTTTTGAGGAAACGCTCCCTTGCGAAGTCAAATGACGAAAGAAACTTTGAAAAGAATTACTACTGAAAACAACATTCCGAACCTATAGTTGCAGGCTATCATGACCAGATATATCGACTTTGAAAGAGTCTTCCAGGCTCATTGTCCATTATCCGTAGTGTATCAAGAATTATTTCACGAAACGTTTCGCCTACAACTGCGGTAGGCATCTTCAGCGGATTCTTGGTTTGAGATTCTACCTCGAACGCTGAATTTCTTACACTGACCTGTTGGAACCGGAAGTGTTTTCTACACTTCGGTTAATTGCGGAAGAAGGTAGTGAGTTTACGCTAGCTATGTTGCTTGTCCCATCGCTCCCGCCACGTATCGGCTTAATCTTTTATTTGATCGTCAACCAGGCGCTTTGTTACAAAGGGAATTCTTTTCTTCTGTTCATGTTGTTTTGATTTTCATAAATTCCAATGGCTTTCATGTAAGACTTTGTCACAGTCGCGGGGTATCCTATGAATATCGGCTTGTAAAAGTGGGTGGACATTGTCTTTGGTAGTTTTGCTCATTTGGTCTAGTTTTGGTTTTGGCTTATTAATGGTTTCGATGTTGTCCCTCTTTAGTATTCTATCAATTTCATATGTGACCTTAGGGATATATGGTGGAATCGCTTTTTTCTTTTGGTCTTATTGCCCTCTGAATTTCTTTCAAAAGTTATTTTTAAGTCCAATAACCCAGATCATAAACGAGAAGTCATCAAAATACTTGTAGAAGGAGGCTGACAATTATGTGAGGCAGACTTACTTGGAAATGGACTTGAACATTCACAGCATGCATTTATTGCCAAAGGATATAATGCCAAAGAAATTCAAAGACCAAGAGTTTGCACACTTTTCATTTCTCCTACAGTTAGATGAAATATGTTATCAATCTATTTATTATTATCATTATTATTTTTTAAATATGAAGATTTATGAACACACATAAACCAAAAATAAGATACTTCCATTATGTATAGAGCTCTGGTTTCTCTTGTCGATAAAAAAAGCATTAAGGCGAATGAATCCTGATGATAAGGACGTAAACGGTTCAGTGGAATCGAGAAGAAAGAATAAATCCGTGGCAAGGAATTCAGAGAATGCCGATTCCCAGTACGGCCCTGCCTTTCTCGAGGCACAACGTTTCGTGAAAACCATTTCTGAAAGCCCCTCAACTATTCACGACTGAGCCGCACCAAGATCCTTTGAATTCCCTACGAATTAGCATATCAAAAGCTCTCTCTTTCATTATGTAAGTGTGTGATAGATAATAAATAGGCAGGCAGATTGTCAGTTATCATTTCCGGCTGCCAGGATGGAAGGATGGAAAATCAATCGATGAAATATGAAAGCAAAGTCGCGATGCACGCCTCCGTTCTTGAATACATCGCGTGTTGCTGCCTCCAGGCCTCCAACGTATCGGCTCCCATTTATTCATAGTTTTCGGGAGAGGCTGAGTGACAGGAAAGTAATCCGCTTTCTGTCTCGGATGGTAATGACGGTTTCGTGTCCCAAAAAAAATTTTTTGGTACAAGTATCAAAAGTGACACTTTAAATGACAGTGAACAATGTTGAAATTGATTGTTTACGTGGAAACGTGTTAAAATTTTTGTTAACATTTGTGTACAAACTATTTTCAGCACTCCATTTTCATATGATGAACTCAGATGAGAAATTTCAGCAATTATTGCTGAATATCAATATTTCATAATCATTACTCATGAACGTTAAAATTAATCGCAAAACTAGAACAGTTACTAACATCAATACCCTGTGACGTTGGACAGCTTCGCAACTATTATTGAATTCCTCAGCACCATCATTACTTGTAGAAACCGTATAGGTATAATATTGGATGATGTTCCACAATCTGTTGAAGTTGGGAGAATTTTTTCAGCCATTACATTTCTAAATGCAATGAAATGATCAAAATAGCCCTCGGTTACCGCGTAGACTTCCATCCACCATGTTTTTTTATATCCGTGATAATTGCTCCTGATTCTGCTAGCAATGAACCGGAGGATATTCGAAAACAGTGTCCTGTATATTGCTTTAGTTCTGGCAGTTTCAGGAATTTTTCAACAATAGATGGAATTTCCAAGCTGGATTAATTGGCAGTGCTTTCATTATTAATGTTTTTCAGCAAAAAATGACGATGTATGATAACAGAAGGGCGCAGTAAAAAGTACTTATGAAAATAATTTTCATCCTTCCCAATAATACCGAAAGAACGACTGACCTTCGTTTTTGTATAACTACTGATTTATCTGTAATTTCGATGTCTTCCACTGATAAATCACACAATTCTTCACGACAAATGGCTCCAAATAATCCGAAAATAGTTGCAACCTTAACCATCAAGTATTTCTCATCTGGTTCCTCCTTAATATACATGTAGGTACACGAGTGAGAATTTTTGATTTTTTGGGACGATAGTCTTCACTTTTCCGTTTCAAAAACGCTATTACTTTTGAAATAATTAATAACCTTCACACCATTTCTAACAAGGGCGCTTGACATGTATCTGAAAACCTTTATGTTTGCAGATGATACCTCTGTTTTCCTAAAGGCCTCAGATGAGAGAGATCTGAAGATATTGGGAGGATATGTACTTCCAACGTCTAAGCACTGTAACTCTCTCACAATAAACGAATCGAAGAAACAAAACCTGAGAATAAAGAGCAACAAAAATGACATCATCAAATTGCTTGGAGTTACATCTGATGGGACACTTTCATGGGAGCTGCACATCGATTCATTGAAAAGAAAACTTGCAATTGGCATTTACACTATCTCGGTTGTAAAAAGACTCATCCAGGAAGGCAGCAGAGATGCCCCATTTTGCCAACTTCCATTCCTTGGCAACAAATAGAATCCTCCTTTGGGTCACATCTGTTCATGCCATCGACATCCTGCTTCTTCAGAAGAAAGCGGTGAGAATAATAATAGGACTAAAACAGACCGACACTGTAGGGATGCGTTTCGAAATATTAACATACTTACCATACCAGCAGTGTATATATTTGAGTGCTCTACAAATGTCCATAAGAACTTAGACACCTTCACAACCAATAGCACCTTCCACAACTTCAATGCACGAAAATGAAACCTTTACCAAGAAAGGAAATATGCTCAGCAAGGAGTTGACTACTGGGTACCTTTAGGTAGGTACGCTGAATAAATTTTTATAATATATTATATTTTATTGTCATTGCAGATTCCACCATTTCATTATCAAAATTTTTGGAATTGGACTACTTTGTTTTTTGAGATATTGGAAAAGTCAAGTTGACAGATTGTAGTTTTTAAGAAGTTGATGGTATTTTAAGTAGATTGCGGCACTGCCTGAAAGGTACAACCATACTTTAAAGAAGGGAACTCTTTTGAGAAGACTGAAACATTCAGTTTCTAACATTTGGCGACCGTGACAGGACTCTTCTATTACAAAATATGGAAAAAACCAAGAAAGCCTTATCTCTAAACAGAACAGCTTTAAACAGGATTAATGAAAAGTTGAAGAAAGAATTCTCCAAAGAAAAATACGACATCTCAGAAATACATGGTGACATCAAAGTTTTGGATGAAAGAATGCTTCAATTGTCCGAACTGAATCAACTAATGATTGATCTGGGTCCGTCAAGTTGGCCCGGTAGTTGTGGCATTTTTACTAAATTTTTTGCTCATTGCTAATGCTGAGGGGGGCTGGCTAGTGCTCAAGAAAAAACTGGAAAAACTTCGATGGTACTCGTAAAAATGAAAATTCAATTTTCCGGGCCAACTTGTATGCAGCCCGGAAAAACCAGCATTTTTCATCGAGAGCTTGAAAAAACTTAATGCTAGCTGAGTGCTGGCGAGTGCTGAAGAAAAAAATTGAAAATCTCACTCAGGAGTGGAAAAATTTGTAATTGAATTTTCCGGGCCAACTTTATGCAGCCCGGAAAACCCAGCATTTTTCAATGAAATTTTGAAAAAGGTTAATGCTAGCCAAGTGCTGGCGAGTGCTGAACAAAAAATTTAAAAATCTCATTCAGAAGTGGAAAAATTTGCAATTGAATTTTCCGGGCCAACTTGATGCATTCCGAAAAAATCAGAATTTTTCCATGAAATCTTGAAGGAAGTTCATATTAGTGAAGTGCTGGCGAGTGCTAAAAAAAATTCGAAAAATCTGCCATAGGAATAAAAAAAATAAAGAGTTAATTTTGCGTAGCCATTTTGCGGAGCAACGTATAGCAGCCCACAGAAAAAGATTTTATCCACCACATAACAATTATGAGATTTCTTATTAATGTCATTGTTGATAAATCAAACACTAGTATGTTATGATCCATAACGCACTAGTGACTTATGGATTATAACCCACTTTCATATTTATTCATAACTATTACAAGCTGAATTCACACTGATATTAAAATTTGAGAACGCCAACGGTTTTTTCTTATTTGAAGTTATTGTTTCGCTAAATTCACACAAAACCGAATTTCTGCCGGTCATCCAAATCGCACGCTGATTGATGCTGGCGTGATTGCCAGGTCGCATTCACCAATCAGCATGCGATTTGGAAGACCGGCATGAAACTGACCGACCAAAAACCGGTGTGTGTGTGGATCTAGCGTTTACTACGTTGGTTAGTTAATTGGAACCAATGGCTACCCTATCGGTACCACTGCTGATAGTGCTTGAAGACGCTGATGCATTACAAACTTGCAACTTTTCTGCAATTTGTACCGATTCTTTACGGTATCAGGGGTGACGTTTCAAATGTAATGATATGTCCCCTGCATCGATTTCTCTAATTTTCCACACATTAGCTGTCACACCTCAAATTTTTGTGAGAAACAAAATAGTGGCTGGTCTCAAAGACATGTATGTTTCCAGGAAAATATTCTCTTTGCCATATTTGTTGTTTGAGTTAAACTGACGGAATAGATAAATCGGGTAAATCCACTTTATCCGAACAGAAAAAACAATATCTTAAATCCCTGATCGCTGACGATAGTGAATCTACAGAAGAAAAATTATTTTAAATAGCGTTTTCACTGATGAAGAAACTAACTCAACTCAGTTGGAATTACTGGAATCAGACGAATATGAATCTAAGTTCAAAACTTGGTCCTTATCTATTTAAGATAAATCAAAAATGGCCAAAGGTAAAGAAATTGATGGGGATCATAATAATATGCAGTACCTACCTAAAATCATAAAACCAATAACTAATTTATGTGAATTAATCATTGCTGCTTTGGATAGCAGTGATGACGCCAATCCTGAATAATGGCGGGACAGTTTGTTCCAGTGCATAGAAAGAGCATAGAAAGCAATTTCAACAATATGAAAAACTGAATTTTTCACAACTTTCAGCTGCCTCTGAGAGTGGATGACGTAATTAGGAGGCACATGTATAGGAAGGAATAATGTGTCTTGCTCTAAGTTCGAGTGCTTCTTCAGGCACAAGTGCTGTCAAAATGTCGATGACTCAAAAAATGTCATAACAAATACCTGCAGGATAGATTGTGTTCTTCAAATTCTGAGCATATTATGATTCGCCTGAATTTAGGTTGAGAATAGAAAACTGGTATGAGAGTGAAGAACACTACATAATTTCTATAGTTCAGAAACTTGTCACAGATTAAATGGGTGCTCAAGTTCATGAAATGAGGAGCGAACTTATGAAAACAATTCATAAAGGACAAATGCTGCCAAACAATTTGAACCTCATTTCGACACACGAGATGGTTGTGACACACACAACCCTACCAGAACTGCTGACCAAACTCATGAATATCAATTTTTTACCTTGGTGTAAAACTGCTGATGTTTTTTGTCCTGGTTGTGACTATGAAGAAGTCATCAAATCAGCTTTATTACCGATCAGTTGTAAAGATGACTTCGAAAAAAACTCCAAACTTCACTTTCCACCAAATAGATATTCTGTGGAAGTAGTAAGCGGAAATGTAAGGAGATAAAATATAGAACAAATGATTGTTTTTTATGTTTGGAATGGAGAGATATAAAAGGAGGTGATCAACAATGCAAACTCTCAGATATTCCAAATTGCATTTCTCTGCAAGAAAAATACACACTCTGAAAGGTATAATTGAGATAACTGGTGAAAAACAAAATTCGTGTAAATGAAGATACTAGAGTGACAACCGCGCTATTGATGTTCACCTACTGAAGGAATAGATTTTTATGTTTTTATTATTGAAATTTAATTTTTGTAATCCAATTTCAATATTGTATATAAATATATGTATAGAAAAATATTTATGTTTTTTCACGAATAAATTTATCAAAATGAAACTTTTCTCTTTGATTCATTCTCATCTAACGAAATCATCGAAAAACAACTATAATTTTCAACTAGGATTCACGGATAATTGTCCGTTTCATCATATTCTCCCTCAAGGATTACAAATTCAATTTTATCACTTTTTCAGACGAATTAGAAAAAATTCTAACATGAAATATGAAAAATTTCTAAGAAAAAAAAATTCTTTGCCTTTACGCAGGCCACATCGAGAACATTTTTGAAACATAGATGAATTCAAAATAGTAATCATTCAGTGAAAGAGGTATAGATTTCTTTTTTAGCATTTGATTGGAGATGTGAAACTTCATTTTGACGCGATTGGATGTCACCACCTTAGTACTTTGTAATATTTTACTCATAACTTCACCACCAATTGCTTCAAATATCGAAGTTTTTCATGCAGATTTTTTCCCTGAGATGTATGGGATACTGATGAGGCCAAACAAGGCCGAAACCGGTATATCTCTCATCTCAGTGACAAAATCTAATATCATTTCTCCAACCTCATGATAAAAGATCTCTGAGCCTGGGAATTGAAAATGGTATTCATTTCGATTATTACTATTTTGAATTCATCTATGTTTCAAAAATGAAAAATTTCCTTTCAGTTTTTCTTTCCTCGAAATTCATCTGTATTCGATTCATTCAGATTTTTTCTGATAAATTTTATCGTTAATGTTTTTCATTTTATTCATTTTTCCTACAGGTTTCCCCAGTTACCCACTAGAAACATATTCTTTTCAGAATATCATTTTCAGAATATCAATACAGAATGCTGTTATTTCCGGGAGACTTATGAGTTGAACCGGAAAATTTTATCGAAATTCATTTCTCTGTTCTCGAAAATTTTTATTTTTTCAAGTAAATACTTGCTAGAATCCAACTAGTACTCGCTAGAATCGAACTAGCTTCCGAAAAAAAAACGATTTTTTAGGGCAGTCATAGGTTGTCCCGCGAAATGGCTACGCAAAATTCACCCCTAAAAGTTTTTGTTCTCATGGCAGATTTTTTCAATTTTTTTTCAGCACTCACCATCACTTCACTTATATCAACTTCCTTCAAGATTTAAATGAAAAATTCTGATTTTTTCGGGCAGCATCAAGTTGGTCGGGAAAATTCAATTGCAAATTTTTCCACTTCTGAGTGAGATTTTAAAATTTTTTCTTCAGCACTCTCCAGCACTTGGCTAGCATTAACTTTTTTCAGAATTTCTTTGAAAAATTGCTGGGTTTTCCATGCTGCATGAAGTTGTCCCGGAAAATTTAATTGCAAATAGTTCCACTGAGTGAGTTTTTCAAAAATTTTTTTCAGCACTCGCCAGCACTTGGCTAGCATTAACTTTTTGCAAAATTCCGTTGAAAAATGCTGGGTTTTCCGGGCTGCATAAAGTTGGCCCGGAAAATTGAATTACAAATTTTTCCACTCCTGAGTGAGATTTTCAAATTTTTTCTTCAGCACTCGCCAGCACTCAGCTAGCATTAAGTTTTTTCAAGCTCTCGATGAAAAATGCTGGTTTTTCCGGGCTGCATACAAGTTGGCCCGGAAAATTCAATTTTCATTTTCACGAGTACCATCGAAGATTTTCCAGTTTTTTTTTTCAGCACTAGCCAGCACTTACCTAGCATTAGCAATATACAAAAAAATTTGTAAAAATGCCACAACTACCGGGCCAACTTGACGGACCCGATTGATCTGATGTTGGATTCAGATGTTGACGAAGCAACAATGAATGCAGAAATGGAATTAATGGATACGATGAGCTATCAATATCATAAGATGAAATTTAGATTTGACAAGTTAATATGTCAAGGAAGCGGCTCCATGAAACCAGAATCGAAAACGAATTTGAAGGTCCCCAAACTTGAACTTAGACAGTTTATTGATGGTATTCAAATTCGTGAAGGAACTGAAGCACTACGGGAGCAAAAAGAGCTCGTTATGGAACATTTTCCAACAACATTCAAACCGAGATATGATGAGAGAAATCCCTCATCTATTAATTTCGATTTTTCCGACTCTTCAACTGAGAAAGAAAATTGGGAAACATTGATTTGGAACACCGAAGAAATAAAACATTTTTCTGAACCTATAGACTGGTATCATGCATCTGGTGGAATGAATACAGTAGATACCCCAACTCGAGATTGTTCTCTTCAATCACTAGCTGAGGGAGGATTCTCCTAGGTGGTTATGTGATCCGATGTCCCAATGGTCTAGGCAGAATTTTGGCATTGATGAAGAGGAAATAAGCTACGAAAAAGTGAAAATTGAAGGGCTGAGCAGACTGCGAAAAAAATATCTGATAGATCTGATGCAGAGGATTTTAGTATGACATTCGTATTGCACACAAACTATGAAGTAAGGACACATTTGATTTTCGAAGAGCATATCAAGATTTGTCATGTTGGAGTAGAAGTTTTGATGAGTATTCTCAGAGAGAATAAGAAGACCTGTAAAGGTCCCTAGCGTAATATTGAATTTGATTGTGTCATTAATTATTGTTGTTTTAATGACACAAGGTGGGAGTGTGTTGGAATTGGACTACTTTGTTTTTTGAGATATTGGAAAAGTCAAGTTGACAGATTGTAGTTTTTAAGAATCGTCACTTCTGTAATTTTGGAAATAAAAGTTGATGATACTTTAAGTAGATTGTGGCACTGCCTAAAAGGTACAACCATACTTTAAAGAAGGGAACTTTTTAGAAGAACTGAAGACAATCAGTTTTAATAAAAATAATGTTTTTTTCCACTAGATAACAATTTTTTCGGATTCTAGAGGAGACCAGAATTCAACAAACGGTTGCGAGTACATGATTTTATTGCTCCTCAAAGGAGATGATTGATCGACTTTGAATTTTCCATGGACATGGGAATATTCTCATGAACAGATAATCTCGGTTTTATTTCCGGTGGCGAAATTACCACAGAAATTGGTTGGAAATCTTCGGTGCTAACTTCAACTGAACAACTGGATGACATGTAACTAAGGGATAATGATTGTAGTAAAATGAATATTAAAAGTTGAGCTTGCAGGGAAGTTGAATGTATGTATTCTGAAACAACAGGTCCCAAGTACGTGAAAACCACCGAAAAAAGATTTTTTCATATGAGGTTGATAGGAATTTCAAAGTCGATCACCCCCTCTCAAAATCGATCATATCAATCGAAACATGTGAAACCATTTATTTAATGGTTTCTTCTCTAGATAAAATTTTTATCTTGTTGTTAACTTTTTTTGCACATATCAAAATTACATTATGTATTCGGTCAAAAATTTCAATTTCCTTATCGATATCTCAAAAGCTGATCCCCAACCCTCATCTCAGTAAAGATTTGAGAATAACAGGAATATCATGCAGAATTTTTGACCATTATTTCACCCTCATGTCAAAAATGATGGGCCCTGCAATTACGGTTTTTATAATGAACCGCCCTCACCAGATCATTACTTGGGAGCATAAAACGACATCGAGTCTCTGACCCATTGTATCTATCTATTCTCAACATAACAGTCCCAGCGAGCAGAAAGATCTCTCCGATGTTGTGCGATGTTTCGAAAATGCTCTGGCATGCGGATGTCTTTTTTAGGCGTAATGTGTACTTCCCAAAGAGATCTTCAAAGGATTTTGGGATTCTTTATCTCTGTCAGCTGCGGTAAATTTTTGTTTGTCTATTGAGAAGTATTGGCAAGGTGAAAATATTGCTAACTTGAAAGGTTTATTCAAGATGTGAAGAAGGAACTCTTTCGACGCTGCTATATACAGCCATTTTCATAAGGTTACTCCGAAGACTATTACTATATTAGGTTTATAGTTTAGAGTTTTTTATCGGAATTCCGGAATGCCATTCGATACGGTCATTGGTGACTATCTTTATACAATGAACTTCGTAAATCGTATAGACAAAAAAACATCCATTTGGTACACTGATGGATCGTGAACAGAAAGGGGTACAGGGTACAGGGTTGGAGTAAATGTGGAAGTGAACCCTCTGTTTCACAGGTAGAGACACTAGCTGTTTATACCTGCGCTCAAAAGTGCCTTCGAAGGAATGTCAAAAGAGCGCATATTCATATCATCACGGACAGTCAAGCCACTCTGAAATCACTGGAATCATACAGCCTGAGGTCTCGTCTGACATGGAAATGACGTCATACCATGAAACAAGTGGCCAGAAGCAATAAGGTGACTCTACTATGGAAACCAGGACATTGTGGTATCGATCAGAGGAAGAAATAGCTGAGCACAAGGTTTGTAAGTGTCCAGAGCTGGCGAAACTAAGAACCATTCACAAAGGAAAGTGGGTTCTGGATCCTCATGAGATAACAGCTAAGGCTCTTAAGGATGTCGTTGGATTCATCAATGCCATTACCGGCCTCCTTGGGATTCAAATCAACGAGTGGGGTAAAGGACAAAAGATCCTAGCTGTCGAAAATCTTGGAATGCTCAACTTAGTCACAACGACCCTTGTTCAGAATAATAATAATTATACTTTTAACATCTCGGAGATATGTAGCATATTGGGATGTAGGTTCGGAGCTTGCCGACTGATCTCGAAGAAAGCCAGTGCACAGTTTTCGTTATAATGAGGAACTGTTCACTGTTCAACTACCTGTCTCCATGGGTCGTGGGTAGATTCTAAGGGAAGTGCAAAGCAAATGTTCCTGGCTTCTTCGAGAATAAAGCTCTGATTGTTGGGTATCTGCAGAGTACAATTATTACTCATTCGCTGATCCCGTCAGGAGATTTAAGGTTTCCAATATATTCTTAGTAGTCTTGGTGAGTTCTTGACTTGCAGGTTGGGGCCGACCAATGGACGATGGAATATTCCTTTAATTCCTTTCTGAGCAGTAAAGGTGTCATAACAAATTTTGCCATGTATGCTTTTGAAAGGAGATATCCTAGGACTGATCCTTGCGGTACACATGTTTGTATCTCTCTGGTATTTGATATTGTTCCTCCTACATAGACATGGAGTTCCTTGTCTTTCAAATGTGATTTGAAGATCCTAATCGTTTTCTTGAATAATCCATCTCTTCATTTTGTACAGGGTGGGCAAAATTCGTGATACATGAACTACAACTTTTCAATCCAACGAGATAGAGAAAAATGAATGGCACGTTACGGTGGTCTTTTTTAGAGAAACTGATAATGGCATCAACTGCTTGTCTTCTTTTGTTTTCGAGTTATATGCCAAAATTGAAGTTTGGGCGATTTCAACTGTGGTCATTATCTCCGTTCCTTTTTGCGCTAGGATGTTGAAATAAAAACATTAAACAGGCACCTTTTTCCAGGGTTGGCCGATATATATCGAGTGATATATATCATGATATATATCTTGATATATATCTGATATTTATTGACTCGATATATATCATGATATATATCATTCACTTTTTTGACGAAATAAATACCTCAGAAAAAAATCCTTAATAATTTGGTTAAAATTGAAACGTGACAACAGTGCGGTCTGTGGTAAGATCTCCCGTCTCGGGGATTCTTTTCTGTTATATTTATTGAAGTTATTTATTTTATTTTCATTTAGAAAAAATTTTCTGTTTTTCGTCTTGTTTCTTCTGTTTTGTTACTGGTTTTAATTAAAATTTTATGAATAATGGTCTTTCAATACATATGTAAGTTCAATGAACCGTTTTTTGCAGTTTAGCTGAAGAACAAAACTTTTGATATATATCAGATATATATCGGATATATATCCGATATTATGATATTTTGATATTTATATAAATATCATGATATTTGCCAACCCTGCCTTTTTCATAGCAACACAGTAGCGTACTTTGTTTTTTTCCAAAAGGTTTCCTTGATGATGTTTTGTTTTTTCTTATGGAAACGATAGTTTCTGGAAATATTACGTGTTAAAAAGTTTTATTTTAGCTCATGACGATAAAAGGCACTTGATTCATATTCTAATCGTAACCCCGAAAAATATCAACCGAATGTTAGATATTTGGAATATTTTTGGCAGATACAGTTTGTATGTTTATTCAAAATCATGAGTATATTTTGTATTACATTTAACCTACCACAAACTGGAACGGAGATAATGACCAAAGTTGAAGTCGCCCAAATTTCAATTTTGGCCTATAACTCGAAAACAAAAGAAGATAGAGGAATGCAGTTGATAGCATCATCAGTTTCTCTAAAAAAACCACCGTAACGTGCCATTCATTTTTCTTTATCTCGTTGTAGTTTCTGTATCACCAATTTCGCCCACCCTGTACAACGATGCTATATCTTGTAGTTGATTTTTTTATGCATGGCAGCTGCAGAAAAATGATGTTATTTCTGTATTTGGCTTTGGCAAGTGTTTCGATTGTGGTTTGGGGCATAATGTTTTCAGTCTTCGCATTGGTATGCAAGCAGTAACATAAAATTAATAAACAGGTATGCCGTGAAGGAATATCAGTAAGAAAAACTAGGAACGAGCTTCTGCGGACGGCTCCCACAGAAGACGGATACAAATTACCGCATTCCGCGAATATTTCAAGCAGCCTGTCTGTTCAACCCTCATAATTCCCAACACAAATAACAGTCGAACGGAATACCTGTTCATCACCGATAAAAACGCAATAACTCAACACTTTATACGAAACCTTCCGACCAAACCCTCACGGCTCGCTCCCCGGCATCAGATCAGATACAAATCATAAAATTTAATACACGAAGGCGATCGTGCCGCCCTCTATATCGCATCGGAAAAAGGTTCCTGCACCTCTTGTTACCGATATCGTCGCCTCTTGATCTCGATATTCTTGTACGTGATTCTATTAGCTGCGCGATATTGCGATCTACGCCGTCATTTAGAAGCAGAAAATCCCGGCCCAAATATCTGCCCCGCCTCTACCAATTTCCTATAAATACAACCATTTTCGGAAAGATTTGTCGGTCCGGGGGCTGTCCGTTCCTTTTGAATGGGTAACCGCCAGGAAAAATTGGATTTCACATTCTACGTGTTCAGTTTGGAAAATTTTCATGGAAATTTTCATAGCCGAGATGAGCTAGTGGTAGCCTATTCATTATCTTCGTGACAATCTGGAAATCAGAGACGACAATTCTTCTCTTCTCTTATTTTATTTTTGACAATTCAATGTTTTATTAACTCACATCAAAACTTATGCAAAAAATGTTTTTTGAAGTGTTTTATATTCGTATTTTCATGAGACTGTCGAGAGAATTTACAGTTGCCATTGAAGAAATCATGATTTTGCGCACTCAATACAGAAAGTGAAATTTTACTTTTTTGTAGATTTTAACGTGATGAGAAGCTATTTCTTCAGAATCCATACTTTTTCCTATTCGATAATCTCCTTTTAAAAGCAGAAAGAGCATGTATCTGAGACCAATTTTAATGTGAAACCACTTTTTCTTCGAAATTTTGATTTTTGTAATGAAATTCTCAGAAAATAGTGTACAGCAAAATTTTCATGATATAAGATATAAGGAATATCATGCGCACACTAGGAGTCTCTCATCATAAGCTATAATAAACAGAAACACCATATTATATTTCGTGACCCGCCAATGATATTTCATATTACAGCTTAGCTTAATAGTTACAATTTTCATTCCGATTGAAATCATATACTACATACAACACTTCTTGAATAAAGTACTCAGGGCTTAGTTCCCAAAATCGGTGCTTAGTGCTGGAAGCACTAATATTCATTGCTTCACACAGCTCTGCTAAATGCGGTTTAGAAAATCGTAAATAATTTATTTTTATACATATTACATATTGTAACATAACGAGGACACCCTTCGTGTTACAACTTTTTTTTCCTCATTTCTGCTTGTCGATACGTCTATAAACCATAAAATGCTTTTCAGCATCATGTTACATACGAAAAATATTTTGTCGAGCATTGTAATTACAAGAACTTAGATATTTCTGCTGATTTCCAGTCAATATGGCTCGAAAAACAGCAAACAAGTTGTACAAACACCGAATGGCTCAAGTCTTATTTCGATTCACCCTGCAGATATTGGTATGATCCAAAGAAATCATATCCATCAGAAAAATGAACTATCGCATGTCAGATCAAGGAACTTGGCGGAAATAGGTACAGTAGAAACCGCTTATAATGACATCGGGGGGAAATGAAAAATACGTCATAATAACCGGAAGTCACATAAAGCGGAATTTCAGCAAAATTGATGGTATATTTTTGGGATTCAGTAGAAAAGAACGAGAAATTCAGAATTGGCTTTATTGAAAAAATAAAAAATAACTTCTCTCATAAATAGTTTCAGGCTTTCACGACTGGATATATTGATATTAGGAGAGTCTTCCGGGCGAATTGGCCGTGGTCTATTAGGAATTATTTCACCTAACGTTTCGCTCACAACTGCAGTAGGCATCTTCAGAGGACTCTTGGTCTTAGATCGCTGAATTTCCGAAAGTGATGCTGGATTCGATCTGTTGGACCCACTTATACCGTGATCATTGGCAGGAGAAGGTAATGGGTTTACGCGCACGATGTTGATTGGTACATCGCTCCCACTTTGTATTGGCTTGATTTTTATTTTTTCCAACACCGGCAACCATGTGCTATGTACCAAACGAGTTTCTTCCCTTCTGTTCATATTGTTCTTATGTTTATATATCTCAATGGCTTCCATGTTCATCCTAGGATAGAAACTTTTGATGTTTGAAATAGCTTCTGCCTTTGAGAAAACAATATTGTGTCCATCTGTCAGAGCATTTTCCGCTAGTGCGGATTATTCTGTCTGATTGAGTTGACAGCATTGTTCATGCTCGTTAATTCTCGTATTGATACTTCGCTTCGTTGCACCAATGTAGACTTTGCCGCAGTCACAAGGTATCCTGTAAATACCTGGTTGAGAGAGTGGGTCGACTTTATCTTTGGTAGTTCTGATCATTTGGCCAAGTTTTTCAGTTGGCTTATAGACAGTCTCTATATTGTGGCCCTTTAGTATTCTACCAATTCTATCGGTGACCTTGGGGATATATGGGAAGATAGCTCTTCGCTTGGGGGTGAGTTGTGATGTGTTATCATCACGTGTGGAAAGTCTTGGTCTTATTGCCCTCTGAATTTCCTTAGCATTATATCCGTCAGCGACGAATGCATGCTCCTCGTTTCTGTTGAGGATGATGATTGGACTGCTTGTGTAGATACCTGTTATGTTATGTTATGTGGATGAGACTTTTGTCGTCTGGAGTCATGGACTTTAAGAATTGGATGCTTTTCTATCCTATCTTAACAGAAGGCACCCGAATATTCAATTCACTATGGAAATTGAAAAGGATGGTGCTCTACCCTTTCTAGACGTCTTGGTTACTAGAAAGCCTAACGGAAGGCTAGGACTCAGGGTTTATAGAACACCAACCCACACTGAAAGGTATCTACACAAGCAGTCCACTCATCATCCTCAACAGAAACGAGGAGTTAAAAGAACACTCGTAGATAGAGCCCGACGATTGTGCGAGCCGGAATTTCTGAAGGATGAACTTGAACATCTACAGCATGCATTCGTCGCTAACGGATATAATGCTAAGGAAATTCAAAGGGCAATAAGACCAAGACTTTCCACACGTGATGATAACACATCACAACTCACCCCCAATGGAAAAGCTATCTTACCATATATCCCCCAAAGGTCACCTATAGAATTGGTAGAATACTAAAGGGCCACAATATAGAGACTGTCTATAAGCCAACTCAAAAACTTGGCAAAATGATCAGAACTACCAGAGACAAAGTCGACCCACTCTCTCAACCAGGTATTCACAGGATACCTTGTGACTGCGGCAAAGTCTACATTGGTACAACGAAGCGAAGTATGAATACGAGAATTAACGAGCATGAACAATGCTGTCGATTCAATCAGACAGAAAAATCCTCACTAGCGGAACATGCTCTGACAGATGGTTACAATATTGTTTTCTCAAAGGCAGAAGCTATTTCAAACATCAATAGTTTCTATCCTAGGATGAACATGGAAGCCATTGAGATATATAAACATAAGAACAATATGAACAGAAGGGGAGAAACTCCTTTGGTACATAGCACTTGGTTGCCGGTTTTGGATAAGACCAAAATCAAGCCAATACGAAGTGGGAGCGATGGACCAATCAAACCCACTACCTTCTCCCGCCAATGATCAGGGTATCAGTGGGGCCAACGGATCGAATCCAGCATAAATTTCGGAAATTCAGAGGTCGAGTTACAATCTGAGACCAAGAGTCCTCTGAAGATGCCTACCGCAGTTGTGCGCGAAACGTTAGGTGAAATAATTCCTCATAGACCACGGCCAATAAGCCCGGAAGACTCTCTTAATGTCAATAATTTCTCTCACTAAGAAAAATCTAAATATAAAGAACTTTTTCATTTTTTAGAAAAATAATCTGAAATTTTAGTTTGCGTTCGTTTTTTTCGACTTGAAATCATAGCTTCTTACACCATTGTACAACTCAGAAATGGCTTCAATGGATGTCATTTTATCCACAAAACACCAATAATCTCCTGAAGGATCTGGATTATACTCTATACCGCGTGCCGACATACGCGTATGTCCCGTATCGTATCGAACCTCATTACATTAAAAAAAGGGGGGTGGCTTCAGAAAACGATCGAGCGGTCACTATAACCGGAAAAATTTTCGAAAAATCATTATTATCATTATTATTCTTTAAGAATAATAGTCAAGATATAAATCTATATGACTCAGTAAACATGACATATATGGAAACAATACAGTGAAAAACTATCCATCTAGAGGGGCATAAAATGGTCCAAATTGTTCTTGAAGGAATTTACACTAACACTGTTCATAACCACTACAGGAAGCCGGTTCCAGGCATGAAAAATACGATTTGGCAGGCAATTTTCTCTCGCTGCACAGTGGAAAATTTCGCGATACAATTTAAACTGGTGCCCTCGTAGACGTTGATCGGAATTAAGTTGGTATAAAGTTGTTAGATCACCAAATAGTCCCATCATTGCTCTATATGTTGTGATGAGATCACCACGCATTCGACGATCTTCAAAACGGGATAGATCCATCAATCTTGTATCTCAGACAGGTCCACCGGTGTGAAAAGAGCGGCCAAAGATAGCGGCCGAAATTTACGGAAACACCCGAACGCCCAAGTCAGTGGCGTCCGGTGTCCCTTCCGTTTTCTCATAGGAATTCGAATTTAGGTTGATTAAATGGGGGAATAATAAATAAAACGCGTATTTTTTATTTTGAGTAGACGATTTTACGACAAAAAAAAGTCGATATGAACATTCATATCTCGCACCGGACTCGTTTTATTAATTTCTCGTGAACTTGAAGATGCCGATATGAGGAAGAGCTCCTTGCATTACCAGATTGGAGGGAAAGATTCCTGACGACGTATACTACTTGAACAGAGCAAAAAAATTTGACTTGCGATGGGGCTCTGGGGTTGAAATTTCAACCCCTAAATCAGGGATGGGCAACCTTTTTTGGCAGAGGGCCAAATAGAAAAATTTTTCATAGACCACGGGCCTAAAAGATATTTCCAACGTAAAAAAAATTAAATTCATTCAACAAAAACGAAATAAACTTAACGTTCCTTACAATAGGATAATTAAAAAAAACTTGAACCTATATAATTCCAAAAAAAAAAACAACTCCATAACTCGTCACTGATTTTCAAATAATGAGACACCCGGAGTTTTCTCCACAAAAGCATTTTCTATTTGGTGTGACTCCTGATGTATTTTCCAAATTCGAATCCATAATCCTTGATCGTTGATAGATTCTTGGTTTTTATGAATAAAAGTTTTGCAAAGGTAACTCACGACACCGATTTTTCAACAATGTGCGCTAAAAATAGATGCATAGAAAAATCGATAATTCCGATCAAATTTATTCGGCAATCTGCCATTCTAATCCAACTAATCAAAAAGTATTGAGTTAATGAATAATAAATCCATACTTGGAGAAATTTTCAATTTTACCTAGATTATATTTGAAAAATTAAAAATCCCTATTACAGATTGCACCAAACTACTTTGCCACTTTTCAGTTTGCACTTTTCAATTCCGAATTAGTTTTGTGCAATAAGTGTTATTCGTTCGAAAAGTGAATAGTGCGAAGTACCTTTCAATCTACCTTACAACTTTTCACTTTTGAAATGTTCAATTCTGAATGCTTTTCGAACAATGTAATTCATTCGGAACGTGAAAAGTTGCGAAGTATTTTGGTGCAATAGGCCCCTGGATCAAAAAAATGTGCCTGTGAAATGAAGCTTGAAGCTCGATCAATTCGATCTGAAGTGACATTTCTACTTCCATTTGGAAAGGGACATGAATATTTGGAATTGAAATTTATTCTACAATCTGTCATTCTAATCTACCTAATCAAAAAGTATTGAGTTAATGAATAATAAATCTATACTTGAAACTTGAAGAAATTTTCAATTTTATCTAGATTATATTTCAAAAATTAGAATGAATATTTGGAATTGAAAGCTTAACAAACACTTATGACTTCTTCGAAAATATATTCGCCTCTCGTATAGTGTCTTTCATTAGCCTTAGCGCAAGCAATTTTTCTGTTAGTTTGAATTTTGATCGACTGCTTGAATAAAGATTGCTAACTAATATCAATGATATCAGTGCTTTCATCCAATGCTATGGAAAAAGCTACAGATGTTTCCATCACATTTCCAAGAGAAACTTTTATATTTTCAGCCTTCGCGCATGCAGCGAATGAAAACAAGGAAATTTGTTGATGTGGTATCTTTGTAGATCAAATTTTTGGTTGCGTCGTGTGGGAAAAAATTCATTGGCGGGCCAAGAGATACCTATTCGCGGGCCGCATGTGGCCCGCGGGCCGTAGGTTGCCCATGCCTGCCCTAAATCTTCGGGTGGTGTTTCGATCAGAACGCGGAATCCTTGCATAATCATATTCACAGGAAAAATTCACTTTGTTATCATCATCAAAAAGCGCAGAAAAAAATTTGACTTGCGATGGGGCCCTGGGGTTGAAATTTCATCCCTTAACTTTTCCGGTCAATTTTCGTACAGAACGCGTGATCCTTGCATAATCATATTAACAGGAAAAATTCACTTGGGCATCATAATCAAATAGCGCAAAAAAAATTCGACTTGCGATGGGGCCCTGGGGTTGAAATTTCATCCCTTAACTTTTCCGGTCAATTTTCGTACAGAACGCGTGATCCTTGCATAATCATATTAACAGGAAAAATTCACTTGGTTATCATCATCAAATAGCTCAAAAAAAAATTGACTTGCGATGGGGCCCTGGGGTTGAAATTTCATCCCTTAACTTTTCCGGTCAATTCAACCCCAGGGCCTCATCGCAAGTCAAATTTTTTTTGAGCTATTTGATGATGATATTCAAGTGAATTTTTTCTGTCAATATGATTATGCAAGGATCACGCGTTCTGTACGAAAAGAGACCGGAAAAGTTAAGGGATGAAATTTCAACCCCAGGGCCCCATCGCAAGTCAAATTTTTCTCGTGCTATTTGATGATGATAACCAAGAGAATTTTTCCTGTGAATATGATTATGCAAGGATTCCGCGTTCTGATCGAAACACCACCCGAAAAGTTAAGGGATGAAATTTCAACCCCAGGGCCCCATCGCAAGTCAAATTTTTTTCGTGCTATTTGATGATGATAACCAAGTGAATTTTTCCTGTGAATATGATTATGCAAGGATCACGCGTTCTGTACGAAAATTGACCGGAAAAGTTAAGGGATGAAATTTCAACCCCAGGGCCCCATCGCAAGTCAAATTTTTTCTGCGCTATTTGATGATGATAACCAAGTGAATTTTTCCTGTGAATATGATTATGCAAGGATCACGCGTTCTGTACGAAAATTGACCGGAAAAGTTAAGGGATGAAATTTCAACCCCAGGGCCCCATCGCAAGTCAAATTTTTTTTGAGCTATTTGATGATGATATCCAAGTGAATTTTTTCTGTCAATATGAATATGCAAGGATCACGCGTTCTGTACGAAAATTGACCGGAAAAGTTAAGGGATGAAATTTCAACCCCAGGGCCCCATCGCAAGTCAAAATTTTTCTGCGCTATTTGATGATGATAACCAAGTGAATTTTTCCTGTTAATATGATTATGCAAGGATCACGCGTTCTGTACGAAAATTGACCGGAAAAGTTAAGGGTTGAAATTTCAACCCCAGGGCCCCATCGCAAGTCGAATTTTTTTTGCGCTATTTGATGATGATAACCAAGTGAATTTTTCCTGTGAATATGATTATGCAAGGATTCCGCGTTCTGATCGAAACACCACCCGAAAAGTTAAGGGATGAAATTTCAACCCCAGGGCCCCATCGCAAGTCAAATTTTTTTCGTGCTATTTGATGATGATAACCAAGTGAATTTTTCCTGTGAATATGATTATGCAAGGATTCCGCGTTCTGATCGAAACACCACCCGAAAAGTTAAGGGATGAAATTTCAACCCCAGGGCCCCATCGCAAGTCAAATTTTTTTCGTGCTATTTGATGATGATAACCAAGTGAATTTTTCCTGTTAATATGATTATGCAAGGATTTCGCGTTCTGATCGAAACACCACCCGAAAAATTAGGGGTTGAAATTTCAACCCCAGGGCCCCATCGCAAGTCGAATTTTTTTTGCGCTATTCGATGATGATAACCAAGTGAATTTTTCCTGTGAATATGATTATGCAAGGATTCCGCGTTCTGATCGAAACACCACCCGAAGATTTAGGGGTTGAAATTTCAACCCCAGAGCCCCATCGCAAGTCAATTTTTTTTGCTCTGTTCAATTAGTATACGTCGTCAGGAATCTTTCCCTCCAATCTGGTAATGCAAGGAGCTCTTCCTCATATCGGCATCTTCAAGTTCACGAGAAATTAATAAAACAAGTCCGGTGCGAGATATGAATGTTCATATCGACTTTTTTTGTCGTAAAATCGTCTATTCAAAATAAAAAATACGCGTTTTATTTATTATTCCCCCATTTAATCAACCTAACTTCGAATTCCTATGAGAAAACAGAAGGGACACCGGACGCCACTGACTTGGGCGTTCGGGTGTTTCCGTAAATTTCGGCCGCTATCTTTGGCCGCTCTTTTGACACCGGTGACAGGTCCAGCGTACTCCAGTATAGGTCGTACATGAGTCATGTATAAGGTGCGGCATGTATTGATGGAACATTTGCCAAACACTCTCTCCAACAAATGGCAAATTCTGGAGGCCTTGGAGCATGTAGACTGTACATGGTCCGACCAACTGAGAACCTCTGTTATGGTGACGCCCAGATCAACATGACTCGAGCAATGCGACAGAGCAACACCATTAATGATGTACTGATGTCTGGGGTTCCTCCCGCCCACATGTAAGACAGTACATTTTTCGATGTTCAGGGAAATAAGCCAATCATTGCACCATTGTTCGATTGTGGAAATCACCATCAGTTCCAGGCGCAGCATATATCTTCGTGTCATCGGCGAACACGGAGACGCAGGATTTGAGCAAACTAGGTAAGTCGGATGTATATAGAAGAAACAAGAGGGGTCCCAGTCCCAATACCGATCCCTGGGGTACGCCACTCAAAACGGCTCTTGAACTGGAGAAAGATTTACCGACACGCCCATAGAACCGATGCTCAGACAGAAAAGCTCCAATCTGTAATAAATGGGTAATTATATTCCTTTGGGAACAAAGAACAAGAACACATGGTCATCGAACGGCCAAATAGGCGCCGGAAATCTGAGAAACCCTATGTTTGGATACAGTATGTGGCATATTTATGGAAAGTTTAGAATGATAAGACGGGCGAAAATTAGGTGACAAAAACCTGATGGTGTAAGTTACGAGGGGTTCGGCGCCAAAAGGTTGAACACGTGCAAGTAGTTTGGGATATTCAGGATTGTTAAAAATCAAGTAGAGTATTGATTGATAGTTTTCAGGTTCCGGATAAGTTCGTGACATTAAACATAACAGAAAACGCAGATCTTTGTGTTGTGGGGTAGGAAACGCCCATAGATGTAGTAATTGGTTAATAGGAGGGTAAAAACAAAGATTTTCCTTGGAAGGAGGTAATTTTTTGAATTAGGTACGCCCAAAAAGTGGGGAAAAAATTCACGTTCAGTATTACGAAGATCGAAATAAGTCAGTACTGTCCGGAAAAGAAGAACATAAAGTCTCAAGCGGAGACTTGTAGATTTCGTGTGAGTAATAAGTAAAGTCTTAAACGAAGACGTTTTTTGCATTAAGCTATTCCGGGAATAGTAGTGAAAAAGGTTTAATTAGAGTAGAATTTTGTAGTTTAAAATCACGTACTCGTCGGAATACGCGAACCGAAACGGAAGTGAGTGTAGAGACACGGTGTACGGAAAGAGTGCATAGAGAAAGGATCACTTTGTGGAGTTGGTATAGGAAAGCCGATTATTGGAAAAAGGCAGAGACAAAAGGTCAGATTTTTCCATTTGCATGATTTTGAGGTTCAAGTTGTGACCAGTCCAGAGTCCTGAATCCTCCCAAGAATAAGTTTTTTTTTTGTTGTTAATTTTAGGGATAATTGTAAAATAGGAAAACAGTTGTGTAAAGACTCGGTCTTAATTTTTTTCTTTTCTTTTTTTGTTGTTATTATATTATCGAAAACTAGTTAGATTCGTTTCATTTCGTTCACTAGAGAATCCCCTGGAAAAATTATCCAACACATAAAGACTCGTTCTTCGTGCAACGAGCCGATACCCACAAATTATATATTTTTTTACATCTCTAAAAATTAATGATAATCCACCTTTTAATCGAAGGAAAGCCGCTCTTCCAGAGATTCCAATAAAAAGGTGCCAGATTATATTAGAAATCCATGAGAGGAGGTTCCCTCGAACCCCGAGATGCTCTAACTTGGTGAGCAAACGTCTTCGTGGAACCTTATCAAAAGCTCGGGCGAAGTCCAGGTAAATGACATCTATGGGTGTACGGGAATCCAACGCCTTCGTCCTATCTTCCAGACACTTGAGAAGATTTGTGATGACCGATCTGGCAGGTAGAAATTCATGTTGGTTTTCCGGAATGATGTTGTTCTCCATAGCAAAACTGAGAATCTTGGATGTCATTATTCTTTCACATATCTTGGCGGCAACAGATACTATGCTTATCGGTCTATAATTTGATGCAGATGTTGTACAACCTTTCTTAAAAATCGGTGTGACAGATGCGCTGAGCCATTCTCTTGGTAAAGTAGATGTGACAAAGGAGCGATTAAAGACTAAAGAGAGGGGCAGAGCGAGGACTCGAGCACAGTTCCTCAAAACAAATTCATCAAATGTTTTTCCACATCATCTTCAGAAAAATGTATTTCCTCCAAACTTTCCACAGACCTGGGCAATGATATGGGCGAAAGTGGTCCCGGAGGTTCCTCGGTGAACGATGATGCGAATGCATCTGCCAAAACCTCGGCAGAGTGTCGGTTGTCCGCGCACAATTCTCCTGCACCATCGCGCACTATTGGGATTTAGACTTTTGTTTTAAGGGTGTTGCGAACATACTCATAAAATTTTTTTAGCCATTCGGTGTATTCAAGAGTGGTTCGTATTCCTGCTTTGCCTGTGAGAGCCTGGATCTAAGATCTATAGAGTACCTTCTGTGGTTATCATAGTCGCTATCAGTTCTACTGCGTCTGTATCGTTGCCAGAGGGTCTTCTTCAATTATGTTGTTGTATCTGAAATCATGTCATTGAAAGCGACATATCATTATAAGCATGTCATTAAATCTGGACCCTATTGTGAGGAGTTTTGAATGAAACCAAACATAACACTGCATTTGCGTCATTATAAGCGATTGGTCAGTATAGCCGGCGTCATAATAAACGGATTCTACTGTACCTCGAAAGACCCTCCATCAATAACAATACCTTTCCAGGCAGATTCCTTAGGATATCTGTCTCTCGATACAACTTGACTAAAATTGCAAAAAAATATAGTTCAAATGAGATTTTGTGATGAAGACTCATTTCAAGTTGAAGGAAATAAAATTAATTTCAGCATGTAGGTGTGCAGCGTATAAAGGGTGATTAAGAAAAATGGAGTAAAATAATGAAATTTCATTCCCAGGAAATTCAAGCATTTCTTTTCATCCTACACACGAGGTTGTTTCTTGAGGAATTTGGTTCCATGAACGAGGCAGAAGCTCTCTCAGATTTGAGGATTCTGGGGTGGGTTAATGATCATGTAATCTTCTTTGGAGCATATCCTACGCATGTTCTATGCAATTCAAATCTGGTAAGTGCGGAGGTATTGGTAAATGTGGATTACCAAGCTCCTCGCCAACATTCTCAACTATGGCAGTTGCGTTCTAGCGTTTTCGTCTAGGAATTAAAAAGTTTCACAAATTTGGCAAAACATTGTCAACGACATGCTCCCCTGATTACCTTGAAAACTCATCTAGGAGTCATATGGGAGTATTAGTCTTGCAAAAAAACCTTAGGTGCCTTTTTGATACCCACAGTTCTATAAGTTACCAAAAAGGTGTTTATAGGAACCTTCGTTACCGGTATAAGACTAGAAGTAACTGGGAAACCAATTGAAATGGTGTAGTTTCCAAAAGTTAAATGTCAATTACATATCCCCACTTCTTAATATCATTTGTGTCAGTGAGTAGCTTTCAAATGAAAAGAATTCTTTATAAAAAATTAACACAAAGCTCTTAGAAGCAGCAATATGAATTTGTTAAAAAAGAATAATTTTCTATTATATGAATCGGCAGAATCGAATGTCCTTGGCACCTTTCTCCATTGGTTGTTGTTGAAGTATTTTTTTCTAAAAATATAATTTCTTGAACAAAGTCAATGCTTGGCCCCTTTCATTATCAGTGAATTCAGTTCTGAGTGATTTTTCACCTGTTGGTGTGCTTCGTAAAATATTTTCGTGGGTTTGGCGAACTTACTATGAAAGCTGCTACTCTATTTCACTTTTTCTCTAATTTTTTCTGTGTTGTGACATATGCATTCACTTACAATCAGAGAAAATAACCACAATTACTGATCAATCACTATGAAGTGCAGCACTACTTCTATGAAAAAGTTTTAACTGGGCTTATGAGTTTCATAAGATTCTTTAGGTTTTGTAGTGGCAGTGAAATATTTATTAGGTCCTAAAGATTTGTAAGAGTTTTGACGGAGTGAGCTGTCAAAGCCCAAGAGTAAAAGTTTCAAAAGTTTTATAAAACGGTATTTAAGAACGCTATAAAACCCTCTCAAAAAACTTCAAGTAACCAACAACAAAGGTTTTATAGATGAGGTAACGGAAACGTCCTGCATGCGATGTTATAAAACTTCAAGTATTTTGGTATTTTCTGGACCTTTAAAAAAGCCAATAGTTTCCTAATAAAACTCTCATAAAAGTTAAGGTTCTTTATAAACCTCTAAAAAATATCCGTTACCGTTTGATAAAACTTGTCTCCTTGAACCTATTTCGAAGTCGAGATATCACACTTTGGATGACTTGGAGCTTTTACGCTACAACAACCTGTGTTAGGCTACTCTGTAGCATTCCGATAGCTCTAGTATCCTCAGCGTTTGTAAATTTACGTTTTGGCATTTTCAGAAAACTCTTTTCAAATCGATAAACTTACTCAATTCAAATATAAGAACATTCATGAAGCAAAGAACCAAACGACCAGATTGACGAAATGTCTCATGATTTGAATGATTTTACAGCGATCTTCTTGAAGAATACGTACTTCTCAAAACGATTGAATACGATATCCCTAACTCTTGTGGAGCAGTATATTTTATCAATACATGACCAATTTGCCCAAGGAAACAGCACAAAGTAAAACGAAAATCAGCATTTTTTCTAGTGAAGCCTCATTACATCAAGCGAACAAAAACAGCAATACTCTAATCATCTACCGAAATTCCAAGAAACATGAGAACTGCGGCAGAAAAATAAACAAAGACTTCCCGACTCCACCACAACACTCTTTGTCACAAAACGAGCGACTTTTTCACCGCAAAGCCATTTTACGGAGGATCATTCCTCCAAATCTGTTTACGAACGAAAAAATAGAACGATAAATCTCTTGCCGTTCAGAAGCTTACCATCTTTTCCAACCGTCGCCGTCTTGCAGGAGGAAGAGCCAAGGAGGAGGAAGATAATCGCCAGAGCAAACATGTTTGAGATCTCTCAGCGAATCCCGATGAGTCCGAGGACACTAAGTCATCACAGAAACACGCACGGTAACTTCTTCGGCACTCACCACCTCCGGACTGTCACAGGCCGTCCTCCGAAGGACCCACAGCTGATCGCGGGTTTGCGGCTGAACCTTCAGACGGTCGGTGGATTTACGAGCTGAGAGAGCACCGGATTCGAACCCCAGGTACCTGGAGGCGAGACGAAGAAGTGGAGTTGGTCACCCTCACCCCCAACTTGCGATCGCGTTCGGTTCTTCGTTCGCGGGCCGTTGAGATCGATTTTCGATCAGACGGGGAGGTTGTGGGCACCGTTTCACAGCACCCTACGAACTGGCGCTCCGCCGTTTCGCCCTCTATAGCGTCTGCGACATGCGCAAAGTTTTCACTACGAACTTCATCATTAAATGTACCTGTAGGACGTGCCGCGAAGCTGCGATTTTTCACTTTTCCTGGAAAATCCCCTCGGAGGAGGCTGTCATGCAATTCTATGATCCATGCAGAACATGATCAGTTAATTGGTGGGATACATTTTCAGTTTGGGGAATCAAGGGGTGAAGCAGTTCGTGAAAAGTTCATGTCTTTCCGGAACCATTGCATTAAATATAGGTATGGTACTATTTTATTATACAGGGTGGCCATTTGAAAACGAAACAGACGAGATTACAGACGAAATAAATTTTTTCGATAGAAATGCTCGGACAGGTCGATTTCTGTTTCGAGGGGGACAACTTAAGATGTAGGTTACGGACGCATAACGCTTCAACCCTTGCTACTACAACCCTCACCCCCAATTTTTGAATAGGGAAGATGAGGTGAGTGATACCTCATTTGAAAGGTGTTTTTATACTGATTTCAGCACAGTAATTGTTTTTTCATTTTATGCATGAGTTCTCGAAATACAGGGTGGCCATTTGAAAACGAAACAGACGAGATTACAGACGCAATAAATTTTTCCGATAGAAATGCTCGGAAAGGTCGATTTCTGTTTCGAAGGGGACAACTTAAGATGTAGGTTACGGACGCATAACGCTTCAACCCTTGCTACTACCCCCAATTTTCGAATAGGGACGATGGGGTGAGTGAAACCTCATTTTGAAATTGAAAGGTATTTTTATACTGATTTCAGCACAGTAATTGTTTTTTCATTTTATCCATTAGTTCTCGAAATATTCTTGACTAAGCATTTGAAAATGAAGTGGTGTTTTCATGGCACTTGTAGCGTTTTTTTGTGAAAAACCTTCCGAATGAGGTATCACTCACCCCAACTTCCCTATTCAAAAATTGGGGGTGAGGGTTGTAGTAGCAAGGGTTGAAGCGCTATGCGTCCGTAACCTACATCTTAAGTTGTCTCCGTCGAAAGAGAAATCGACCTGTCCGAGCATTTTTATCGAAAAAATTTATTTCGTCTGTAATCTCGTCTGTTTCGTTTTCAAATGGCCACCCTGTATTTCGAGAACTAATGCATAAAATGAAAAAAAAAATTACTTTGCTGGAATCAGTATAAAAAATACCTTTCAAACGAGGTATCACTCACCTCATCTTCCCTATTCAAAAATTGGGGGTGAGGGTTGTAGTAGCAAGGGTTGAAGCGCTATGCGTCCGTAACCTACATCTTAAGTTTTCCCCCTCGAAACAGAAATCGACCTGTCCGAGCATTTCTATCGAAAAAATTTATTTCGTCTGTAATCTCGTCTGTTTCGTTTTCAAATGGCCACCCTGTATTTTCATATGAATTACAATGTTGGAACATTGATTGTTGCAAACAATTTTTCACAATCAGCACATGAATTGAAATGTTTATTATCGTTTTCTGGGCATAAAAACACTAAGCTTCTTTTTGGAGTCCAACAAAATCTTCGGATGGTTCCACTGCCTTTTTGACGTTAAAGGTATGATGGCAGGGTCAAAATTGACCCCAAGCCCGCTGTCACGGTTTTATGACAGACTCTAACATAAAAATTTGTAGCGTATATTGGTCACATCTATTGTTAGCAGATTACTTGTATATGAACAATTCTTATTAGATGCTGTAGAGTATGGACAACAAGTCGATGCAGTATATGCCGATTTTGCAAAAGCCTTTGATAAAGTTATTTATCGTATTCTCGTAGAAAAATTAAAATCATTGGGCATTTTTGATACATTACTTATGTAGTGCGAAGACTTCTTGTATTAAAGTCATCAGGCAGTAAAAATGAAAAATATTACCTCTAAATATTTTCACGTCACATCTGGTGTACCTTAGGGGGCGCATTTGGCCCGATTACTGTTTGTTGTTCTCATAAATGATATTCCTGTTCATGTTGAAAACTCCAAGCTACTGTTATTCGCTGATGATTTGAAACTGTTCGAGATTATTACCTGGATTGAGGACTGTACTTTTATTCTGGATGATATTGATACCTTGATCAATTGGTGCGACTTAAACGGCATGAAACTGAACCTTGAAAAATATAAGGTAATTAATTTTCATAGAAAGAAAAATATTATTCTATATGATTGGTGACACTTTGGAGGTTGTAAATAGTGTCAAAAACCATGGAGTATATTTTGATACCTCACTAGACTTCGGTCATCATATTGAGTCAGTATCCTAATAGGGATCTGAAAATGTTAGGATTAACCAAACGCATATTGTCAAACTTTCGTAATATAAAATGTTTCAAAATAATTTACTGCTCCTATATAATCTCCTTATTAGAATGAGCATGTCAAGTGTGGTCTCCATTTCATGCATATTGATGCATTTGATAGAGTTCAGCCTAGATTTTCGAGAATTGTTGGATATAAATTGAGAATTCCAGCCGATGAATGACTTAGCTTATTCTCTGAATTTTCCATTTTTGCTGTTAAGAAGACAATACTTAGATATTTGTACATTGTTTAATATTGTTATTGGATACACCGATATCCCCAGTTTATCAGAGTCTGTATACTTTCGTGAGCCGCAGAGAAACCCAAAGGAAGGTAATCTTTTGTATGTAAAATTTCATCGAACAAACTATGGAAAATTTTCACAAAATTTTGTGGTGTTGCTAATAACCTTTGCAGAGATATTGACTTTTTTTCCAATGGGGATACACAATTTAAGATAAAATTGAAAAGAATTTCGTAGCATGGTTCATCACAGTCTCGATTTTTGTAATTGATTGTTTCCCTCGTATTATCTCTCACGTTGAATTTTTTATTTAACTAAACATTTGTAACCCTTTTTTTTGTTAATAAACCGTTTTTGTGGATTTTTATCATAGTTTTGATGGGAAGACCATTTCAACAATTTTGACGACAAAGATTTCACCATGAGATTTCGATTATCTAAACAATCTGTCCTATTTGTTTTAGAGCAAATTGAGAATCAGTTGAAACATCCAACTGACAAGTGAGTACAGTACATTTCATTTTTCAGATCATGTGAATACTAATTCTAAAAACAATTTTTCTCAGGAACTGTTGTGTCCCCCAATGAACCAATTGCTTTGTGCTCTTCGTTTTTACGCAACTGGATGCTTCCAAACAACTGTTGGTTATTTTTGTGGTATCAGCACTTCTACTGCACACAGAATAATACATCGGGTCAGCATTGTTCTGGGTTCGATATGGAGAAACCATATTTTCTTTCCCCGAACTCAAGAGGAGATCAGAACAGCACAAATGGCATTTTTCAATAAAGCTGGATTCCCTAGAGTTATTGGTGCCATAGACTGTACCCACATAAAGTTAAATAATTCTCCAGGTATATATGAATATAACTCATAGTAAATTCGATAAGTGTACTATATAAAAGTATTTTTAGGAGGAGAACATCCGGAGATTTTCAGGAACAGAAAAGGTTTGTTTTCCTTAAACGTACAGGCTATATGCAATGCAAACTTAGAGTTTATTGACATTGTAGCTAGATGGCCTGGTAGTACTCACGACTCCTTGATTTTCATTAACTGCTATAGACATGCCGTTTTTGAACAAGGAGTATATGGAGATGCTTTCCTTCTTGGAGATGGAGGGTATGCATGTAAAAGATACATGATGACTCCTTTGGAGAACTGTAATACAGTTGCTGAGCAAGCATATAATGAATGCCATATAAGAACAAGAAATAGTATCGAACGAATGTTTGGAATATGGAAGAGACGTTTTCCAGTTATGGCAATAGGTTTGAGGGTGAAGTTGGAGAATATTTTTCCTATTAATATTGCAAGAAGACATGGCGAAGAAACTCCTCCGGATGATGATGCTCTAGTGTTGTCTGTACCATGGGATGCTATACTTGCAGAAGGCCAAATAACTGATAATGGAGGCAGACAACGAGACAACATTCATCATAGAACAAGAAGAATTTTAATAGAAAATTATTTTGGACAGTCTTCATGATTGATAATATTTTAGTATCATTACATAATTCATTAAGTAGGTATGTTATCAAGCAAATCATGGAAGAAATAATTAATAACCATTTTTTATTGCAGGAAGACTGCTTCTATATGAAGAATTGAATGAAGGTGTGATTTATATCATGTCATATACAACTTTAACAAAATAAAAGAGGATACTGTAAATGTTAGCTTGAATATGTAACCGATGATACAAAGTAGTTTGGTTTTTACGAAAAAGAAAATTCTTTGCCTTTACAAGGCAGAAACCGGTATATCCCTCATCTCAGTGACAAAATCTAATATCATTTCTCCAACCTCATGATAAAAGATCTCTGAGCCTGGGAATTGAAAATGGTATTCATTTCGATGATTACTATTTTGAATTCATCTATGTTTCAAAGTAGTTTGGTGTTACTGACATTAATTTTATTGTTTCAAGTTTGGAGTAAATAAATAATATTGAATTTATGTTGAAGATCATTCTTTGTACTTGACTATCTATAAAAGGAGATGGTTGGAAATTCATAAAGTTCAGGGGGAAAAAAACTAATAATTTTTATTCGAATTTAATTACTTGTTTTCTTTTTCAAATTGTATTATTAATAATTTTGTTTTGATTTCCTCTTGACGAAGCCTTTCTGTCTCTTGCTTCTCTTGAAGTTTGAGAATTCTCATTCTCACTTCGTGTTCCTCCTCTGCATGTTTATTTGCAATATTGAGAGTATTGAGTCTGCTTTATGCCAGGTGGTCCGTTTTTAGCGCAGGCCTTTGTCTCGAATAAGGAGACATGACAATTTTTTCCTCCAATGGTTTGGTTTTTTTATTGTTACTGGAAACAGTTTCAGCGATGTTTCTATTCTTCTCAATCAATGCCCTCAAATTTTTATTCATAGGAGTTCGTAACATCGCTGGATTGTAGCTTGACCAGTCCTGAAATCATTCTACTAGAAGAAGCCCTAACAAATATGCACAATTGTAACCCAACGGTTACTACATTCAACTTACAACAGCAGGGTCATCAGCTTGTCCGTCTCCAAATTCCTCACTCTCTATGAATTGCACGTCATTTGTTGCTGCAAATAAATGTTTCATAATGAAAAAATCATTCTACTATTATGGTTCAAGACAAGTTAAAAATTATTCACCTTCTTCCTTATATTCCCCACTTTCAAACAATTTAACTGTTCCTGCAAATTAATACCCAAGATTAAAATAAAAACTCTTCACTGTTAGCTAAGACAATTAAAAATTTATTCACCTTCTTCTACAAATTCCTCAATTTCCGATATTTCCACATTATCAGTGCCTGCAAATAAACATCAAAGATGAAAAAATTATTACACTGTGAGTGAAGGTAAGTAAACAATTTATTCACCTTTCGCTTCGAAACCAGCGTCACCATCAAAAAGATTCATCATGCCTTCTGCAACTGGCTTTATCAAATTTATTACCATTTCTATTAGTGGATCTTCTCTAATTTTAATTTCTGGACCTCCACCTGTAAATATACAAATAAGATTGATGATATGAAATATTTTATCTGAGGTCTGCCTTTTTGTGAAAGTTTTTTTAGGGTTTTCTTCTTTTGGTAATAATCCTTTGGTAATTGTTCTTTGCTTCAGAGATTGAAATAGAAAACCCTAAAAAAACTTTCACAAAGAAAAAAATTATGATAATAGGAACTACTAGAAAAGCAAAATATATTTTAAAATATGATATTTACCTGTGGTATATAAATTCTGCCTACGTTGGGTCATTACTGACTTCGCCTTCTTCTTCAAGTTCTCCCACAAATTTTTAAGAACTTGCCACTCCCGTTTGATGTACGGGCAATTTGCGTTGAATTCAACGGAAATTTTTTTCCAACTTTCAATTTTTGTTCTTACACTACCACTATCAGTTTTCTTGCACTCAATAATATCGAAATATTTTGTTACAAGATTCAGCAGGCATTTCTTCTCTATGGGTTGAAAAGTAGGGTCCCTCTTGCGTTTTTCCATGTCCGTTTCTCTACTGACTAGATAATAATTCTAAATCTCTACTGACTAGAAAATAATTTTAAATTTTACCCTTATGTCCTCCTAATGTTAGTTCGTAATGAATAAAACAATAAGGAAAAAACTTCAACAACGTAAATCACACTCTACTTCAAAAATAATCGGAATTCAGCGAACCACGACGCATAAACATGAACAACAATTTTAAATTTGAATTCGTGGAAATGAACTTTCTCTAAATCTGTGGTGTGCACACAGAAGTGAAGAATTAACAGCGTTGCCAAATTGTTGGATGCTTCAACTTCGATTTCTAAAACTCAAATTACCACGCCTGCGTTTAAGATGGTGAAATTGGAATGGCCTTAAACGGAGTTAAAAGGGCCAGTTAGTTTAACTGGAGTTTCCTTAACGGGGTTTTAAGCATCAGTTGGTGAAATTGGGCCTTAATGTATTTGACTGCGACACTACGTCATTTTTTTTTCGGTAAAGGACAACTAAACTGCCTAAAGACGTTGGAAATCAAATAATTAATTATAATAACTAACCCTACGACTTATTTCTAAGTAAGAACAATATTTCACAGTTTGAGGCAAAGAGCCAAGAATAAAGGAGGTTTTGGTTAATGATTTTTCGAATATCTCGTACCGCAATACATTCAATTGCTTCAACTCATTCCTATATAAGGCGGCCATGAATTTTTTCCTGCCCCGTCCACCATATCGACAGAAGCATCAGATTATTTGTTAACAGTTCCACTGCTTTTGAAAGATTTGAGTTGATTTTCAACGCCTTTAGGAATTTCATTTTTCCTTCACCGAAAAATGATGACGTACTGTCGCAGCCACTAAAAGTATGAAGAAATAAAATGTTCTTTTTCGAAACAGAGAAAAATTTATAGTGCAACGGGAAAAAGACAGGCACCATCTGCTTGCCTTCAAGGAAGAAGAACCGAAAGTGACAAATTCATTATTGAATAATAATGAACATGATCAGAGACAATTGTGGAGCCTTCGAAAAATTTCATAAAGTCTGCGACGTCATGTGTCTAATTTCGGAGGATAACCAATTTCAACCTTACCGATTCTAACCAAAATTGTGATAAATTTGAATAGGGCTCTTGACTGACCTTGATGAATTCATTTAGAAAAGAGGGTGACTGTTATCTGCGGCATTTTTCCTGATGAAAATAGTTGTTTTCCTATCAAGTGCAGGAAGTTTAGAAAGTTTTACTCTTCGGGAAAGCAATCGAGTACGGGAAAGATACTTTCTGCACAAGATAGGAAAATTATTTCTTTTTCGACCCCACATTGGAAATATATATTTCATTTCAACATACAAAACATTCCATGAAAATCCATAATACACATGAATTCAACATGTCGTCACCATGTAACTCTCATCGTTGACTTTCAATGCATAGGGACAGGGTCCGTCAAGTTGGCCCGGTAGTTGTGGCATTTTTACAAAATTTTTTGTATATTGCTAATGCTAGGTAAGTGCTGGCGAGTGCTGCAAAAAAAAATGGAAAATCTTCGATGGTACTCGTGAAAATGAAAATTCAATTTTCCGGGCCAACTTGTATGCAGCCCGGAAAAACCAGCATTTTTCATCGAGAGCTTGAAAAAACTTAATGCTAGGTAAGTGCTGGCGAGTGCTGAAGAAAAAATTTGAAAATCTCTTTCAGGAGTGGAAAAATTTGTAATTGAATTTTCCGGGCCAACTTTATGCAGCCCGGAAAACCCAGCATTTTTCAACGGAATTTCGCAAAAAGTTAATGCTAGCCAAGTGCTGGCGAGTGCTGAAAAAAAATTTTGAAAAACTCACTCAGGAGTGGAACAATTTGCAATTGAATTTTCCGGGACAACTTCACGCAGCATGGAAAACCCAGCAATTTTTCAAAGAAATTCTGAAGAAAGTTAATGCTAGCCAAGTGCTGGAGAGTGCTGAAGAAAAAATTTTAAAATCTCACTCAGAAGTGGAAAAATTTGCAATTGAATTTTCCTGACCAACTTGATGCTGCCCGAAAAAAATCAGAATTTTTCATTTAAATCTTGAAGGAAGTTGATATAAGTAAAGTGATGGTGAGTGCTTAAAAAAAAATTGAAAAAATCTGCCATGAGAACAAAAACTTTTAGGGGTGAATTTTGCGTAGCCATTTCGCGGGACAACCTATGACTGCCCTAAAAAATCGATTTTTTTTCGGAAGCTAGTTCGATTCTAGCGAGTACTAGTTGGATTCTAGCAAGTAATTACTTGAAAAAATAAAAATTTTCGAGAACATAAAAATAAATTTCGATAAAATTTTTTGGTTCAACTCATAAGTTTCCCGGAAATTACAGCATTCTGTATTGATATTCTGAAAATGATATTCTGAAAAGAATATGTTTCTAGTGGGTAACTGGGGAAAGCTGTAGGAAATATGAATAAAATGAAAAACATTACCGATAAAATTTATCAGAAAAAATCTGAATGAATCCAATACAGATGAATTTCGAGGAAAGAAAAACTGAAAGGAAATTTTTCATTTTTCAAACATACATGAATTCAAAATAGTAATCATCGAAATGAATACCATTTTCAATTCCCAGGCTCAGAGATCTTTTATCATGAGGTTGGAGAAATGATATTAGATTCTGTCACTGAGATGAGAGATATACCAGTTTCGGCCTTGTTTGGCCTCATCAGTATCCCATACATCTCAGGGACAAAATCTTCATGAAAAACTTCGATATTTGAAGCAATTGGTTGTGAAGTTATGAGTAAAATATTATAAAGTATTAAGGTGGTGACATCCAATCGCGTCAAAATGAAGTTTCACATCTCCAATCAAATGCTAAAAAAGAAATCTATACTTCCTCTTTCACTGAATGATTACTATTTTGAATTCATCTATGTTTCAAACATGTTCTCGATGTGGCCTCCGTAAAGGCAAAGATTTTTCTTTTTTTTAGAAATTTTTCATATTTCATGTTAGAAAATATCGTATGAAAAAGTGGGAAAATTGAATTTGTAATCCTTGAGGGAGAATATGATGAAACGGACAATGATCCGTGAATCCTTGTTGAAAATTATAGTTATTTTTCGATGATTTCGTTAGATGAGAATGAATCAAAGAAAAAAGTTTCATTTTAATAAATTTATTCCTGAAAAAACATATATATTTATGTAAACATATATTTATATACAATATTGAAGTTGGATTACAAGATTAAAATTTCAATAATGAAAGCATGAAAACCTATTCCTTCAATAGGTGAACATCAATAGCGCGGTTGTCACTCTAGTATCCTCATTTATACGAATTTTGTTTTTCACCAGTTATCTCAATTATACCTTTTAGAGTGTGTATTTTTCTTGCAGAGAAATGCAATTTGGAAAAGATATTCCAGAGAGAGTTTGCATTGTTGATCACCTCCTTTTATATCTCTCCATTCCAAACATGAAAAACAATCATTTGTTCTATATTTTATCTCCTTAGATTTCCGCTTACTACTTCCACAGAATATCTATTTGGTGGAAAGTGAAGTTTGGAGTTTTTTTCGAAGTCATCTTTACAACTGACCGGTAATAAAGCTGATTTGATGACTTCTTCATAGTCACAACCAGGACAAAAGACATCAGCAGTTTTACACCAAGGTAAAAAATTGATATTCATGAGTTTGGTCAGCAGTTCTGGTAGGGTTGTGTGTGTCACAACCATCTCGTGTGTCGAAATGAGGTTCAAATTGTTTGGCAGCATTTGTCTTTAATGAATTGTTTTCATAAGTTTACTCCTCATTTCATGAACTTGAGCACCCATTTTATCTGTGACAAGTTTCTGAACTATAGAAATTATGTAGTGTTCTTCACTCTCATAGCAGTTTTCTATTCTCAACCTAAATTCAGGCGAATCATAATATGCTCAGAATTTGAAGAAGACAATCTATCCTGCAGGTGTTTGTTATGACATTTTTTGAGTCATCGACATTTTGACAGTACTTGTGCCTGAAGAAGCACTCGAACTTAGAGCAAGACACATTATTCTTTCCTATACATGTGCCTCCTAATCACGCCATCCACTCTCAGAGGCAGCTGAAAGTTGTGAAAAATTCAGTTTTTCATATTGTTGAAATTGCTTTCTACGCTCTTTTTATGCACTGGAACAAACTGTCCCGCCATTATTCAGGATTGGCGTCATCACTGCTATCCAAAGCAGCAATCAGCAATGATTAATTTACATAAATTAGTTATTGGTTTTATGATTTTAGGTAGGTACTGCATATTATCATGATCCCCATCAATTTCTTTACCACTGGCCATTTTTGATTTATCTTAAAAAGATAAGGACCAAGTTTTGAACTTAGATTCATATTCGTCTGATTTCAGTAATTCCAACTGAGTTGAGTTAGTTTCTTCATCAGTGAAAACGCTATCTAATATAATTTTTCTTCTGTAGATTCACTATCGTCAGCGATCAGGGATTTAAGATACATATTGTTTTTTCTGTTCGGATAAAGTGGATTTACCCGATTTATCTATTCCGTCAGTTTCACTCAAACAACAAATATGGCAAAGAGAATATTTTCCTGGAAAAATACCAGCCACTATTTTGTTTCTCACAAAAATTTGAGGTGTGACAGCTAATGTGTGGAAAATTTGAGAAATCGATGCAGGGGAAATATCACTACATTTGAAACGTCACCCCTGATACCGTGTCGGGGAGTTTGAGTGTGTTTAAGGCTAGACTGGACATGTTTTTGCGAGAGTGATCATTTCTTTTTCAGTTGTTGCGAATTTTGTTTTTTGTTTCTGTGTGTATATTTTGTTAAGGAGCTTTATAGATTATTCTTTGCTCTTATTACTTCTAAATAAATAAATAAATAAATAAATAAATAAAATTGCAGAAAAGTTGCAAGTTTGTAATGCATCAGCGTCTTCAAGCACTATCAGCAGTTGTACCGATAGGGTAGCCATTGGTTCCAATTAACTAACCAACGTAGTAAACGCTAGATCCACACACACACCGGTTTTTGGTCGGTCAGTTTCATGCCGGTCTTCCAAATCGCATGCTGATTGGTGAATGCGACCTGGCATTCACGCCAGCATCAATCAGCGTGCGATTTGGATGACCGGCAGAAATTCGGCCGGCCACAAACCAGTTTTTGTGAATTTAGCGTAACAATAACTTCAAATAAGAAAAAACCGTTGGTGTTCTCAAATTTTAATATCAGTGTGAATTCAGCTTGTAATAGTTATGAATAAATATGAAAGTGGGTTATAATCCATAACTATCCATAACACTAGTGCGTTATGGATCATAACATACTAGTGTTTGATTTATCATCGAAAATAAATTCATCGAAATAAACTAGTTTATTATTATTTATTATTTATCAACAATGACATTAATAAGAAATCTCATTATTGTTATGTGTTGGATAAAACCTTTTTCTGTGGGCTGCTATACGTTGCCCCGCAAAATGGCTACGCAAAATTAACTCCTTATTTTTTTTATTCCTATGGCAGATTTTCCGAATTTTTTTTTAGCACTCGCCAGCACTTCACTAATATGAACTTCCTTCAAGATTTCATGGAAAAATTCTGATTTTTTCGAAATGCATCAAGTTGGCCCGGAAAATTCAATTGCAAATTTTTCCACTTCTGAATGAGATTTTTTAATTTTTTGTTCAGCACTCGCCAGCACTTGGCTAGCATTAACCTTTTTCAAAATTTCATTGAAAAATGCTGGGTTTTCCGGGCTGCATAAAGTTGGCCCGGAAAATTCAATTACAAATTTTTCCACTCCTGAGTGAGATTTTCAAATTTTTTCTTCAGCACTCGCCAGCACTTAGCTAGCATTAAGTTTTTTCAAGCTCTCGATGAAAAATGCTGATTTTTCCGGGCTGCATACAAGTTGGCCCGGAAAATTGAATTTTCATTTTTACGAGTACCATCGAAGTTTTTCCAGTTTTTTCTTGAGCACTAGCCAGCACTTACCTAGCATTAGCAATGAGCAAAAAATTTTGTAAAAATGCCACAACTACCGGGCCAACTTGACGGACCCATAGGGACATAATATCATAATTCAGTTTATTCTTTAATGAAAGTGTGCGGGAAAAACCCCTGCTAATACTTCCCAGCACTATTGCGCGAAGATTACACTTTCTAAACTAAAAAATGTACGGGAACGTGGTTAAAAACGCACAGTCGTATAAAAATGTTCGTTACAGTGTAGTTGTCTGACGAATATTTCAGGAGATATGACAAAACATATGAAGGTACGCGGGAACGCTTTGTCACGTGCTAAAGCGATGTTATTGAAGGCTGGGCGCGATCTACCTACCACCATTTAGACTTGGAACAGTATCGTGATAGCAGCTGAATCGAGGCAATGAGGAATCGTGGGAGTGTTTTTCAGGAAGGTTTTAGTAACCTTCCGTCGACTTCAGTTTGTTTCTAGTTTTCTTGATCGTGAGAGTTCTCATTAAATTTTTTTGTTGAATATTAATTTCAAGAACTTCTTCATTTCGTTTTTCGTGATAACGTTGCATTATTTTTCGTTCTTACCTATATCTTTTGAACAGAATTTGCATTATATAGCTCCGAATGGAAAAACGTTTACAGTAAAGTTTAACATTGGAGTATTAATCGAGCGGAGCAGCAGGTTCCTGGTAAAAAACAACAAGTACAAGCCTCCAGATGTCCTACCACAACTGCAGGGGTACTACTACAAGGTTGCCATATTGATGTAATTTTCCACAAATTTACTACACTGTCGATCATTCTCGGCAATATTTCAGGGATAATATTACATGCATGATATTCTGAAAAATCAACTCTTTTTCTTTGTGTTACTTCGGTGTGAAAATATTGAAATACAATTTATCATTCTTCCTGAACCAGATTGAATTGGATTTCGAATTGCCATCTGTTGGTTCTGAAAAAGGCATTTAGTCGTATCAGAATTGAATTTTGTGTTGATTGGATCAGAGGTTCATAGTTTCAGTTATAGGTTGAAAAAAGATGAAGTGTTAAAGTGAGTCAATGGATTTGTTTGGAAATACAAGTAAACCTGGTAGTTAGTTGACGTTATTCGATTTTCCATGTAATTTAGGTAGAAAATGAAATTTTCCTTTTTTGAACCGTATTGAACTTAACAATATATCATTGTGATAAAGTTTTGAAAGAAATTTTTTTCAATATCATTCTCCCTTCTTCACATCCACCAAAATTTTCATTTATATTATAGTTCTTCCCCAGGTGTTTGAGATAAATGGACGAACATTATGGATCACATTGCACATCAATATCAAGTCAATATGACTGTTTTATTTTTACCTAATAATTCGATTGGCCAATGCAAATGAGGAAGTTTGAAATAAGATAATACATGCAGACAAATCTGTTTGGACTCAGAACTATCTCAAAATTGAAACTACTGATCATTGCTTGCGATTTTATATTATTTTTTAAGTTTTTTCAAAATTTCTTGGTGGAATCGATAGAAAAAATGGCCGCATAACTCAACGAACATCAGTGACATCTACATGATTGTTTCCTGAACCAAACCCAGGATGAGATCAGAATAGCGCCAGAAAAGCAGGGATATTTGAAGTATTGATTCGCGTATGAAGCGCCATCTCTTGAAGGTTGGTGTAAATACGATCAGACTCCTTCTTCGATGATGAAGCAGGGGAAGATTTTCTTACTCGAACATCATATCCACTTTTCTCGTTGTATCATAATTTTTAACAATACTTCATTTCGACATTAGATGATAGATGTCACTGACTGTACACTTGTGATGTTTTTTTGGTAAAAATGTCTATTCCTGAAATATCTTCGCAGGACCAAAACTCAAGAAGTCTCAGGTATTTGCTGCTGTTTATCAAGTTGAATCAAGTGAAGAATTTTGTACCTAACAGTAAATATTAGATCTATGCCACTTTCCCAATTTCCAGTCCTCTCAAACAATATTTTTCCATATATTCGCAAACAGACCATTTCGTTTGTTTGAAACAAATTTCATTCATTTCCGAATTCATTCCCACTACTCCCGTATATTCTGAAAAATGATATCAAACCAAAAACATTCTCAAAGCGACTCGTATAAGCTGACCAGCACTGTTCTAAAACAATATTACAAAAATTGACAATAAAATTGGAAATATTATTCAGCGTAGTTTTCTTGGGTTCTAGGAGATTATAATCACTTTTTCTCAAAAGTAATTTTTGGAAACAACAACTGTGAAGTTTTGCCGTGGGTAAAGTAGAAAAAACTGCTGCCTTACAGTTTACAGTCTATCTAGAAACCATTCTTATGAAGATTCTCTCTCTGTGGATACTGATGAGGCTCAAAAGCCGAAACTATATCTTCTCGAGACATTTTGTTGTGGTGATATATCACTACGTTAGAAAGACTTTTTCCTTTTGAAGTTTTGACACAGCATAATTTTTATTATCAAATATACAGGGTGGTCCAGATCACCAAGAAATTTAAACCACTTTTTCTGAATCAAAAATAAGCCCTAGTTTGTCAGAAAAACATATGTCAAGAGGAGATTTCTCTCCGAAATACGGGGTATTGGAATTGTGGAAAAAAAAATTTTTTTATTAATAATTTTCACACTGCTTGAAATATTTTTGTGAAATTTGAAACATAAGTTTTGAGCCTCAAGGAGCACTTTTTGCAAGATATTACTCCTTTTCTATTCTATCAGTAGGGTCCGTACTGCAGCGAGACTTAATATTTTCAGATAAAAAATGATACTACACTGGTTTTTCCGAAAATAAAAATTATTATTTCAGTCCTCATTTAATTTAGAGCAAATTTGCTTAAAGGCAAACACGGTGATATAAATGTAACTCTCATGCGATGTCCTGTTTACCTCTCCACGCGCTCGCATATGCATCCAAATGTCCTCCACATCATGTACGCATTTCGGAACAATGAGTAGTTGAATATGCGATCGCAAAACTGGTCACAAATGATATTACATTTTTTGTCACATTTGGGACGCTTATGCGAGTTAATTTTGAGACAACTTTTCTTAATTTTATGTCGTAAGTAGCGTCAAATTCATTCGATCTGTTTCATATCAACTATGAACTTGGTCATAGAAGATGAATTATTCTACTAGTGACAAATACTTGAATACATTCATAGTCAAATCGTTGCATTCGTCAACATACTTTCCGAAATATAAAAAAAAAACTAAACTTAAAAGGTAGATAAGAGTAGTCGGTATATTGTTTCCTATTTCTAATCTGGATATCTTAAGCACAAATCGTTTTCACGAAGACAGTGAAAATATTTTACATATTTAGAATTTTGAAAAACTCGTCACAAAGTGTTTCAATTGTTCGGTCAAAGATTTGGATCAAGGCTGGCGCATAACTTTCGTTTTTCAAATTAGAACCCTAGTTTTTCATGATTGCCTTGGATTCTGCGAATAAAAATGATGATAATGTTTTATAATATTGATTAGTAATTCTTGAGTTATTCAGTACTTTCTGATTATAAGTCGTACGTTCCTCGAATTCTTTGAATCTGTTTCATAACAACAATGATTAATGAATTAGAAAAAAAGGTGTGTCATTTGTCAGTTATTAGAATAATTCATCTTCTATGACCAAGGTCATAGTTGATATGAAACAGATTTAATGTATCTGACGCTGCGTACGACATAAAATCAGAAAATCTTAAATAACTCAAGAATTATCAATTTTAGGAGCATTAACATCTTGGTACATTATCATCATTTTTCTTTGTACAATCCAACGCAATCATAAAATAATAGGGTTCTTATTTGAAAAACGGAAGTTTGTGATGAGTTTTTCAAAATTCTAGAAATGTACAATATTTCCACATTCTTCGACTTCAAAAATATGAAAACGGTTTTTTTTAGGTATCTAGATTGGGAATAACAAACATAATACCGAATACTCTTTTCTCTCTTTTTCTTCAGGTTTTTCTCGATAATTTGGAAAGTATTTCGACAAATGCAACGATTTGAGTATGAATGTATTCAGAATTTCATACTCTGTCGAATTCAAAAACAGAAAAAGAAAAAAAAATTTTGAATTTTTTTTTCGCTCCCCTGTATAACTGAGAGTGGTCAGGCTCCAAGAATATTTTAGCTCGGTAGATAATGTCAAACAATAACATAATCTTAATTTTCAGATTTCGAATAAGTCTAGTTCTCCAGAAACGCATAATAGGCCGTCGAACTTGGTACACTTGGTACGTTCCTTAATTGAACGTACAAACGAAAAGGGGAGATTCCTCAATTGAGTTTAAGAAAAAAAATCCCATAAACATGGCGTCGCAAACGTTTCGTTTTCGAGATACAGAGTGTTGAAGTTTGAATTTTTTTCAAGTTTTTTTCTCATATTATCTACACTTCACAAGATATTCAACTGAAATTTGGCATAGATATTACATTTGAGAGTTCTCACCACGTGACAGGGCAATTTCGATAGAAGATCTACAGGGTGATATTTTTTCTGGAACACTGCCACCTGTTCTTCTGTGGAATTTTTTTTTTTGTGAGCACCTGTTAATTTGAAAAAATGTAAAAAGAAGCTTTGTTCTCATACTAAACTTTTCGGTCTCTTGTAGTTTTGTCGTATCTACCAACGATTTCGAGAAAAAAACTTTTGAACGATTCTCTCGAAATCCACATTATGATGGGAAGGCCACTTTGTGAGATTTGGTGAATGAATTCAGTGTCAGTTTTTATGGAAATTTTCCTGGTCTGTAGCGATGATTCATAAAGATTCGATAAACTTGTTTGTTTTTAGATTGTGGATGGTTAAAGTGTAGTTTGAAAAAGAAAAATTATTTTTAATTCATAATATATGTTGTGTGAACGAATTGCTGTGATCTGCATTTTTCTTGTTCTTCAACATACGTTCATGAACGTATATTTATATTGAATGATTAGATTACACGTTGAAGTTTTACCGGATGAAATTGAGAGGATATTGGAGTGGAAGGAAGAGATTATTCTGAAATCAACAACTAGAAATTGTACTGTTACATGTTTTTCAACTTTGAACAACATAATAAACAAGGTTACTGTAATTTTATAACTTGAAGGTTGCCATATTAACACATGCTGCTTTTCAAAATTTTGTAGTCATGAAGAAGGACAGCCAAAATTCTGCTTGTGAGGAATAAACTGTCCGAAACGTTGACAACGGTTATCTGAGGTTAGTTTAATTTATTTCCACCTAGTGTCCAATATAGCCAAGACATATCTGAATGAATAATGTGTTATATTTTTCTAACCAGAAACGGTGCCTCGTACAGCAAAAAGTCAAGAGACCGCATTTGCTCCAAACCAAATAAGAATTTGAATAGAAAGTTTTATTGTCGGTAAATTAGTGACGTATCATTTTTTTATGTTAAAATATCCAGTCTCGCTGCAGTACGGACGCCACTGGTAGAATAGAAAAGTAATGATATCATGCAGAAATTCCTTCCTGACGCTCAAAACCTATGTCTCAAATTTCATAAAAATATTTCAAGTAGTGTGAAAGTTATTAATAAGAATCATTTTTTTTATCATTTTACCACCCCGTATCTCGGAGAGGAAACATTTCTCGACATATGTTTGAGACAAACTAAGGCTCATTCTGGATATAGAACACGTAGTTAAAATATCTTGGTTACGATCTGAATTACCCTATATAAAGATGAGTTCACTCAATTTCTCCAGATGGTTACAATTGAACTAGAGAAAACATAAAACAGATACGAACTGAACGAACGTCAAAAGTTGACTCAAATCACGTGCTAATAGGGCGGATCTGATACCAGTTTAGTTATGTCATCTCCCTACTTTTCCCATCATGTTCATGATATTAGTAAGGATTATGTTCATTTTGATACCCTACTTGAATGTTCTGGCTGCTAGTCGATTATTAGAATATTCAGCAGATAATGGATAATGAAATAATGTTAAGACACTTCCTAGGAATAACGTTTTCCGAAATAATTACTTTGAGAGCTTGAATTTCCATGTAATTTCGACGTAAGCAGCATAAAACATGATACCACTTCACTCCTCATTATATAATTATAAAAATATTTCCAACCATAATCTCTATAATAAAGATCTCCATGGAATAATCTCTCAGCCATTTAATATATGGCAACATGGCTTTTTCCGAAGAGATCGCCGCGGAATTGTCTAAACTGAAAAAGTACAGTTGAGTGGAAATTATTATAAAGAAGCAAATTCCCAGAGGAATAACAGCAAATGAGTTACTTAGGAAATATATAGACGAAGATTTCGGTGAAAATTTTTACAATACAAGTTATCCAACAAAACATAAACAAGAAAATTCTGGGGGAATAACAAATTTGGAATATGAATTAAAGGTTGCGAGACAGGAATTAACTTATGCCAAAGAGAGTTATAAGCAACTGCAGGCTATGGTGAGCGATAAGGATTTGATTATAAAGTTATTATCGAGTAAACAACATAATCGAAATACGTACCCTGATCAGAAGAGTGACGGCGTTGCCGGTTCTAACCATTTTTCTGACAACGAGGGAATCCCGGAAATTTTGGTGGAGGAATTATCTGCTGGAGGTGACGGTGTCGGTATTGACGATAATGACGGAGCCCTAATGGGGCAGAAGAAGGAACTGACTTATAAAAAAAAAAAAACATTCTAAACGAAAAGAATTGATTGGTGGAACTGAAGCTGAAAATACGGAAGGCAAATTCAGGAGTGTTTCCCGTAAAGCAATTATCCACGTAAGCAGATGTTGAAAAAATACTACCAAGGAAGATGTGTTTGAGCATTTACAAAAACAGTATAATCGTAATGATTTTCTTGTCGAACCCTGCCCAGTGCGTGATGATGCCAGGAGCATTTCCTTCAAGATCGAAGCAGATTATTCTCTGCTCGGGTCTCTCTACGATTCGGGGAGTTGGCCTGCAGGTATAAAGGTCTCAAGGTATCAGTTATTTCGGATCAAGAACATTAAACAGTTCGGAAATGGTAAAGAATAAACATGGTACACTGAATATATCAAATCTGAACATACCTACAGTGTACTGCAAATAAAATGAATGATCTTAATTTGATCATAAAAGAAAACAAATTTGACGTTGTTTGTCTTACAGAGAACTGGTTAAATGAGGGAAATGGGGCTGGCATCGTTGTCTCGAATCATAGAATTGCCAGCAGCTTTGTGAGAAGGCAGCAACTGCATGGGGGCTCCTTGATTTTGACAGATAATGACCTTGATACCACAGAGATAACTTCTATAAAGGATCTCTCGGTGGAAGGAGTCATAAAATTGAGTGCTATCTGTGTTGTTTGTTTGTATAGACTGCCTCAGAGTGACTTTGATGTGTTCTTGGAACGTTTGGAGATGTTTCTTGATTCGTTGTTTGCGCGTAGTCATGCTCTTGTGGTGATTGCCGCAGATTTCAATGTTGACTTCACAAGAACACAATTGAAATCAGAAAATATTTTTGGTGGTTTTGATTTACATAGGGTTTTCTCAGAACCCTCCAGAATCACTCTAACATCGAGTACATGTATAGATGATGTTTTCACCAATTTGAAGGAAGATACTCACTTCACGTCAACGTTGAATTTCCATATTTCCGATCATAGGGCACAGAAAATGGCTGTCGACATGCCGAAACCTGAAAGAAAAATGAAGTACAAAAAAGTGAAAACAATTAATGATACGAATTTAAGTGTTTTCAAAAATAAGCTGAAAAATACAAATTGGCAGCAGTACTCTCAAGGCAAAACTAAAGAAGCATTTGAGATGTTTCACGACACTCTACAGAAATACTTCGAATCATGTTTCCCTGAGCGAAAAGTTATATTGAGTGTAAAGAAGAATTTGATAATCTGGAATTCTAAGAAAATCAAAGAATATCAAGCAAGACTGGACGCCACTGACACAATTATAATGGTTAAAAAAGACAAGACCTATATCAGAGATTGAAATCGGAATATAAACAGTACATGAATGAAGCACAAAGAAATTATGACTTGAGACTCATAAACGCATCGGACAACAAGAACAGCGCCATACATGAGGTGATAAATAGAAAAATAAAAGCACAGTCGAAATTTCACTTACCCCAGAAAAATTCAACACTTTTTTAGTGAATGTAGGGAGACTTCAGAGTTCGAGTACAGCTACTCACGACAATTATCGGATACGGAAAGCAAACCGCCGAACAAATGACTCGATGGTCCTTTATGACACTACCTCTGATGAGGTTATCCAGGTCATTAAAAACATGAATCCTGAACGATCTCGTGATATTTATGGTATCTCTGTCACACTTTTACAATCTGTAATCCACGAGATAAAGGAGCCGCTATGTAGTATTGTCAATAAATGCTTTGAGGAGGGCATTTTTCCGAAAAGACTGAAGTTGGATAAGGTCGTTCCGATCCATGGGGAGGTGACGTCAACGAATGCACGAATTATAGGCCGATTTTCCTCTTGCCTGTCATTTCTAAAGTTTTCGAATCTTTGTTGGAAACAAGAATGCTTAATTCCATTGAAGCAAAGAATATAATCTCTCTTCATCAGCATGGATTTCGTAAGGAAAGTTCAACTATCACTGCTCTGGCAAGCATAGTAGAGAATAATAAAAAAAAAGATATCTAACATTCTCATAGCAAATAAATATCCACGAAGTTTGTTGAAAAAGATCCTTAGAAATACTAATTCTCGCACTGGTGTACGGATTGAAGATGGTACCAAGGTTTATTACAAAATACCCTATATTGAGAGTGTTTCTGAGCGGATTCGAAGAGATCTCAAAACGGATTGAACGTTGTTCAAAGGCCCGAGAACACTGTAGAAAAAAAAATTTATTCCATATTGAAAACCCGTATTCCGAAAGACCTCTTGACGGATGTGATATATAGAATCCCATGTTCTAATTGTGAGGAGACTTACATAGGACAAACGAGACGTTATTTAAAAACAAGGCTGACTGAATATAGGAGAGACATGATAAATAGCACCAACCCATTGAAACAACATTGATGAAGCGGAGGTCATCGGTAGACAAACTAATTGGAAAAAAAGATTGATACATGAAATGATAGAAATTAAAAATGATCAGAATGCCGTAAATAGGAGAACCGATATTGAAAATCTGAATACAGCATATTACCCTTTAATATCAAAGATGAAAAAGTATAAACATGTCATTCAAGCAAAGTATTCAGTCCATGTCCCGTCCCGTCTCCATTCACTGTCGCTGTCTGTGCAAATTATGTTAGTTTTTTGTTATATACATGTAGAGTTTTATTTGACTAGGAAAATCACATAGTATTGTAAGTACCTACTTGACTGTTTTCATTAGTTTTTGCGTGAATCATGCTATGTCAACTTGACTTTCTGTTTGATTTCTGAAAGTTTACGTACATGATTGTTTTTATATTTTTTATTTTTATTCTTTGTATATCACCTATTTATATGTAGATATATACCGTTTTAGATTTTTTTGATTAGAGATAACTTTTATATATCAGACGATTTTTTATATCAAATGTAACTACTGTTTCTTCCAGTGCCCTGATGAAGTTTATAAAATAAACGAAACGTCGGCCAATACATAGTTGGTTTTCATTCTAATCAGACCTCAGAACCTGTTAATTTTTGGATTATACGCCCAAGGTCGTGAACACCACTATAGTAGAGAATATAATAAAATCTTTTGATGATAAGGAAGTTATTGAACTACTCTGCTTAGATCTGAACAAAGCGTTTGATAGTGTGGTGCATGAACTGTTTTACTCAAGAAGCTGGAATATTATGGATTCAGAGGGCCAGTGCACGCTTTGCGCAGATCATATTTGGAGGGCAAACGTCAGGTTGTAGAGCTGGACGATATGATATCTGAAGAGGAAAGCATAACTATCGGAGTACCCCAAGGATCAATTCTGGGGCCACTTCTATTTATTTTATATGTCGATGATCCTTTTGATGATGTCGACTGTGATATGAAATGACTGTATGCTGACGACTCAAGTTTCGACGTGAGAAATTCGAGTGTGGGGAAGACGAGTGATAGAGCAGATAGATGCTTAGAACAGACACAAATATGGTTCCAGTCTAACGGATTGCAGCTGAATGTTGATGAATCCCAGAGGCTAATTTTCAGCACCAAACAGAGTCAGGTTGACGAGACCGCAATTCTTTTAGGCATCACCTTGGACAGTTCACTCTGCTGGAAGACCCACATAAACAAGTTGACCAAACGACTATCATGGGCATTGTATACTGTAAGAACAGTTAAAAATTTTTCAAATGAAGAAGCAGCATTACTTACATACTTCACACTATTCCATAGCGTTTAATCTTATGACGTTATTTTGTGGGGAGATGCACCAGATGCTTCAATGGTATTCCTGCAACAGAAGAGAGCGGTAAGAGCAATTGCTGAAGAATCGCAGAGAACCAGCTGCAGGGAACTCTTCGCTAAATATAAAATTTTGACCTTACCAGCAATCTACATACTTTCCCGCATATGTTCATTATTTAAAAGTGGCAAAAACGAGATTTCAGTATGATTATTCAACTAGGAGCCGGAGTAAATGGGTACTTTCACAACACCGAATCAAAAGAACCCAAGATAACTTCAACTTTCTGGGTATTAAGTTTTTGAACAAGCTCCCTCAATGCTGGATGGAACTGCGCAAAGTTTGTTTCAAACACTGAAGAAAAGTGTTTTCAACCAAAAATATATTTTATTCTATACAAGAATTTTTACATTTTGAATTTTAAATTTTGATGCCCTACTATTCTTATGCCAGTTGCTATTGAAGTTTGTTGTACATGTTTGTAATTTATTGTGATTCATTTCATTTATTGTAAATGGTTTGAATAATGAATAATCAATTCTCTTAATTTTGACGCACTTTGAAAGATTTTGAAGGTTAATTGATTTATTTGTAATATTGAGAGCAAATAAATTCTATTCTATTTTATTCCATTCTATTCTTTCTGAGCTGTTTGACATCTTTTCTTCTTGAATATCACAAAATAAGTTGACCCAGGAATTTCGAAGTAAGGCTTGTAGTTGCTCTCAAATTATAGGAGCACGCTAGAAAATGTTTGAAATTCAGCATCCAGGTTGGAAATAGGCAGCAGACAATGAAGATAGGCGAATTGAGGCCACACAGATCCTCATTGAGTTTGATTCCTTTCCAAATTCATTTCCGATTCTCACTTATATTCCAGATAACGAGGTCCCCAGATTGAAATTGTATTAACTTTTTGGTCAAATGTTTTGGTTGATTTGAACTGAAGCGACAAGGAAATTTGGAAATCTGAATGGATTGTATGCAACTTTTTCAATAAAGATCTCATTACTGATCCTTCCATAGTGTATCAACCTGTAGACTTGTAGAGCAACTTTTGTTGAAAATAATATTCTATCTCTGCCATGTATCTACATATTTATGTATTTGCTGAATGCCGAAAAAAATGAAAAGAAATGAATATGTAACTAGCAATCAAAATATTTCACTTGTGCCTGAACACAGAACTCATAAGTTTGAAAAATCTCCAATGTACCAGTGTTTAATAATTTACAACAACCTTCCTAAACTTCTGAAATCCCTCAACTTCTTAGTAGTGAAAAACAAAATAAAATTTATATTATTATCTGAATTCTATTACTCTGTTGCGGAATTTCACCAAGATTGCCCTCAAATAAACTGCTCCATAAGAGTTAGGGATATTGACTTGAATTGGAAGAAAATATAGTTTGAATCGGATTTGGTGATGAAAATGAAAATAAAAATTTGATTGCAGTAAATAAAATCAATTTATTCTGTAGGTCTGCAGCGTATACAGGGGGTTTAATAACGAAATTTTATTCCCAGAGATTTTAAGACTATCAATACAATGTATGGCCTCGACGGGCCACGAGGTTGTTGAACACTTTCTGAGGAATTTGGTTACATAAACAGGGCAGAAGCCCTCTCAGATAATTTAAGGATTCTGGGGCAGGTTGATGATTATCTAATCTTCTTTGAAGCATATCTCGTGCATGTTCTTCGCAATTCAAATATGGTGAGTGCGGAGGTATTGTTGAATGTGGAACACCAAGCTCCTTGCTCGTATTCTCAACCATGGCTGCACTGTGCGGTCTAGGGTAATCGACTAGAAAATAAAAAGTTTTACCAACAGCAGCGTGAAAATTTGGAAAAAAAGTATTCACATGCTTCATTTCATATGCTCTCTATAGTGTGAGGTGGTCATATACGCAGGACAAATGTGTAATATATGCGCCCGTTGAAATATATCCCGGCCCATACCATAACACTACCGCCTCGGAATGTATCGACATCTTGCACATACCGACGTTTACGGGGTATGCGTGGGATTGTCCTTACCCTTATTCTTTGAGAAGCAGAAAATCGTCAATATCTGTTCTGAAAAGGACACTAGTGCATTGATAGTTTCAATGGATATGTTGCCTTGCCCATTTCAGTCTGACTGGTCTCGTGTTAATGAAACTTCTTAACTTTTGAAGAGTATTCCGTTGCTTTCTACACGTAGATGTAGGCCTTTTTTTCGCCGAAATGGTGATGAAATGATCCTGAGCCGGTGTTGTTTTTCATAGCCCACCAAGCCTTGATCTTTACAACATAGAACCTGTGTCTCTAAACCTATTCCAAAGTCGAGATATTACACTTTGGCTGACTTGGATCCTTTCCACTTCCACAACCTGAATTAGGCCACCCTGAAGCATTTCGATAGCCCTATTAGCATCACCGTTTGTTAATTTACGTCTTCGCATTTTCAGAAGACTCGTTTCAAATCGAAGCTGTTGATAAAATGTCTCAATTCCAAATGAACAGCATTCATGAAGCAAACTATAGAAAAAAGGCGACCAGATTGGCGAAATGTCTCATACTGATTCTTATCAGATCGATTCAAGTGCTTATTGAGTTTTTAATGAGTTTCCAGCCCTCTCAGATTACATACTTGGCAAAACCATTGAATACGATATCCCTAACTCTTGTGGAGCAGTATAGTTGATGTGAGTTTGAAATGTATGTATATTTGACTTGTCCCATACATTAAACTGTCTTGAGAGATCAATAAATATAATTATTATTATAAATAGGGTTAGTAAAAAACCGAGCTTTTGGAGTTTGATAAGTTTATTGAATAATAACTATCTTACCACACATCCCTAAGATCACAGATATAATTGGTAGAATACTGAAGAGGCACAACATCGAGACTGTTCATAAGCCGACAAAAAAACTGAATGATCAAAACAACCAAAGACAAATTGGACCCACTTTCACAGGTCGGTATTTATAGAATACCTTGTGATTGCGGCAGAGTCCATATTGGTACAGGAAAAACGAAGTATCAATACAAGAATCAAGGAGCACGAACAAGTAGCGGAACATGCTCAAAGATGCACACAATAAAGTTTTCTCAAAGGCAGAGATCATTTCGAATATCAGAAGTTATTATTCTAGGCTGAACTTGGAAGCAATTAAAATTCAAAAAAATAAAAACAACATGAACAGAGAAGAAGAAATGCTTCTTTCCATGGGCGCCCGCAGAATTTTTTCTCAGGGGGGGCAAAAAAATTTTTCAAAAAACGATAAGGCGCATGCGACATCTTTCTATTTCGCCCGCGCATTTGTTAAAAATGATTAAGTTTTCCACCTCAACATTTTTCCAACATCCACAATATAGGGTGTTATGTATAAGAGAATACATTAACTATCTTCTGAACAAATCACAATTCATGAAAGAATACTAACAGGAAAATGAAATAAAAATAATATGGAGAAAGAAATGAAATAAATTTTATGATTGCTAATAACTAAAGACATAGCAACCAGTAATAACGAAATAAAAGCAAATATACATACAGCGTGATTCATAACTATTGGGACATAGGCATTTTTTTGACCAAAATATGGCCATAGGACCAAATACCTCAATAACCTCAATGAAAAAGGATAGAGGGCGTTAGAAATGATTTTTTTTTTCGTTTTCTGCTAATAATTTCACTGTATATTTTTTCAGTCGTTTTCAGGAAAAACCGAATTGAACAGTGCAAAGCATCAGAAGGGGACTCGAAGTAACGATTTGTTTATTTCATTCATTTATTTCGACGATGAAATATAATTTAAAACCATGCAACATACAAAGAATTGAATTGAGTTAAATGTTCTACGCGGCCTCCTCCGACTTCTATTCCTTTCGAACTTCGAAGAAAATATTATTCTGTCCTCTTATACCGTTAGCCGTAAAAATTATTAGCACTGAAATTATTAGCAAAAAACGAAAAAAAATTCAACTTTAACGCCCTCTATCTTTTTCCTCAGCAATATTTCATTGAGCTATATTTGGTCCTTTCGCCATATTTTGGTCCAAACAATCTGCCCTCAGCTGATGTCCAAATAGTTATGAATCACCCTGTATACGCTCGATAAAATCAAATTCATATATATATATATATATATATATATATATATATATATATATATATATTCAACATTTATTGTATTATTTCAGCTCTCTTCTTCATGAGAATATATATATATATATATTCTCATGAAGAAGAGAGCTAAAATAATACAATAAATGTTGAAACAAAAAGTACCTAAGCTGAGGTAAAAAAAGAACGGGGTATCATAACATTCTTTGTATGATACTATAGAATCATACGATACTATCAACACTAGTATCATACGATACTATACAGCCAGGGAAAAAAACCTCGGCCGAAAAAACCATATATGAATAATAATGAAATATAGATAATTAATGAATTATAAAAAAAATAAAGAAGACATAACATACACAAAAATAATGATAATAATTCTGAAAATGAAATACCGGAATCGTAATACCACGAGTAGGCATATTTTATCCTGAACTAAAAACCAGCCTTCTGTTAGTCTCAAGAAATTCAATAGGAAGTTAATTCCTATATTTTTCTTGAATTGTTTTTTTATCGAAATACAAGGAATGAGTCTACTTTGATGTACAAAGGTTTATTTTTTCGGTGTCTTATAGTGATCGTCATCGGCATTCGATCTCCTTTGGAAAAATTTTAGAATATCCATATTTTCCAAAAGTAAATTCATCATATTATAAAAATATATGAAATATATATATAAAGAAACATAAGTACAATTGACTTTCAACAAACAAAAAAAAAACAGTCTTCCGGGACTGCCGATAGAAGTGAAATCTGAGCAACTTGTAAACTGTATCGTCGAACTGTTCGGTTATCATTTTTGAATTAATTTTGGTTTACAAGGAGTGTTTACGATCAGGGATTAAGGAAGTTCAATTTTATCATCAATAGGTCGACGCTCTACGATACAATTCACGTGTTACTTCTATCCGCGGAACCCAAAGACTGCCACGTTTTGGATTTTTTACACTTCTTATCAATAATCTACAATTATAATAGTTGAAACTCCACATTGGGAGCCGCCGAACGAAAAAACTCAGCTACGTAAACAATTAAAGAAGTTACCCTCGATAGCACAATTTGGAGTCAAAGACATTAAAAACTAAGAATACTCTCTGAATACACTCTCAACGTGGTTTCGATTGTTTCGAATTCCAATACATCTTTCTCTAAAATGAAAATACTAATGAAAACATTCTATATCTCCGCCTTCCCGGAAAAAAAATTCTGATTGGAGAATGGACAATAATTATTGAAATATGAGAGTAGTCCCACTTGTCGCATGAGGAATCCCCTCATCAAAGAAGCCGCCTAAAAAAAAAACCGGTCATAAAACGAACATCTGGTAGCGATTGAAGAGAATGACGATAAGCATGGGGTAGTTTATGAATTTATTACTTCGTTTTAGGTAAACAAAAACATTAAATTCATCGTCTTCGAAAACTTTCCATGATTTTTTTCACCAAAAAGTGCAGAGCACGCCTCATGGAATTATCAATTCGATAGGCGATCAAAATCACAGGGGGGGCACCCCCCTGTCCCCCTCTGCGGGCGCCCATGCTTCTTTCCATAGCGCCTAGTTGCCGATATAAGAAAAAACAGAGATGAATCAGATAAGGAGCGGAAGCGATGGGCCAACTAACATCGCACGCTTTAACCCTTTATCTTTTCCCGACATCAACCGCAATCTAGATGACACTTTCAGTTCGAACACGTCAGTATCAGAAACTCATTGTTCGAGGGACAATCTCAGACCGAGAATACTCTGAAGATGCCGACCGCAGTTGTAGGCGAAACGTTACGTGAAATGATTCCTTATGGACCTTGGCCAATAAGCCAGGAAAACGGTTCTAATGTTCTTGAAAGCCTCAACCTCTCTCTTATAACTAATTTTCAATGTTCTCATCACCTTCAGAAAGCTGGGTACACATTTTTTATTCACCCTGTATATGGACTGACGAACTCTTCCGTGGCTTTGCTGATTGATTGTCAGCTTCGCATTGTTGAATCTCTAAAATGATATTATGACTATTATTGAATGTGAGTGGATATGGTCCAGAATACTCTAGAATATGGCTTCAAATAACCTAGAGTGGCAATGGACAAAGCACGTGAAGATGAGATCGGAAATAGAATTCGGAAGGGGAATTGAGTTTGAGGATGCCTCAAAAGGAATTCTCATGAATATTTCAAGAAAGGACTTGTGGATAGCGTAGAAACTGCACTTTTCCCACATGTCGATTGAATTAGCTTATACATCAATTCAGAGAACCGAAATTCTCTTCAGAATTAACCTCCCAGAATAACCTTTCCGACAAGGCTATTAGAACTAATGGCACACACTCTGTATCGTACCGCTATTTTATGTATCATTGAGTATCGGAAATTTTCAATAAACACAGACCAGTGAATTTTCCAATTCGGCGTTATATTAAATCGATCGATTTTAGCGAAAACTCGCCTTCAGGAATGTGCTGCATCTCATTTAGACCGAACAATCTAACTTGGAGAAGTCTCCAGAACGCTTTGCACAGATGAGGCAAAGATTAACATGTTGAATATTCCAAGGGAAATGTAATGATAGGACTTCGACACATTTCAAGCGTTTAAATATAACTGGTCATTTTTTTAATATAATATTTTCCGCACCATTGATTTCGACACTTACAAGTTTCGTGTTTTGTTTCACTGTCAAACGAAATCAGTTTGGATTATAATTCAACTATGAAACGTCCTAACGAATGAACAACGCTTGTAAATCATTAAATCTGTGTTGAGAAAGTTGATCGCGAGCTTTTTTCATTTCGTGGTCAGTTCAATAGACCCAGTGACTCAGCAACTGGGCCAGTGGCGTAGCGCAACATTCGCCCCCCTCAGTAAGTTTTCAGTCGGGAGGCATTTATCTTTTTAAATCATTTTTGTTCAAACATATCTATCAACTTGTCGATGTCTATACTTCATGCTACTTCTTGTTCAAAGTTGGCGTAGGCTCAAAGCTCTGATAGACTTGTTTGCGACATTGAATTCCTGAGAAAAAAGATCATTTGGTGATGTTCAAAGATAGTCCAGGAAATTTTGACTGTATAATTATACAACTGTATAAGTAGGACAGGGAGTAATTGAGAAATAATTTGAATTCCGAAAAGAATTATTGGAAACCATATATGTTTTTTCATACTCTTCAGGAATATTTATCTATTTTCCGGGAGTGATAATTGTTGATTCCTTTTGTTTTTAATGTTGTTCGTTATATCATCAGAAAAATAAAGCGAATCGGAAAGTTCAATAGAATTAAATTATTGGGGCCTCATTTGAAGCCTGATACGCCTGTGCTGAATAATTAATGAAGACTCAGGCATTGGCTTCGAAAATATTGTAAAACCTTTTGTTGCTCCGAAAATGCATCTAAGTTTTCTCTCTAGAGTATTTTAGCTGAAAAATTATATTCAAACTGCCGTTTCTAATTTGTTCATTCAGTAACTCTTCATTTTTGTAATATTAAAAATTAAAAAATACGAGACACTTTTCTCAGCGGAACAATAAGCTACGCAATTAATTCTAGAACTAACCTTCAATAAAATGGTAATTCCGAGAAGCCCTAAATAAGACAGAATATTGAAAACTTTGCCTTTGATTGTAAACAAACTGAAAACTTGGAGATTTCCAGAAAGACGGCGTTACAGAACTCTTTTTTCTCAAGTGAGTTTGCAATGGCATCAACTATTCTGTGAGCCTGGTGGAGCGTAGACATTTGCTGGCGGATGCCAAATTGGTAATCAGGAAGGAGATTTGTTGAGTCATGATCGTCTTGAATTCTTTTGAGCCGTATTTACTCGAAAATTTTTCCAGGGATAGGAAGGAGACTTATCGGTCTATATGATGCTGGTTGGTTCATGTGCAGGTTTTCCTGTTTTATGTATCATGATAATATGTGCGTATTTCCATAAAATCGGAAAGTTGTCCAAATTCAGCATACGGTTGTATACAGGGTCTTTCACGAGGAACCTCACCCATATTTATACGGGAAACGACTGAACGTATTTTCATGAAATTCAGCACTAATAAGTATTTCACGATGCTGATGAAACCTAAAATATTTTCAAGGCATGAGCACCTCCGGTTTTTCCGGAAATGACGTCAACTTCCGTTTTTCAAATTAGAACACCATTTTTTTATTGCAGAAATAGATTCCTTAGAAAATTTCAAGTTATTTTGATGTAACATTTTTCAGTTTTGGTTGGAAAATTCTCTCTGAGCGGGAAAATTCGAAAAAAAAATCGAAAATAGAGCTCCGCTGAAACAAGAATAACTTCGAGGTTTTTGGATGGAAAATTTTCATTTTTGGTATTTTTCAAGATGTAAGATTGATGTATTCACTTTAAAAATCGAAATCGCGATTCATGATACAGGGGGTGGAAAAATCGCTTTCAAAGTTAGGGATGACAAAATCGTGAAAAATCAATTTTTTCAAATTAGAACCCTATTTTTTTATGGCAGATATTGAATTTACGTTAAAAAATAATGTGAGTGTATGCATCACACCCTTGCCCTAAAATGGATATTTTCTGAGTTATTCACAAAAAACTGTTTTTCGTCTTGAATTTTCAGCTATTTCTTTTCCCTTCACGCCAAAAAGATGAAATTTTCAGGAACTTTTATTTGAACCATGCTGTAGATTTTTCACCCCTTCTTGAAATCGACTTCAAGTTACTATTAGGAGAACCATGGCAAACTCTCGCAGTTATAACTAGAGAAGATGCTCAAAGTTTTGACCGTTAATTTCTAGACATTTATTTATACGTCTCAGGAATGCTTCGTGCGTTGCTCTTCTTATTTCATCGGGAGGAAGGGATCTGCAAAAGTGTTTAAAAACCAAATTGAGTTTCAAAACTATGAATCTAAAAATCTAAACAAACCTGAACGCATTTCTGACTCGTTCTATGCAGTCCTCTTTATCAGTCAGGGGAGTTGAGTAGACAATATTTTTTATTCTACCCCAAACATAATAGTCTAAATGAGTTAAATCGGGAGAACGTGGTGGCCAAAGATGTGGACCATTGTTCGCCAACCATCGATCTTCAAATAGCCTGTAGAGGATATTTGACACATTGAGTGAATTGTGTGGAGGCGCGCCATCTTGTTGATAACATGAGTCATTATGGTTCTGAACTAGCGGCTCAATTATTTGAGTCAATATGTCAGAATATCTATCTCCTAAGGGAGAAAATTCTTCAAATAATGCAAACATGTGTAGTGTTCTATCTTACCAGTTAAAGTCCCATCATAAATGTGAACATCGAGAATTGCATTCTTTTTGATGGCGCAAAAAACATTGAAACTCCAGGTCTCTTTAAAGTTCCATCGTCTGAAGTGGTGGTTGTTCTCTTCATCCCAATAATGACTGTTTTGCCTATTGAAAGAACCATTCTTTGTGAATTTAGATTCATCTGTCCAAATTATACAGTCCAAAATTTTTCATTCTCTTGAAATCGAATCATCATAGCTTCGCAAAACTCTGTTCTCCTGACGAAATCAGTTTCCTTCAAATGCTGTACCCTATTGAATTTATATGGGTGCATTTTATGTTTTTTTAATATTCTCCAAACACTCGATTGAGATAATCCCAGATAGATCTCGGCATCTTTGAGATAATTTTGAGGATTCACACGAAAATATGCAAGAACTGTATGTAATTTCGTTGTTCTCATCTTCTACTACACTTTTTTCTCTGTGTATAGTTTTCTTAACGAAAGATCCGACGTTTGTCATGGTTCTGTTAATGGTATCTCTCGTTGGTCTGGGTCGATCAGGAAACCTCTCAATGAACAGTCGAATCGTTCTATCTACAACTTTATTACATTCTCCATGAAGTAGAATGAGATTTAAATAATCTTCATTGGTAAAATTAGGCATAGTGATCGATTTTATAACTTAATACGAATTATCACCAAATTAATAGTAAACACAAAATGCTACTAAATAAAGAGGAATTTGGCAGATGTAATTAATGATATGTATCATGAAAAAAAAGAATGTAAAACATGTAAGTTAGTTCATAAGGAACTATTTATTTATCACTGGAGAGAAAACCGATGGCCGATTAGTTGAAATAAAGAGTTTTCCGATACAAATTTGAATCAAAATTCGCCATCTATTTAGGAACAACCTATAACTTTTTTCTCTTGCATATTAGGGTAGTAAAATCTAAAACATGGTTTAAGTAACAGTTCCTGAAAATTTCATCTTTTTGGCGTGAAGGGAAAAGAAATAGCTGAAAATTCAAGACGAAAAACAGTTTTTTGTGAATAACTCAGAAAATATCCACTTTAGGGCAAGGGTGTGATGCATACACTCACATTATTTTTTAACGTAGATTCAATATCTGCCATAAAAAAATGGGGTTCTAATTTGAAAAAATTGATTTTTCACGATTTTGTCATCCCTAACTTTGAAAGCGATTTTTTCACCCCCTGTATCATGAATCGCGATTTCGATTTTTAAAGTGGATACATCAATCTTACATCTTGAAAAATTCCAAAAATGAAAATTTTCCATCCAAAAACCTCGAAGTTATTCTTGTTTCAGCGGAGCTCTATTTTCGATTTTTTTTTCGAATTTTCCCGCTCAGAGAGAATTTTCCAACCAAAACTGAAAAATGTTACATCAAAATAACTTGAAATTTTCTAAGGAATCTATTTCTGCATTAAAAAAATGGTGTTCTAATTTGAAAAACGGAAGTTGACGTCATTTCCGGAAAAACCGGAGGTGCTCATGCCTTGAAAATATTTTAGATTTCATCAGCATCGTGAAATACTTATAAGTGCTGAATTTCATGAAAATACGTTCAGTAGTTTCCCGTATAAATATGGGTGAGGTTCCTCGTGAAAGACCCTGTATAGTGGTAAGAAAAGCTATTGCTTTTCTAGGTAGATTTTTCAAGATTTGCGAAGTTATTGAGTCATGTCCGGATGCTTTGCTGTTTTTGAGTCTGCGAATTTCTGCTTTAACTTCATTGGGAGATATTGCTCTGACAGGAAGTGACAACTGAGAAGGCACTTCCAGAAATTCATTTTTTTCAAAACCTGGTATTTCCATTGGTTCTTCGAAAACCCTCGATAGATGTGTTGCAAAGATCTCAGCTTTTTCATTTTCTGAACGTTCCCAACCATTCGTTGTTCGTATCGGTGTTACTGCTGGTGTTGGCCTTTTGAACTTTTTGTAGCCTTCCATAAACTGTGATCTTCGGTGAGTAATTGCTCAGTGTTCTGTTCAAAGGAAGCATTTTGTGCATCTTTCAACATCTTTGTAAGGGTCCGTGACAGTCTTCTGTATAGGTGAAGATCATTTATATTGCGAGACCGTTGCCACACATTTCTTGCTCTTCTTTTTTCTGATATCAGTTGCCTTATATACAGAGGTGTGCTAATCGCACTGGGGATTTCTTCTTTTATCCAGGAAGTTGCGTGCCAGGCTGCTTGTTGTATTGTTTCCGTGAAATGTTTGGTAGCTTCGTCTATTTCTATTTGGTTTTTTATGCACATGTTGAAGGTTAGTTTTGCATTGATGTATTCACGGAAATGGTCCCATTTGGTGTGTTTCGTAGCCAATTTTGGTGGAGTTTCAACTCTAACAGGCGAGCTTTTCAGGTTCATGATGACAGGAGAATGATCAGATGATAGGTCAGGACTGGACTCTAAAGAGCAGTTTTGCGTTGGGATTCCGTTCAGTATAAAGAAATCTAGGAGGTCAGGCAGCTTTCTTGGATCTGTTGGCCAGTATGTTGGTTCTCCATTTGATAATTTCTGTCTATCAAGGCCTGCATCAGGTTGCGACCCTTAGTAGTTGTTAATCTGGAGCCCCAGTGCGTGTGTTTGGCAGTCCAGTCACCTCCGGCAATGAATTTGTTTCCCAGGGTAGAAAAAAACTCTTTGTATGTGTCAGTTGAAATCGTGTATCGTGGTGGGCAGTATACTGATATTATTCATATATGACCAATATGAGTTCTGATTTTTACCGTAGTTGCTTGAATGGCGTTTGTTTGAAAACTTTCTTGTTCTTGATGACATATTGAGTTTCGTATGATGATTGCACAACCACCATGGGCTGTTCCATCAGGATGCGTGGTATGGTAGACAGAGTAGTAAGGGATCGTAAACATTGTTCGGTTGGTGAAATGGCTTTCAGAGATTAGGAAAATGTCGACTTCATTCATGTCTAAGAAAGTTATGATTTCCTGTTTATGGTTTGTTAGACCGTTAGCATTCAAAGTCGCAATTCTAAGAATTTTGTTTGCCATTATGGTAGTTTCTTCAAAACAGTGGTGAGTAGGTTTAATATCATACCGTTCTGGTTCAAAAGCTGTGAGAACATATTTTTAAATTCTTGAAGGAACGTTGATAGCTGCTGTGTTAATTGTGTTCATGTATCATCTTGATTCCCTTTGCTTGTGGCCTGTGCATATGTTAGTGGAGGTTTTTCATTTTGTTGCCTTGAGTCTGTTGTTATTGGATTAATGGGGAGTATTTGTATGTTGACATTTGTTGCTCGATTTGTTGTTTAATGTTGACTTCTCTAATCTGACTTGTCTCATACATTTGTAGATGACTAAGGGATTAAATGAATTATGAATTATTATTATTATTATTATGAGGTCTTTATAAACTTGGCATCCCTTATAGTTCGCTGGGTGGTTTCCATCACATATTGCACATTTTGCAGGTATATTCTTAGGTTTTTGACACCTCTTGGAGACATGTTGTTCTCCACACTTAACACAGTTGTGAGGTCGATAACAATATGCTTTAGAGTGGCTATATTCTTGACACCTTATGCATTGGACAATACCTCTTTTTTTTCTTGGAGGTTCTATGGTAATCTTGGTGTTGCATACATATTGCAGGTCGTAAATTCTTTCATTGTTTATTTCTGGCTCAAGGTCAACGAAGAACATAGGAAGTGGTTCTTTGGTTACTCTATGTCGAACATTCATAATATTCTGAACTTTGTGCCCATGAGTCAAGAGTTCGTTTTTCATTTCTTCAATAGGCACAGAATGGTACATCTTGCGGATAACAACACGATATGCCCGCTCATCCCGTATTTGGTAGGTGTGGTGAATTATTTTTTCTCTTCTTAGGAATGAAGAAAGTTTTCTATAAGCTTCCACGGTGTGCGTACTTATTTTGATTTTATCATTAGCTAGTACCCTAGCATGAAAAGAATTCATTTCTATTATTTGGACGAAGCTTTTGATCATAACTTGGTAGTCAGATACATCATAGATGAATATTGCAGGTGGTGCTGGAGTCTTGTTTTCCTTAGATATTGAATTTTCATTCGGCTCTGTGGATGACGTTGTCTATAAAATTTCAAATCTGTTTTCTGTTGTGGTAACAGTTGGTGTAGGGGTATGTGGAGGCGATCTCTTGCGTTTTTTGGAAATCTGCCAATTAAGTTGGTTGTCTCCTTCCATTATTGTCTCTTATTTATGGATGACTATTTGTAGTTTTTGAGGGTTATTTTGTGGTTGTTTATCGAGTTCTCCGTTTATGTAATCGACAATTCGTCCTATTTGTCCCTCGTCATTATTTGATTTTTCTGGAAATCCTTTGAATGACACTTCGTGGTTTTCGTGGACTATTATTTCATCTTCATCTGAATTCATTAATTATCAGCGTATGGACACCTTTAGTTCATCGAGAGTTTATTCTATCACACAGATGTGCACCATCGCGGTCGCGGTGAATAATTGTTTTGCTTTGCCATTTGCGTTTTTACTTCCGCTTAGCGCGGAAATATTGACGGGAAAATAACTTTTTCTGGAAATAGTTTGAGTTCTTATTCTTATGAACGAAAAACTCAAATTCTCACTTTTTAGTTCTGTTTGAATGCGCACTTATTTCGAATGAAAACACCGAGATATCGACACTAATCTGTATCATACAGATGTTCACCATGGAATATGATTGGATAATTGACAATAATTTCTACAATAAGAGGTAAGCCGCCGAGCCCCTAATAAAACGATCATGTGACGACGTTCAAAGAGAAATGCCGAAAAGCTTGACGCTATATGAAAAACGTTTAAAAATTGGGTAGCACAGGGTGTGAATTAGTGATATGTCGAATCGAATTACTTTGAACCTGATATATTTCTTGAATATGATCAAGGAATATTTCTCTATTATTCGAGAATAATCGGAGTGATCCAATGAAGATCAATAAATAATGAATTATAACTGTACCTTCTTTGCTAATCGGCAAGTTCAATAGTTATTGGGGCCCCATTCAAAAATTTTCGATTGGCCCGGCGGCCCTCTTAATGCCGAGGCTCCCCTGCGCTGCCCTCTGCTACTCCACTGTACAGAGTTATTTTGTCTGAATCTCGCAGCAAATTTGAATTGTTGGACATTAAACACTTAAACATTACAATTTACAATACATATTGAAACAAAAAGGTACCTAGCTGAGGTTGGTGCAACACAGGAAAACCATACAGTTCTGCAGTATGATAAAATTAGAAAAGGGAGAAATCTCAGCTGAAAAAACCCTACCCTCTACTTTTTTCGTTAAAAAAAATTCACTGAAAATATTCAATATGAAAGAATATACATCAGCATGATCTAAGAGAATATCTCCAAATTTTTTATGGATTAAGATGAACAGATTCTTCACAAAACGATTCGCAATTCTTGATCTGAAATGAAGAAAGACAAAAGTAGAAAAAAAACCGATTATTTAGTATCAATTGAACTAGTTTGATGTTTATTAATGAGACAACTAGGTATTTATAAGATTGGGACTCTCAACCGAATTCCATCGTAAGAGCATGCTGCTGCATCGTCCATTGCCTGTTCTGATACGATTGAGAAGAAACCTTCTTCTCCTGGGAAAGTCAAAATCAGGAACTCTGATGGAAGGATTAGTAATAAAATATAATGAAAAAATTGCATCAATTCCATCTACATTAAAAAATTTCTTCGTCCTCCATATCAATCAGAAAATTTGACTAGAAGGTTCACGCGACTTCAATGAATTCGGAAAGTAATCAAATTTCTTCCAGAAATTCAAACTTCTGTTACTCTGCGAATATGGGAAGGAATAATATTTGAGAGGACTGGTAACCAAGGAGTAGGTGTAGATTTGATAATACCAGTAATAATCCTCATAGAAAAATTCAATTGAGCATCATTTCTTTAACATGAACACCGTTCAAATAAACAGGGTAACAACATTCAGAAGGAGAAATCAAGCGTTGCCGATCGAAGTATTGTTGCATCAGCGCCCCATGAGGAACTAGTTTAATTCACGTTTTGGAACGATCAATTGGTCGCCTAGAGCATGCGTTCGTTCATAGAGATTTTTTGTGGGGCTATGCTAATGCTCGTATCTGTACTAACAAGCCCGCTTTCATTGACGCATTGGAAAGCAACATTGGAGCATTTTCTCGTGAGATAACGGCCAAAATGTTCGAAAAAGTAAACTAGAATCGGACCAAGCGGATAGACCACTTGTGGCGCCGACGCGATCCACGTTTGCATGAAATAATCTCCAATCAATGAATTATGTATAACGTACTATCAATTGAAATGAAGGTTTCATGCATTTTTTTTATTCTCTGTGTTTTTAATGGAAAAGATTTCCTATAACTATTGAAAAATCACTCATTAGTATACAAATGATAGGTTCAGTAAAAAAGTCCCTGATGACAGGCCTGCAAGATTCTCAGAACTGACATGCTTCAATCATTCCCATCGAGAATTTCAAAAAATAGAGTTTACATCGATGAAAGCAATTAAAGCTGGATGGATCAGGTTGCAATTATTTTCGACCCCAATAACTATTCAACTTGCCGATTCGAGACATTTTTCTAATTAAATAATGAACAAAGCCTAAACAATGAAAAAGAAAATTCTTTCCCTTTACTGGACCTAATAAATAGTTTACTGCACCTATTTGCAATCTTAAAATTGGGATGATATTGTCTGACATTACCTACAGAGCTAAAATATTTTTGGAGCCTGACCGCTATCAGTTAAACAGGGAGTGAAAAAAAATTTCAGTTTTTTCAATTTTCGGTTTTTTTGGTTTGAATTTGATAGAGCATGTGATTCTGAATACAATCGTTATCAAATCGTTACATTCGTCAAAAACTCTTTCAAAATACGGAAAAAAATCTGAAGAAAAAAGGGAGATAAGAGTATTCGGTATTATGTTTGTTATTTCTAATCTAGATAACTCAAGCACAACCCGAGTTCACATTTTTGTTATTGAAGACAGTGGTAATCTTGTACAATTTTCAGATTTCGAAAAACTCGTCACAGGGTGTTCCAAATGTTGAGTCAAAAATTGGGATTAAGATTGACCCATAACTTTTGTTTTTCAAGTAAGGACCTTTCTTTTTTATGATTGCGTTGGATTGTAAGAAAAAAATTGATTTTGAAGAACTCATACCAAAGTGTTATTCGAGCTTAAATTTATCATTTTCGTAGTTGTTTTTTTCTCAAAGATATAAATTAGTATTTTGCCGAAGTGTCTGAAAATCATGTTTGTTAGAATTTTCATGGTTTCGTTTTTTCATATTTTACGAGCATATACTTTTCAAGGAAGTCATACCAAAGCGTTATTCGGACTAAAATTCATCATTTTCGAAGTTGTTCTTTTCAAAAATCAATATTTTGTCGCAGTTTCTGAAAAATTTATCATTCAGTCATTCAATATGTTTGAATTACAATAAATTCACTTTCACTGTGTAGTTTGATTGTCAAAGAGAAATTTCGATGAAGAAAAAACTGATTTTTTTTTACCTGATAGAAAAAATACACAGGGTCAAAATTGACCCTACCATACCCTGAACGTGAATTCAAAGCACCATACCAGTTAAGGGTTGAGAACATTATCATCATTCTCCTTCGCAGAATCCAACGCAATCTTTAAAAATAGGGTTTTAATTTGAATAACGAAAGCAATTGGCTAATCTTTAATATTATTATTATCAAACAGATACAGAGTTGAGAACAGGTGTGGCTATAAAACTCTTGAAAAAATATAATTGAAACCTCAATGGGAAAAAAACACAAGCAATGAACAAACAAAGAAAAAGAAATCTAGCATAAGAAAAACTACCGAAGAACACTTTTCCTCCAGAAGTCGAACCGATTCTTGAAGACGTTGACTGACGGAGCTCCAACAACATGAGATGTAAGCTGAATCCCAACACCAAACACCCGATTGCTGAGAAAGTGTTGACGGGTTCTCGAATTGAATCCCCCCCACGAGATTCAAATCATCTTGGTACACCCTGTATAGTGTCAAGTTTTTCGGTATTTCTCTTTGAACAGCGCCACATGGACGTTTTATTGAGGGCTCGGCTGCCTATTTGACGTGTTTTTCTTCAGGTTGCTGCGGCTTATTTGATATTGCAGAAATCATTGTCAATTCTCCTGTAATACGCACCGCTATATGATCATTTGTCCTTTTTTTTATGTAAAAGTGACTTTGTTCATTAGGGAGTGTTTAGATGTTAAGGCGGTTGACAAATGAGAGCGGCTTCATTGTCAACCTAACAACAAAATTTAGGCTCTCTCCACTTCGGAGAGATGGTGGGTTTGGCCTTCTGCAGAAATGAGAAGGTCTTGGTGTTATTTTTCTTCTTAGAGAAAATTCTGAGTATTAGGAATTATTAAAACCACTGAAATAACTTAACAAAAATATCTATTTCCCCAAAATACCTACAAAAATTTACTGAAGTAACAATTTAATTCCTACTTCTGCACCTCAGACTATATAAGTAAAATTTTCATAAAGAGAGTATAAGTTTTTCTATTCTCTAAGTTACTCAATTACCCTGATTTCAACATAACGTAATACTACGAAATTACACTGTGAGCTGATAGGAGATGAAAAATCGCAAGACTTTTGGACTCGACTATTCTCATCAAATAAAATTAGAAAATTCTGACCTTTTGATCTCCCTAGCTGGTATGTAATCCCAGTTTCCTGAAATAAATCACTCCTGGTACGATTCACTCCCGTTTTCGCGAAACTTTAACCTGATTCCCGATCGCGTTTCCCGACTCGAATATCCTAACTGAACAAAACGTAAAATTTCCCTTTATACAAACCCTACTACTTCGCTTTTCCCTTTCTCGAAGTTACCTAGTTTTTCCGTCAACTACGAAATAAACGTGTACCTTGTTCCCGTAACGTACCTACTTAAACCGTTTCACCCTTCGAAACGACCTAATAATTCCAAAGTACCAAAATTTGAACTTTACCGATTCCCGACGGCTTCTCCGTCTTCCGTGTAATCTAAGGATATCTTTCGCGACCGGAATTCCTAGATGCACTGACTTCTCCCTTTGGAAACTACCTAATATTTCCCTATTACCAAAACTAGAAATTTAACGTTCCCCGAGTCATCTAAGGATGACTTTTCCGACCTTCCGCGGAGCAACCTGGAAAACCTCACGGAACCGTCGTCCCCAGGTCTACTGACTTCTCCCCTTGGTAAAGAATGTGCCTCCACCTCTGGTGGGTGGTTCCCCCTCACCTAACCTTTTTGAGTAGTACCAATCAGGTATCAAAACATTTCCTCTCCTTCTCCTTGGCAATGACTAAATACTCAATTTTGCAAGTCAGCAAGGATTTTTCCTTCTCACGAATTTTCTGCTGAGATCCCGAAGTGGAGCCCAGTTCGTACGGATATTTACAATAACTGATAAAAGGTCTGGTGAATATTTCATTTCATAGACTCCGACAGGAAATTGAGGATCGAATATCAGCTCTCTGAAAATCCCGTGAGCAACATTGTATTTACGTTCATTTTCAACTATGTGAATTGAAAAAATAATAATTCCCATGGTTAGATTAGATTAGATTAGATTAGAGGAGGGGCGACAGATCAAAACCGACCTTGCGAGCACCTTGACCTTAAGATCTATTGTGCATCCCCGCGCTGTTTACCAGTCGGGCAGCAAAGTCTCGATGAACTTCACCACCTTTCTGGGGGCCACATCCATTACTTGTTCAGGCTTTAGGAACCAGGAGCCAAGATGCCGTAACCGTTTCTGGTGGACAGCTTCACACTCACATAGTAGGTGACTGGCTGTCTCGGTGGCTTCCTGACAGAAGCGACATGTACTATCGGGCGCCTTTCCCATGTTTTTTAAGTGATACCTCACGGGACAGTGCCCAGTGAGAGCGCCCGTCAATTTCCTCAGTTCCAATTTGCTGAGTGAGAGGACTTTTTTGGTCCAGCTCGTCGAGTGAGAGAGAAGTAACTTAGCTTGCCTTTGACCATTGGTCGTGCGCCAGGACATGAGCTTCCTCTTTTGTTCCCAGTCCTTAATAGCCATTGCTTGATGGCTGGCTGGGAAGCCGCAAAACGGTTCAGGTCCAGTAAAGGGGGTTGTCCCTCCTTCCCTGGCCAGTTGGTCAGCCGCTTCATTGCCGTGAATCCCGGAGTGACCAGGATTCCCATGGTTTACCACACTCCAATCAGAATATATCTGTGAAGAAGATGAAAATATTATGAGATCTTTTGATTTCCATTTCCATTCTAGGATCGAAAGAAGCAAGTATAACAAGTGTTTGAACACAAAACAACGTTGTCAGTTTGTTTAGAATCGAAGACATAGTTTTCATCCTATTTCATTATAGTTCTGGAATGAATTGCACAGATTATTTATCCGTTAAGAAATTTCTCTCGGTTTTTTTCATTTTTAATATTAGAAAAGAAGAAGAGTTATTGAATGCGCCATTTGGAATTGGTAATTTGAATATCTTATTGTTTTCCAGATATAAGAAAAAGTGTCAGAGCGGAAAAAAAAATATTTGAGTGGATCTTGCAGAAGAAAACTCCAGGAAATGGGTAAAATGCATTTTCTCCGCAACGAAAGGTTTTTCAAACTCTGACCAATGTCAGAGTCACAATCAAGTATACAGCACAGTGGCGTATCAGAGAACCCCGGCACTAAAGAGGCACCCAAGCCAAACAAAAAGCATCAAATGGGGCTCCAATAATTTAATTCTATTGAACTTGCCGATTCCTTATATTTTTCATATGATAAATGATTAAAACTCAAAAAATGGAGATACAATTACTACTCCCGCAAAATAGAGAAATAAATGGTATGAAAAAACATTCGAATTATCACTCAATCACTCCCTGTGCTACCCTGTTTTCAACAGTTTTTCATATACCGTCAAGCTTTTCGGGACTCTCTTTAAACATCGCCAAATGATCGTTTTATTGGACTTATAATAATAAAGAATTATCTTGGAAATTCATTGTGGCAAACACGTCTATCAGACCTTTGAGCCTACTCCAGATTTAAACAAGAAGTAGCCTGAAGGTTCTAAATGGATTAGTTGATGAATATGTTTGAACAAAAAAAATTTGAGGAGATTAATGCATTTTTGTTGAACAATTCATCAAATTTTATATCACATTGATTTCTGTTTTAATTATTTTTATATCATAATTTATATTATTTTGTTTAAAAATTCTTTTTTTTCAATTCATTTCCTTCTTCTTACATTTTCCTCAATATTCATCTTCAAAGAACGTCAGGGCAAATTTGTTATAAATAATATAGATCTAAAGGGGCCCAAGACTAAAATCTTGTGAGGGGCCCACCGAAATTTGAGCTACGCTGTTGTAATAGATATGTGGAGAGATCACTCCTGCTTCTTATGTAAGGGACAATTCGATGAGGTTGATTGAGAGGGCAGCTTGAAGCAGCTTTAACGGTGATATTTTCCATAACTTTTTTCAAAGGAATATGGGTCATATTATTATTATTGTTACTATCTATCAACTTCCATTAGTCTTACAGAAAACAAGTATAGCAATATGTCAGCAGAACGAAGCAAAAATGTAAACGAATCACTTAAGAACTAACCACAACATATGAATGAAATTTCGTATTTCTGAAGCCTATAACTTTCGATACCAGAGTCGTAGAGTGCTCAAATATTTTTAAATGTTTTCCTCAAGTTCTCGTTTCTTTTTTCTGTAATACAATAGTTCTAGTATAGTAATAGTAGTAGGAAAACGATCAAGTCACATTTTTTGACCAAGGTGTAGGGTTTGTGGAATGAAAACTTCTGAAAGTTCAAGAGTGTTGAGTTAGCAGCTTGGCTCCAAGCACATGAAATTTGACAACTTTTTGGCGAAGTGAGAAATGGGGTATCGTCTTGGTAACATTTTACATGATAATCTTTCCAGTTGTAGTCATATCAATAGGAAAAAATTTCGTTTGATTGCACACTGGGGAGACCTGAGAGTGCAATTGCTCGGTCATCCACAAAACCGTTCTCAGCTTTCCGATGCAGTTTGCTGGTAGTGTCATCTTTCTCCAATCCCCATTCACTAGGAAATTGTTGCATCAAGCCATGCTGAGCCAGATGAGAGTGCCACTCAACCGTTTTCCTTATCGAAGCCCTCCAATTTCACCGTAACGATCATTCGACGTTCCAATTAACTTAATTAATCTGCCAAATCTTCTACTTTCGTGATATTTCTCCTGATATTTAGATTGGTACGGTCGAACAAGGGCAATACGATCTGGGAAATTGCCTGGACTCTAATCGTTCGTAACTGTTTTACTTCGACTGTGAGCTTTTGAGAACAATTATCCAGAATAAGGGTCTTTACACGAAGGGATTAGAACGTTTCAGATGAGAAATGAACTTCTGGGGCGTGTGCTTCAATATAGAACAAATCACCGGACGTGAAGATACATCAACTAGAAAAACATCTTTTTTCTGAGAATTCTAACCATGAGTTATATCACGAGGCCATCTGATTTTCCCGAAAAAATCGACAAAACACGCTGCTTAGTAATATTGAAGCATGTGTGCTGTTGGCATTAACAATCCTAGTCGAAGAACTTGTGAAATAATATCTCACACTTGGCATCTAATAGTTATATTAACCAGCCGCAGCCGAGTTAGAGAAAATAGTCGAGATCACCAAAGTATTTTGCGCATGAGATACAAACCAAATTTTCACTTCAAACGTCAGAAATATTGTTCTAGAATGAGTATGATATGAAAAAGAGTATTGAACTGGCTTGAACTGTTTTAGAAATGAAGTAATCACTGTAACTAAAAAAATATAATGGCATTTGCTGACCATTATTTCAAAGTGATAGTTCCTGATAATTATTGTGTGACTTTATTTTCCCGTCAATTTCGTGCGTGATATTTATAACTGTAAAATAATGGAACTTTCGAGTGACGATGAAGTAAGCTGTATCCCACCTAACTTGACAGATGCGGTTGATTCAGTTATTTCAAATCTTTTACCGGAGAAATCGAGGCGCCAGTATGAAAATGCCGAAGAAAATGCATATCCGCAATTTAAGGAGTGGTGTGAAGCAAATATAGCCAGAAAAATATACGAAAATGTGCTGTTGGAATATTTTGCAGAGAAGTCTAAGAAGTTGAAGTCTTCCACGTTATGGGCAATATAATGTTGAAAGCAACACTCAATGTCAGAATAATGCGGAAAACTTTATGAAGCTGTACTCTGACTTGACCAACCAATTAATATTTTTGACGTAGTGTTCTCTAATAACAATATGGTCTATAATTGTACAATTTTTTGCTCAGCTCTGAGATGAAGCTATAACACCTTGAATTTCAATACATTTGTTTGTTGAATAACCGAATAAAGAAACCTACCAGACAAAAAAAAGAAAAATTCAATCCAGATTGTTCCATGTGTAGTTGATTTCCGCCTCATTCCGTATTAGAAAAAATTGTCAGTTTGAAACCATCCTAAGAAATCTAAGGTATTGACTAGAGAGGAAGTTGGACAATTCATAAGAAAGGCAGATGATGAAACCTATTGAGATTTACGAATCTTCCAACACTTGATGGTAAAAATCTAGGGTGCTTGGGAAAAAGAATTTAAGCATTGAGTATTAATATAATACTTATACTCAATGGTATAAGTCAAAATTGGTGGTTTTCAGTAATTCAAGTTTATTTGTTTGACTATTATAATTTGAAAAATTATACAATTTCCAAAAAAACTAACTCACATAAAACATTCATTCTTTTCAAAAAAATATCGAACTGAAAATTTAAGCAAAAAACTGACTCATCACCTCTGAACCAAAGAAAATACAGCACTTACACTAATCGCCACAAATAATGAAATTGAGAGGATGGCTAATCTTAGTACAAGTCCTGATACGTCTCGATAGAAAACTGATGGATAACAGTATAAGTAGACTCATATTATTTTCACTGCAGGTTCAAAAAATATAAGTGTACTCATCTATAATATGGATTCGTCTAGATATACTATTTTGTACTTAGTTATATTCTACCTCATTATAATTTTTATCAGAACGCGGAGTATTAAAAATTGAGCTGTTCTTCTCTGAGGTGTTCTTTCTTTGAGATGAACAAAAATTGATATGAGATACTATTACTTGAGAACTATGAGGAATTTGAGGAATTCAAAAGGTATGAGTAATTTGACGAGGATAACAAATTTGAAAGAGACGAGAAACTTGAGAGGAATGAGAATTTTCAGAGGTATGAGACATTTGAGAGGTACAAGAAATTCGAGAGGTACGAGAAATTCGAGAGGTATGAGGAACATGAGAGCTATGAGAAGCTCCAGAGGTAACAGAAACCTGAGAGGTATGAGGAGTCTGAGAGGCACGAGAAATCTGAAGAGTATAAAAAAATATGAGAGGTATGAGAAATTCGAGAGGTATGAGGAGTATGAGAGGCACGAGAAATCTGAGGAGAATAAGGAATGTGAGATGTATGGAAACTATGATCAGGTACTGAGAAATATGATTGTGAATGGTACTGATTCTAACTCACCGATCCGGCTCGAAGGACCAAATGTACAAAATCGGGGATGTTCTGATTTTGGAAAATAAAGTTTAGGACTGTATCCAGATAATTGAGTTAGAGATGGTATTGTGAAAACATTTATTGACATCATTCACAATCATAAAATGAATAAGTCACCCGCATGAAGTTAATACAGTAAAAAATACAATATTAAAGTCATCTTTAAAACTCAGAGTGAATTATCCAACTAAAAACAGAGGTAATCTAGAGAAGTTCAAAATGAGAGGTCAGATGAAGTCAGACTTAGACTTTGAGAGAGTTCCATTAATTCAAAATTAAACACAGAGTTTACAGTGATGATGCAACTGAAATTTATTGCGAGAGCCTCTTTATCTCATCAGAAAAACAAAAGGTTCAATAGTGAATTGTTAGAGTAGTCTGAGTTGTAATAAAGTGAGATTAGGCCTCAGAGGAGTACATGTATTGAAAACTTAATAGTCTAAGTCTGGTCTTCATTGAGAGCATTACAATATGAGAATATCAAGGTTGAGAAATCAATAATTATGATCTATAACGTAGTTCTGTAACGAGAAGGCTAATTAATCAATTGAGACAAAATTTACAGTGACAAACTACTTTTAGCAAGCAGGGTTAGTGTTCATCAGAAAAATAAAAGTTACAATTGATAATTATGAGAATGACAATATGAGAGTACATTGTATGAGTGTATATCACCAACCCTTTGATTTGTTTGAAGCTGAAAGCTTGAGTTGCCACTTGCTAAATGTTTCCGATGAATGAACTTGAGAATTTCTTAGTTATAGTGAGGAGATCATACCAATTTAATCATGTGGGCAATATTTGAGGAGACTGCTCAAGGTGAAGCAGGGATTGAGACTGTCAATCAGGTACAATGTGTGAATTACTTGATCGTTCAAATATTTCAGAGAAGTTGAGTTGATTTTATTGAGAGAGAAGACTGATTCCATGATTCACCCTTATGCTTGAGATCATTCATTCATCTGAAACTCGAGAAAAATAATTAGCAAGTTTAATGAGAAGTGCATGATTGAGAAATGAGATGACTACATTGAGATAATGAGGTGCACATGAGAATATAATGAATCAAAACTCATTACCACAAATAATGTTCATTTCTGGAGCAATCAATTATTATTTCCACTGTGAAAAGTCTAGAGAAATCTGAAAAATTATGAGAACAGCAAAATATATCAAAATGTGTATCTTAGAGGAGTCAATTCCATTAGTTAAATGCAATAGAGATTTTCTGAGAGTAAAGTGAGAGAGGATTTCCAGTATTTTTATAGATTTTTATGATCTAAAACGTGGACACATTTTCAAACTTATAAAAAGCAGGAAAATAACATTAAATATGCATTAATGAGAGATGACTTTGAGAAATGCTCACTTACCTAATTGATTGCTTCCAAAAATGAACGAGATGTACAATTAATTTGCGAGGTGACTTTTTGAGAATTCTAATTTCACAAGAGAGGTCTGATCTTCAGAGAGTGTCGATACAGAAAGGAATTAATTGATTGTTACAATTAATAACGAGCATGAGTTGATCTGTCAACTAATCAACATAGAATTAGGTTAAGTTCATAGAGATGAGAAGTCGTCTTGACGTTTCAGTGCGTTCGGACCATAGGCGTAGTTGAGAATGACGTCTGAGGGGCTCAATTTTTAACACGGAGTGCATTATAACGGTGAACTGTATGAACATTTCACATTTTGGCCATTTAATAACTCACTTTCCGAGCACCCTACAATTATTTCATTTTATTCATTCAAGTTTGCAAATTCACAGGTGAACGAGAAAACCCCTTTAATTCAAAATATGATCCTTAATACAATAATATTTCTAAAATATCAGAGTACTTCGTTAGAAACAGTTGTATACTGCATGAGGTACAATAATGTGACAGCATTACCGCAATTACAATCTTAAACTAAAAAATCTTATATTAAAACACTACCGCAAACTTCTCAATCCCTTCAGCATCTGAGATTCGAGTACTGATAAGGAGACCGAAAAAAAATTCAATATATTCAAGTGAGAATTCACTACTCATTCTGGACTCTTTCGATAAAACAATATGGCAATGATAGGTAGGAGTCCAGACACATGAACCATATTCTAAGCCTGACCTCACAAAAAAACAGAACAACAACCTGAATGTCTCAGGTGAGAACCCGTATGAGTTACCGCAGACAAAACCCAACGTATGATATGCCATAGAAGTGATACCACGGATGTGCTCCCTATTTATCTAATTTCAAACCCAAGTCATCAACCGAGCCAACCCGAACAAAAACCGATCCATTGATGTTGTAATGAAAGGCAACAGGTCTTCTACAAAGATGAAAACTGATGGTCTTACACTCTGACACATTAAGAGACGTTGTGTACAGTCCAATTGAAAATTATCTCGAACTGATCCTGCAACCGGATGCAGTCTTCCAAATCTCGAATCGGACAGTTCATCTTCATGTCGTCTGCGAATAATGAAAATTTACCTGGTACAGCTTTACCCAAGTCATTCATGAATAAGTTGAATAATAACAGTCCAAGATGAGACCCTTGAGGCATATCAGAAGAAACTCCGAATTCTCTAGAATAGAACTCCCCATACTTTACCATCTGGGTCTGCCTGTAGAGGGGAACTGACGAAACCACATCAACAGAGATCCATAAATTCCTAAAGCAGCGATTTTAGCCGTCAGCAAGTTCAGATTTACTCTGTCAAAGGCTTTAAAGAAGTCCGTATATATTGCATCAACCTGCATCCCAGCCTCGAGCAACTTTAATATATTATTTGTATACATTATGAGATTCGTAGTAGTTGATCGCAACCGTCAGAAACCATGTTGCTGATCGATAAAAATGGATCCACAATTACAGGAGAAAAAGTCATACATCAGGTTATCCAGAAGTTTGGGAATGGCAGATTGAATCGCTACAACCCGAACGTTTTCGATACTCGACCTCACAACAGACTTAAAAATGGAAACAATAAAAATCCTCCTCCAAAGAAAGAGGAATCTACCCCGCAGCAAGGAGCTATTGGACAGCTCACAAATGGGTAGGTACTTATAACGTGTAAACACACTTCTTCGAAATCAATTAGGGTGGCCATTAGGGCCACTGGACATCTTGGGTTTAATCTTACATAGAATTTCATATATTTCACCAACATTGAATTGACAAACACTCAAGTTCACTGATCACAGGTAAAATCGGCGGAACAATCAGATCCGCACAATAAACTTCACTAAAAATGTCGGCAGAAAGCTCAATCACAGCATGCCCTTCAGAAGCCTGAGTTCCACGAAAATCCATATTCGCAGGAAATTTAGTAATTTTTCTTCTGGAGTTGAAGAAGGACCAAAAAGATTGTGAATCGTTATGAATATCGCTCTCGATATTGAGCAAGTAGGAACAATATAACGTTTCTCCAAGTATCTTACATTATCTCCTTAAACTACCGAAATTTTGGTAATCATCGGTTTCTTTGGATACAACATACCTCTTGTGGGCTCTTCTTTTGGCGTTGATAAGTCCAATAAGTTCACCATTGAACCAACATGGATAACTGAAGTCTTTTATGCGCTTTATGGGAACATAGCGATAGAGTTCCTCGTACAAATAATTATCGTTCGTGAACACATCAAGATATCTTTCGTGCTCGTTCTGCACTCGACTGACCTGTACCAAGTTGGCAAAGCTCAGGTACTCCTGAAGGACAGCATATGTGTCGTTTTCCATACTCAGTAGAAATTGATCATCATTCCAGAAGGCATTGAGCATACATAAAGTTTAGTTTCAGGATGTTATAATGAAATCTCTTTTATCGCCAAAGCATGAGGAAAATAGTCAACTTCACTAGAATATTGCGGCAAATACACACCTCCCACTATAAATTGAACACCAGTACTTACCAAAACAAACAATTGTTCCACAATATTATTCTGAAGAGGTATGATCCTCGAACCCAACCCTGCTCATAGTTGCCACTCCACCACCTCTAGACTTTAAGCTTGTACTACTATTTCTATCCGCTCTGCAAATATTATACTCCGCAGGACATACTTCAGTGTCAGACAATCATCACTGAGCCAGGTTTTAGACACAACTATGATATCGTGAATGGATTGCTGTAGTAAAAGATATACACTGCTCAACATAGATCGCTTACCACCCACACTCTGATAATATACCTATGATCTTTCAAGATGTCATTTTAGTTTTTCGAATTTTCGCAGAAACAACCCTTGGAGTACCTCTGATGTATCTTATTGTACAACTAGCTTCCCCCTTATCCCTACGTCTTGACCGCTCATCGCGAACAGACTTCATATTTATGCTCTCGCTGCATCTCCGTTCTTTCATATTTGATAGAGATTCCCATATTCACAGATCCCACAATAGATGCAGATTTCTTGAGCACATTGGTAGCCAAAGAGGGGGATGAAAAGATAACCTTCCTGTGACTCCTCTTGCCCAGCCGGACGACTTTCACAATACTATAACCCGAAACTCCGGCATATTCATCCAAATCAAATATTATAATATTACTAGCTCTAGGGTCGGGTTCATAAAACTTTGTTTGTACCATTAAATTAATTGGAGCCACCGCGATTCGTTGAAATTTCAAAACGAGTGATTTGATTGGTTCGAATTCACGTAAGGTTTTTTAATCGCACCGTTAAAGTTTTATGAAACCGACCCCTAGGGTCGGTTTCATAAAACTTTGTTTTTACCGTTAAATTAATTAGAGCCAGGGTGATTCGTTGAAATTTCAAAACGAGTGATTCGATTGGTACGAATTTACGCAAGGTTTTTTAATCGCACAATTAAAGTTTTATGAAACCGACCCCGAGACTGTCATTCATTGATTTCTGTGATCAGTTTCTCATTACATGCGTTTTGGTTAACTTTCAGTGCAGCAATTTCAGCCTCCATTCCTCCAACCCGAGATCTGGGCAATCTTCAATAATCAAATCAAATCTGTTCAATAATATTGAGTGTTTGCTTTCAATATTTGTAAGTTTTTTCATGACATCTTCGAGAGAAATGGAGGTTTTAGATTTTTTGGCTATCATTTTTTTTTAACGGGCACAGACTCACAACTGTTGCAGATCCCGTTCGTACCCTCGAAAGAAAAGAATCATCAAGAGATATACAGTACAGTTTCTGTGAAACCAGGCCTCACAATCACTGCATTTTATTCCCCTCCTTCCTAGCGTGTCATTACAAGATTTACACACGTAAGACATAATTATGAATATATAAAACTTGAATATGAAGGTATAAAATAATTTGAAAATTTAGTTGTGACGCATGATACAAGGAATACAAGATAAGATCTTGCGCATCTTGCTGTGACGTCTCCTGGAGAGTAAACAATCCCGACAAATTCAAACATCTGTCATCTGCAAGATTTGTTATGGCTTTTCTCAGAAATAATGTTAAAAAATAAGTTATCATCGCTAACTTCTGAAAGATATGGAGGTAGCGATAATCATATTCTTTCGATTTCCAAGACACCCAAAAATCATCAAAATCTGGGATAATGGCTGAAAATAAAATGACGAAATTATTTCTGCAATCAGCAGAATATGTTCGAAACATTTTTCAGGAAACAGTTATGTTATAGATTTGCATTTAAGCCCACAAGATCGTCATCAAAACAGTATCATTTTTTGGAAGAAGATGCAGTACTCACATTAAATCTTTCTTTACCAAAATAATTATTGAGTAACAAAAAGTAATATCATGTTGACAGAAGCTTTCATAGAAGCATATGTTACAAATTGGTTCATATCAAATTCTTTGGTTTCTAGGTGAGTAATTATAAAATTAGGGTATTGAAACATTAAGAAATTGTAATAATATTCATTTGTAGAGATTACTTAAATGCTGATGATTGATAAAATCCAGAATTCATCATCATGAATATTTATCTATGAAATTTAGGTGTTATCATCATCATCCCCACAAATCAAGGCAGTTGGGAACGAATGCTCATAGTCTAAGATCCCAGGGCCGCCAGACCTTACTTATTTTTGAAGTAACGAATTTTATAGTATAGACAGTCTTATATGTGTTAAATAGTGTGTGCATACTCGCTAGCTTGGCTATGCGGCCCGTTCGCAGGTAGCAGGTAGAAAAAGTGGACAAAAACATACCGAACTTTTCTTAAATTCGAAGAACTGATTTTTATATATGTCACGCAGAATATTATGAAGAATAAATATTTCATATTGCCAGACCGTTTCCGTGGGCCGAAATTCCTCCCAGACGCTTCAAATTCCAATAAAAAAAATGACAGATTAGAAACATTGTGTCATTTTGACAACTTTCGGAATCAAACGACAAAATTTCTAGCTCCTCCAAGGATGGAGGTTTGGTCGTTGGGCCAGCAACCCAACACCAAAAATGTACACAATGTTGCTTAATTTAGGACTGGTAGTATTCAACGACGTGAGTGAATGAACTAAAAATGAGAACGATTACTCAAAATGTACAGGGACTATTGAGCACCAGGAGATCATTTTTGCTGGATTTGTTTGTAACGTAAGAGTTGGATTGGAGATTGAAAATGAAGTAGCAGGACAGTTCGGAGACATAAAAAGGATTGAAAGGCTTGATGAAGAGAACTGGGTATACGGCATCAAGCTGTTTCTTGATGATATGTATTGTAGATTGCATATTGTTAAGCCCAGAATATACATATACATACATACATAGAAACATTGTTGCGAAATGGCCAGATTCAGCACTTTTGTTAGATTCGAAGCACTGATTTGGATATATGTAACGCAAAATATTATAAATAAATAAATATTTCATATTGCTAGACCGTTTCCGTGGGCCGTAATTCCTCCCAGACACTTTAAATTTCAATAAAAAAAATTACAGAAACATTGTTGCGAAATGGCCAAATTCAGCATATCACCAAGAAACAGCTTGATGCCGTATACCCAGTTCTCTTCATCAAGCCTTTCAATCCTTTTTATGTCTCCGAACTGTCCTGCTACTTCATTTTCAATCTCCAATCCAACTCTTACGTTACAAACAAATCCAGCAAAAATGATCTCCTGGTGCTCAATAGTCCATGTACATTTCAAGTAATCATTCTCATTTTTAGTTCATTCACTCACGTCGTTGAATACTACCAGTCCGATTCCGAGGCTTGTTGAATGAGAAATTCAGCAACATTGTGTACTGTTTTGGTGTTGGGTTGCTGGCCCAACGACCAAACCTCCATCCTTGGAGGAGCTAGAAATTTTGTCGTTTGATTCCGAAAGTTGTCAAAATGACACAATGTTTCTAACCTGTCATTTTTTTATTGGAATTTGAAGCGTCTAGGAGGAATTTCGGCCCACGGAAACTGTCTGGCAATATGAAATATTTATTCTTCATAATATTCTGCGTGACATATATAAAAATCAGTTCTTCGAATTTAAGAAAAGTTCGGTATGTTTTTGTCCACTTTTTCTATCTGCTACCTGCGAACGGGCCGCATAGCCTAGCTAGCGAGTATGCACACACTATTTAACGCATATAAGACTGTCTATACTATAAAATTCGTTACTTCAAAAATAAGTAAGGTCTGGCGGCCCTGGGATCTTACTCTATCAGAATAGGAAAACGTTAACTAGGTGAACGACGATAAAACTGTACTGATCGAATCTTTAAGAAACTAAAATGCAGGCTTTTCTATAAGCAATGGTGTTAGAGCTAGGCGAAGAAAATTGAGCACGTCTGTAACGAAGTATGAATTTTCTGTGAGAAAAAAAGTCAGACTTCATTTCAATTTTTTCGTATCAGAATAATTATTTCCTTTTTTATATTCAAACAAGTAAATCATTTTCATTTCCGAATTTCTCCGTCCGCATATTTATTTAAATATTTCCGTTTTCCAGTAATTCATTTCACAAAATCAGAAATAAACCGTTAAGGTGAAAAAGTATCGGACGATATTATGTTAGCGTTTTTCATAGTGCAGACAGATATGAAAAACGCTGTTTATTTCTGATTATCGGATTTTTTGTCTCAAATCTTTGATAAGTCGAAACCGGAGAGATTTTTACCGCCTGGAATATTCGAGAAGTTTGACGATTTTTCACAGATGTTTTCTGCCCCCTCCCCGAAGGTTATAAAAGGGAGATACTCGCCGATGAGGACTCACTTCCAACGCACTTTAAGTTTATTCCTTGATTACTTCTGACTTTCAGTTTATTCTTTGACACTACTTCTCAATTCCAGTTTATTCTTCGTTTCACTTCAGTTTTACCTTTCGACTTCCCGTTTATTCTTTGAGACTCCTCAGTTTATTCTTCGTTTGACTTTGAGTTGCATTTTGAGTTAACTTACGATTTGATTCCCGAAGCATTAGTGTGCGATACTAGGGTTTCATTTTTAGTAGTAACGTACTTTCATTTCCCTTTTCTTCGTATTTACCGTTCCGCGAGAGTGAAAGTGAGTTCCCTGAGGTAAGAATCATCTCCCGTTTTATTACGATCTAGTGTTTCGATGCAAGTGGTTTTGCACGTTTGTACTAAACCCCTTTTTCTTGCCGTCCGTCTGGAACCCTGAGCCACACATCAGAGACGGAGCGTACGCTCACCTCGGTGAGTGACTGAGGATTACCAAAACCTTCATCAGGGGTCCGAAGCAGAGAAACACTGGGTTCAATCATTGTTCAATACCTCCTGATTGGGTTCTAATGCTGGTAGCCAACTCACTCGTAAACTAATTACCGTCCGAAGTCACCATAATAAGTCTACCTGATCATATTAGTTTTCATCCCATTTTATTATATATGTATTGCTATTTTCCTTTAATATCATTTTGAAATACTCAGTCTGGCATTCTGACCATACCTGTATATATTGTAAATAAATTTTTCTCATTGTGTTTCAATAAATGTTAGAACCTCAGTCTTATGAATCACTGGTTGTCGCTACTACCTTAGACAACACCGAACCCTTCTTCGACTAGTAGCTGCCTAGGTGGGTTTGCTGTTTCGCCTTTAGGAAAAAATAGCTGGCGCCCGAAGGACCTTTTGGCCAAGTGAGTCTCCAGGTAAGAGAGGGCGAGCAACACCGTTACACGTCATAGGGAGTTGACTATTAACTTGTCGAATACATATTTCGTTCATATGACGATATTATTCGAATATAAATAGATAAAAATAGAATGTAGTTCACAAAATATCTTCTGAATCATTGGATGGGAGTGGGTCAGAAAGGCAGAAGCTGAAGCTTGCTACAAAAAAAATTTTTTTTCACATTCAAACTTCAGGGTAATTTTGAAGATGTGGAGTCCTAGGAAAATTCGATGATAACAACTGGACGCATTTGCTCTTAAAATTATGAAACGATTTGTTGATTTTAGGTCAATGACAGATGGTTTGATTACTGTAATGCAAGAGTGCCCGAAAAAGATGCAAGGAATAGAATAATCATATGGATCATGCTTCTTCGAAATGATATTTTAGAGAAACAGGCGGAAACAATTTAAGCACTTCGAATGAACGGAAAAAGGGATCTACCTACTAAGTTTGCAAAAAGGCATTCTACTGGAAAATGATTCTTGATTCAATTGTTCTTTGAGCAATTGTCAAATGACATTAGCTATTATTGGATGAAAGTATGTAGAATTGAAAAATGAGAACTACAATCCAAGAAGGCAACATGTGTTTGTTTATCTTTGAAGAGAACAGAAGAACAAACGTATTTTTGAAATGAAACATTATTTTATTTTCATTCAACATTGTATATGTAAATATTGATATCGTTGCTTACAAATTGTGGAATTTTTCAATTTTGTGTATTTTGAAGGAAAGAATTAATATAATAATATTTGTATAGTTGCGATTCTGAACTTGGAGACAATAGTTTTAGGAGATTCTTCTCTGTTGGTATTATTTGTTTGATAATTTTGAATTTTTTTTCCATTTCTTAATTGAAATGTTTAATACATTTATTCTTACAATGAAATTTAAGTTTAAGGCGTTGGGAGCCTGTAGGCTGAAACATTTTTTAATTTCGTCAATCTTCTTACAGCATTATACAAAAATATCAAAATATATTTGTTCTTTCTTCTGTTCCTCTGTCTCTTACTACAATTATCGTGAATTACCTATTGTAGCTAATGAAAAGAGAAAATTCTTGAAAGCCTTTTATGATACGTCTCATGTACTACTTCTAACAGATCTTTATTGACAAAGTCAACAGGCAATCGACCGAGGTCCTTCAGCCGGTCTCATATATTTTCATGCTATTTTCAAAAATTAATTATTTTAAAGACTGATTTGGTCAGGGCAATTTAATGTCTCAGAAAACAAAGTTTGTCAAAAATAAGCTGGATTTAAACAAATTCAATTGTATTAAAGACCGATATTTTGATGACAATATCAAATTCAATTACAATAATGGCTAAGAATTTATTACATTCCTTCATCAGTGGCTAAATGAATATAACATTGTGTTGAGAATAATACATCATAAATTCAGAGTATTCTTCAAATAAAAAAATTTGTCGTTCGAAATCAGACGAATGTGTCACAAAATATGAATAAATACTTGCTATATTCCTCGGTTAATCAATTCTATTACAAAAGTTGCCTCAAAAACACGCTTATCAAATGAAAACCCATGAAGAACAAAATAATCACAGTTCTTTATTGGCCATCGAACGTAGGTCCTTCAGCCTCATGAAAAATATAATTTAAATAAAACCAGAATTTTTGTGTTTAAAATCTGTAATGATTCTCAAATATGAATGAATGAATCAATAAGCTTTATCAATTCAATTAGAAAAGTTGGCTCAAAAGAACGTATATCTGATAAAAAATCTCTATGAAGATACAATTCGCATTATGTTAAAACATGAAGTTGTTTGAAATTCAATTTACGCGCCCGAGAATACTCTCCAGATTAGGCGGTGCTCAAACTGGTCTCATTTTCGTTCGCCGGAAGATCATATCTTGTATTCTTTGTATCATGGTTGTGACGTCTTATTTTGAGGATATATATGTGAGGAGAGGATATCAGGTAGACCTTTCACTCTCGTGGGCCTATACGATAGACTCTGACAGAGCAGTAGGGCCACGGATACAGAGGAAAAACGAGGATTCGGCAATAACAATGCAATGGATTATACGATCATATAATGCGATGTCTACGATAAGGAAAAATGAATCTGCGGCTCCTTAACCAAGCATATGCAGCGAACTAACAAAACGCGATATGCGTAGGAGTGTTGATCGTCTAGGGTGAGGACTGGAAATCACCTCGAACAGTCGGCGCAATTCGAACGCACGACGAAAAAACCTTTAAGAAAGTAAACAAAGTGAAGGCAGAATAAAGAAGTACTATCTGAATCTTGACAAATTCCTCGAAAAATGAAGAACTTCTTAGGTGTCTATAAAAAAATACACTTCAAGAAAAACTTACCAAAGTCTGCACAGAAAATTCTACCCAATTCCCAAAAAAACTCGAAATTAACTTCTCAACCAAGGATATGCGTGCGCTATCAACGCATCAACACAACAAGTGGGTTAAAGTTGGGTTAAATACCAATTATTGCTGGCTCTACATAAATTGTCAAATACTAATTGCCAACTTTATTTTTTATTTAGATTCCTTCGTATTTGATAATTCTCTCGGCATTATGTATTTCAACTGCTTTTAAATTTCACCAACTGTTTTTTCCAACTGGTTTGGAACCTTTTCCAAATGCTTTGAAATTTCGCCAACTGCTCTGAAATTTTTCTTTCTCCCTTGAATATCTTCCGATTGCTCTGAAAATTTGTCAACTTCGTTCAACAGGGGAGGGGGTGGTGATCCCCCCCATCCCCCCAATTGGGCTCTTCCCTGCGCAATCGAACAAACGCTACTCGTTTCAATAACAAAAAACAACAACAGAATTGTATGAATATTCAACACAATAAAACTAGATATTTTAAAAGAATTGAATAATTCATCCAGTACAAATCGAGAGAAGATGTATTATCATTGAAAGCGGGATTAGGGTATGACACTAAACACCGATCGATTTGCGTAATTTGCTATTTAGATGATGCTGCAGTGCTCAAGAAAACAGTGCCTGAACCTCAGAAGATACTGCAAACATTTCTCTCGGAGACCACAAAATTGAAATGCTAATCTTTCAATAACATGAACAAAACGAGCAGCAAGCCAAGCGGATTTGAAGCTTAGGGGCGCCCTAGACAACCAACTCATTGATGTGCTTTTGGCCGCCTTCCTCTTGAAATATTCGAAAATTGCCCTTTTAATTTCGATCAAGTGAAAATAATTTCGTTCTTGCTTTTGCTTCTCGCACAACGGGCGGGCGTTTTGATCCATGACGCCTTCTTAAAATGTCCTAGGGCGGTATATGATATTTATAGCAACCGTTTCGAAGGTAAAAGGAACAGATAATGAGTGAAAATATTTGAATTCAAATACGAAAAAACAAAAGTAAATTATAGATTTTGAAAAACGTTTATGACCATATTGTTTACGATGTATATTTTCACATATTCAGATATTAATAATTTGTTCTGAAGGTGAGTCTTGTCATGGTTGATCGCTTTATTGTTTTATTCTTGTTGGTCAAGTGTTTGTATGTAATATCTCTTGAATTACGATCTACTCATGACTTGATGTATATTTTAGCTTGATGAAGGCTGCATATTGGATGAAACGTTTCCGAAAAAATAATAAATATATAGATATTCCTATGACCGTTATTCTCTACTTTCATAATAAATTTCGTATATCAGAAAATATATTCAAAAGGTTGTCTGAAAAATATTTTCAATTATTTTGCGAAAATTGATTTTTCATGAAATTTTGTAATATCATGATAATAGGAGAATTTCATACTGGACTTACAGTATGACAACATGCACACGTTTTTGTCACTCATTTCAACTCGCGTCGGAATTCAAATTTTTAAACTTCGAAAACCTCTATAAATACCCTTCAGCAACGTGTTCACAATGAAACAGCGCTTATACTGATATAAATTTTTTCTTTTATGGCAAAAGTGAAAGTTACTGGTATCGAAATACCTGTTCATAACTAGCAACACAGTACTTGTCAAGGTAAATGATAGACAACCCTATGTCTACTTCAATTCCATTATTAAGCTTTCTTATTATCTTGATGTTGCAATATTTCATGAAAAAAAAATTCTCGAAAACTAATTGACAATATTCTGTCCAGGATTTTTTTAAACAACCTATTCTCAATATAACCACTTCACAGAAATTTCATTAGGGATTTTGACTTAAATTGCAGAAAATATAGTTTAAATGAAATTATGTGATGAAAATTGATATAAATATGATTTCAAATTGCAGGAAATGAAATGAGTTCTTGCCTGAAGGTATGCAGCGTATATGAGGGGGTTGGTAAAAATCGAGTAAAATGAAGAAATTTTATTCCCAGGGGATTCAAGCATTTTAAGACTATCAATGTATGGCCTCCATGGGCATCGATAACAGCTTGACATCTTTTTTGCATACTAGGTACACAGGAGGTTCTTGAACATTTCTTGAAGAATTTGGTACTATAAACGGGGCAGAAGCTCTCTCAGATCATTTTAAGATTCTGGGGCAGGTTGATGCAGATAATCTTCTTCTTGGAGCATGTCCTATGCATGTTTTATGAAGTTCAAACCTGGTGAGTGCGGAGGTAATCCTAAATGTGGAATACCAAGCTCCTCGCGCGCATTCTCAACTATTGCTGCACGGTGCAATCTTGCTTTATCGTCTGGAAATTGAAAAGTATAACCAATAACAGGGTGCAAATTCAGCAAAACATTGTCGATGACATGCTCCCTCCAATGTAAGGCGATCATATTCCCAAGACAAATTTGTAGATATGTGCGTCCGCTGAAACATATCCCGGCCCATACCATAATACTACCCCATCGGAATGGATAAACTTCTTGGAAATAGCGACAATTACGAGGTATGCGTGGGATTGTCCATACCCTTATTCTTCGAGGATCAGAAAATCGTCCATATCTGGATTATCGGTGAAAAGGACACTACGCGATTGTTCTTTCCAACTGACGCTCTTTGACGTTTATGGTCATGTGTTAATGGAACTCCTCTGAATGGACAACTAGAACAAAGATTCACCTCTCTCAAACGTTGTCTGATGTTTTCGATGGAAACTTGGAACCCATCTGCATTTTGCAGAGTATTCCGTTGCATTCTACCCGTAGGTGTAGCCTTTCTTCTCGCCGAAATGGTGATGAAACGATCCTGAGCGGGTGTTGTTTTTCGTCGCACACCAAGCCTTGGTCTTTCCAACACGGAATCTGTCTCCCTGAAGGTATTCCAAACTCGAGATATCATGCTTTGGCTGACTTGTAGCCTTTTCGCTATAACAACCCCTGTTAGGCCACGTTGTAGTATTCCGATAGCCCTATTAACCTCAACGTTCGTTAATTTACGTCTTTGGATTTTCAAAGAACTCGTTCTATATCGAAGCATATGCAAAGAATAAAACTTCAAAAATAAGGCGATCAGATTGACGAAATAATAATAATAACATGACTTTATTGGGAAAAGTAACAATTTCAAAATACAAAAAGCTGATTTCCAACTTTTGTTGGGCGAGATTTAACAAACGGCTTTTCTTACACCTGACCCCTGTACCATAATATAAATTCTCAGAAAAAAAGGCAAATAAAATATAATTATGGAAAAAAAAGGACATTTGAGTGAATACCGTCCATAATCCTCAATTGTTATGTTAAAAAATTTTCAGTTTCGTGAATTTCAACAGATTCGGAAAGGGGACATTGATGGAGCTTTTTCATTTCTTTCAATTTTTGTGACATTTCTGTCATAAACCTCCCAACATTATTTGGCCAAGAAATCTGAATTTTGATGTTCTTTAAAGTACCAAAGGCCTTTCTAGAATGCATTTGATTTATTCTGAATAAACGGTTTCTTTTTTGCTTTTGTCTATTTTCCTTTCAGATCAAGAATTGCGAGTCGTTTTGGGAAGAATCTGTCTATCCGAGCCCATCGACGGATAACATGAAGATGATCACGCTGATGTCTTTCAAGATTTTCCTGACATTTAATATTTTATGTTATTTTTTTTTTACGGGGAGACAGGTTTTTTCGGCTGAGGTTTTTTCCCCTGGCTGTATAGTATCGTATGATACTACACCTTTTACAGTTGTAATTCAGAGAATCAAAGTTGAATTCCAGAAAAGGGAACATGTATTTCAGAATAGGAATATGTAATTCAGAAAACAGAAACTGAATTTCAGAATAGTTAATTCAATTTCAAAAAAGCGAAATTGAAATTCAGATTAGGAAGATGGAATTCAGAAAAACAAAGTTGTAATTCAGAATAGTGAATTGAAATTAAAAATCGCAAATTCAATTCCAGAAAAGGAAAATTGTAATTCAGAAGTTATCAATTGAATTTCAGAAAATGTAAAATGTAATTCAGAATAGTATCGAGCTCGGTATGGAGTGATCTATAACAATGTGACATCGAACTTGCCCTAATGACATAAGTTTCATGCAAGTTATTATCGAGAAATAAAAACTGGAATTAAAAGATAATTGTGCTATTTGCAGAATATTTCGGGAGTACATGCAACCAATTTTGAATAACAGTTTCCTTTTCTGAATTACAATTTCCCATTTCCGAATTTTAAATCACCAATTCTGAATTAAAATTTATATTTTCTGAAATTCAAATTACCCTTTCTGAATTACATATCACTATTCTGAAAATCAAATTACGTTTTCTGAATTACATATGACTATTCTGAAATTCAAATTACTATATCTGAATATCAATTTACTATTCTGAATTACATTTCACGTTTACTGAATTACAATTGGAAAAGGTGTAATGATGATAGTATATAATATATAATATATATTATATATATATATATATATATATATATATATATATATATATATATATATATCCTCAATTTGAAAATTGAAATAAATATTCTCAATAAAAAAAATGTATAAAACCTTCACAATAACTGAAATGATTAAACTAGTATATCACTTAATATCAAAACTCATCAAATTCCCAATAACAATAATCAAAATAAATATTCTCGATCACGAAAAGTAGATTCAATAATTAAAAAATAAAATGCATAATCCAATACATGTAATTGTTAAGTGATTTACCGATGAAATATAGTGTGATTATAATTTGAATGAAAATAGTAATATATGAAAAATGGTGACAGCAGGTATTGACTTACAAGACAAAGAAAGAAAGACATTGGCCCAGTAATTGATAGAATACATATTGAAAATCAATTTCAAGAGATTAATTAGTGTTTTTCAGCAGTCTGTCAAATCAGGAGGTGCACAAAGTGTGTTAATTTATAAACATTAACTAACCTGAAAGATAACCTATTTTTGAACACTGAACTAAAATTATAACTCTAGAATTAGTTTGTTATTCTTGATAATCATAAGAATAGTTTATTCTTGAAATCGAATAGAATGTTCATTAGATATTAAGATATTATTCCAATTAGTAAATTTCCAAATATATCATTTTCAAATTATAATTGAAAACTTTTAATTGTTATTGACATCATTTTTTTTTAACCCTTAATTGGGTTAAGAGTCTAGCACAGGTAGTTTTTCGAAATACACAAATTCAATAATTTCTGTATAATTTTGGATCCTGAAATTCGAATCAAATTTTAAAATTTCAAATATAAATAAAAAGCAACTGTAACACTTTAACAGCCTCTTTAACAAACCAACGATAAATGGAAATGGACAGAAAATTCAGAAAATACCTACTACTGATACATGTCATGTTGACAACGGGAATTTTGAATTGAATTTCTATTAAATGAATTGAATAAATTGAAATGTTGAAACTTTTGAATTTTGTTATATGTACGAACAATCTATCGAAAATTTCTAACTGGACATTGAATTTTTGGAAAATCGTTATACATATTATGGTATTATATTTGTTTCTGTAAAAAAAATTCAGAATGGTGAATTTCAACAGCTTGAGGAGTAATTAACTATTCTTCCATCTACAGAACATTCAATTCAGTAGATTTTATGGAGTTTGTTTTTTTCATGAAGAGTATCTTGATGTTGCTTGAAATTTTTAGAAATCATAATATTGAAGCTGCAAAAAGGTAGAGAAAAATTCTTGAAATATACTGTTTTCAGGCTGCAAGAATATTCTAGCTCGGGAGATAATGTTGGACAATATCATAATCCCCATTTTTAGATTAAAATAGGTCCAGTTCTCCAGAAACACCGAAAGTAACAGCAGATTTTTTCTTATGACAGTCCATGCGACGTAACTGAAAAATTTACAACTACTTTTTGAGGCCGCATCTTTCCCTTGATGGTAAAAACATTGTGTTAAATACCATTTATTGCCGGTTTCACATATATTGCCAAGAACTGATTGCAAACTTTCGATATTCACTTTTAAGAAAGTGAACAAAGTGAAGGCAGAATAGAAAAGTACTACCTGAATCTTGACAAATCCTTCGAATAATGAAAAACTCCTTACGTGTCTATAACAAAATACACCCCAAGAAAGACTTACCAAAGTCAGAAAGTTCTACCCAATCCCCAAGAAAACTCGAAATTAACTTATCAACCACGGATATGCGTGCCTTTCAACGCATCAACACAACAAGTGGGCTAAGGTTTGGTTGAATACCACTTATTGCCTGTTCTACATATATTGTCAAGTACTGATTGCAAACTTTTTTTTCTTATTCAGATTCCTTCTTATTTCATAACTCTCTCGGAATTATGTATTTCAACTGCTTTGAAATATTACCAACTGCTTTGAATTTTTTCCAACTGCTTTGGAATTGTTTACAACTGCTTTGAAATTTTGCCAACTGCTTTGAAAATTTTTTCGACTGCTTCGAAATTTTTTCAACCGCTTTCGAATTTTTCCAACTACTTTGAAAATTTGCCAATTTCGTTCAACATTGGGGGAGGGATCATCCCACCCCCCTTTCCCCCCGTGGCTCGTACCTGGTTGTGAAAGAAAACTCATCCTCTGCTCTTGCGCCCTTTGAAAAAGCAAGCAGTGTTTGGAGAGCGAAATGATCCAGTCCTCGTCTGCGCGCTCACCGATGAGCTACGGGACATTCTATCCGGAAAAGAGCGCCTATAACTTGTTGCGCGTTCTCATCGCAGAAATTTGTCGAGATGCTCCAGCCGACAAAATTTCACAGGATTCGATAAGGACTAATCTCCGCTGAGAACTGAGTGGGTGAGTTCTTCGTTGTGAAGTTTGAATGGACCACGACAAGTTTTAAATCCGATTCTTGAACTCCTAGAGCAACCAGAAATAACTCTAAGACGAGAGTCGATAAAATGCTGGGGGTTACACAGAAAATGTTTAATTTTTTTCCGCTGATTCATTGGAAACTCGAGTTTTCTGCGATTTTTTTATAATATTATAAATTCATGTTTGGTGGGGTTAGGAAATATTCTGATTTCAATCGTAGAATCACAACGTGGAATTAGTGCCTCCCTCACAAAAACGTGGCATCCCAAGCTACTACACAAAAAATGCCATATTAGTCGTATATCTCCCCAGTATAAGGGTTTTGTTATTAAAAATCAAAGATTTTATGAATATCTTACTAGTAAAATTAGCATTAATTAAATACAAATTGAAAACAGCCGTTCAATTCTTAAGAAAGTAGGTATTGTTACCCTTCGTTTTCTCAGTTCATTTATATCAATCTTAAAATTATAAAGAAAAAAGAAATATAGAAAACATAGAAATCCTATTAGGTAGGTATTAATAGTAAATTATTTAACGAGCAGTAATGCAAGTCATAACTCCCGCAGATGAAGTTTGCAGCGCGAGCCGGAGGCGAGTGCTGTAATCTCGGCTGTAATTCATCAAGGGAGTTATGACCATTACTGCAAGTTGAATACTATACTTTATCCACAACTATAATAATATACATTCTTACTATCACACATCATTCTTAAAAATTTTTGATACACCTTTATATTTATTTGTTTTGGGATTTCCCGCGGGCAATAAATTCTGTACCTACTGTAGAACTAGCTGCTTGTCATATTTCTGGAAGTGTACCTACATAATATTTCATCCTCACTATCGGAGGTCTTATTCAGAAAAACATTCACAACAATAATTATGTGTCAACTAAATTTGAAAACGTCAGAATTATTCAAGTGACATTACTCCCATCGATAACAATAATGAGATGTTCGCTCTCTGTCAACCGGCTCGTACAGAAGTAGCTTGAGATTCGGTTGTCAAATGATTCTATGAGTCTATTCTGATTAATCACAGGGAGTTATAGGCGGGAGTTATTATAACTCCCGCTGTTGGTTCATAGATACTATTAATTGCTCAAATGCAGTTGAATAATGAATACATTATTCAATAGGAGTGGATAAAAGTATTTTTTCTCCAACCGTCAAGAAATATTGACATTTTTGTACTATTTTCAGGTGTAAAAGCCGTCATTTCTTTTACAACACTTCTTATCCTAGGAATAAAAACGCTATTTTTTATCCTAGGACTAGAAGTAATTGCATTTGAGATCTTTCAACTGAAATATTGTGTCTTACAAACTTAGTCAAAGAAACTAATTGGGCATCTATATATAGGTATTTAGTTGTTACTAGCTGACCCGGCAGACTTCGTACTGCCTCAAAAAAAGGCAACTTCAATATTATAATAAACTATTATGGTATAATACCTTGAAAGTGGACATGAAATTGTCCTGTACAGTATGTGTTGCGCGGAACGTTGTCGTCTGGAAAAAGCTGTTAAATTTTCGAATGTTCGCTAAGAACTAATAGGAATCATTCACCATCCCAGAAACTGAAGAGCGAAAGGGATCTAGTGGTGGAACTAATTGTGGCAATCGGAAATTAGATATGCTAGCTGGCCCGGCAAACATTGTTCCGTCTTATAGATGAATGAATTTGTTTTTTTTTTCAAAGGAAATATATTAGGTGGAATACAAAAAAAATACAAAGTACAAAGTATACAAAAAATTTTATTGCAATAAAATAGGTATGTACAGGGTAATTGTTAATATATTACTCGATAGCTATCTCAGTTAATATTGGTAGTACACAAAAGTTCAAATGGGCAAATTTGCAGAATATTTTATGGGCATTCAGAATTCAGTACTGAGAATTGCATTAAGGCACCGTTAACCTGAAAATTCTATGTGAATTGTTGTTTTTCAAATGGCACACCCTGTATTTTATTTTCGTAATCTCTTTCTTCAGATTTCAAATATTTATTCATACTTTATTGAGGTTTTTTTCGATAGTTTCTAAAAATTATTGTTTTTTTTTATCTAAGGCGGCTGAAAAATGCCACTCGAGAATGCTGCGTTATATTCATATCGAAGTTCCATTCTATGGTCTCCTGATTGTCCCTTCTTAACATCATTAGACACTTTTTTATGGGGATATTTCAAATATAAAATGCCCGTACGCAAATTATTGGAGAAATTAAATTCAGAATACAAGAAGAAATTGACAACCTCAATATATTCCATAAATATTGAGGAAAATCTTCAAAAAATTCAAAAAAAGATATCGACTCTGTCTAGAAGTAGACAGGGGTAATTTGAATTCCTAATTGAACTTTCAGTTAATGAATAAATAATATAAATATCAGGTCATTATTCATGGCTCCTTTGATATGAAAAAATCACATCTTTCTCTACAACTGCCTTCGATTTAGAAAAAAAATTTTAACAACCAGGACTGAGCCCATATCTTCAATGTCAAATCAACTAGTTTGTCACAACGCCTAGCACCTCCTAATACTAGAACATCCTTCATCATCAAATGTAGGTACAGTTTTAGGTGCCATATCCAGGAACCGATCCGCTCTATCTTTTGTAAAAACTCTACACTTTTTAGGTATATATCCATCACTCTAACTTTTTCAACAATGCTCGTAATTTTTAATATTAACTAATATCGACATCATTTTCGATATCGAGTGTGAATCGCAACATTGAATACTGTGACCAAAGAGTGGATTACTTGACGGTCCTCGTCAAATTTGAGAAATACACCATGAGAACACTCTCTACATAGTTTTTCACATTTTGTGCTTTACACCAATCTATGAATAGCTGATATGCAAGTTCATAAACTTGGCGAGATTTGGGAGGCAAAAGATTAAGATATACTGCTTCGGCACTCTCTAATATATTTTCATCGTGTTCGGGATTCACAATACCAGATATCCATGACTAACTACCGACTTGCTCAGGGGGGGGATGTGGGGGAATGACTTCGAAGCGGTTGGAAAAATTTCGAAGCAGTTGGAAAAAGTTCAAAGCAGTTGGTAAAATTTCAAAGCAGTTGAAAAACACAATTCCGAGAGAGTTATGAAATACGAAGAAATCTGAATTAGAAAAAACAAGTTTGCAATCAATACTTGGCAATATATGTATAGCCGGTAATAAATGGTATTTATCCCAATGTTTTTTTCATCAAGTGTTGGGGGAGAGGCGGCCTCAAGAAGTAGTTGTAAATTTTTCAGTTACGTGGCATGGACTGTGTCTTAAAAAACCATCTGAAATAAATTTAAGCTGTTACTTTCAGATGTACCAAGTGCGACGGCCTATTAGGCGTTTCTGGAGAACTGGACCTATTTTTATCTGAAAATGGGAATTATGATATTGTTCGACATGACCTATCGAGCTAGAATATTCTTGCAGCCTGACAACTTTCAGTTTATACCTACAGGGGATGAAAAAAAAATTTCAAAAATTTTTTTTCTATTTTTTTGTTTTCCATTTCGATAGAGTTTTAAATTGTAAATACATTCGTATTCGAATCGTTGCATTTGTCATAATAATTTCCAAAATATTGAGAGAAAAACTGAAGAAAAAAGGGAGATAACCTATATATCTCAAGCACAAACCGTTTTCACATTTTTGAAGTCGAAAACTGTGGAAATATTGTACAATTTTGAAATTTTGTAAAACTCACACAGGGTGTTCCAAATGTTGGGTCAAAAATTGGGATCAAGATAAGCCCATAACTTTCGTTTTTCAAATTAGAACCCTATTTTTTATGATTGCTTTGGATTGTGCGAAGAAACTTAAGATTATGTTCCAACATGTTAATGCTCCTAAAATAAATAATTCTTGGGGTATTCAAGATTTCCTGATTACGAGTCGTACGTAGCGTCAAATTCATAGAATCTGTTTTATATCAAAAATGATCTTGGTCATACAAGATAAATTATTCCAATAACTCACTAGTTATTCTTTTCTGAATTCATTTATCATTGTTGATATGGAACAGATTTAATATATCAGAATTCCTTAATAACTCAAGAGTTATTAAATTAAGAATGGATAATAGAACGTTATCATAATTTTTCTTCCCACACTCCAAGGCAATCATAAAAAAATTGGGTTCCAATTTGAAAAAAGAAAGTTATGGGTCAATCTTGATCAAAATTTTTGACCCAACATTTGAAACACCCCGTGACGAATTTTTCTCGATATTTTGGAAAGTATTTCGACGAATACAACTATACGAATACGAATGTATTCAGGATTGCATACTCTATCCAAGTCGAAAACAAAAAACAGAAAAAAATGTTTTGAAATTTTTTTTCACTCCCTGTACAACTGGAAGTGGTCAGGCACCAATAATATTTTAGCTCTTTTCCAAGAAAAAGAATAAAACGGTAAACAAAACAAAAAAATTCCTTGCCTTTACGGTAGATAATGTCAAACAATAAGATAATCCCAATTTTCACATTTCAAGCAGGTCCATTTCTCCAGAAACGTCTAATAGGTGTAAATAAATTTGAATAATGAACTTAAAAAGATTCAAAGTGAAGTTTGAGTTATGTGGTGCCTTATAAAAATTACAAAAATTCCTCACTTTGTTAAAATTCATCGTTTTGAATTTTTTTTTCGAAACAAATATTATACCATAATATATGTATAACGGTTCCCTGTTAATTCAATGTCCAGATGGAAAATTTTCACTTTCGACATATTCAGAAAGCCAACCGAAACCGTCCACACGATACCTAATTTATCATGTCACCACCCTAAGCACAAGCTCGCTGCTTTTAAGACTTACATCCATAGACTATTCAAGGTCCCACTAGAAGAAGGGAGATTTCGTGGGGCCAAAACCTACAGAAAATTGAAGAACTAGTCAATGAATTGAAAAACAGAGCGATTTTCTTAACATAACTGACATAACATCAGTAACGCTAAATGATTCAAAACTAGAGAGGAAGCAATATGTAAGCCTTCCATATCATGAGATCATATCTTTGAAGATAGGAAGAGTGTTCGAGAACCTTCAGGTATCCTTTAGGTCTTCGAACACTCTTAGGCAGCACCTTGTTAAGAATAAAAATCCCATTCATCACCTGAACAAGCCACGAGTATACCTGTTGAGATGTGGAGTCTGTAGGACCCTCTTCGTAGGTAGAAGTGGAAGAAGCGTTGGTACAAGAGTTAACGAACACCTCGCCAGCTCCAGAATTGCTGATAACAACAAATCGCTCTTTGGAGTACACCTAAAAGAACATAAACATAATTTCAATGAAGAAAACGACGTTGAACTTTAACACCACTGTGAGTATGGAAGAAGACTGGAGGTTCTAGAAGAGGGAGGCCGAAATATATAAACATACGAACATCCCCAATTTCGATACCCTCAACTCTAAAATGGTGAACACTTTTCAAGAAACATTTGTGCTCCTCCTAGAAGAGGGAGGCCGAAATATATAAACATACGAACATCCTCCATTTCGATACCCTCAACTCTGAAATGGTGAACACTTTTCAAGAAACATTTGAGCTCCTCGAGAAACGTCGACTTTAAGTGTAACTCAACATACTGTTTCTATAGGTTCCAGGACACCGAAGATCCCGCCTGTTGCGTCACATACCGTCAGTTGTCATCCTTTTCTGTCCAGATTGTTTTTGTTTTAGTTTTGACTTGAAATTTGACCACCTACGTGTTTGACCTCGTTTATCTCGACTCCGATAAAAGGAATGACTTCAGGAAATAACTTATTCAATTATATTTATTGATAAATTTCTAGTCTAGTGAAAATTCCTAGTCTGTCTACACGTAATACTGAAACCAATGAGTCCCAGAATATCAGAGCACTCCACAGAACCATTGAGCAGCTTGAATATGAGAGAAAAATCAGCTAACCATCGACGGACCTCCAAGGTATCCAAGCCGAAAGAAGCCCGCATATGCTCAGTGTCACCACCAAATACACCCCTAGTCTGAAATCGAGGCAGCGCAAGAACTTCCTCTGAATGGCAGGCATAAAAAGGTGCCCACTCAGGCGACGCATATTCAAGGACCGGTCTCACCAGGGAGACGTATAAAGTTCTTAGTGTTTGTGGAGAAAACTCCCTGGAATTCCGCAAAATGAAACCCAGTGCTCTACTGGTCGTACCAAAAATGTGTTCCCTGAAATCAAGCCTGCGGTCCAACCCCACACCCAAATCCTCAATCACTTGAACTCTAGACAATGGACAGCCGTCAATATTATACTGATGAGAAAAGACCTCATTGCTCCGGTAAAAACCAATTACCTTGCACTTGGCGATATTCAAGTATAAACAATTTCGGACTGTCCAGGCATATAACAGATCAAGTTCGCGCTGCAACGTTGAATGGTAGATTCACAAACTTGGATTATTCATAAGGTAAAGATCATGAACAATTCCTTAGAATATCAGTACTCGATTTCACGCATACTACCCCTCACATTCAGGCGACAAATTTACTTGTCGAACACTGAAAAATCCCGATCGGTAATAGTGATTCTTCGGATCAGCGGTTCAGGTACAGAGTTCTCTGTTTTCTGAATGCAACCGGTGCTCGAAACTCAACCACACACCCTGTTCAATAGTCAAAACGGCATTAACGCTCAAACTGAATATATAATCGTATTAGTTCCGACAACTCAACGTTGCAAACTTGATAGTTATAGCAAAGCTCCTGTTATGCGGTTAGTTTAGCCGATCCGCAAATTCCGTAGCAGAAGGAACGGCAATGTGAATTCTCATATTGGATTTCTGGAAGATGCTGGTAAACTAACTAGTAAAGTTATTTTCCAAATGGGGTACAAGCTGGTTCAAAAGGATACTTCAGAAATCATAACTGTAATGAATCTCATTTCGACGAATATCACATGTGGCACATACAGAGGAGCGTACATAACTACAATAGAGAGTTGAAGTGCACACAGCACGTGAGCCTGAATGTGAACGTTAAGGTGAGAAATAACGTCAAATATAACGTCCACGTGCTGCAGTGAAAACAGAGTTGAAGTGCTGCCATGTAAAACCTGCGCTACTAACTAGCAATGCAACCAGGTTATTTCCAAGGTAAGGAGACTATTATTTCAAAATTCAAACGTTCACAACTCATCGCTCAGATTCGTTTAACGTCCGGGTAAGGTACGTTGGCGTTTAGGGTATACGTGAAAGGACGCTCCTTTACGTCGGCTGTCAAGCTGACTCTAACGTTGACGTTTACAACTGACGAATGAGCATGTGTATATGTCAATGATGGCGTCTATGTCTACGTATGTGGAAGCACTTCAACTCTCTGATGATTGTGTTTTCATACGTTTTATCATTCATATCGTTAATATGACTAAAAATAGTTCAGGTTTTTCTTGCGCCCCGCTTTGAGTTTTTTCTGCATACGATACAATATAAAATTATGAGAAAGCAATAGCAAGACTGAGATATTGAAACAAACAAATACCTAATGGGGTCTGAGTAAGTTTCAAAGAATTTTTTTTCTCGTTCAACGGATAACGATGGATCAAAATTTACTCATGAAAACCCGCTCGAAAAAGCAATTATTGATATTCATTCATCACTTCGAGCCATTCCCCACGCAGATGTCGCATCCCGTACCAACCACGGCATTTTGCAATTACCGAAACGGAATGAGTAGGAGCAGAGCCTGCAGAGGCAATATTATCTGAAATTGAAATGACGAAACTGCGTAGATAACACCTCAGCGGAGTCTTCGGTCCAAAGAGATTACAAGATGATCCTTCCACTGAAACTGATGTCACGAACTCTTATGTAGGTTATCTGATTTTTCCGTTCGTATTCGGAATACTGTAGTTCTCCAATAAATCGTTTCATCGAAAAGAATAAAGAAAAATCTATATTAATATCAGAAACAACAAATGAGACGCACACAATTTCATTCAAGGTTTTGCATCCTTGTCTCACTGCATTGAACCTATGCGGAGATGGCGCTAGGCCACTTTTTGAACGTTAAGCGCTGGAGAATCAAATTATTCTTTTCTGTTTTTATTCCTGTTTTCATGTGTTGGAGCGATTTCGAGCAACCATAAATTAAAAGCTGAAATTATTGCCATATGGATTATTGCCGTGGGCAAGAATTCTCGCTATTAATCTGCTTCTGGCAGTGCTTTTCTCTCACTAAAATCCTCAAGGCCAATAATTTTTCTCTAACTCTAATCAAAATATAGGTTTTCTTTCATGTTCATTTCATCAAAAACCAACAGCAACAGCGATCAATATCCTCTTTGATATTTTCATATATGCGTTAAAAATATTTTTACATATGCCAGGATTCAACGGCATTCTTTCAACAAGCTCAAAACGGCGTTGTTATTCGATCTAGGACTTTTTTATATTTATATTATATATTTTATTCATATTTCTATATTCTTCAATGATAATGGCGTCTAAGGATATAGTATATTATCACGATAATATTCTCCTATGTGATGATTGTTTGTCTTATTTTTCAGAAGAAAATATTTTCCTGGGGGGGTACTTACCCCCTCTGTAGTGACGCCAGTGCTTTCCAAACTTTGTGAAGTATTGCGGTTGTTTGTGTACCAATTGTAGACATTTGAATATATAGAGGGCAAGTAAAGTTAGTATGTTATTCTTTTTGAATAAACCTCTGCAAACTTCTCTGTACTTCATTTCGAATATACATCTGACAGCAAATTTTTATCCCGAATATGGATATAACATGTGGGTTATTTCCCCAGAACATAACGCCATAACTTAGAAGGGACTGGAAGTTCGAGAAATATACTGCAGGAGAAATTCGATACTAAATTCGGTTCCTAGTACTCGAAGTGTGTACACTACCTTGTTCAGCCCACTTTGAAGTTCAGCAATGTGTTCAGACCACTCAAGGTGTTTGTCAATAATTATGCCAAGGAACTGAATCAGATGTGGCATTCAGAAGTTCCTGTAGAGCCGCCTGGCCTTTTTGGCAGAGTGTAATTTTGGTGTCATCTGCAGAGTTGAAAAAAATCATACAATAGCAACTACTTCTGGCATGTCATTAACATAGATAATAAAGAGTAATGGACCCAGAATCACACCTCCTCTTATTTCGGTCATCAAGGATCTATAGTCGATTCCATCCACGTTCACCTCAACACATTCAAAGCGTCCCCGTAGATGAGATTCTGATCAGATCCAGCTGTAGATTTCTTATGCCATAGCTTTCAAGTTTCATTATCAATATATCATGAATAACCGAGTCGAAAGCCTTAGAGAAATCAATGAAAAACCCTGAAACTAAATCACCTCCTTCTAGGCCCTCAGTCAATGTCTCAATTAGTTTTTAAATGGCTGTTTCAGTACTTTTATCAGGAGAGAGACCGTGTTGCTGACAATTGAATACGCCAAACTTCTTGAAGAAATTGTATAATCTATTGTACAGGACTTTTTCAAATATTTTTGAGAAACTGTCTAGTAGACTGATTGGTCGATAATTTCGGAGATCAGTTGGATCATTCTTTCTGAAAAGTGGCTTTAAACAACATCAAACATATAAAACGAATTTTCCACCCCCCTTACAAGCTTTCCATGTAATAGGGGGCTCGAAAAAAGTTCGGAGTCTGGACATCGAAATACGTCACTGAAATTGTCTACAACCACTTCTTCAAGTATGAGAAATTATTTTTGGGTGTTATTTTGATGATTTTTTTGGACAAAAATTTGAAATATATTGTCATATGAACGTGTAAACTGATATCACTGAGACCTCTTCCGAAGGAATGCTATATATATAAACTCCCAGTTCTGTCTTGATAAATGTTCAGTGAACGAAATAATGCCTTTTTCACGTATTGGGCGTATTTTTGTTACCTAAACGAGCTTAAAAGCTCGAACCATACAATTGGTGCCAAGTGATCTGAAAGGTGATGCTGTTCAATATAATCGAAATTTGTTTCAATATTATCGATACATGATGTCTTTCCTGTAGGATTGCTGATAAACAGTTCAGCATTGAATGATTCAATAATCATTAGGAGTTTATCTTTGTTTGAATCTTCAGAGGATGGCTCGGTATGAATATTAAAATCGCCTGCAGTTAGATAGAGTACTTTCATATCAGATAACATTTGTAAGACAGTTATCAACTTTTCGAAGAAAAGATTTATATCACTTTTTGATTAATTTGAGGATCTATACACTTAAGCAATGATGATGTTATTGTTTACTAGCCTCATTGAAATGGCCGCAGATTCAAACGAATATGGAACACTCATAAGAACTTCATCTTTCATTTCTGATAAGTTATCGGTAAGATTTTTTGTAACATAAACTGCAGTACCACCATGTGTATAATTTGTCAAACTGTAGGCAGGAAGTTGATGAAGTGTTCTGTAATATCCAGGAATTGATAGGTTTATTTGTTCATGAAATAAGCCAAACTTGCATAGCTGGTACTTATAAATTGTAAATTCAAATGAATTAATTAAACCTTCTTTGGTTGTTCTTAAGGTTTATGCCTGTTTATGTTTATGTTTCGTTATTACGGCTTCGACTACCAAGGTCATTAGGCGTATGATCAGTTAGAGGTATATCAATATAAAATACAGAAGCAAACTTATTTGTGTAGTTCTTCATCAACATCTTCATAACATGAATGAGTCAGTGTATAAGAAAAAAGAAAAGGAATAAATTAGTGTATAAAAAGAATGTCTTTTTTGAAATAATAAAATAGTAATAATAGGAAAAAAAAAGTATAAACTAGTGTATGAATATAATGTCTACATGAATCTATGCAGAGCACATAGGAAACATCAGTGAGACGTACAGTGATACAATAATCCATGGAATGAGTTCAAGTTTCATATTCTAAGTTCGACTTTATGTAGTCACAATAAGTATTTGAGTGGTATTTCATAGTGGGTCATATATGTTTATCAATTCACAAACTTTCAGTGTATTTTTTATTTCAGGTTCATACCATAAATTTTCCTTCAGAGTTTATCTGATACTACAGCTTTCTCGTATAACACTTTATGCTGGGCATTCACAAATTAGATGATTAACTGTTACCGGTTCATTACCTACTCGAAGACGGTGAAGCTTAGCCACATCATGTCTTGGGAGCTTGTTGACAGGATATGTGGACTTAACTTTTGGATGGATTTGTCTGAGTTGTGTTGTCTTATTGTTCCATAACTCTTGCCAATCATCATAACATTTGTCGGAGACGTAATTCTGGAGATCAGATGCCTTTACAAAATCTACATCTTGGGTGTCAGAGGAAGTTGTGAGACGAGCTTCTTCATCGGCTTCTTCATTCCCTTCTATTCCTAGATGACTAGGTGTCGACGGAAAGACAATATGAAAGTTGTTGGAATTCGACTACTTTGTTTTTTGAGATATTGGAAAAGTCAAGTTGAAAGATTGTAGTTTTTAAGAATCGTCACTTCTGTAATTTTGGAAATAAAAGTTGTTGTTACTCGAAGTAGATTGAGGCTCTGCCTGAAGGTAAAGCCATATCGTAAAGAAGAGATCCTTTTGAGAAGACTGAAACGTTTAGTTTTAACATTTGGCGACCGTGACAGGACTCTTCTCTTACAAAATATGGAAAAAACCAAGAAAGCCCTATCTCTAAACAGAACAGCTTTTATCAGGATTAATGAAAAGTTGAAGGAAGAATTCTCCAAAGAAAAATACGACATCTCAGAAATACATGGTGACATCAAAGTTTTGGATGAAAGAATGCTTCAATTGTCCGAACTGAATCAACTAATGATTGATCTGATGTTGGATTAAGATGTTGACGAAGCAACAATGAATGCAGAAATGGAATTAATGGATACGATGAGCTATCAATATCATAAGATGAAATTTAGATTTTACAAGTTAATATGTCAAGGAAGCGGCTCCATGAAACCAGAATCGAAAAAGAATTTGAAGGTCCCCAAACTTGAACTTAGACAGTTTATTGATGGTATTCAAATTCGTGAAGGAACTGAAGCACTACGGGAGCAGAAAGAGCTTGTTATGGAACATTTTCCAACAACATTCAAACCGAGATATGATGAGAGAAATGAAGTGTGCATACCTTTGATCGAAGTTCATCCCCCCTCATCTATTAATTTCGATTTTTCCGACTCTTCAACTGAGAAAGAAAATTGGGAAACATTTATTTGGAACACCGAAGAAATAAAACATTTTTCTGAACCTATAGACTGGTATCATGCATCTGGTGGAATGAATGCAGTGGATCCCCCAACTCGAGATTGTTCTCTTCAATCACTAGCTGATGAAAGATTGTGGGAGGATCCTCCTAGGTGGTTATGTGATCCGATGTCCCAATGGTCTAGGCTGAATTTTGGCATTGATGAAGAGGAAATAAGCTACGAAAAAGTGATAATTGAAGGGCTGAGCAGACTGCGAACAAAAATATCTGATAGATCTGATGCAGAGGATTTCAGTATGTCATTCGTATTGCACACAAACTATAAAGTAAGGACACATTTGATTTTCGAAGAGCATATCAAGATTTGTCATGTTGGAGTAGAAGTTTTGATGAGTATTCTCAGAGAGAATAAGAAGACCTGTAAAGGTCCCTAGCGTAATATTAAATTTGATTGTGTCATTAATTATTGTTTTTTTAATGACACAAGGTGGGAGTATGTTGGAATTCGACTACTTTGTTTTTTGAGATATTGGAAAAGTCAAGTTGAAAGATTGTAGTTTTTAAGAATCGTCACTTCTGTAATTTTGGAAATAAAAGTTGTTGTTACTCGAAGTAGATTGAGGCTCTGCCTGAAGGTAAAGCCATATCGTAAAGAAGAGATCCTTTTAAGAAGACCGAAACATTCAGTTTTAACAAAAGTCTATTCTCAGCAGACTATACAATAATGACCTCTGGTTCTTTATGATAGCATCTTGTGTATATACCCTTTTTAGTGCTTGTATCAAACTGAGTGAATCAGAAATGATCACTATTTTTTGTGCGGATTCTCGGATAAAACAGGACATCAGAACTTTTTTATGCCTGTTATTGAGCGATTTTTTAGAAGATGAAATAAAAAATTATTGGTTTTTGTTCCTTCCGGCCATAAGTTGGAATCCCTCAGTTTATCGAATAAAATTGGTGGTACAGAAACCTGGAAGGATGAGTATTCTTCAGGACGATTCGCCTGAAGTTTATTGCAGAGTACAACGTTGAAGTTATTTTTCTTCAGATAGTCGATTATTATTTTCTCAATGAGTAGAGGATCCAGGTTACTGATATGATCGTGAGAGTACTGTGTTATTGCCTTGATCTCTTCTGTTTTTCCAGTACCAATTATACTTCGGCTTCTCTCAGTTTGCTTCCTTTTTTTATTGAGTACTTGCACAAACCCGCAATCAGAATCGGATTTTACGGGTGGAGTGATTTCTTCTCTTTCACGAATTCAATCACCGGGAAGTCCAGCCACTAAGGAAGACCAACTGTTTTCTTTTGTATTTTCATTTTTCTTCTCAGGTTTGTGATTGTCATCAGAATCTTTCACAGGGTAAAGGATTGTGAGTTGTGGTTCCAGGTTTCTCACTATTGAACTGATAAAGGTAGAATTGCATTTTCGCAATAGAAGAAAGTAAATGAGGCTGATTTATTTTCAGCCAATGGCAGTATATATTTTCAAATTTGGCAACTCCAACAAATGCGTACGCAGCGCCTCTACTTGCAGGGCCGCTGAAATAGAACAAAAATAGCTTTATATGATCTGGAATGATATAGACAAGAATGGGTGACAAAGCCAGAATCGGACAAATTTAGTGAAGGAGTTGACGGTCTCATAGTTGTCTCTGAATGTGAATTTCCGCGTATTTGTTTGTCCTTTATGGACTCAGGCTAGATGACCGATTTTGATGAAACTTTCACTATAATATAATTTGGGAGGTTTTCATGTAGTGTTCGTTCCTGTATCACAAAGAAATGGGAAGAAATATTGAGTTTTCATGAAAAAGTCGGTAATTAGCCCGGTTTTTTCAGGCTTTCATGGCCGACTATAAGAGATAGAGGAACAAAGTCACAGACAATTCTGTAGTGTTCAAAAAGTTCAAATTGAAACATCTCCTTTTGAGTGAGGCAGGTAAGTATACAGTGTGTTTCATGACTTATCCTACAAATTTCAACCACATATGCACTATTACGAAAAAGTTGATGTAATAATGTAATAAAAGTTTTACAGTTATCGAGGTGATATTACTCTTTAACAGTTCATCTAGTTATGAAAGCTTCCCGTACGCTAAAACAATGTCCGGCAACTCCTCGTTAGTGTACAATCGTGCCATTTTCATGAATAAAAATAAATACCTAGCAAAACACTTTGTCATTCAAATAAACAAAAATCGACTGTTCTTCTTCAGATCACCCACATTATAGATTAAACCTAATTTACACGTTCTTATCAGTTTGAAAAAACAAAATACCCCTGGTTTTTGTTTATGTTAGTTGTTTGTTTCAACATTTGCTACAATAAATTATTAAGCGTTTTCTAATATTGATGATGAACGCAAAGTACTGATATTTATATTTCAATTCATTATTGATTCTCAGGTTCTAACTTAATTTCCGTAGGATATTCATTACATTATATTTTGGAAATCACCTTCTTCCGTAACAATGCATATGTGGTTGAAAATTGTCGGATAAGTTGTGAAAAAACCTGTATAATGTTAAAATTCACGATTCACCGTTGACAACATGAAATTAATCGTCATCCATTCCATTAATTGTAACGTTACTTTATGATAGACACTAGCTCAAACCCGCGTCTCCGCTCGAGTATTATTTCAATTCAAAACGGTACTGATGGGTTCGAAATCCCACATTCATGAAGCTGTATCGAAGGAGAGACAGGCACGTGACAGGCTACCTCGCGTAGTTTCAATAATTTCTTTTCACAATCTGAAGTATATATTAGGAAACTATATTGTCAAAATCATTTTTCATCAGGAATAAATGCCGCAGATAACGATCACATTAAGTTTTATATTGATTCATTCCATGCCAGTAGGGAGCCCTCTTCAAATTGATCATCATTTTGAATTGAACTAAAAAAGATTAATGATAATAATAATAATTCATTTCCATCAAAAATTTACATGGATAGTCAAAAGCTTAAACTCTAACAAGACAAATCATAACCTATAAATTCTTCAACTGAATAAAAGGCATTTTTCATCAATATATCCCTGATTTTCTTTGTAAACTCTTTTTCAGTAAGATTCCTCACATCCATGGGTAATTCGTTGAACATCTTTATTCCTCAGTAAGTCGTGAAATTCTGGGTGTATTTTCTTTTATGTATTGGCGTCATAAGGTCGTTCCTGTATCTGGTGTCAAACAAGTGGCATGATCCATTCCGCGTCAAAATGTTTCGCTTGAGATGAATATATTTCAAACTTTCCTTTATATAAAGTGATGGAAAGGTAAGTATCCCATATTTTACATAGACTGGTCTACACGATTCCCTTCCTTTCATTCCATACATAATGCGGATGACCTTCTTCTTAAAGACGGTTATTGTGGATTGTCTTTAGCAGTTAGACACATGCCGTCGCGGAATTTTTCAAAGAACTTTTTGAGCACCACAAAATTATCTCTATGTTCATTATCTTATATAGTTTACCTAGCGCCGGCCGTAAAAACTTGAAAAAACCGGGTTAATTACCGACTTTTTCATGAGAACTCGATATTTTCCCCATTTCTTCGTTATATCGAATTAAACCCTAGGTACATGAAAACCTGCCAAAATATATTCTCTATATTATAGTAAAAGTTTCATCAAAATGGGTCATCTGGTTCCTGACATTCACATTTATCATACTGTGAAACGGGGTAACTTCGAACGATTTTTTCTTTTTAAGCTATATATCTCTGGTGAGGAAGAGAATGAAAAATTCAAAAAAATATATATCCCGGGCATCATTTTGAGCTGGCTGTTGACAAAAAATTAGATTTCAAAATGAAAACCTGTTCCAAAGTTACCCTACGATCGGGGAAACTTTGAACGACTATAAAGTAACCACGCGATTTCGATTCAACCTCCCTGAGAGAGAGTTTCTTTGAACACCTCATTACTAGAAAAATTTTCAAATACTTGAAAAAAACTATGTGAAATAGAAATATCTCTATAATACATTAAAAAAATTTTTCTTTTCGGAATAGTATCAGGCATTCATTATCACAAAAAATCAGAAAATCGTAGTTTTCCTGAGAAGCAAAGTTGGTATAAACTGAATTAAACTCATATCTTGTAATAGTAGAAAAAATAGGTATCAGAAAACAATAGATAGGACTGAACTGTCTAGTCCAATTTTCTCAGATATGAGCGAAGATGATTTTCACAAAATAAGAGGGCTCCTTTCTGCCTACCTTGGGGTCTTGCCGAGCTGTGAATAATTCTAAAAGTATCAATAGAACAAAATGTGTTGAAGTATTTGAAATTACTTTGCTATACCGTCGCTAGGGTAATAATATATTGTTATAGCAGATATATTTTGCGAGCATGTAGTGTAAATACTGACGGTTACAGTTACAAAAGTTTGCAGACCATATCGAACGTGGATATTTTAGGTTCGAAGTAAAATGTCAGGATTGCTAACTCTCTGAACTTATTTTCATGTAAATGCTGTCGTACCATTTTTGAATGTGTTACGAATTGAGTAGTGAAAACCACATGTCGCTTAATCTAATGCTTTTTTCACCATAAGTCAATATAACAAGATTAATTTTTTGTTAAAAGTTTTCCCGCGGTTCATAGTTACAGCATGTATGGATTCTGACTCCAACCCTATATAATTTTTCATATGAAGGTTCTGGAATGACCCACTCCCAGATGACTCGAGGCTCCCGATCACAAAGTAGAGATCACTACAAGGTCAAATATGTTTCATATTCTGTTCTGCCTCCATGAACATGCAAATAAGTATTCGCGAGTGGAAATTTGAGTCAACCCCTTTATATTCATCTTCTTTTTCAACCATATTGATAGGCAATGTAGGCGGACCCGAGGAGAATGGCGTAAAATTTGCATGGAAACTCAGATAGTGACGGAGTGAGCGATCGAACTTTTAATACGGAATTTACTTTGTGCAAATAACTTTTTTTTTGTATGAGAAGGGAGAAAATTGTTTCCATTAGAAGCTAGAAACTGATATTTCATCATCTGGAACTTGCAGATATCCAACAGAATTCTTCCTCGCTGCAGGGAGAATTGTGGATATTGAAAATGTTGGTCATATCATTTCAAAATTTCAGAAAAAATTTGAACCAAATGAATCCCCATTATGCCAAAGTGAGGAACATCGATAGAAGAACAGATGCAGAAATATTATTCGACACCATCTATCAAAAGATTGTGAAAGTGTTTCGCTCGAATTGATATGGAATTTTTTTTTCAAAATGTCAATTGACAAGTTCATTCCATAAATTCAAGAATTCGTCATAATGCCAAAACGTCAATTCATGAATCAAACTATCATCACGATCATTGGCGCTGCTAGACTCATGGTTTGCCCCCACTAGTCAAGAAAGTCATTCAATATTTCTGAATTGTTATCGTAATTTCTATAGATCAGTTGGGGGATTGAGGGTTGCGTTCCCAATAACCGTCCATCTCGTTACCCCTCTGCCTATGATCACGATTCTGAAGTGTGTTATTTCTTTATTCAACAACTAGCTGACCCGGCAGACTTTGTACTGCCTCAATTGATAAATTAAATAGCAACTTTATTATTATAATAAACTATTATGATATAACCTTGAACGTGTACATAAATTTGTCCTGTACAATATGAGTTGCACCAAACGATGTTGTCTGGAAGCAGCTGTTATATATTTTAATGCTGGCGAAGAAGTGTTTTAAATCATTTTCTATCCCAGAAACCAAAAAACGTAAGGGATTTAGTGGTGGGACCAATTGTGGCAGTGGGCAATTATATAAGATACGAGCTCACCTGGCGGTGAATAAAGTTGTACTAACCATTTTTTGAGGAGGAAACATAGGAGGTGAAATATAAAAAAAATACAAAAGTATAAAATATACGAAAACTTTAAGTGCATTCGAAAAGGTACGTACAGGGTGGACAAAATTGGTTATACTTGTGAACTACAACGTTTAAACCGTGAGAGATAGAGGAAAATAAATGACACGTTACGGTGATCTATTTCAGAGAAACTGATAATGCCATAAACTGCATGAGTTTTAACTCAAAATCGAAATTTGGGCGATTTAATTCTTTGCCATTATATCAATTTCTGTTTGTGCTTCGATGTTGAAATGAAAATATTATACAGGCACGTTTTTCCTATCAATCCAGTAGCTTACTTTGTTTTTTCCCAAGATGTTCTCCCGCTGAGCTATAATATAAAGTTGTTATTTTTTTATGGGAAATATCAATATGAAATGCAAGAAGAAAACGGTCACAATTCGGAAAAATTAATTTCCGAACTGCGATCGTGGACTAGTGGAGATCCATGCTGAAAGTAAGCCACAGGAAAAAGAGTCGAAAAGGGACTAGATGCATACCGGTTTCGGAGTTTTTACCCCTCAACATAATTCTCCAACTCGACAACCAACTCTGTGAAGCCATGGAACCATAAGCCATACTAGTGAGTACTTCCGAGAATTAAATAACCGAAGCGACTGATGGCAGTCCGTTTGAAGTTAGTTTGAAATGCCTTAGAAAAAATCGCCATTTTTTGTCATTTCAGAAATATATCATATAACTGGAAAAAAAGGAAATAGGGGAATGCAGTCGATGGCATTATCAGTTTCTCTAAAAAATACCAACGTAACGTTTATTTCATTTTCCTCTATCTCTCATGGTTAAAAAGTTGTAGTTCAGGTATCATCATGTTGCCCACCCTGTACATTGTTATTCAAACATAAAAAAATTATCTTTATCTAAGAGGTAAAAAGGAAGCTATTTTCATATTTCACAATTCCCTCATTTTCAGGTTTTTTTCCCGGGTGCTAGAATAAATAGGTCAGCACGAAGAGCTTAGAATGTCAAGGCTAAGACGTTAAGGCAACAAAATATATACAGGTGTTTTTTACATTACCATCTAATGGCGATAAAAGTAGAATGAGGAATTGTTCAAAACATTTCGTCATAAAGTTTTCCGTACTGTTCGGAAGAAGATAGGTGTTAGGCGAGGGGAAATTCACCCCAGAAATTCTTTACACCTAAATTCCAAAATATTTTCGTATGATTCCAAAATTTCGAATAATTCCGAATGATTCCAAATAATTCCGAATAATTCCAGAAAATTCCATTAATTAAAAAAACCTATGATATTAGTTTCGAATAGAAAATCATCATGAAGCTGCCATTATTAACTCCAAATGTTATTTATAATTTCATCGTTGAATGGAAAATGGATAGCGTTGATTTAACATAATTCTCAGACACAATGGTAGGAACTTTTCGCATTTTTCATCGTTTACGAGTAAGATTCATTTGAAAAAGAAGAATATTGTACCATATTCTCGTTTGACTTTTAAAATTTCTTAAAAATAGGTATTAATTAAACATCCTGAAAAAAATTAAATTACCCTCACGATATATGCAACATCATAAATTTTTTCAAATTCTCCATGAAAACTAAACTACATATATTGCAGAAATATAGTGTTTATTCAAAAAAAAATATGAATATTCCATAAAATAAAAAACCGAAACAATTATTTCTCATAAACAACCATAAAAGTGAGACAAAATCTAACTGAAATTATTTTCCTAACTCCTTCATTTCTCAATATCTTTAGACTATATTAATTTTATCACTTGTTTTGATAGAGAAAGGCTGATTCTCGATCCGTGTAAAATATAAATTGTGCGTCGATAGTATGAATATCGTCTCTAAGTTTTATCGTCTCGCCAGTTGAATTCATCAATTTCTCCTTTCAAAAACTTTACTGTGATTTTATTGAAAATGAAATAATTTCCGTCGTAAAATACAGCATTATATTCATCATTTACAATGGATATACATTCATTATTGCTCTCATTGTCCTCAGTACTTAGCCGGGTATTGAAACAATGCTCGCTCGAATTGTCATCGAAATGTTCATTAGTTATTTCATCATCGTACTCACTAGAATCTCCAGTCGGCTTAGTCTTCAGATCGTTTTTTTTTTCTTTACTATTCTAGCTGGTGTTCCTTCATTGTTTTTTTTTGTACTTTTCGGATGATTTTTTTTGTATTACCATAAAACTTTCTTATTCTACCGGTACTGACCTGACCCCTTCCTTCCTCCAATAACCAGCACCAAGACGATTTTTTTATCACAATATTTTTTTGTCCAGAAGTAACTTTCGGAAAAGGGACCACTCCTTTGGTGAGGCTATGTTCCAAGTCTCTTTCCGAACCATTATTCGAACCATCACCTTTTTCAGTTGTTTCAGAGATTTTTTCCAGAACTTCGTCTTGTTCCAAAAAAACTTTCAGAAAAGGTCCACTCTCGGAACAATCGACATTGGTAAGGCCATGTTCCAAGTCTCTTTTCAAACCATTATTCGAACCATCACCTTTTTCAGTTGTTTCAGAGATTTTTTCCAGAACTTCGTCTTGTTCCAAAAAAACTTTCAGAAAAGGTCCACTCTCGGAACAATCGACATTGGTAAGGCTATGTTCCAAGTCTCTTTTCAAACCATTATTCGAATCATCACCTTTTTCAGTTGTTTCAGAGATTTCTTCCAGAGCTTCGTCTTGTTCCAAAAATCCTTTTTCATTTTCAGTTTCACAAAGGTCACAAAAGTCTACTGCAGTTTTGTTATTAACGTCAAAATTATCTTGTTGATCGACGTTCAGGTACAGGTCTGCTAATGGATGGGGGGAGCGTGGGTTGGTGTGTCCGATGTCCATTGGCCAATCGTTTCCACTTCATATCGGTTTTCTCCAAGAATGGCAAAGATGCATCGATTACCAAGTGGCATATACCTCTATGTCCTACATGTTCATTCTTGGATAGTTACTTTTTATATTCCACAGCTACAGGTGCAGATTTTTCTGACTGGCTCACCCATTTTGAAGCTGATTATCAGCTCTGAGAGATTCTTTCAGAATGTTACGTTGAAGACAAATCTGAAGTTAAAGAAGTTCTGTTTTACTTCCCGCCTTTCAGTATATTGTTAATTCATATTTCAATTTTAATCCCTTCCTACTACAATTGTTGTATAAGAGTTATACATCGCAAAACATAAAATAATAAATTGAAACACAAGTCGCTTATTCGATAGCTCCAGTTGCTTCAGTGATGAATTATACGAAATTAGATACAATTACATACACAATCAGATAAAGCACTAAGTAAACTTTTGGCAAACACTATAAAATGACATCTATTCGTTATTCAGCTCATTGCTGTTGAAAAACAAGAATTTTAGGTTATGACTAATGCGCACGCGCAAACGTAATATAATTCCAAATAATTCCTGATGATTCCAAATAATTTCTTATAATTCCAATAATTCCAAATAATTTCAATAATTTCAAATAATTTCAGGTAATTCGAAAAAATTCCGAATAATTCCAAATAATTCGAAAAAATTCCAAATAATTCCAATAAGTCCCAATGACTCCGAATTTCGTACACTAAGATTCCAAGGTGAAACACAACTTGGTGTTAGGTGTAATAACACATTGACTCAGATGCGTTAATCTAATTGGAAAATGTAGTTCACCGAATTAATATCAAATACGGAAAGGTTATTAATCGTATTGACACCTACTGGCGTTATTCGCAAAAAAGAAAATTATTATATATTATATTATTATATTTTCGTCAAATTTTCAGAAGTTTTAATGTATTCAATGCTAACCCCGCCGTAGAAGAATGTAACAAAAAATCTTTCATACTAAACAGTTCATTCAATCTTGGGTTAGTTATAAACGGTCTAACCAACAAAAGGGTCGACATACATATGTATGTATGTATTTCCATGCAGAGAAGAGAAGAGAACTAAATTTATAATCATAGACCATTGTAAAAAATATGAATCCATGTTCTATGTATTATGAAAAAAAAAATAACATTGACATAATTCCATTTTACAGTGTGTGTGCAGAAAGGGTAGGGAGTATTTGTATCTACGCTGACCAAGCAACGGGGAGGTTTGGAGGGTAAGCGTACGCATAAATGATGACACGATTGTGTGCTGAATGGACAGTTGATGCACGAACAAACATCATTCTAGACGCGTTAAAAATGCATAAGTCAAAGTGGTACAGAGGGAATGTTGTATCCAGATGGTGGTAAAAATTTTAATGGTTTCTATTGACATTTAACCGAATTACGAAACCTCATAAAGAATTCTGATTACTCTGAAACTTCTCAAATAGGATGGCTTCATGATAGCATTACTTGAAAATTAAATATGCTTCTAGGTGGCTTTCGCCAAGGTAACGCTGGGAGCATGAAAACCATTTATTGACGGTCTTTTAGGGTCCTTAGTGCGGCCTCAGACTGCAGACTGCAGTTTGGTTGGTGAACAGAGCTTACATTATCCAACAGACTACTCTCGAAAATATGAGAATTTAACTGCGATAGCACAATTAAATTTTGTCCAAAAATATTATTGCTCGCATCATATTTCAGAGGATGAAAAACAGTTCCTCAATTTTATCGAAACCCTTATGTTTTCTGTTCAATCTATCTGTAAGTACAGGTAAATATCCAAATCGTTGGAAATCCAGCTATATCACTCCAGTGTACAAATCGGGTGACGTCAGTGACATAAAGAACTATAGGCCAGTGACGAAGAGCTCTTCTATCCCAAAAATTCTTGATAAATGAGCAGCATGGATTTATTTCTGGTAGGTCAGTAACGACGAAACTATTATGTTCCATAGATGTAATTGTTTCTGCAATGGATGACAAATTGCAGATTGATGCAAGTTACACTGACTTCTCGAAGAACTTTGATAGGGTTCCTCATTGGCTACTGATCATCAAGCTCAGGGCACTGGGCATTAGATCACCTTTGGTCGATTGGATCTCCGATCGTTTAACACAATATGTCCGAATTTTCGACGTTTGTTCTGAAGGTATAGATGTCAGTTCAAGCGTCCCGCAGGGTTCACCGATATTGCCGCTTTTATTTTAATGTTTTATCAATGACATTAAATCTTCCATAACTTTCAGTTCATTTCTACTATTCGCAGATGATTTGAAAGCGTTTCGTGTTGTCAAAACCTTGCAGGATTGTTTGCTGTTACAGATAGATATTAACAACATTGTTGAATGGTGTTCTGAAAATGTCATGGAACTCAACGTGGATAAATGTCAAACCATGAGATTTTATAGGAACAACGCACCGGTATTTTTCGAATATTCGATAAATGGATCCCACCCGAAAGCGGTTAAGGTGATGAGAGATCTCGGAGTCCTGCTGGACGTCAATTTCAACTTTATTGCTCATATTGAAAAGGTGTCTGCTAGGGCTCTGAGGATGCTTGGTTTTCTTAAAAGAAATATGAAGCATTTTGAAGTTCCCACAATAAAAATGATGTACTTTGCGCACGTTAGAAGCATTCTGGAATGTTCCTGCGTAGTATGGTCACCTTATTATGGAATTCATAATACAAAATAAATTCTTGAAGTGGATAGCCTATAAATGGAGCTTACCTCGAGAATTCATAAACTACGAAAGTATTCGTGATAATTTGTCGCTGACTCTTCTCGAAACGAGATGGCGCAATTTTAGCATTATGCTGATTTATAAAATCATCCATAATTTCATCGACTGTCCTTATCTTCTGGAAGATGTTGGAATTAATGTTCCTCAGAAGAACCTTAGAGCATGGGATTTGTTCAGAATTAAGTTCTGTAAAACAAATTATTTAATGAACAACCTACTTAATAGAGCATTACGTGCTGCTGGTTCGGTGGATATAGATTTATTTCACGTTTCAATTTTTCAGTTCAAGCGGTTTTTTGAGGTGAATCATTAATTGGTAGGCATTTTTGCTGTATTGTGTTCATTTGTTCAATTGTTTACAGATTTCCTGTTTATTTTGATTTAAATTCTATTTCATACTATTATATTTTGTGAAATGCCACGGCCGTTTATCATTAAATAAATAAAATTATATTCGGACTGTATTCTCGGTTATGAAATATTTTTAATGGGTGCAATATGATTTAACAACAAAATATACAAAAAAACCTGAACAAGTATTTCACAAAACTTTGATAGTCTGATCAATAAAGTTTATGTAAATTCCAGCCTATCTAATATGTTCATTCGAAAATTCAATGAACTGCGTTCGCTTTCATCAACTGGACAGTGCCTAAGCGTCTTTGAAAATGCAAAATCTCTGGTAATTTTCAATATTTTTGTATTCGAGCTTTTTTTGTAATTGGCAGCAGAAAATTCAAAGTTTTTTGATGTGTTATTCTCAAGATATATGACCGATTCAGGCCATCAAAACGAGCTTGAGTTTCTTTCTGAATGAGGCGCACTCCATTCAGCAATTTCATTAAATTCTTGTTCGTAGGACTTTTCTATTGAAACGTACCGTACGCACAATTCCGCTACATCTTTTTCTCGTGATTCCTGAAAAAAAAGAACTTCGATATTTGTAAACTGAATAGGTTCAAATAGTCTTACCTTGGAGATTCTACTCTTTCTCAATCAGAATTTACATGTAAACTCCTAATCATTCAAGTATTTTATGGACTTTCTGCCTAATCGTTTGTTTTCATACCCCATCTTCATATCATCAATTTATTGCAATAATTCTATATCGCTATTGAAGTATTTCATTATTTCAATTCAACTTCGTTTAGGTATCCATAAAAACAGCAATAAAATGCACTTTAATGAAAATTTTCATCTTTTATCTAACGTTCTTACTGCCCAAACTTCACCGGTAAACGAACAACGCTACAGATGATTCTTTCAACTATCTTTGGTTAAGCTTGAAGTTCTGTGAAACGCCGGTTGTTTATTGAAATCGGACGATAGTGTCATCCCTATATTCACCCGCTGACCAGTTTATTGATATGATGATTACAAAACTAATTCTGATTCCCATTGTAACCGGTTATTTCATTATGCGTTCCAGTTTAACATGAATTCCTATTTTGAATTCCGGGACATTCGATTCTATGTCTGCAGAAACAGTCCAACATGAATCTAGATTTCGAAATTCACCTCAACAGATTCATTTGAAGTACAGATTGAAGGGAATATGAGACAGCTCTGAAGGCCAGTGTCGACATCTTCCGAAACTTCGCGACTTTAATATCATTTGAATTAGATTATGTTTCCTCATTTATAACTTTCCGATCTGTTTGGATATCATTCAGGAATAAATGTCCTGATGGGGAGCTGAAATGGAAATATCGTAGGCGCCAACTTTTGAAAACTCAATACAAACTTGAACACAGAATCTCAGAAGAGATGTTCACCTTCGTTGAATCAAATGAGAATTATTATATTACTTCGAAGTCGAATAAATTTTCAAGATAATATAATTGCTGACAACTGTTGATATACGGGGTCTCCTAAAAGGGTGTTTGGTATTTGTATATTTAATAAAAACAAAACTACGAATCAAAAAAAGTTTGTCTTCATTGAAATTCAGTCAAGGTTTTCGAAAATTGCGTGGCAAAGATTATGTTGTCCAAATGTTAACCATCGCGCTGCTGGCACTCTTCTAATCGAACACGAAAATTACCCCCCGTCATACCCCCCGTTCTAGGTGAGTGCTAGATCAGTGTGGTGAGGGCGATGCGATCGAATAGCATTTATCCAAACCCTTTAGCTAATGGAACTGTCCTACGTCAATGACCTTGTGCGGAGCGCGACGAATGAGGCTTTGAGGCGGTGGGAGAGATCAAATTACTTGATATTGCACGCGTCAGTCGCGCGAACGGTGCCAGCGATTTGGAACTCTTTCGTGCACGGAAGCGTATATAAGAGCTATGAAGTTTAGCAGAATTCTTTGGGACATGAGCCATGAACACTTCCACAACCGGGCAACATTCTAGCATATCCATAGAATAAAGAACTATTCCCTGGTTGCCTCAGTTCACGGTACATGTGATTGAATTCGCCCAATTGTGCTCTTTCTGAAAAAATTAGATTTACTGGCTTCCTTTTCCTTTTTTTGTTCGGATAGTGGATAATTTCAGAAATATATTATCCAGCAATAGTATTCTAAGCTGATTAGTCCACGACATATTGTTTTCGTTTGCACCATCAACTAGCAACTGACTGCACTGGAACGATAAAAGATAAAAAGCTTCGCTTTCGACAGCGCATGCCGGCCGCATCGCACGCTATCTTTTGATCGCTCACTTAGGACGGAGCGTTAGCCATAACGCGTCTGCACATCTCTAGGGTGATCGCGGCTATTTCGGTGCGGATATTAAACTTCAATTCTGTTTCAATTTCTGTTTGAGTCATCCCCATGAAAAATAATCAAGAGTTGTTAGTATGGGGATTCCTCGGGGGCCAGTTGATAGTGTCATGACGAGAAAAGATTATCGACAAGCTCAAGTGATTGGTTGAGGGTGAATCTGGTGGCACATTCTTGTTAAAATCACATTTCCAACATAAAACCCTCAAACTCTTACATCTCTGTCACCAAGAAGTTGGGGCTATGCAGTGGTTGTCCATATTGCAGCCTTGGATTCTCGTTGGCTCAGAAGCGGCAGTTTAAATTCTGGAAGATATAAACGTTCAGCCGTTACTATCGAATCACCATTGCGATAAAAGGTGAAAATAGCACTCAGTGGGCAACCAGTTCAACAGACTATACAGGGTATCTGGGGAATAACTGTACATACTCTTACCAGATAACGAGTTGGTCTAGGACAGGGCTGTCTAACTCCACGTAACCCAAGGGCCACATTTTGAAAAATTCCGATGCGGAGGGCCGCACAAAGAATTTGCAATTTTATGTGTTTGTTATGATAGGCGTGTTATGAAACGGGTTCTCATTACTTTTGGAAAAAATATCAAATTACAAACAAACTAATGGGAGATTTGATAATTCTGAATTCCACTTACTAATTTATCAATACTGACTTCTATGTTTGTTTTGCATAAATGAAGCAGCTGTTACTTATTAGATAGGGAAAATGAATTCGATATCATTACTCCTTCCACCCCGAAGCTCAAAATTTGGGGTGGAAATTTATGGATGGAATACTCAGTTACTATGTTTAATAATAATAATGAAGCGATGAAAAAATACAACCATGCATGAAAATGGAATTGCCTTTCCAACAAGTGCTGCTCGTCTCCTTTTCCATATTAAAAAATGAGAGCTATTAGGGGTTGCAGGTAGAAAGGATGTGATATCAAACTCATTTGAAAGCGCTTATTTGTCCTCCTTCAACAAAATTTGACATGTCCAAGCAATTTTTCGTTATTCCATATCAAAGCTCAAAATTCGTAGTGGAAAGTTATGGATGACCCTGTGTGTAATATTATTCCTACTGTTTTCATACACCTACAGTTGAAGATAGGTAAAACATTATCTGAAATTTCAGAAAATTCTGTAGACCAATTATAACTTTGTGTTACAGAAAACGTTTATTGACATATGTACAGATTTGCCTAATTACTAGTACCGCACGGATCACTTCGAGAGACTTGTAGTTACAGGCAGATCACTTGTAACTTGAAGACTTGTTAGGTACTTGTAGGTTTGTGTCACGGCTCGCAGTACTTCCATCTGAAACTGAAAATAGCGAAAAATTTTAAATATTTCATCTGAGTTTTGGAGTTTTCTGAAATACTCATATTGATCAATTATGGTCTACTCGTTTTGCAATCGTTTGATGCGGCAGAGAGACTGCTTCTAATTTTTCGGCAATTTCTGTTTGTTTCACTGAATTGGTTCGCCACTTTTCTAGCACAATTTGAAATGAGCAATCCATCAGTAAAACGTGTTTCCACTTTGGCGATTTCCAGCGCATCTCTGCGAGCCACAACCAATGAGGTTGCGGGCCGCATTCGGCTCGCGTTCCTCATGTCGGACAGCCTTGGTCTAGGTGATTAACTATTAAAAATTAATATCTGGATTTCTCAGAAAAGCTACAGGGTGAATTCCAGGAAATACTTAGACCCTCTTTAAATCCAAACTTATTGACGGATGTTATTGAAACTTGGGAGGTGAATTATGCTTTAATTTGTGATATCGCTTGAAGTTGTCCCATCCACAATTATTTTTTCATGAATTTTTGAATTTCAATGAAGTTCAAAAAGTTTCAATAATATCCGTCATTGAGTTTGGATTTTATGATGGTCTAAGTATTTCCATTAAGTTGTAAATTTACCCTGTAGGTTTTTAGGGAAATCCAGAAATTAATTTTTCATAGTCAATCAGTAATAACCTAGTCCAACTCTACCTCTGCTGAGAGTATGTACAGTTATTCCCCGGATACTCTGTATACTTCTCTCCTGGTCTGACAAAAATCCAGGACCTAGGACAGATTAGATTGAAAGATACAGTTTTTCTATAGAAAGGTTGCCGGTTGCCGGTCAGTTCATGGAAGGAGTTTGCTGCTGATGCAACTGCTGTGACAGTAGATGTGCCTTTAATTAATTCGATGCTACGGTCAGGTCCACCCTTTAGATGAAAAAGCTTTTTGTAAGATAGTTGCGGAGAGTGTCAATCCGTCCTGGCTATCGAGTCATTGGATAAGGTGGAATCCCTGAAATCCGCTGGGGCAGAAAATTCCTTCTTGTTCACGAAGATGGACCGAGCAGTTATTGGATTAGAGTAGGAAACAAGCACTGCACGAGGCCTTTGTCGATGCTGGAATATTAAATCCTATTAAGTCCGGAATCGGCGGATGTTTCATCAATTTAAATGTTGCATCGATTACTCGGAGCTAGAATAACCATCGAAACGCATCCGATATTGCGATATTGGATATTCCACATTATGTCAATTATGGTATAAATTTGTTTTTTCAGTCTAAAAGCAGCACTTAGAGCAACATGTTTTTTTAGCATGTAACGTTGTTCAGACCTCATCGTCAGTTACATGCTTGAAAAAAAATTACGTAACTCGTCAATTAAACAAAATTATAACCGATGGTGGCGCTGCATTCGCCAATCAGCTGTTTACCGAAACGAGTATTGTTTACATTTGCTTTCTTATTGGGATCTATGGGAAATTTAAGTTTTCACATTCATTGACTATCAATAATCGAAGTTAATTCCTTCATTGTGGATCCTGTGGGTTATATTGTATGTGTAGTATTGTGCTTTTTGATATATTTTATGTAAAATATTGAGGTGAGCACTATTCAATTTTGAATGTTTTTCAGATAATCTGTCAAATTGTTCACCAAAAGTTCCTAAAATAATAGGAAATTTTCCAATATTTATATGCTCATTGATGCTGATGATGTAGAGGGTGAGCAAGTGTTGAATGCAATCATTTGATTCTATGTGGGAAAAAAATTATTTCAAAACATTGGAATTCTACAAGGACAACCCGATCATATTGAGGTAATGATGTCTTATCAAAATGATGGCGTGAAGTTTGACAAGATTAAATACACATACCAAGCAAGATTGTCTGCAGTTTGCAAACATATTTTAGCCCTGCTACTCTACTGTACAGGGTGATTCATTCATCTTGGTAACCCCAATTTTCTCGAAAACGTCCGAATATTTTTTCATTCTGTGAATGGCATTTTGAACACGTCGATGTCGACTTGAGATGCGCATAAAAATCTGCGGAATAAATGAAGACGCCAGGCGTCGCGGCGCTATCAAAAATTTTTTCTCCAGGGACATACCTTTTTTATCATGTCATTCGAAAGATAATTTCATTGCGAATTTTTTTTTCGAATACAATTTTATATCGATTTCTAACCGTTAGCGATCTGCAGCGTGTTTTATGTTGATTCTATTCCACTTATTTTTTGCTGTATTGTGGTAGTATGCCTTTATTTAGAGACATAGATGTGATTTTGTGATTCGAATTCAAGAAGGCTAGTTTTCTGGTCAATGTGCTCCTTCAAATAAGATGAAATATGTGGCTACAGCAATATGGGGCTTCATGCCACCACGCTGCCATTCTCAAGAGATATTTAGATCAAGAATTCGGAAAAAAATGGATTGAAACCAATGGACCCATCAGATATCGCCAGACCTAACGCTCATGGATTACTTTCTGAGGGTATACCAAACTGATTCTAATAACTTGGACTATTTGAAATTGAAGATAAGAAACACATGTGCCCAAGTGGACCCTTATATTTTGACCAAAGTGATGAAATAACTTATGTATGGATCATAATGGCCGGTATATAGGAAATATGATTCGAAATTTTTCGTTTGTTATTAAAAAAAAATGTTTATTATTATAAGATATAATATTTAATGAATAGAATAATAGAAAAATAGTTAGAGCCTCCGTCATTTTACGGAACATACTCAAATTTAGGTCATCTAGCCATTATGATCCATACACAAGTTAAATCATCTCCCTATTTCATCATAAGTCACTTTGGACAAAGTATAAGGTTACATTCATTTTCAAATTCTTAATCTCAATATCTCTTCACAATGGCAGCATTGTGACATGGAGCCCCATCTTGCTGTAGCCACATATTTAATCTTATTTAAAGAGGCATATTGTTTAGAAAACTTGCCTCCTTGAATTCAAGGCATAAAATCATTTCTATGTCTCCAAATCAAGGCATACTACCACAATACAGAAAAAAATAAATGGAATAGAATCAACATAAAACACGCTGTAGATCGCTGACGGTAAGAAATGGACAAAAATTGTATTCGAAAAAAAAGTTCAAAATGAAATTATCTTTCGAATGACATGATAAAAATGGTATGTCCCTGGAGAAAAAATTTTTGATAGCGCCTCGACGCCTGGCGTCTTTATTTATTTCGCAGATTTTTATGCGCATCTCAAGTCAACGTTGACTTGTTCAAAACGCCATTCACAGAATGAAAAAATATTCAGGCGTCTTCGAGAAAATTGGGGTTACCAAGATAAATGAATCACCCTGTACAAGGTTGCACTTACTACAAAAAAGCTTGACAATTCTACTCATTGTGAAGGTACAATTCATTGTTTAGTCTTGTTTCTGCTGTATTTATTTTTTGTTTTCCATAACAACGAAATGTACAAAATAGAAAAAATCGGGATTATCCATATTTGATTAAAACTAGGAGAACGTTGAAATTATTTCGAGACCTAACAGAACATGAAATTATGCATGATTGTAATATCATTGAACATCAGCACAATTAAATTTTCACACGAAAACTACACCCTGAAGTTTCGGGAACAAATTTAATTCCTTTCTGAATCAACTTCCAACTTCGTCCTATCTGCCAGAGAATAAGATTGCCAGATTGAAATCACGTGAACCAATTCGAGTCAAAGCTTGTCCCAAGTCAATTAAAAGAGACACGAAGATTACGCAATCTGCACGGAGTTCATGCCACATATTCATCAAAGATTTAATTACTATTCCTTCTGATAGAGTGCCTACGTTAAGTCTCCCCAAGAAAATATAGCCTGTTGCGAATCGTATAAGAACAGGCCATGGACTCTGTATATGCAGAGAATGAGATTCAGTATAGATCCCAGAGCAAATGAGAAAAACCAACATCTCATAAATAATTGTCCAATATACTGAATTTCAGAATGACTTAAATGTATTAAAAAAAATTGTCAACTAAAATTCGGAAACGCTAGCTTCTAGATGAGCAATAAAATATGGATTCTCATTTGAAAAAAATGGCTAGGTTATTGTCAAGACTGCATGTTCAATTGAATTTATATTTCATGAAAGATAAGCATTGACATGTCTTCTGATTGAAGCTAGGATTCTTTTATGACAAATTGGGTTGGTTAATTCGTCATGAAAAAAATCTACAACTTATCAACATTGAAATGAAACCCTTTTAAAAAAAGTGTGAAGGTGTTTTCAGATTTCACACAAGTCAAATTAATCTGAATTTTTCATCTTCTCTAACAAAGATCAACTATCAAATTTGAACTGTTTATCTTTGAAATATTTGAACGAACGTTTTTCGTGAATCACCTTGTACTTATGGCTCTCATGAAAATTCTGAAGACTCTGTCTTCTGTAAGACGAAATCCTTATTCTTTCATCGAGAGATAGAACAAAGGCAAGAATTCCAAATTAATTTCCTTGTTCTGTTCGCGTTATACGGTTTCGAATTTACTTGAGGAAAAAACAACGGCGCCTTTAGCGGTTTCTTCTTAGAAACGCCAGGTGCCTACTGACATCTTCCCCATTCGAAAATATCAATTAGGACGTGACAACAATGTATGTTTTCCTGGAAAAAAAACATTTGAGAATCGGCAGGATCCGAGGGCAACGTCCTACATCTGATCTCATCCAAGTTTTTGTGACCGGTCTTACATAAGAAATTACCCAGCTGAAAATAATTAAGGGATCAACAAAATGTTTCTGGACATTTTAATCAGGCCGCAACTTCGAGAGAAACGGTAGTATAAGAAACAACAGAACAAGAAATTGTATCTCCGGGTTTCTTAGTTTCGGATTGTAATCTAGAAATTTTGTATTGTCAGTAGTTTTTGAGCAATATCAGAAAAACCAAACAAAAAATTTTCAAACTTTTCAAAGTTTTGTCTTCTGGTCGGAGGAAGTATAAAAAGTTTTTTTTTTTGCTCAAACGCTATAATAATCCGATATTTCGTTCTTTAAGATTCAATTTCCACTTATAGTCTTTAAGACGTCCACTTCTCATGGAGATATCGGCCTTCAAATAAAAAAGGATCCTTGTGTCTTTGATTATCGATGGCCCATCTAGTAATTATCACAGAGAGAGTTGAAGGTAGGTTTCGACAACCTGAATGAATTCCTCTCAACGGCTGTTTATTGACTTTAAAAGTGCATGCATATGCATGAAAAATGAAAAGAAAAAATGAAGTGATGATAAACATGTTTCATGTATTTGTTTCATTGAAGTACGTGGATTACAAATCTATAATCCGAATTTTCCCGCAATCGCTATTATTGAAATTATATCAGTTCTCCCGAAAAATGTTCCAATTATTGGTCAAATTTTGGGTGTTGTAGCAACTGGAAAAATTTTCCTGTAATTATGCTGATTTTTAACGTATAGGTTGGTCCCTTGTGAATGAACAAGCAGAATTTTCATTTTTCTACTGCCATTAGTTCAGATTTTATGATTTTTTTCGCGAAGGTCCAATTTTTCATATTTTCTATCGTCTAAAATTTTTTCAAATGAATTTCTTGAAAAATATCTGTGGCATATTCGTAATCAATGCATTCGAATTCATAAGATATATAATTTTTATTTTGATCAGAGCAAAAAAAATTTTTCAAAAAATTCAATAGAGAAATATTCGAAAAATGTTCGAGCTCTTCCAAAATTTGGATTCTTGCTAATGCGGGGGCGCAGAGTGATAATATTCTAATAGTGTTTTTCTGAAAATTATAGTTTTCAAAATATAGTCGTTAGGGAACCGAAAACAATTGACCTCGGGGAAAAATTCATAATATCTTCACTATTTTACGATTAAAAAATCAGCATTTCTCCACTCACATTTTTCCGACAGCTACATAACCTTCAATTTCCCGAAATTTATCCGAAAAAATTATATATTTTCCAAAATACCGTCTTCAAGAAAATTAAAATCGTAGATTCGTGAGCTACGTGTTTTGATTATTCAGATATATCGAACAAGTTTCTAGGGATTCGTGATTTTCCACTTTCAACATATGAGAAACATATAAAATATGCGTCATTCGAACAAAGGAAAGATCTTTATTTTTGAAATTTATATTCAAATTTGTTTCATCTTATGTATATCACTGCATAGTATCTTCAATTCATTTTCAAACTGATGAAGAGCATTGGCGTAAAATTATTCATATTATGGCAGAAAAAGCATTAATTTTTTTATCTAATATAACGCGTGATATTTCTGACACATACATTGAAATTTTCGGATAATGGGCTACAACTTGATTAAATTCCTTTCGTATCTAACGAAGAATGCGCATTGTAACTAGCCTGTGAAATATCAGTGAAAATTTCGTCAAATCAACGCAGATATGACATAAATATAACAGATGACACACTATGCTAAAATGTCTGCCAGCTCTCACCAGCAAGAAAGAAATTATTTTGTTAGAATAAGAAGTCACATCGGAATTAGGAGTTAAGCTAACCCTGGAACACGATGAAAAAGTACAGCTTTCTTTATCTTGAATAGAGATGAGCACAAATCGAATCAGGCGTTACCAGTGGTGTGGGTGAAATCAGGTATGCATACTTTGGGGGTCCAGATTAGACTGTTCGATAATCACTCATGGAAATGGTCTAAGCATATTGAAAATTTCGCGTAAATTTCAAAACTCGTTAACCTTCTCGAAAATAAATCGATTTTGATGAGAGTTTGCAGAAGCAGTCAGGTGGTGAGTGCATGAGAAAGACTTTGGTGTTTATTTAACCACTAAAATAACAGAGCGTCTACTTTCATACAAAGCATGGTCCCAGCTTCCAGAGCTAGATTGTATAAGACCAAGCACATTGGCAAGCCATAATTGGAACAATAGGGTAGAAAACTTGACTCCTAAGGTGGTCATCATTCTTTTAGATACCATAATCGGTGGACCTCTCAGGATGCAATCAGTATATTGTGAGGAGAAGATTCAGATAAAAGCAGTTCTTGAAAGGCTGAACTTAGTAGCAGAGAGAGCTGTATGAATCATGTATTAAGAAATAAAAATTTTCCACTCGTCACCCCTACAACGCCTATGGTTTTGCTCACGTTTCCAGTATCTGCTGCGTCTTTCAATACTGTTACTGAATGCTAATGGGCAACATCGTCTGCGAAGGAATCGGTCTTCATTCGGTGTGGTTTTTATTCAGTTTCCGTATTGAATTCATGCAACGATACATACGAAATTCAAAGATCCATTAATGGCAGTATTCTGCTTTCATGGCAGATCTGTAACTTTTCATAAGATTACAGGAGAATTACGATTCTCAACTCTTTCTATAAATCAGTAGCTTACAGGAAACATATCGAAAGGTTTATTGTGGGATTATGTTGAATGGTTTGTTTTTATAACAAAATATGAAATCCTTTCTCTACCCAACTACTTTTGTGTTTCATTTTCTTATTTCGGCTGTAAATTTCTCTTTCTTATTGAAAAGAACACAAATTGTACTTAGATGAATCCAATTATCAATACTTATGGTCCAATTTCACAGCGATATAGATTCTATTTTATTATATTATTATATGATCTTATTACGAAGTAGTTCCAAATTGACACTTTCAATACGACAGTTACAGAAAAACCTTCAGAATTTCATTATTTACGAATTTGTGTGTCGGCCACATAGATACAGATCAATCGTACGCTACAAATTCGTAGCTTACAGAGAAAAAGCAGAATACCGCCAAATTTCTATTTTATTGCTAGTTTCATTTCTTGACTTGGATCTCGTAATTTCGGTGAACCATCTAAACTTACTAATCTATACTAATTTTATGAATGTCTGGCATGGAATGAATTCATATAAATATGAATGTGAGTGTTATCTGTGGCATTTATTCCTGATGAAAAATGCTTCTTATAGTATAGTTTCCTAATAAATACTTTAAAAGATACCGGAGGATGAACGAATGAGAATTGATCAAGAAATTATTGAGTCTACGCGATATCGCTTTGTCACGTAGTCACGTGAATGGATCTCCTTCGACACGAGGTTATGATTGTTGGGTTGCGGAACCCCTTTAAATCAAAATATTACTCGAGCGGAACCTCGATCTTGAGATGTGCCAATATCCTTCCCAGTTTCAATAATATCCGTCAATAAGTTTAGATTTTATGATGGTGTTAGTTTTTTCATGGGGTTAGAAAATCACCCTGTAGCTTTCTAGGGAAATTCAGAAATTAATTTTTTAAATTCAATCAGTATTAAATTAATAAATTTGAGTACTTCGGTGTGAAATGGTTTATTTGTCGAAAACCGAGCGCTTTCGGCCTAATTAAAAGGCCATCTTCAGGGTTTTCCTGGAAGGGTATATGTAAGTTGTATTGAGTAAATAATTAAATGAAGAATAGTTACCCGTCCAAGAAACCATCACAAACATACAGGCGGAAACGGTCATCACAGCATTTAACGGACAAGATTCACAAAAGGGTGAATTTAAGACACTGTAAAAATTATCGGTTCCGAATATAAAACCGTGAAAACAACAAAGGTTTACAACCTCGAGACCCCGAGAGAACAAAAAATGAATATCCCAACTATCAACACATTGTTGAATGTGACGACAGCGGGTTCAAATCGAAATGGAAAGTCATGGGCGTAGTGACATAGGGGGACCTCGAAGTCATATCACAAATTAAAATTCTTTTAGACGTCAAACAAGGAAATAAAACAAAATTAAATGAGACGCATACAAAGCAGGAACACTCAGTCAAATCAAGCTCTTAAATAACGGAGTAAAACTATTATTCAAATTTAAGTTCACCTGGGTGTTAACACAATTTTCATTTGAACGTAGTTCCCGAACTATTTCGATATCCTCCAAGAGGTTCATCTTCATATTGTATCTGGCCGAACGCTGATGAATTAGGTCTGTTCAAATGTTCTTTTATTCTGACCTCCAACTTTCTTCTGGTCTGTCCAACGTACGAGGCCTCACAATCGTTACACTCCAACTTATATATTCCACTGCAATGTAAACTATTCACCCTATCTTTCGAGTTACATAGTAAGTTGTTACTCAAGGAGGAAGAGTTGGAATAATAGATCCTTACATCCTCACAAGAATTCTCAAGAATGCGTAAAACAGCATTAGAAAATTGACCCAAGTAAGGGAGGGAAAAATATCTGAGATTTGAGTCGAAAAGGTTCGAACAATAAGCCAAATCTCGCCTTCTTCTAGACATTATACTAGTTCTAAGCTTTTCCACTAGAATAGGGTTGTATCCGTTGTTGTGAGCAATCTGTTTTATGATATTGAGTTCTTTTTGTCGGTTATTCTCAGAAAGGGGTACATTGAGGGCTCTGTTGATGTAACAGCGTAAAGATGCTAATTTATGACTATTAGGGTGATGAGATTGTGCGGGAATTATGTGGTCTGTTTGTGTAGGCTTCCTGTATATTTCGAAGTCAAGGAATCCACTGTTAGGCCGGAAGATGGAAAGATCCAGAAAATTTATCTTTTTATCTTCTTCAAGTTCGAGGGTGAAAGTGATACTGGGGTGAATGTCATTGACAAAATTGAGCAGAGCACGGGCATCGTCTGGGGAACCGTCCAATATGACGAATATATCATCATATTTGGGTACATTTATCCAGGATAAGAATCTCAAGTTTTTCGAGAAAACGGTCAGCCAAAAGGGGGGATAAAGGGCTGCCCATGGCAAGTTCTTCAATTTGTCGGTATATTGTTCCGTTGAAAACAAAGAAATCCTGGGATAAAGCAAACTCAAGCAGAGCAAGCATACCATCGAGATCAGACTCCGGGACGCTGCACTCGCGAAGAAGCTCAGCGATGAGAGGGATACATTCATTCCTCGGGACAGAGGTGAACAAGTTACAAACATCCAATGAAAGTAGAATATAACCATCCTTCATCTCGAGATCATGTAGTTTCTGAGCAAAGTCAACTGAGTTCAGGACAGAATATCTTGGCTTGTAATTGGTGACTCTCTTAATGAGGTCATTTAGGAAAGAAGAGAGTGCATGCGTCGGGGTGTTGGAGAAGGAAACTACTGGTCTGATCGGTATGTCAGGTTTGTGGATTTTTGGTAGTCCGTAGAGTCTTGGCATGGCCGGGTTACAAGGCAAAATGTGTGGTTTGTTATGTTGAGAAAGGAATTCGTCGAATCTGCGGATATGTGTCATTGCCCTTTTCATGAAAATATTTAATGGGTTGTTATTGAGTTTTTCGAAACCATTTGTTTGGAGGAAAGTCTCTACCTTATCAACATAATCACTTCTGTTGAGAATGACTAAACAATTACCTTTATCTGCCTTCGAAATTATTAAGTCTTTTTCTGAAATTTTAAGTCTGAGGTCTTTAAAAACGCGAGTACTCAAATTTATTAATTTAATTCAATCTCTTGGTGTGCACAACCACCTTCGTAATCAATCAGTATTATTATTATAACTTTGAACAGAGGTCGTTGCGGCTACGTTCAGCCTCCCAAGGAGGCCATGAACGGTATTGGTGAATCCAACGACATCCTCAGGAGCCTTAGCTGTTACTTCATGTGGATGCAGAACCGATTTCCCCATGTGAGTGGATCTTAGTTCCGCCAGCTCTGGACACTTGCATACAATGTGCTCAGCCGTTTCTTTCTCTGATCCACATAGCCTGCAGGTTTCATCAAATGATATTTATATCGACAGTGTCCCGTCAGCAGACCCACCATTATTCGAAGCTCAGCTCGTGGCAGCTTTATGAGCTTCCTGGTGTAGGATGGCGAGAACTCCACAAATCTCTTGGGTTGCGCAAGTCTAGGAGTATTTTTCAAAATTTTGTTTTCCGCTTCTCATTGTTGGGCCGCTTTCTTGTATTGGTCTTTTCCAAGCCCACAGAAAGATTCACGTCCAACAAGCTGCAGCCTTGAAGCCTTCTTCGCGAGTTCATCGGCTATTTCGTTTCCTTCAAAACCAGAATGTCCTGGCATCCATATACATATAAGCGCTTCTTTGAGATTCCTTTGAAGGCACTCTTGAGCTCAGGTACAGACAGCTAGTGTCTCTACCTATGAAACAGAAGGTTTACTACCGAGGGGCTCGGATATCCTTAATTTAGGTCCACATATCCCAATACCTGTACTCCTTTCTATTTTCGATCCAACAATGTACTATATTGATAACTTCTTGTTTATACGATTAACAAAGTTCATTGCACTAAGACGATCACCAATGATCGTTTCGAATGGCATTTGGAAAACGTATATGATTGGCAACACATCTGAAGGTTTTGCCAAGAGGCTTACTGAAGCCTCTTAAAGCGTCAACAGATTCCCATCATGCAAATCTCCCCAGAATGATCAAACTCATCTCGTGTTTCATGAAACTCGACATCAATTACGAAAATGAATTTCGTCTGTAGCGGAGTTCTTCAATTCACTCCAGGAATAGACACTCATTGGAAAAATCCAATTACTGACGCCGTTCCCAGTGAGGTCACAACATTTTAATACGCATATTCAAGTTGCAAAATTTCCACCGAAGTGTTCATGAAACTTCAAATCTGAGCGCGAGAGATTATTCCTAAATACAAGAGGTATAAAGTCAATATCAACTTCGGAAATTCTTAGGTAACTTCTAAGAGCTTATTATGCCGAAGAGTTGTTGGGGGAATGTTATATGCAGGGGATGAACTGAGATGCTCCAACAAGATTCAACCACGTTCTATAATGGTTTCCTTGAAATTTCAGACATTTCGGATATATTGAGATTTATATTATTACTAGCTGACCCGGCAGACTTCGTACTGCTTCAATCAATAAAATATTACACAAAGTTTCCCCTTTTTCTCTTGAATAAAGATAATTTTATTGAAGTATGCAAAACAAAGTAAGTATCCATTTCAATGCAATCAAATTTTTTGTATATTCCATAATTTATATTACACTTAATATATTTCCTTCTTGAAAAAAAAACAATAGTTATTTCAACTCCATTCATCTCTAAGGCGAAACAAAGTTCGGCGGGACAGCTACCTTATCTAATTGCCAATTGCCACAATTGGTCCCGCCACCAGATCCCCTACGCTCTTTAGTTTCTGGGATAGAAAATGATTCCAAACACTTCTTGGCTAACATCATACCATAATAGTTTATTTTATTATCAAAATAGCTTTTCTATTTATTGTTCGAAGTCTGGCGGGTCAGTTGGTTTCACAATACATGTCCACACAATACTGCTGCAACAATCCGAAAATCTCAGCAAATAGTTAACAGTACTCTAACGAACCATCAAACGAAATGAATGATAATTAATCGGGCTCACTTTCTTGGTGGTTTCTCTGCCTTAAATCAAATTATTCCAATTTGTAATAGGTAGAAATTTGGAATTATAATAAAGGTACTACAACAGGTCGTTTATCTGCTCTAATCACAACCTTGTGATTGTCACTTGGCATACGTTCCAAAGCAGTTTTAAACAATCGAATCAATGCATGATTTTTATGAAGTAGTTGTTGGAGATTATGAAGAATTATTCTTCTCACATTTGCATTGACGTTGATCATCCAGATTGCCTATATGAAGTTAATTTGGAGAAATTCATGATGTCTTTAAGTGGTTTTAATGATCCAATTCGATAGTGAATCTGGCCTTGAATCTAAATATCAGAAAAAGGAAGAAAAAATAAGTGATTTGAAATCATTAATGCCAATATATAATTCTGACCTCGAATGTTGGATTGAATCCACGTTCTTCAATTATATCTGATCCAAATGAAGTCATTTGGAAGTACCCATTGTATTTTTGTGTGTTCGATAGAAACTGTCAATGTCTTGATTCGGACGTTTGGGTAACTCAAAATACTCAGTAATTGTTTACATTGTTTACATCATAGATATAGGATAACCATCTATGCACCCCCTGAGGTTGCCACTGACCGTACCTTCTCTTCTAGATATCCACCATGAACGTAGAGAAGGAGGAGAGAAGCAAGATGCAGAGATTCAGCTTCGACGAGATCAAGAGGATACTGGGCAACAACTTCTCCGACATATTCAACCTGAGTCAGAGCGACGTTGTAAACATTGGTCCTTTTCTCGATCTCGGCGAGGACAGCTCTGAAGACGGACGCAGACACCATTGTGGATCTCTTGCGGACGTTGCTTCGGACTACGCTGCGAATTACCACATTTACTGTGCGGTCAGCGTGTGCGTACTCGGTACTGTCTCGAACTCGCTAAATATCGCCGTTCTGACGCGAAAAGAGATGGCCAGCGTGCCTATAAACCGTATTTTGACGGCTCTGGCCGTTGCGGACATGATGCTGATGGTGGAATACGTTTCCTTTCACAGCTATTACCACCAGGACGCTTCTGGGCGTAGGGACTTCCCCTATTTCGGAGCTGTTTTTGCCCTGTTCCACATACACTTCTCGCAAGTACTGCACACGACCTCGATCTGTCTCACTTTGACGTTGGCCATATGGAGGTATTTTGCACTCGGGTGAGTAGAGCATTCATTCATTTCACCATAAAAAAATTTTAAGGGGTATGGGAATTGATCAGTATATAATTAGGTCACTCTTTTTTATTTCATGAAGCCAACGTTTCGAGCGCAATGCGGATCTTCTTCAGGGCTCGAAATACAGAGGTGTTATAGGTCTGAAAATTTTAATACATAAAATGACAGCAGCTGCCAGTAAGGACGATCTACATTACTCATATACTGTGGCTATCTTTCAAATCCAATTTCTGCAATTTTCTGTAATTATCTGATTACTTACTTATCAATTCCCATACCCCTTAAAATATTTTTTATTATTAAAATTCTGGGAGTTACCATCTCAACTGTTAAATACAGGGTGAGTCTTTGACTTGTACATATATTTAAACCAGAGATTCCTGAGGTCAAAAGGAGCACTTTTTGTTTTTATCATTTTTTCCGATTCGCATCGGTTGGAAAGATACAGGCTGTTGAAAATACATGAAAAAATGAAATTTTCGAATATATCTCGTGAATTATTCCATCGAATGAAATGATTTTCAGAATATGCGTTTTGATTGATGTGAAAAATCTTTTACGAATACAAAATTTCACTTACATGTTCAATTTTTTTCATTTTGATCATTATATCATAACATGACATGATTATATCAGAAATTCTAAGATCTCATCTCTTGAAAGTAAGTTGAATGCCGATTGATGAATATTTGGCCGTTTTGAAAAATATAAGTATTATTCGTGAAATCTCGTAAAGTGCGTATTTTTCGAGTAATTCATGATTGAAACAATTTTATATAAGCGAAATAGGATAAATTGGTTACTTTGGCTGAATTCAACTCTGTTCAAAAGACTCACAGAATTAGATTTCTTCTATATTTTCTCGAAGGTTTAGGTGGTAGCTCGAAAAAATTTTGATGTCATATTTCCAGGGTTGGCATAGCCCATTATGAAAGTTTAAAATGGCTATATCTTTTTATCTAGGCTGAATCGAAAAAAAAGGGATACGAAAAAAGTATTTCGTTCGACCTCTAGAATCAATGGCTTCAATATATGTACAAGTCAAAAACTCACCGTGTATCTTAGACTGATTAAAAAAAAATCACTTTTTCTGTTTTCACGAAATTCCCCCCCCCCCTAATTATCTTCAGGGTATCGAAAAAAGTCCTTTGTGAAAATATCAGCTCCAAATAATAACATTTAGAAGTCGCTCATCCATTATTTTCATTTTGCCTACTAATAGCAGGGGAAATTTTTTTTTCGATAAAAAATTCCTAGAACACAAACCAATAGACGGATTTCAGATACTCACTGTCCCTTACGATATTTCGATAAAACGGCCGCTTCAAAAGTTATTCGATTCAATGCTAATATTGAGGTATTTTTGAAGAAAAAAATTATTCAAAAGAATCAACTTCATTTGTTTTCACGCAGCCCTTCTAATCATCTTCAGGGCATCGATTTTTTTTCACTGACCAATAGATGGATTTCATGGTATGATACATTTTGGAGTAGGAAACTAGATACTCTACGAAAATTTTGAATACGATATCTCGATAAAACCACTCGTTCAAAAGTTATTTGAACTTTTTTTTCCAAAATACCTAAATATAAGGTATGAATATAGGGGAATTTCTGAACAAAAAGTTCGAATAACTTTTGAACGAGCGGTTTTATCGAAATATCGGATGAGACATTTTCGTAGAGCCTTTAGTTCACTATATGAAAATGTATCACACAGATACAAATTTTTTCCTGCTATCAACAACGGAAATAAAAATTATCGCTGGGCGTCCTCTGAATATTATTTTTCGAAACTAATATCTTCACACACGCCTTTTTTTGATACCCTGAAGATAATTAGAAATAGATTTTCGAGAAAAGAAACACAATCGATTTTTTTGAATAATTATTTTCTTCAAAAATACCTCCATATTAGCATCGAATCGAATAACTTTTGATGAGGCCATGTTATCGAAATATCGTAAGGGTCATTTTTGTAGAGTATCTGATTGTCTACCCGAAAATGTATCACACAATGAAATCCCTCTTCTGGTTTCTGCTTCAGGAATTTTTTATTGAAAGAAGAAATTCTTTCCCTGCTATCAGTAGGAAAGATAGAAATAATTGATGAGCGACCTCTAAATATTATTATTTGAAGCTGATATTTTCATAGAGCTCTCTTTTCGATATACCCTGGAAATAATAAGGGGGGTTTTCATGAAAACAAAAAATGTCGATTTTTACGAAACAGTCTAATATATCTCATTTGCTGAATTGTTATTTGTATCACATATAATTAATGAAAATAGCAGCAGAGATTCTATACATTCTACAGCAGAGCAACATGAACCAAATTTTAATGATGTAATAGTACTTGATTCCGAAAAAGATAAGAAAAAGAGAAGTTTTCTTAAAATGTTACGAATTTCACAAAAAGAGAATTGCATGAACTCAAAAAAGACATATGTGGTCAAACTTCTATATTTTCTTATTTTATCCATTTTGATTCAATAAATGACAGAATTTAATAATTATTGTAGATCCAAATTATGATAGTTCCAAATATTTAAATATGAATTATGTCAATTCGACGTTCATAGTCAGAATTCTTTGAAATTTTTCATATCTCCTTATTCATTTTTGAAATTTCTTGATGTGTTATGGTAAAAAACAACTGAATATTAATCCTCAATTTCGTAAGTTGAAATCTTCTGAGGTATTTAGTTGTTTTCCCATCACTTTATTCATAATATAGTTGTCCTGACGAAAAGATAATCTCTCTAGTTCAGAAAAAACAGTATAATTTGAACCTCTGCTGCTATTCCCATTATTCAAATTCGATGTCTGGCTCGCGAGACGTGAACAACATGAGCAAGAAAGGTGTGAGCGACCCTCCGCTTTTAATTGTCCCCGAGTGTAATTGTTGCAAACGTACCATTGTGAAACATAGGGTCGGTTCCACAAAACTTTGTTTGTACCGTTAAATTAATTGGAGCCACCACGATTCGTTGAAATTTCAAAACGAGTGATTCGATTAGTTCGAATTCAAGTAAGGTTTTTTAATCGCACAATTAAAGTTTGGTGAAACCGACCCATAGTGTGAAATACAGCGTTTGCAATAAATTTTACCATCCTGGTTGTGCAATCGAAACGAAAAGATGCTGTGAAGAAGAAATATCCACAACAACTGATTTCAATAGTGGTGATAATTCTCCATTGTCTGATAGTGTTAATAAAATTATAACGTCCGAATCTACCCAGGTTAAGCTGCTTATCTTATCTTCCTTATCTTCGAATTAGAAGGAAAACCACAAGATTAGCAGAAAATAATTCCCTCTTGAAATACAAAATTTCTTCTTTGGAATCAGAAATGTCATGCCAAAATTCCGAGATTTATCAACTCAACAAAAAATACGATAAACAAATAAATACGGTAAACAAGAAGTCAAATATGATCGTTCGGGACGTTCGGAAGCGGCGAGAAATTCGACAGTGAATACTGTTACTGACACTGTTCCATTGAAGCTGTTGTCCTTACGGAAGCGAGCACCTCTACCGCTCCCACCAAATTGAGTGCAAAAGAAACGTATGCTCAAACCGTTGGTACGAAAACAATTGTGAAGAAATCTAATGCATCCTCATGTGAATTCAAAGTCTTCTAAACAAAAACATGGTCAGGAATGGATTGTTGTTTCTCATAGAAGAACAACTCGAAAAAGAAAAGCATTAGTTATCGGAAGATTTTTGGGTGATTCAACTGTTGAGGAAATTGATAAATTCAAAGCCCTAAACGTTTCGAACTTGAAACCTGAAACTACAGTGGAGAATTCACACAATTTGTTGAAAAAAACTTCACTAATATTCAGTGTGAAAAATTGATATCCAAGTACCCTGAAAGTTACTCATCCTTCAAAGTACTGGTTCCTGAATCTGAATACGAAAAAGCACTTGTAGGATCAATTCGGCCTAATAAAGCAAGTGTTCGTCGTTTTTTCAACCCAGAAAAGTGACACACCCTGGAGACTAAACTCCTCTCAAATTGAGTATCTTCCCACTTTTCAGAATATTGCAAATAAATGTACAATGTAGTTCGAATAAAATTTTAAATATATAGTTAATATCCGCCGATAAAAATCCCGATATTGTGAGTGTCGTTGAGCACTTGTTTAATTCCGATAGTGTAAAATCAATGGGTATACTTGGATACATATAAGCTAATTACTATTGTCGTTCCAATAGAATACATGGAGGATCAATGATTTATGTTAAAACTGGTATGAAAATGAAAAATCTTGGTGTCTCACTATATTCCGTGGAGATGGATTTTGAAGCGTGTGGAACCATTGCGATGGCTGACAACATACGTGTCGGAATTATATGTGTGTATCGACCCTGTTCTGGTAATTTTGATGTTTTCCTAGATAGTATGTTTTATAACATAAAATATTCTTCGAACCTTGTTGACACTTTTTTTGTATGCGGACACTTGAAAATTTAAAAGAAATTGATACATGCGTAAAAAGTTTGTTGATTTACTGTGATGTTTTGGCTTGAGTGTATCTTCGCAGCTCCCCACCAGAATATTTACCGATAACCGATAAATGGGAAAACATCTATTTCGAAAATCGACTATATTCTAACTTATGACGATCTGTCTGTGCTGTGGAGGTTTGTGAGGCTCATATTAGTGACCACCGGGTTCTTCCACGAGAGCTATACACTAACTTCAACATTAGTACAAAATTATCTTAAAATTTGTCCGTAATATGAGTAAACATAATCTCGGTAATTTTATTGACTGTATTAGGAAAGGCAGTTTCCAGGACATAAATATATAATAACACATGTGTTGACCAATGTTTCGAAGCATCAATTGCCATTATTCAAAATATATTTAAAACTTGCGGTCCATTGGGAAAAATCAATTTTCAGCCTTCTCACAATTAAAAATGGGTAACACCAGAAAATATCTCAGCTTGAAGAGACCTTCAAAACATTCACTGGTTACATTTTTATATAGTCCAAGAGCTAGTGAACCTTTTGTCTAACGGTTTGTCGGTAAGGCTAGAAATTTTTAAAGCGATAGTTCCTAGCATGCTGAGGACGGAAATCATCGCCTGGCACCCCTCACCCCTGCACGTCATCAAGATCTATATCTTTGAAAGTATAGAAAAGGGGATATTGGCTTCAGGACTGCGAATGGGGTGAATAACACACTCTCTTCAAATTGTCGACGTGTTGATATGGATCTTTGAAAGTGTTAAAAAAATTAAAAAAATAAACTTGTTCCTGTAAGCTTGAAACTTTCATACGATTTTGTTCGTTCATTGCGAAGTTCAAAAAAAAATTGACAGGCGATTTCGACGAGCACAAGTACCTGCCAGGCGACTCGAAAAGGGTGTAAAATACGAACAAAAATTTACTTTTTTATGTAAGGCTGAAATTTATATATTTGCTCGTCTGAGGGATTGAAAAAATAAGTTTTATTATTAATCTTCATCATCATCTGATATGTTATCATCAATTTTTCATCATATAGTACAGTCGTTTCAAGCGTAGTACACTGTGTCTTGAATTGGTTGAGACTGCATTATAGCTCAGCTATTATTGAAAATAGAGTCATGCGGTTTTCGAGACCCTGTGTCACTTTTTTGTAAAACTTTTAAATCCACAAACAGAAATATTCCATATTCTTTTGTTTCTGGAATACAGTGCGAAAATGAAAATGTTCACTTTTTGAAAATGTTATTTCTCGGGCCCTGTATGAGAAAAAAAAAGTATGAAAATGTTTATAATAATGTTTTTACGTAGAAGTCAGTGGCGTAGCTTGAAATTTTTATCTAATAAATGTTTTTAAGATATAGCTCACACTGGAAATATTTCAAATGGAACACCTCGTATATTTTAACGTCAAATCTTCTCATTTTTTTCTGAATACATCGATGTATCACAACCTTAGCTTTAATAAATTTGGGCGTCAACCATCCGAAAAACGTATACAGTCGTCGCTCGATAATCCAGCGCTTGCCAATCCGGTACGCTCGGTAATCCGGCACTTTGGGACCCAGGTAACCCGCTCTATAATCCGACATTTCATACAGCTGGACGCCGGATCACCGAGAGTAGTTTTTCCCGCTCGGCAGTCCGGACCTAACCTCGACAGTGATGTCACGTATTTATTTTCTCTTGTTGCATAGCGTCCCTTGACAAAATAGCTGTCTTATTTTGCGAAAGTTGGACAGTAGTGAAAATCATATGAAGTTTTTTTTTCCTGTACAAATTCGATAATCCGGCATCAAGCAACTACTGTATTTCTGTTTGTTTCTTTTAAAGTAAGACATGAATTCTTCCACACATGCACGAAAAAAACATTTTTCAGTAGATATTTTGAAATAATGTTCAAAATAGGATACAATAAATGGGTTTAGATTACATGGCTTTTTGAAAAAGTAATGATTAAATGCTTGTGGACATTGATTAAATGCGTGGGATATTTTTGTCGAATGAAATTTATTGAATCATAGGTCGTGATACAGTTTGACGTTAAAATAAACATGGTGTTCCATATGAAAAATTTCATTCCGTTCCAATTCAATCTCAAAAATAATGCTTTGAAAAAATGTTCAGCTACGCCACTGACTTCTACGTAAAAATATCATTATAACCCAGACGGCACCCTATATTCTTGGAATATTCCTCCAATCTGCCATTAAGCCAAAAGATATTGCAATATGCGAGGCATATGCCAGATATATATCAAATATATCTGGTCTCAAAGGAATATTCCAAATATATGCCATCCCAGATATGTCTGGTATATGCTATGGGAATATCTATATGATATGCGTTTAGAATATTATTCAATAGTATTTATTGGTATATATACATGAATCTTCATGGAATATTACAAACGTTACAAAACCCTTTTTTAACGATAATTGTGTGTAGGCACTACCACTACCTCGATTTTGCTTTTGTTCCGAACTCATCAATAATTGATGAGTTTGCTATTTTCCAGTAAACTGTTAAAGAACTACAAACTTTCTATATAGATTATATTTTCGAGGAATCGCAGTTATCATCAAGTTAATCATAGTTGGATTCAAGTTAAAAAATAACACTTTCATTCGCTTAATAATTTGATCTTATTTATTAAACTGAGTAAACAATGGAATCAATGATTTGTAATTTATTTATATGATTGATACAATGAAATGAAAGAGCAGGCAACAAATTAAACGTTTTTATTTGTGAAAAATGGACATGCTATACTATATCGTCTATCGACTGAGAGTCGAGTGACTTTTTAAATAATTGAAATGTTCGATGAAACAGAAAAAGAGGTCCATTATGATTTTGATCTTATAGGAAAGAGATCAAATATATATTTTCAATAAATGGAAAAACAATATATGATATTCGAGCAGATATGTGAAAAGGGCGTAGACAAGTTGTCAAAAATCATATATAATAATCAAATATTAGTCAGCAGAGGTGAGAGTAGCTTATTCCACTGGAGGATCGAATCACTTTTGCTCATATTTTTGTTTCCATGAAGCTGCCATGTGGTGACAGAGATGTCTGGAACTTAAAATCTTTCTAGTTCAACCTAATACTTCTTGCTTTTCATTGAACCAAATACATTGCATTTCAAACATTTCAGAGCCATTGTAGGTTGAGGAAGTTATGTGGCCACTTCGAACCATATTTTCGCCCTTTCTAGATATTTCCTTGAATTTTATCAAAATATCTGACAGAAATACCAATGACATTATTTCTTTACAGGAATAAAACTACTCCTTTATAAATAAAAAATTAACTATTTTCTGGCCTCTACCCATTCTTAACTCCTGCAATTTCGTTCCCTGAATTTACCGATAAGAATATCAAATTTCGATTTTACTGAGATTGTGAGATTTGACTTTTTCTTATGGATGTAAACATTACGTCACGACGTTTTCAGTCAAAATATTCATATTTTTGTTTTGTGGTCTTGGATTGAGGTTATTTGTGTTCTGTGATTAGCAGTTTCAGTTTGGCGTTCCAAACTTCCAAAATGGTCGTCACGTCACGGTGGTGACATGATTTATGGAGCTCCATGAGTTGAAAGAGTCTTATTGAAAAATTATAAAATTGTGTGTGGAGTTGAAAATATGTTATTGTTTGAGTATTATGTGATAAATAGTTTGTGATGCAGCCGAGCACATGATAAAAGATAAGACAGGCAGACAAGAGCATGACTGTAGGAGCGTGAATATCAAATCAGCGTTGGTAGGTACTCTTATATATTTGGAATGCTTGAAAAAGGTTTTCGTAATATGCCAATCACTTGTCAGTGCTTTATCTTTGGTTATGTGTATTTACGTTTTTTCAGGTCAAAGAATTTAAGACTTTACGCTAAATTCACACACACCGGTTTGTGGACGGCCGGCATAAATTCGACCGATGCTAGATACTTGCACACACACCGGATATTTGCCGGTCAAACAATCAGTTGCTCCAGAATGACAAGATATTATATGAAAATAATGAATCTCAAAAGAGTTGTTTCGATTTGGTTATTGCATCGCTGTATCCTCCATAATCTCGAAATCACTCCTCAGACCGCAGCACACTTCACTCCATGCATCCCTGCTACAATTCCTGTCTTTGAATTTTTAGCAAGTTTTGTCCCATAAAACAGGTCGAGCCTCTATCAAACAAATGAGGACATCATTATCAATAATGAAATTCATTTTTCAATAAGCCAGTAATTCGAAGACTAGTTCAATACGTACGAGCATCTATAATTTCACAGAGCTATCATGTGGAATTGTCGGCAAAAAATCGGTGTGTGTGCATGGTTCATTTAATCATGTGCGCCACTATTCACCGGTTCTGCCGGCGATGCAGTGGCAGTGGCCGGCTGCTGACCGGCATTTTACCGGCGCGGCTCAGCGGTCGGTGTGTGTGCAAGGTTCCATAAGCACCTGTGATTCACTATTGGAATTTGGACGACCGGCCGGTTTCCGGCCGACCAGAACCGGTGTGTGTGAATTTAGCGTTACAGTGAGGAAGTGATGGAAAGGATATTTCCTATATTTTAGTTGGGTTGGGAAAAAGGCAAAAACTAACTTTTCATCCCTAATAAAATTGTGCAATGTTCTCAAAGGTATAATATAAATAATTTCAGTGATCATAAAACCCATTTTATGTTTTATTAATATTTTCAGAGGTTCTTAAACAGAATGAAAATACTAAATTTGTTACTGAAAAATGGCTCCACGTTGTGCAGACAGCTTAACCAAAATTTTGCTTTCAATCCAAACGTAAAAACTACAAGAGCATGAGTGGAGGAGCTTCTCAGGTGTAGTAAGTCTCACCCAAGCTGTATATCGTAATTTTGTTCCTGCAAGCAAAAAGGCTGTACAGGTCGAAAATATTAGTGGCATCAATACGGATTTAGGCCCTAAAAATCAAAAAGAGGGATCGTCTTTGAGAAGGAAGGTTGCCTTGATATAAATTGCCAACACTGCTTACTAAAATTCAAAGTAAGTTTATAAATATTAAATAATCAGAACAGATTCCACTATTACTATAGCAGTAGACAGCCTCTTATCTTGAAAATCTTAGAATCACTGGTTTTTTTCAGGGCCAAAATCAAAGAATTCCAAGGAGAAAGGCGAGGAAGACCAAAAGCTACCTGGATGAGCGGCATACAGAAGACGATGTCTGAGAGACTGGGAGAATGGGTGTTGATAGAAGGGGCTGGAGACTTGGAATTGGAAGGCCTGGGATGTTATAAATACGGATATCTATATCAGCACCCCAAAGGTAAAGTGTGTCAAGTCACAATATCAAAATTAGACAAATGAGAGATTTTTCAGTTCGATAATTGTTTCGAAGAATGTGTACTGCCATTACTTGGCGTCTTCATAAACCTAGGGAGTCAAAAATGTGTTCCACTAGCTAGAATTTACTAATGTGAATCCAATATTCTAGATAGGTCGTGTCTGAAAAAATGTGACTTAACACACTTTACCTCTGAGGTGCTGATATATAGATATAAGGTTGGTTTTGCAAAACTTTGTTATTACCATTTAATTAACTGGAGCCACCACGATTCGTAGAAATTTCAAAACGAGTAATTCGATTTGTGAAACCGACCCATAATCTGATGAGTCGATTTCAAATGGCTGTTTTGGTTGGTTAACGGTTGACCGCTCGGTTCATAAATGACAACGTCAAACGAACTGCGCTTTCGAATTCTGTTCAAATTTTGGAGAAACATCTGATTTGAGACGTCACCAGAATGTCATTCGAATGCGGTTGGTCCAAAACTGACGGACCAATCTATGAACCAACCAAGAACCAGTCAATCGAAATCGCCTCTAGTTCACAAACCAAATAATTGAAGTTCACAGTTCAATATTTATATCATTTAAAATATTACCTCATTGTGTTTTCCCTATTTTTTAGTTTAATTCATCAAATGTTAATTTTTACTTATTCTTAGTATTGTTTTGTAAAATACCTAGTTGATTTATATTTATATTTTTACTTTATGTTCATTTTTATGATTTAATGTGATAATTTTGTTAATTATTGTTATTGTACAAAATATTCTTAAAACTGTAATAAATTTTTTTGAAACAATCTAATCAATGCATTATTATTTAGTACCGCTACAAAAATTTACATATATTTAAATATATACAAAGATATTACCAGCATATGGCATGGACAAATCAGGAGATAAAAAGATATTGCCAGCATATATGTAAGGGAGATATTCATAGATGAATCTGTATGGCATATGCCATGGATATATTTTTGAAGATTATGGGATATTCCTGGCAGATGTTTCATGGTGACCTTGGATATTCCTGCTATCTGCCAGGCTTATGCCCTGGGAGATTTGGAATATGTTTGGAATATCTCAATATGCCAGCGGTATATTCATTGAATATGCATGGAATATTTCTGTGCCGTCTGGGAAGAAGTTTAATTTTGTTTCTTTCTTATGCAGAGCCCGAGAAATAATATCTTCAAAAAGTGAACATTATCATTTTCGCACTGTATTCCAGAAACAAAAGAAGATGGAATATTTCTGTTTGTGGATTTAAAAGTTTTACAAAAAAGTGACACAGGGTTTCGAAAACCTCATGACTCTATTTTCTATAATAGCTGAGATATAATGCAGTCTCAACCAATTTAAGACACAGTGTACTACGCTTGAAACGACTGTACTATATGATGAAAAATTAATGATAACATATCAGATGATGATGAAGATTGATAATAAAACTTATTTTTTCATTCCCTCAGACGAGCACATATATAAATTTCAGCCTTACATAAAAAAGTTAATTTTTGTTCGTATTTTACACCCTTTTCGAGTCGCCTGGCAGGTACACTACTATAGCAATTTTATGTTTTTTGGCACACATTCAGTTTTCCTAGAAAAATTTTTCAATAATAAACAATATCGTTATTTCGCCCCAAGGCAGTGAGTATATTCTGAACTGGAATGTAAACCGGTGTCGTCCAATGATACAAAGCTCTTTCTGAGTCCTAAAGTAAATCTTCCAAATTCAAATTTCTTATTTAATCACCCATATTCTGATGTATAAAATCATTTAATCCAGAAAATATTTTTATACCCACCTACTTGAACCAAAAAATCTACAACTTATACAGAATAAACATTCGAAACATAGCATGAACGGCGAAACTGAGGATTAACACAAAATTTACATAGAATGTTCAAAATGATTTCCCCTTTTTTGTATACATATTCGAGACCTTTTCATTGAATTTCCAATTGACCTTCTAATGAGGGATTGATTTTGCTTCAAGATATTACATTCCTCTAAAATCCTTTCAACTAGGTGTTCTCTACCTATAATTTCAACGTTATAAACTCTTGTTATCAGATATCCCCACACAAAATAGTCTAAAGGGTTCAAATCAGGCGATTTTTGTGGCCAAGCAATAGGGCCTCCATGACCAATCCATCTGTTCGGATAATTTACATCCAGGTGATTTCTCACATTCATTGCTAAATGAGGTGGTGCTCCGTCATGCTGAAAGTACATAGAGCGGATATGTACATTTTCCAATTGATTCGATAAAATGTGTTCTAAAAAATCTGATTATATTTCACCATTTAATCTTTCCGCAAAAATGTGAGGGCCAACTAAATTTCCGTCTATTGTTCCAAGCCAAATATTGGCAGAAAATCTGTGTTGTGTATTATGACTCTTCTTCAAATGTGTGTTATCTCTTGCCCATTCGTGGGAATTGTGGATATTAAAAATTCCATACTTAGTGAACATAGCCTCGTCGCTGAATGAAATACGAAAAATAGTTCGTTGGTGACTAATAACCCAGCGACAAAATTTTAATCGTTGGGGCAGATCTTGTGGCAAAAGTTCTTGCACCTTTTGGTAGCGGTGTTCTTTCTTCAAAGTCTTGCTCACTTTGCTCTGGGAAATTCCTAATTCGGTACTAATTTGACGAGTTCTAATATTCAGTTCTCTATCTCAATATTAATGCGTGAATTTTTCCTTTTTTTTAACATAATTTATATCATATTTAACTTTATTCTTGAATTTGTTCCTATCGATTACAGAAATTAAATTGTAGACACATGAGTATGATTCTGGTGATATTTTTCACGCTGTTATTTGAAAGTATTATTGATACACAATTCAATAACACGCGTGAAAAATTCTACATAGAATAACGTGCCAAATATTGTCGATGTATTATTCTCTTGAATGTTTTCTTCTTATAGTTTTTCTGGGTATTTATCTGTACGTGACGTTCTTTAGAAAAAAATCCAATTTCGGGTTATTCCGGAAATGACATCAACTTTGGATTGAACCGAGAAAATACTTAAACTTGTTCAAACTCCATTATCGTGTTCGTATTGGTTATACAGAAAGATAGTTGATATGCATGGATACCCCACCGATGGTACTTTTGAATGACGTCAGATTACCATTATGCTACCATTGGACAAAACGAAGTTTCGAGTGAAAAAAGGTTTTGGTTTACTTTTTTTTACATATTTCGAACCACGATACTTTTTAAATCGAAATTACTATGGTGTAGCATTATTTTTATTATTTGGAATAAAGGAGTTTATGGCTCTCTAGATCGAAAAATGGAATAGGCGTTCTGGCGAATGAAATATCAACTATGAGGTATCATTAGATTGAGAAAATTATAGAGATGCCAAAAATGAAATGATATACCGGGTGTTCCGTTTGAAAATCGAAAGTTGATGTCATTTCTGGAAAAACCAGAAGTGGGATTTTTTTGCTGAATATGTCAAAGAGTGTGTTTATTCAATGTTCCAAATTTCAAAAATAAAACGACATAAAAAAAGAGGAAAATCGGAATTCATCATGGGTCTGTGTCACACTGTATAAATATATTTGGTACTGCTGTCATATAGACTTTCATTGTCATATGCCTCCATTCTTATCGTCCCATTGGCATCGGAACTTTTTGGCTCGTGCGTAGACATTCTAAACGGAATAATTGCTCTTGCTTCAATGATAGAGTTGTCACGTCACAGTCTATACCCCTGTAAACCCCGGTATCTACGATTTTCCAGTTCGACTTCTGTTTGGACGTTTGGTGTTCTGGTAATTTCATCAAAGTTTCATTCCTGGGTTGCTTTCTCTTGCAGCTACGGAATCTCATCTATCCCACCTGTTGGTATTTGATTTCCTTCCTACCACCCATATCTGGAAGCATCCCCCTATCCGCCACCTAGAGACTCGCTCTTAAGGGGTCAGGCTCCTCCGAGAGAGGAGGATATTTTTATATATACTTCCCAATATTACTGAAAGAACGACTGAGTTTTGTTCTTGTATTTTGAAGTTGTATAACTAATGATTCATTTGTTATTCTGATGTCTTCAACTGAGAAATTACACAATTCTTCACGACGATATGCTTCAAATAATCAGAAAATAGTTGCAACCTCAACCATCAACTATTCCTCATCTGATGCCCCCTTTATGAACTTTTCAACTTGTTCACGAGTGAAAGTTTTCGATTTTTTAGGACGATGTCCTTCACTTTTCCGTTTCAAATATGCTATTACTTTAAAATATTTACTAACATCCACACCATTTTCAACAAGAGCGCTTGACTATGTCATTGAAAATTTGCTCCACAAAGTTGATGAAATCCATATTTTTTTAATTTCTCTTCAAGTATGCCAGGAAAACAGTTTCACTGAAGTTCCCTTCTACATTTACCAATTTACACAGGCCAGGAAATTTTTATATGCAATATCGTACTGCCGAACAGATTTCTTTGTTAAGAGTTCCAGATTTGCTCTTCATTTTTATTAATAATTGGACTCTCGACAAACATATTAAGCAGTTAAAAATCCAAGACGAAAATTAGACAGGAACGAAATTAAAATAACAGCGTCTTTTCTCATTTGTTAGTAATCATAACGTTGGCAACATTTGAAATTCACAACAACCTTTTGATCATTTGAATATTAAAATGCATTTTGAAGTTTATTGTCATTGCAGATCCGAGCATTTCATTATCAAAATAGGGCAGTTGTACAAAAGACATGAATGTGTTGAAAGTGATTTTATTTTGTTCGCGAAATTGTTCAATTCGCTCCACTCATTTCACATTTTTTTTCACTCACTAATTAATACGTCACTCACTCATATCATAAATAGCTATTAAAAATAGGTTGTCCAGAAAATCCTGTACTGAATATTTTTAATTATTTTTTGAAAAATAATATTTCATGGAACTGTGCAACATCAATTTATACTGGACTTGAATTATGAAATACCTAGAATGTGCAGACAAAGGGGTTGTCTATCATTTCCCTGGACGAACTACTGAATTGTCAGTCATGAACAGATATGTCGATACCCGCTACTTTCACCTTTAGACCTAACGCACACGACCGACAATCGGTGAGCTACAATTTTGTCGGTCGAAATGCAGAACACGTATGTGCATGCACCAACGCACACGAACTACTTTTAGTTGTACCTACAAAACTGTCGGAGCGCGCTACATTTGGTTTTATTCGTAGACTGTCGTCCGTGTGCGTTAACCTCCTACAAAATAGTCGGTCACCGAAAATCGTTCGTGTGCGTTAGGTCTTAAGATGAGACAAGGTGCGTCAAGCTGCTGACTCATTAGTGAAATTTTGATATCAAATATTTTGGGAATTTTGTCCGCATTTTGTGCCAATTTGTGCCGTTTGTTATGAATTTTGTGCCTATTCAGTTTTTGAGATATTTCGGAATTTCAATATGACTCACCAACTTGACGCTGTAACTCATATTTCAAATTATGATATGAAAACATTTTAGGAATTTTGTGCCTATTTGTGACGTAAGTTACGAATTTTGTACCCTCCCAGTTTTCGAATTATTTCGAGTCACCAACTTGAGGCTGTGGAATTTTGAAAATTTTCTTTTTTCGATAAGATGTGCTCATTTTGCACCAATTCGTACCGTATATAATGAAAGTTGTGCTCATTCAGTTTTTGAGATATTTCGAAATTTCAATATGACTCACCAACTGGACGATGTGACTCATATGTGGAATTTAGATATGATTGTTGTAATTTTGTACCAATTTGTGCTGTAAGTTACGAGTTTTGGGCCCATTCAGTTCTCGATATATTTCTAGTTTTCTCTTTGAGTCATGAACTTGACGCTGTGAGTCATATATGGAATTTTGAAAACAATGGTCACAAAATACGCACAACTTATGGAAAAAAAATTTCCATAATTCCATATGTGGCAACTCGAAATATCTCGAAGACTGGATTAGAACAAAATTCGTTACATTCGGCACAAATCGGCACAAAATAAGCACAATTCATCGAAATTTTTTTTTCCAAAATTCCATATATGTGAGTCACCAACTTGACTCTTGACCCAGTGAAAAGTCGAAATATCTCGAAAACTGAATGGGCACGATATTCATAATATACGGCACAAATTGGAACAAAATAGGCACTATTCATCGAAAAAAAAAATTCCATATACGAGTAATAGTGTCAAGTTGATGACATCTCAAAAACTGAATGGGCACAAAATTCGTAGCATACGGCACAAATTGGTTCGAAATAGGCACAATTTGTCGAAAAATGTTTGTTTCCGAAATTCCATATGTGAGTCACCAACTGGACGCTCGACTCAGTCAAAACTCGAAGTATGTCGAAAACTGAATGGGCACAAAATTCATGATATAACGAACAAATTGGCACAAAATGAGCATAATTTATCGAAATTTTTTTTTTCCAAAATTCCATATATGAGTCATAGCGACAAGTTGGTGACATAACAGTGAAAACTCGAAATATCTCGAAAACTGAATGGGCATAAAATTCATATCATACGGCACGAATTGGCACAAAAATTAGAACAATCTATCGAAAAAAAGAAATTTCCAAAATTTCATATATGAGTCATAGCGTCAGGTTGATGACTCATATATGAAATATCTAAAAAACTGAATGGGCACAAAATTCTCAAAATGCTCCACAAATTGGCACAAAATGGGCTCAATTTTAATTGTATTATCCTCATGCAGGTAAATTATCAATTTTATGATTGTGAAAGATATACAGTAAATGTTTTTCCACTACCATCTCTTTCTCAATCACCTGGTAACAGTCATCGAAAGAAATTCGTCGAAATCTGAACATCTGAATTCAGTTGATTGATATTTTCACTAAAACTGTGAGGCTACATGGAAAGAGTGTGAAACAAAATAGTAATTTTTTTTTATTACCTGGAACATCGTTTCTACATTGTGTTCCTGCCGTTAAAAGCTCACCCATTTCATCTACCGAACATCAGTTATGCTCAAATCAATTTTCCCCTTCATTTCTGTTAAATAGATTTATTTCTATTGGGTTTCATTTTTATTTAAGTTTTTTATTTTCGGTTGAGAAATCATCTGAACTGGTCTACAATATCAACAAGAGATTGTTTCTGACTTAAATTAAATGGTTCCTCACCATTTGACACCAGGAAGGTTTCATTCAATTGAAATTTCTTTATTTCCAGCGCTTGTTATCATATGCCAGTGATTATTTCCTATCCAATAGTAGATAAGATCAGCTAGTTAATTGGCGCATTGACAGTATGACAAGATATACAAGAAAACAATGTTAATGAAAAATCGATTTTCTGTCATTCTGTGATGAGGGTATATATCCAGATGGTATGTGTTCTATTATTACTCGTTTTGTTCCACTCATGTTTTCTTGCAGATGTGAATAATTCGCACAATTTTTCGAGCAACCGACGTCGAATTTCACATTCGAATCATATTTTTTTGTTTTGCGTCGATATATTCTATATTAACAAAATTTGGTCAGTGTTTTTATCAATTTTTTATCCATAATGCAGCAGGCGTCTTCGAAAATTTTTTCTGATACAACTTGATTTCGTTGCTTTTTTGAGTGACATTTTTTTTCAATCATCAGGCTCCTTGCTATCTGAATCAACTGTCATTATCACATATATTTCAATCGGTTTGTAGGCTCCTGAAGAGCATTAACACTGAACTGACAGCAGGAACCGAATTCAAACCATTTAAGATTTTAGTTGAAATGTGAATACCCTTCCAATAAAAAAAATATTCTTGAAGCCCTAACACGAACCTACCACTTTTCGAACTCCCTAATGAGACCACTTTACATTTGCTTGTAGTCGAGTGCGGAGTCAATGTAATGAGGGAACGCCTAAAAAAGAAGCATCTTCATCTAAACTGCTCCACATGAGTTAGGAATATTAACTTAAATTACAAAAAAATGAATTTCAAATGAGATTTTATGATAAAAATTCATATTATTACGATTTCAAGTTTCAGGAAATATGATTAATTTCAGCCTGTAGTTCTGCAGCGTATACAATGTGGTTAAGGAAAATCGAGTAAAATGACGAAATTTCATTCCCAGGCAATTCAAGCATTTTAAAACTATCAATACCATGTATGGCATCCACGGGCATCAATAACAGCTTTACATACTACACTCGATGCTGTTGAACATTTCTTGTGGAATTTTTTTCCATAAACAGAAGCTCTCTCAGATCATTTACGGATTCTGGGGTTGGTTGATGAATATCTAATCTTCTTTGGAGCATATCCCATGCATGTTCTATACAAACCATATCTGGTAAGTGCGGAGGTATTGGTAAATGTGGAATACCAAGCTTCTCTATACTCCTTGTTTGAGGCGGTCATATTCCCTACAGGACAAATGTGTAGATCTGTACGCCCATTGTAACATATCCTGGTCCATAACATAACACTACTCCCTCGGAATGGGTGGACTTCTTGGACATAGCGACGATTACGGGGAATGCTTGGGATTGTCCATACCCTTATTCTTTGAAAATCTAAAAATCGTCCATATCTGGATTCGTAGATGTAGGCTTTCTTCTTGCCGAAACGATGATGAAACGATGTGTTGTGTTTCGTCGCCTACCAACCCTTGGTCTTTCCAACACGGAACCTGAAATGGTTAACGTGTTCTGAGAGGGGTAATTAAACCCTCTACCGCTCTTAGGATCGCCCTTGGTGCGGTCTATCCTTATCGTCTAAAAATTGAAAAGATTCACCAAAAGCAGCGTGAAAATTTGTCAAAACATTGTCGATGACATGCTTCCTTTAGTGTAAGGTTGTTTTTTTTCATTGCCCACCAAGCCTTGGTCTTTCCAAACCTGAATCTGTCTCTGTGAACCTATTCCAAAATCGAGATATCACACTTTGGCTGACCTGGTGCCTTTCCGCTACAACAACCTGAGTTAGGCCACCCTGAAGCATTCCGATAGCCCTATTAACATCAGCGTTTGTTAATATACGTCTTGGTATTTTCAGAAATCTCGTTTCAAATCGAAGCCTTTGATAAACTGACTCCATTTCAAAATAAAAACATTCATGAAGCCTATGCAAAAAACCAAACTTCAGAAAAAAGGCGACCAGATTGACAAAATATCCCATATTGATTTTTATTGGATCGATTCAAGTTGTTATCGAGTTTTAAATGGTTATACAGCGCTTTTTTTCTTAAAGACTACATACTTTTCCAAACGAATGAATACGATATCCCTAACTCTTGTGGAGCAGTTTATTCATTTCAACTACTACTTACGGCGGCAGTCAGCTATTGCAAAACGGCGGAAGCAACGTTGTACACCTAATATGCAACTCATCTCCAAGATACATACTCTTTTCGTGTGTTATAAGGTGTGTGGTTTATCTGTGGGGGATGAATTCCTCTCATTAGGGACCTGTAGCGGTCTTCAAACATCTGAAGTTCCGAAAAATCATCACTATAGTCGTGCCTGGTTCGAAAGAAACCTCACGATCAGAGAGCAAGGCTGAGAATTTAAATTTGAATATTGGAGGAATTCGAAGGACGTTCCGAAATTAGTCACTGAACATGGTGTTGAGGTGGTACTATTAAAATACTATTTAAATAGTTTTTACCATAAAATTCAGTTCACACTAGAAACAGAAATGAACAACGCAATAAATTTTTCAGACATGACACTTTAAATGAATGAACAACTCAGTACAAACAAAACTTTATAGAAAGGAAACATGCAGGGACAGAATAATAAATTACAACTCAGCACATATCTATAAACAGAAGAAAGCGAATATGATCGGGTACATTGACAGAGCACTAGAACTAACTTCACCTATATACAGACCCACCATCATACAGGACATTACTTCACTTTTAATAAAAACAACTATCCTCTACCACAAATAAAAAAAATAAAACAACGCACACACAAATTAAACAACATCGAAAATTCAACAGATAAGAAAGGAGAACCAATCACATTCACACCAATACCATACGTACCTTCTCTATCTGAAAAAATAGAAAACATCTTAAAACCCTACAGCAACTTAAAAATTGCGCACAAACCACACATTCAAATTAAACAACTATATAGCAAATTAAAATCACCAACACCATCCCATGTAGTATATACGATCAATTGCAATAATTGTGAGGGTGTATACATAGGACAGACGGAACAAAAACTGAAAGACAGACTGAAAGGACACAAGTACTCCAAAACACAGACAGCACTTTACAGGCACAAAACTGAGAATGAACATGCATTCAATTATGACGAGACTGTAGTGTTAGACCGAGAAACAAATAAGAAATCTAGAGAATTTCTCGAAATGATTCACATGAAACAAAATGAAAAATCCATCAATGACAGATATTCTGAACAGTCTCAAATAAGCCGACCAACGAAAACAAACAAGAAGAAGAAATCATTATTGACGTGACAACTCCAGAATCATTTAAAAACATAACCCCAATAACATCAAACAAATAAGTTGGGAAATAACTTAAAATAAATTATTTCGAAGGTAATAAAATAATAAGAAATATAAAAAACATGGAAACACACAAAATCTCAGTATAAATGGAAATGAATTATCGACAGACATAGAAATTGTAACGCATTTGCCGCCCACTCTCGAAAGGTATATAAATTTGACAACAACAGAATGTTTGATGAAGATCACATGAAGTTTGTGGAATCTTGGCATACAAATGTTTACCCACAGCTGCAGTATAATGCTGGTTCTAGTTTGGTTGATGAGGAGGAATACTTTCAAGTTTTAAATGCTGGTAAAGACTCTGCCCCGGGATACGACAAAATTCCAAGAAAAATACTTAGAAAGCTGGACCTCAATATTCACAGAAAAATTATAGACATCTACAATTACTGCCTAAAATAAGGTCACTTTCCAAACATGTGGAAGAAAGGCATTATAGTGACCATTCCTAAAATGAAAACAGACCACACCAGGATAGAAAACTACCGACCCATAACTCTTTTGCCGGTTTGTGGAAAGAATTTTGAGAAAATCTTAAAAAAAAGAATGGAGCAAATTCTAGGAAAATTCATCCCAGCATACCAGTTTGGATTCAGACCAAAATGCGCAACAGTACACCCACTCATAATCTTAACAAACAACATACAAACTGTTGGAATTGGACTACTTTGTTTTTTGGATGTATTAGAAAAGTCAAGTTGACAGTAGTGAGTTTTTTGGAGTATTGTCAATTATTGGAGAAACAAAGTAGTCCAATTCCAACACACTCCCACCTTGTGTCATTAAAACAATGACACAATCAAATTCAATATTACGCTAGGGACCTTTACAGGTCTTCTTATTCTCTCTGAGAATACTCATCAAAACTTCTACTCCAACATGACAAATCTTGATATGCTCTTCGAAAATCAAATGTGTCCTTACTTCATAGTTTGTGTGCAATACGAATGTCATACTAAAATCCTCTGCATCAGATCTATCAGATATTTTTGTTCGCAGTCTGCTCAGCCCTTCAATTTTCACTTTTTCGTAGCTTATTTCCTCTTCATCAATGCCAAAATTCAGCCTAGACCATTGGGACATCGCATCACATAACCACCTAGGAGGATCCTCCCACCATCTTTCATCAGCTAGTGATTGAAGAGAACAATCTCGAGTTGGGGGATCAACTGCATTCATTCCACCAGATGCATGATACCAGTCTATAGGTTCAGAAAAATGTTTTATTTCTTCGGTGTTCCAAATCAATGTTTCCCAATTTTCTTTCTCAGTTGAAGAGTCGGAAAAATCGAAATTAGTAGATGAGGGGGGATGACCTTCGATCAAAGGTATGCACACTTCATTTCTCTCATCATATCTCGGATTGAATGTTGTTGGAAAATGTTCCATAACAAGCTCTTCTTGCTCCCGTAGTGCTTCAGTTCCTTCACGAATTTGAATACCATCAATAAACTGTCTAAGTTCAAGTTTGGGGACCTTCAAATTCTTTTCCGATTCTGGTTTCATGGAGCCGCTTCCTTGACATATTAACTTGTCAAATCTAAATTTCATATTATGATATTGACAGCTCATCGTATCCATTAATTCCATTTCTGCATTCATTGTTGCTTCGTCAACATCTGGATCCAACATCAGATCAATCATTAGTTGATTCAGTTCGGACAATTGAAGCATTCTTTCATCCAAAACTTTGATGTCACCATGTATTTCTGAGATGTCGTATTTTTCTTTCGAGAATTCTTCCTTCAACTTTTCATTAATCCTGATAAAAGCTGTTCTGTTTAGAGATAGGGCTTTCTTGGTTTTTTCCATACTTGTAATAGAAGGGTCCTGTCACGGTCGCCAAATATTAAAAACTGATTGTGTCATTGTTTTAATGACACAAGGTGGGAGTGTGTTGGAATTGGACTACTTTGTTTTTTGAGATATTGGAAAAGTCAAGTTGACAGATTACAGTTTTTTGGGAATCGTCACTTCTGTAATTTTGGAAATAAAAGTTGTTGTTACTCGAAGTAGATTGGGGCTCTGCCTGAAGGTAAAGCCATATCGTAAAGAAGAGATCCTTTTAAGAAGATTTTAACGTTCAGTTTTAACACAAACCAAATACAAAGAGGGCAAAAAATCGGCAGCACTGTTCATGGACATAAAAAAAAGCATTTGACAGTGTATGGAATGCAGGTCTATTGTATAAATTACACCATCTTGGCTGTCCAAATTACCTACTGCGAGTAATCAAAGAATTTCTATATGACCGCAGCATCCAAGTCAAAATTAGAGATACCTTGTCATCAAAATTCAAACCTGTGCAAGGTCTACCCCAGGGTTCACCACTTTCACCACTGCTATACAATTTATACTGCCACGATATCTACCAGTACCACTCACCCAGCCTTGATAAAAGTGCTTACCCGTTACAATTTGCAGACGATACAGCCCTCATCTGCCATGGGAACTCTCTTTTGGAAGTAGTAGATTCACTTCAGGAGTTGACAGACAAAACATCAAGATGGATGAAAAAATGGAGAATCAAACCAAATCCCCAGAAATCAATCCTTGTACTCTTCCATCACGGACTGAAACCTACCTCCCCTACGCTACGTTTTCATAACACCATTATCAAGCCAGCCAACTCCGTGAAATACTTGGGAATGATTACGGACTCTAAACTCAACTTCAAACAGCACATAACAGCAGCTAAAAAAAACACCATAGCCAGATCAAATCACTTTCGCTCCATAACCTACAAAGACCAGGGAATAAGCACGAAAACAGCTAGCAATATCTACAAAATGATATGTAGACCTATCCTAGAATATGGCCACCAACTATATAAGACCTGCAGCAATACCACCTGGAAAGGAATAATGACTGGAGAAAGAATAAGCCTAAGAAGAATAACTAAGATTAGACACCCGAACAACCCTCTTCACAACCCTACAAATGAGATGCTCTACGAAAGAACAAAGGTTGAACCAATAGAAGCAAGAATCGAACGACTCAACAAGAAATTCATGGAAAAAAGCCACAATAAAGAAATTATTCAGCCACTACTTCTTGAATTCAGAGAAAACCATGCAACCAAAAGAAAAATCCCTGAGAAACCGCTTTACTTCTTGCTGAATGAATGTTGATTACGATAATTTTAAATGACAATCTCTTGTACCATCTAAATTTTTTGTTCATTTTTATTATAGAATTTAGTTATTATTGTTAGCATTGTTTGAAACAGGCTGGAAGACTTCGGTCGTTGGCCATTTGGAGTGATCCAATAAAGATTAATAAATAAATAAATAAATAAATAATAAAATAATAAGATCTCCATCCATCGGAGTGTTTAGAATTTTATAATACTTATAAATTGTTTGTTTGTTATTGTTGTTTTTTACATTGTGTATATTGTTTTTTACAGGCTAGAAAAAGGGTACTACCTGAAACTTCGCTTATTACTATTATATTTTGGATAACATTGAACCCTGAATATCAAATACTGTTATTCATCACAGAGTATTTCTGTCAGAGAAACACACCTGTACACCAGTGGATAGCAGCCAACCGTCAGACCTTTGCAACATCCGAAATGCACACACAGTCGAAAAAAGACGACCCACTTGAGAAATTAAGGATTGCCTGGAGGTCGAAAGCACTGCACGGAAGATTCTTCACCAGTATGCACCAACCCGGGGTCGACATAATATAATCTAACACCTATCTAACGCAGGGTTACCTCTTTCCCGGAACGGAGGGTACACTCCTGGCAATCCAGGATCAGGTGGTGCCAACGCGGATGTACAGACGGCACATAATGAAACAAGAGGTTGATACTACGATGTGCAGGATGTCCAATAATCACGAAGAAACAATCCAGCACAAACAAAGCATTCGTCAAGACATGACAACATGGGAAAAGTGGTATACCAACTGATATGCCTCGAAGAACAACCGCTGGATCACTTCACCTGACCTCATCTATACTCACCCCAATCATTGCTTGAGAACGAACGCATCAAAGTCTATTGGGACCTGACAGTCATAACGAATCAGACCGTCGGCCACACCAGGCCTGATATGGTGGTGTGGAATAAGCTGGAGAAAGTTGCCTTAATCATAGACTTCTCGGTGCCCCTGAACCAGAACATCGACAAAGCCAACTCCGAGAATATCTCTAAATATCAAGCTTTAGCTAGACAGATGAGGGACATGTGGCACCTGAACAGAATGGACATAAAGCCGTTAATAATAACTTGCAACGGACTAGTGCATAAAAAACATCAGAACATCTGAGAAAATTGAACCTGCCTTCCAACGCCATCTTGTGGATGCAGAAGGCTGTAATCCTGGGGACAGTAAATATTGTGCGTCATGTTGTCTTCCCCCATTAACGCTTATATCGAGTTAACCTTTGCGCTTCCGCGCCCGTTTCATTCGATACCTCCGGCCACATCAGTGTGACAAAAAAAAATATATGTATATATATATATATATATATATATATATATATATATATATATATCCCACTATATTTAAGTCCTCCGATAACAGCGCATTTTCATACTATAGGTCCTCCGGGTCGATGGGTCTACCGTATATGGAGGACCTAAGGCATTTCATGCTGAACGATTGGAAACATGACCCTGAGTCCACCATAAAATTTTCAGATGGAGGACTGAAATCGTGAATTTTGCCATTTTTGTATATTTTAGTTCAGCCTTCATCCAACTCTTCTAGTGATGGCGCTCGCGGCGGCGTATACTTTTGGAGTATATACAAATTCCATTCTACAGTGTATCGGTCCTCCGATTATACGTCAAAACGATCTTACGGTGGATAAGTCCTCCGAAATCCTGGCAACATCGCATAGACTGTGACTGTTGAATGGAATGCCGAATGAAATCAGGATTTACGATATCTCCTATTCGGCTGCTCTGTGCATAGGTAGAGTTCGCAACAGAAGTAGCTACTCGATATTTCTTCGATTTGAGATGTGTACTTACTACTTTATGAATTTAGATTTCTCAAAATGCTCATTTTTTCTTTAATGATTTCATTAAAAAAGATATATGAAATATCGCATCAAATACAATCAAATAGATAAATAGAAATATGAACAGCCTAATACAATGCCACCCTCACGAAGATTGTTAAACGAAAGACGAGGAAACTTGTCACGATATGAATATACTCGCACCACCGAAAACTACTCTGTAATACTCGAAAAATACTCGTGAAAATGTGAATATTTCGACATCCATTGTGAGTTTTTTGATGTTTTGGTTTTTTTCTCAGCGAATAGTTATGAAAAAGCCAATCGTACCCAACGGTGGGTTTTCATCGTTGTGTTCACCACTGAAATATTTGATATAGTTTATGTTCTCATTATTGAATTGAATGCCTACTAATGATTATTAAAATTATTATAAAAGAGCGACTCAATTATGACAAAAAAATTGCAGAAGAAGAACGACAATTGTTTATCCTCAAGAAGGCTTCAACGAGTTTCAATTCAATAGTGATGAGAAACTCTCAAGAAGCAGGAAAAAACGATAAATATAGGACGGAGAAGAATCCACAAAATTTTATAGATGTAGGAATTCCAAAACTCAGTTGAAGATATTGGGAACAATGACTATTTACATCTAGTTTTATATTATATAATTTTAAAATTAAAGCGAATGTTCGACTGGTATCCTCCGATTGATTTTTTATTCAAGATATTGAAATTTCAAAAAGGTGTTTTTTCCTTCCTTATCAGAGCATTTTCATTTTCTTAATTTTATAAGTTTCAGAGTCCGGTTTGAGAAAATGTATAATTCAATAGTTTAATAATTGGTTTGTATCATCTGCTACAACTAGCAGAGATTTACGCTGAATTTTGTTTGGTGTTCAGGTTCAATGGAGATTTTCTTCCATTGAGATTTCATTTTAATTTCTTACACTAAATGTGTTATTGTCAAGAAAAAAAGTTATGAGCTCAACTCTGAAGGTGCAGTTGCAATAATTGGGTCGTCAGTAACCTCGAAACAATTATGACGTCACTTTATATGACGCCAGAAGTGAAAATTGTATTCCAAGTGGTTAACTGAAAACTAAAATTGACCAGTGCGACCGCTTCACTTGAAACCATTCAAAATCGGTTCAATTGATTTGTTTCTTACTTTATCCATACCTACTCTGAATATGATATTTAAATGACATCATGAATTATTAAAAAAAAGTTCACCTCATATCTTATCTCATGTCAAGGGCGCAGCCAATATTTCATTTGTGAAGCTTTCGAGTGAGATTTTGAATTTTTTATTGATTATTTTTTTAAGATGACTGAAAGTACAGGGTGATAAAATTTCGATGATTTAGTAAGCCATATCCTTAATTAGAAGACAAATTTACTAATCCACATGTTATGTTTTTTTCGAGTAACAAAACATTCGTGCTGCAGTGTGATTTTGGTATTGGGCCAATTTTCATTATTCGATATAACTTCCTCACAATAGTGTATTCATAATAGTGAATACAGCCTCGAAATAAATTCATCCAGGGGAAGTTTTTAGAGAAATTATATTTTTCCTAGTTTATATATCGAAAATCAGGAAAAAAATTTTCGTTTAAAAAAATCAAATAAGGTTTTGATTTGGATTAACATATTTTTAACTGAGGAGGTCATAGGACTTAATATTTCACAATTATCAGCTGTCAAATTGATTAAGAAAATATAAGTAATAGTTATATTTTATCATGCAGACCCGAGGTGTGTATATGGAAACTCTTCGTTTTTTCTATGAACAGAGTTCGAAAACAGAGATGTTTAATCGCAGTTTCCACGGACAGTGGAGAGAGATGAGAGCCTTCTTGAATTAGCTGACCGAAAAGGGTTTCTTCGAAATTTTTGACTTATAATAAAATCGGAAGCATTTCATAATATTTATTTCTGAAATTGTCTAAGAAAAGTCTAATGGAAAATACACTATTTTTTATGGTTTCCATTTGAAGTTTTTGTAATTCCTATAAAATTTTGAGTGGAACTGAAATTTCGATAGCACTGGTATGAAAAGAAGTGCCTTAGATGTTTTCATTTCGAGGTCGTAGTTGCAATACTGCGAAAGTGCAAAGCTGGAAACTAGACACTGTAGCGACTTGCGCAATTTATTTTCATTCAAAAAGGGAACATAACATGTAGTCTCGTGTTTTCTATCTCTTTTAATTCAGGAGGTGTAGTAGTAGGTAAATCATCGAAATCTGACCACCATATTGTCGAACTCAAAATTGGGGCAGTTATTAAATACTGCGATTCAATCTTCAGAACCGTTGAAACTGTGCAAAAACGAACACGATCATTTTCGTTGAGAATTGTTTCTTCTTGAATTTGGTTTATCAATAATTTTACTTCAAACTCAATATTTCTTGAGGAATTTGAAAAAAAAATGGAAGAGAACGTTCTAGAAAATATGTTAACTAGAAGCAGCTTTAGTTTTTGTTTAAATAATCAATATTTTCATTAACTCAATCTTTCAGAAGCTCGACCTGCAGACTTTTATCTGAATACTGCCGAGCATCAATTCTTAATGCCAGAATACAGCCCTTTTCCTTATGCTCCACCCATGCAATAAAGTATTCTAATTCTTTCTTGCTACGTGTAATTCATGATGCAACTACCGTGCCCCCAAATATCTGCACAACTTAAATAATTTTACAGATATTCTAATTTGAATTCGGGGCTGGTTTGATTCGAGGGAAACAATTCAAAAACGTTTCCAAAAATCTATTTCGATATCGAATAAATAAGATGAAATGATTACTGAATACAATAATGAAGATAAAATTTTTTGTATTGGAAAAGAAATACATGCTTGTGTCCGTTAGCGCAGGATAACGAGTTCCCTAGTTTGATTCAGGGCTAGGGATGAAATTTTCTTTATTCATGACGTCGCAGCCCACCATTCACTGTTGGGTAAGCAATCAATAGTGCTGTTAATAAAATGGCGTAAGTAACGAAGCCTACACAGGGCACAACTGATTCCTTAAATAGGTTAAGACTTTTACGACCAGGAACGATAACATCAGAAAGAAATCCAGGCTTATTCGCCGAAGTCTATAAAGGTGCGTACAAAAATATGTTCCGAATAGCGTAATGAACATCGTCGCGTACACCGACGCGATCAACAAGAGTTCGCCAATATCAACACCGTGATCGCGGCGTGGTGCGGTACGATGTTCGGGGCATGTTTGTACGCACCTTAATGTTTTGCCTGATCATCGGTTCGGTAAGCATCTTCAGAGGATTCTTGGTCTGAGATTGTAACCCGAATGTTGAGTTACTGACTCTGAGTCAGTACCCGTAACTCAGCAATCGAATCACAATCTCAGACCCAGAATTCCCTCAAGATGCCTACCGCAGATGTGGGCGAAATATATTAAGAAACAATTCATCATAGACCACGACTAATATGCCTGGAAGACTTTCTTGATGTCATAGTTCCTGATCGTGAAAACCTCAACTTGTTACTGACTCAGAGTCAGTAATTAAGAATTCGAGTTATAATCTTGGACTATGAGCCATTCGCATCTCCTTGGCTCAGATTCAAAGTGTTATTTGACTATGCTAGACTACCTATAAAACAGAAGCTGAAATGATTTTTCGAATCTGAGCCAAAGCGGTGCAAACGGCAAGAATTCTCTGAAGATGCCTGCCACAGATGTGGGCGAAACGTTAGGTGGGATAATTTCTGATAGACCAAGGCCGGAAAGCCCGGAAGACTCTTCCAATGGCGACAACTAATTCCTCCGAACTCTCCAATTAAATGAGCTCTTGTAGATTACCCAGTTACCCAAGAAAAACCAAGGTACAAATAAATGAATAGATAATGCAGCTCTGAAATAAAAAAAAACAAAATATGATGGACTTTTTCATTTATAAATATCAAGTCTGTTGTAAGATACGAAAAATTATTTTTGGTGGCGCCACTCTAGGGTAAATACATGTCTACTTCGAAAAAAAAATTAGCTGTAACGCAGATAGCGACCGATATGGCACGAGAGGGACACATTGTATGAGTAGCTGATTCACTTCATAAAATTTAAGCCCAAATATACCAGGTTGTCTTTTATAAATGGACTAATAAATCAGCCGTATTTTTTGAACAATCTAACCCCAAAATCAGTCTGACTTATTTACAGAAAACCTCAAAAAAATATAGCATCGTTGACCATTTAAATATAATTACGGACATTTCAATACGACACATTCGGAAATGATAAGCATTTGTTAATAGAGATGTTGATCAAGATTTAGAATTGAAAAAAAAAATTATATGATTGAAGGTACTCAGTAATTTTATTTCTTCAAAGCAACACCATAACTGAACGAATATGAATAATTTACATCAGGGCGGAAGGGACGGATCCATCGATACCTATTATATGACAAAAGCGCCAAGTCGTTCGCTAGAACTATATCATATTGAAGACATTGTGGCAACGGTGCCGGATGACCTAGGTACTTCGAAGTGGATAATATTACCCTTGCGGAGGACCAACAGTCGGTAAATTAGATATAGAAGTATACTCAAGGTTGACCTAAATACTATAGTTTGAACGGTGGACCTAAGTACGGAATTCTGAAGAAAAAAAAAAAAAAAATTCAAGAATATTTTGTCGAATAAGTAATGAGGACATTCAATTAGGTAATATACTTTGACCAAATTTTTATTATACGCCTTCCATCTCGTGGAGGACCGATGTCTGCGATTCAGACGGAGGAGCCAAGGATAGTAGGATGTATATATATATATATATATATATATATATATATATTTATATATATGATATACGCAGTAGCTTAGTAGACTTCCACAGGAAGGAATAGGATACTTCTCTATATCAGCAATTTTAAGTTTGAAAATTGTCATTGTTATCTAGACCTGCACACAATAAACTTACTTCGAAGAACTTTCTCGTCTTTTTCAATGTTGACTAAACAGTGAAAAATAATAATTGGCGACGTGGATGGGATGTTTCATGTTTTTTCATTCACTCTTCCTTTCAATTGAAATATACTGAAATCAAACATAACATTCTTCCATTTTATGTAGGCAAAACGTATCATAATCTGACCAATTTCAAGAAAATAATGTTCATTCGGTTTTGATTGACCAGATAAACGCCGTCAGTTCGACCATAATGTTGAAAAACTACGTGGAAAACATGAAGCACCAAATTCAGCAGAACTATATCGTTTTAGATAATCTGGCATATACCAGAAGTAAGAGAGGCTCAGTAAATGTAGGTGGATATGTAGCAAAAGTCTTATTTGGTACTTTAGATAGTGAAGATGAATCGTTAGGCTATTCGGAAAGACATGCAAACATTGAGAACGAGTCTGAAAAGAGTAATAAATATTATCAGAACCATGACACTCAAATATACGAATCTCACGAATCAGATGATTAGAAATTACAAGCAATATCGCTTAGTACAAAATGATATAAATCGAATGATTCTCATACAATTACAATTACAAATTAATACAGCGGTTACCTTTGCCAGGTTACATGTTTTACATGAAAGTATTCTTCCTTTGAAGACATTCAAAAATTTGAAACATTTGAAAGAATTTTTCTCTGTTACACTTCTGTGAAATTTCTTAATGAAAATGTGATATTTATCATTGAAATACCTTTTACTTTCCCAAAGCTGTTGGATACCTACCGCCTTCACTATATCTCTTACAAAAATGTTACCTTCATCGAAAAGTCTCCATATCTGCTTACGGAAAAAGCAGTTGCCCGATGGTCCATTCCACAAGAATGCCAAAAAGTCGAAGACTGGTGGATTTATCCACAAAATGCTCTCAGACCAGTTCCTGCCTGTAAGGAAAAACTCATTTCCCACAAGTACGAGGACGAGAAGAATCACCCAGACCAGTGACGATCTTCTGATGTTATCATCATGAAAATTTTCATCAGTAAACAATGTGCAGTGAACATACCGAAAATAATAAACTGGAAGGAATTTATTATATTGAAACACCCTGTAACATTGCTAATAATTTAAACCTTCAGACAGGCGCACCTAATCTGTTAGAATAAGCGCATGGTTTTTTCTAGGTTTTCAGGGCGGTGTTTGTCGCTCAAGGGTGGAACTTTCTGTAGCTTCTTTATTTTATATCGCGAACGTTTATGTGCAATATCAACCTCCTCAGAGCCTTGATGTTAGTTGAAAAGAGCGCAATAATCTCCTGGATCAATTGTGCTCGAAAACATCAGTATTATCGTGTATGATTCTTTCAGTATTTCTGGATGAAAAAGTCGTGTACTCGCGCTCCCAACCCCCAAACAAAAGAATAAGAAACGATATAATTTATTTTTATTGCAATTCTTCTTATAATCTGTGAGTTGGAATGAGCCCCCTTCAGTTTTAAAGTATTTTTTTTTCCTGGGTATAATGGATTCGAACCCAAGAAGATACAAGTGAATCAAAATCACCATATATTTCAGAAGCATATTATCAGACAGTTTTCTAGAAATTATTGTAGAGTATACGAATATGAATATATAGATTAAGGGAAACAAAACTACACTAAAGAAAGGAATGCTAAACCGATTGATATCGTACAATATGAAACTTTTATTTTCCTAGTTTACCTGGCAGCACTTGTCAGGAGTAATAGACACTTGTTTTTGTTTCATATATTATTACTATTACATTTTTTTATACAAATATCCTTGTTATATTGAAATCCGCAGAATATAACTTTCTTCAGTTTCTACCGTCAATTTTTATTTATGTTTTGGAATTTTCTTCATATATAATGTGTATTAGAAGAACTATCTTTCAACGACCTCCCCATTTTCCAGCAATTTTTTTCATTAAAACATAAATTTTCCGACTTAATCTCACAGATAAGTTGCACCCGAAACCGAAACCGTTAGGATAAGGGTTGCGCCTGACCGAATGTTATATAATTTTAAAATGAAAATATTTCAACGATATCTTACCATAATATGTAGTTCTGCTCAATATGGACAAGGGAAAAATTGATAACTAAACAATCCCAAATTTAATGATAGATGATGCTAATTCCAATGAATTGATTTTCAATTGAAAGATTCATCCGAATCACGTTTCATCCATTTATTTCATAGTAACCATAATACTTATTACCGTTATAATATTAACGTGATATAGAATTTTTATAATAAGATTTTCCAGAATGGTGGAAAAATATAAGAATAATTCAGCAGTAGCAAAGTAGACTTCCACAGGAAGTAAAAGGATACTTCTCTATATCAGCAATTTCTAGTTAAGAGTTTACATCGCAACAGGCATTGTAAAATTTGTCATTGTTATCTAGGCCTGCACACAATAAACTTACTTCGAAGAACTCTCTCGATTTTTTGAATGGTGGATGGATGTCTACGCCTGTAGCTTAGGGCTATGTTGCATATAGAAATGTCATTGCTGAAAAAATTGTCCCAACCTCAACAAATTTTGAATCATCATCATCCAATATTGTACTTTTGGTTTCTACAATTACAGATGGTGTTGAGGATTCTAATAGTATGTTGCGAATCTCCCTAGAGTCACAGGACATTGATGTTAGTAATTGTTCTAGTTTGACGATTAATATTAATGTTCATGAGTAATAATTGTTAATTATTGATAATTTAAATTCGCAATTGCTGAATTTTTCTCATCTGATTTCATCATATGAAAATGGAGTGCTGAAAAAATTTTCAGCACCAATGTTAAGAATATTTTCAACACGATTCCACGTAAACAATCAATTTCAACATTCTCTGCTGTCATTAAAAGTGTCACTTCAAACCTTCGGTCAGGTACAACCCCGGTTTTCGGCGCAACTCATCTGTGAAATTAAGTAGGTCGGGAAATTCATGTTTTAATCAGAAAAATTTGCTTGAAAATGAAGAGGTTGTTGGAAATAGTTTCATCATTCAAAAGCACGTAATATAAAGAAAAAATTCCAAAACATAAATAAAAATTGACGGTAGAAATTAAAGAAAAATAAATTCTGCGGATTTCAATATAACAAGTATATTTGTATAGAAACAAAATGTAATTGTGATTATATATGAAACAAAAACAAGTGTCTATTACTCCTGACAACCGCTGCCAGGTAAACTAGAACAATGGAACTTGTATATTGTACGATATCAGTCGGTTTAGCATTCCTTTCTCTAGTGAAGTTTTGTTTCCCTTCATCTTTATATTTATATTTGTATATTTCACTATAATTTCAAGAAAACTTCCCGAAAATATGCATTTGAAACATACGGTGAATTTAATTTACTTGCATTTTCTTGAGTTTGAAGCCATTTTATCCTGAAACAAAAATACGCGAAGACTCAAGCAGGCTCATTTCAACTCAGATTATATTAAGAATTGCAATAAATATGAAATATATCTCTACTTGTTCTTTTGTTCGGGAGTTTGCAGCGCGAGTGCACGACTTCTTCATCCAGAAATACTCAAAAAATCAAATTCGATGGTACTAACGTTATCAGGCGTAATCGATCCAGGAGATTATTACACTCTTTTCGACTAACATTAAGGCTCTGAGGAGGTTGATATTGCACAGACATGATCGCGATATAAAATCACGAAGCTATAGGAAGTACCACCTCTGAGTGACAAACACTGTCGTAAGAAACTAGAAAAAACCATGCACTTAATCTGACAGATTAGGATCGCCTATCCGAGGGTTAATGGCAGTTGCACAAAAATGATTTTTCATAGGTATAGGAAATTTATTATGAAATAGGTTTAATCCTTTTATAAGCTCGGTGTAGGTCTACTTAGGTTCTGATCTTAAACTCTCACAAAGGCATGGGATTGGCTGAATAATAAACTGTGCCTAATCTTCTTGACAAATTTTTCGAATTGCGAAATGCAGGTATGGATAACACAGATAACACAAAGTAAACGCCAACTGCTATTTCATAAGTGAACTGTGTATTATGTGTATAATGGTATCGATAAATCAACTCCAGTTCTTTACGGTACGCCCCCATTGGAAAGTTAACAGACGATCGGGAAGAGCCGACAAACTACAGCTATCTATATGATGTACGACTTACCAATCCGAAAACAAAGTAATTCAAATATAGACGTGAACATCGCAAATATTTATTTCAGGGTATTATCCCCATCTAAACATGATACCATATCAAATATGATATGCTGACAGGAATTTATTTGCTATTAGTTCGTTTACGTTACTTCATTTTGATTACACTCGCACGCACCGAATTTTATGGGCCCGAAACAGCGGGCCGAATGCTCAAGATTGATTTTTTCATTGAGGAATCTACGGTCCAGATTCATCGACAAACAAATACGGGATATTGGATGAAAGCCGCCGCTGATTGATGGGGATACATTGGATACATCGTTCGGCTGCCAAGCTCAGCCGAGTTTGAAATTGATGGGGATCTGCATCGAGACTCAGTTGAATCGAAACCCAGACAATTTCATCATTTCATGCATAATTTTTTTCGCTGTGATGGAAAACATCAACAAATGGAAAAATGACGAAAAGAAATAGACATTTTGTGCCATGTTAATACTTCTCAGGTCCTGTATGGGATGCAGAAATAACGGAAATTGCTAATGAGGGATATTTTAATATGAAAGTAAGGGGGTTATTTGTAAATCTGTTTTTGAGCACTATTTTCGAGATTGGGCAAAAACTGCGTATTTTTTAGATGAAACGCCCCGTGAAATTAAACTTCAACGTTTTTCTGAATATATTGATGTACCACAACCTAATTTGAGCTTCCAAAATCAGATAAATTCATTTTTGTACAAATGAGATTGAAAGTGAAACTTTAAATGACAGCAAACAATGTTAAAATTGATTGTTTGAGTAGAAGCGTGTTAAAAATATTCTCAACATCAGGGCAAAAAATAGGTTTAGCAATCCATTTTCTTATAATGAAATCAGATGAGAACAATACAGCAATTACAAATTTTTATCATCATTATCTAACAATCATTACTTATGAACATTAATGTTAATCGTGAAACTTGAACAATTACTAATATTAATGCTTCGAAACACATTATTAGAACCCATCAGCAGCATCAGTACTCGTAGAAACCGGAAGTATAATATTGGATGATGATGATCCAAAATTTGTTGAGGTTGAGAGAATTTGTTCAGAAATTACATTTCTATATGCAATGGAATGATCACCATAGCCATTTTTGATTTTTCTTCGAAGTATGCCAGAAAAACAGTTTCACTGAAATTCCCTTCTACATTTTTCAATTTATACCAGGCCAGAAAATTGTTATATGCAATATCGTACAGATGAACAGATTTCAGGTAGGTGTTATTTCTTTGTGCTTGAAACAACAGTTGAAGATAGAAGGGCAAACTGAACAACCAGACTCAAAAGTTCAAGGGATGTCTTAACTCCATAGTTTGCCGTAAGGTGTAATGTTCAAACGTTTGGTGAATGATAATTTTATTTATTACAAGCTTAGCTTATATACAGTGGCGGCTTTAGGGGGTGGCGAACGGGGCAATCGCCCGGGGCCTCGCTCTTGGTGGGGCCTCGCGCGCAACAACCCGAGCAAATTTTGATATTGATCTAGATCCCTTGATATTTATAAAGGTTTGAAAATAAGGTTAATTGGAAAAAAGTTAGTTAACCAATACATTCATTCAGAACAAAATTGAAGAAACCATTTTGTAGTTTTTGAATATTGCGCTTTGTTGGAACGTACGAATTGGTAATTGAGGCACCAGATGTCCGATCCACCAGATCAGTAGGTAGAAAAGAATGCACACAACACAATTAGGGTGAAATTTATCAATTAGTCAGGTACAATGTTCACTAATCCCAGATGTTGGAACCCCATGAAATATTATAGCCCAGTTGACCGTTCTTTGGCGGTCCCTTTGAAATATTCGTTGAATTATCGTCTTATGAATGAATTCATTTCATTGTAGAGAATAACGGAATAAGGAGAGCGAAATCTGTTTTTTTTTCAAACCTTGTGATTACAGATGAAAATATTGGTTCAGTTTTGTTATATTCTATTTTTTGTGATGAAAAACTTCCATTGTTTTCAGTTCTTCATTTACATTTAGAGGTCATTTTCACATTTTTCAAATAACTTGAAATTTTTCTTGTCATTGAATTGAGAAATTAATTCAATTGGTAAGTTTCTCAAGCCGTTCTTCTTAGTGTGGCTCTTGAAAGTATAAATTCAGATACCAACTATCTAATGAATTCATCCAATACATAATCCATTTCGATCCATTTCCCTCTCAGACGACTTGATCCCAAATCAATCTAACTATCTTCGTGAACTGCGTGATAGACTCAGGCATCGTCTGCAGCGGGGAGAGACTGATCTTACTATTAAGTTCCTCAAGGGTGTTCCAACTATTGTCTCCCAGACTCCCAGAGCTGATTCGGGAAACTAGCGAGGCCTATACATCAATGGAACCTACTATACACCAATGCACGTTCACTGAAGAACAAGATGAACGAGCTGCTGGCCCTTGCCGACCACTTCAGGCCCAACTTGATACTCGTCACGGAAACCTGGTTCCGCCCAGAAATACCGGACTCTACTTTTAGTGTCGATGGTTACTCATTGTTTCGGAGTGATTGCGCCACAAACGTTGGTTACGGTGGTGTTTGCATTCATGTTGCGGAGGAGTTGTGTACCGGCTTCGATGTCAGGGTCAGTAGTCTTGACTTGCCTGGCATCGATAGTATGTTTTTGGACTTGTCTTCTCCTGAATTCTCTGCCTATGTCGGCTGCATATACCGTCCTCGTCCTTCCCCTTCAGATGATTTTCTCTTCGAGCACCTTACCTCCATTTCAAATTGCAAGAAGAATGTAATTCTTGCTGGGGATTTTAACTTTAGAGAGCTCACTTGGCCAATTACTGTTCCTCCACCAGGGGGCTCACCGGCTGGAAGATTCCTTTCGGTGCTGGACGATGCAGGTCTATCTCAGCTTGTTAACAGCCCCACCAGATTCGTACCTGGCTTCAACCTTCACATCGGAACCTGATGAACCAATTCCTGATGTTGAAGCACTAAGATGCCACCAGACTCTTGATCGTGTCAGATTTAGTCCCACAGAAATTAACGACATTATAAGATCACTTGACCCCACCTCTGCACCAGGTCCCGACAACATTCCTGCAATCAAAAGAAAGCTTGACAGGCGCTGGATGATTTTTCACAAAAAAAGTTTTTCCAGACCTGGAATCATAAAAACATATTTGAGGAATTCGATGACACAAGATCGGCTTTTAGCCCTTTCTATTCTATCAATAGAAAATGACGAAGCTCATTCGATCGATTATGATACTTCAATTAAAGATTTCAGTGCTAGGAAAAGCCGCAAACATGGATTTTAAATTGATCACTTCTCTATTTGTTAATTTTGTAAATCTTCCAAAGTTATATTATATTTATATGTTATATTATACTATTATATTTTAATTAAAACTCAAATTTCATATCTTTATTAAATATGACAATAACCTATACAGAACAATCGGACTTACTTTCGCATCACATACTTTTCACGAAGGAAAAAGGGCCTCGCGAAGACTTCCCCCCCGGGGCCTCACAATGGCTAAGGCCGCCCCTGCTTATATACTAATCTAAATTAACCAATATTCCAACATTCGTCACAGGTGACCCACTTACTACCTTGGAGTCAGCGTTTTCCGCTCGATTGCACTAGAATTTAGCGTTGAATTTATTGGAATTTTCCATCGAGAATTATTCGAGGAATATAAATATGAATAATTTGAAAAAAAGTTCGAATTTCGAACATTACTTCAAGGGCCAAATGCTGTGAATTTTTGTTGTAGCGTCGTGGGGGACTGTGACTCAATGTTGCTATGAGTTCATGATTCCTAGTTGTAGTGGCAATATAATCCATGCAGCCGGGTCAGGAACTGCTGAGATTGTGTTTTTGAAACTCGAGTTGACTATTTATTGGGTCATTGCTTGGATTTCTGTTTCGCTTCGGCATAGAGTTGGTTTTCTGGGTAGCGTCGAATACTACACGACAGTTTTGTTGTCTTTCTGTCCTCTTTTATCACTGCTTGATGCGGAATATAGTATCTTGATTTGTTGGTCATTTGATCTGCTGGTATCATATGATTCATATTTGTACATTGTTTTCAATTTTTCGTCCTTTTCGAAATGAAAAAGTCGGTCGATGACGGTCTTTTTTGATTTGAATGGCTGCCGTGCAATACATGTACCATCTCGATTTCTTACGTAGGTTTTTTCGATGAAGTCTTCACAGATGCTCTCCTGGCTACTTTTTATTTTTGTTTTTCCTCTTCGGCAGTGGCAATCATGATGGAAGTTGTGGACCAGCTGATGTGCTACCAGAGAGAATCCATCAGAATTCCGTATTTTGTGCAAGCAGGCCACTTCTTGACTTCTTAACACCTTCCAGTAGTATTTCCGTGTATAAATCGATTCTCAGGAGAATATCGATTTTTCCGGGTTTGTTATAAGTCGGATCTGTGAGGATAACATTGTTCCAATTTTCGTCAGTTTTGATTGGCTGCTGAGGCATGGAGCTGGTCAATTTTGGTAGAATATATAACTCGGATTGTAATACGAAGTCGCTTGAGAATCTTGGCTTCATCATGGTGTGAATTTTCCATTTCGAAGTGCCAGCATTACATGATCCTATGTAACGTTTTTTATTTTCCACTTTTTTATTTATTATTTCAATCTGAATATACTGTAAGAATGAGGCTTCGATGGATTTGTCAGGCACGGTCTTTGATTTTCGTTCGGTCTGGATGTTACTTCTTCTTTTATTTCATTTTCAAATATATCGTTTTTCCGCTCCTTAAGTATAGGCAAACAATAAAACACCTTTCTCGTCCGCCTACAATACATACAGAAAAAAGTGGTTCCAGATGGAATCTGCGTAAATCTGATGACATACAGTTCCTTTTCGTCACATTTTGCGTATTTCTCGAGTATTTAACATATCAACTGTTTCCGAAAAGGATTTTCTTTCTTCGACTGATTCGTTGGATAATTTGGAAAATTGTTGATGATATTTGATTTTGCTGATTGTTTTGCTGATTTTGGATTGTTGGAGTCAAGTAAAATCTCCGTCTTGTACGGGATAAATTTCCATACTCTGGTAGAAAATTCTAGAGAAAGCCGTCCTCCATCTTAGGTAATTAATGTTACATCTTGGGAATTTTTAAAATACTTCATTTGTGAAGAAAATAAACGTAACACCTAATCCTGTTATATTTGCATATTGCTTTTCCATTGGCATTCCTACAGTATTGGCGGCTCCTTCAGTTATGAATGAAACTTGTGAGCCTGGGTCAATGAGAACCCGTATGAGTTCATTGTACCCTTTATTGTTTCTGACGTTGACGAACGCTTTGGCCAAGAGGAGGATGGCTGGTTCATCAGTTTTTCCTAGATGGGATCCGACATCATTTCCCTGCTCTCTTGAACGTTGAGTTTTGCAAGTATCGTTCTTCGTATCAGGTTGTGCTTGTGGTCCATTTTAAGGGTTCCAATGATTTTCCCAATGTAACAGTGTATGATGCTGTTTATTGCATTTGAAGCAGAGATTCTTGCTCAGGCATTTTGTGTTTTTTGAATATCTCAAACAATTCTTGCAGATTCGTTGCTTTTTTATAAGGTCGTTTTGTTCCTGTACTGGCATCTCTTTGAATTTTTGGCAATGATAAATCTCATGGTTACTGTCACACAATTTGCAGGGACGGAAGTCAGCATGGTAATTTTGAAACCTTTGCCTATGACTTGTCGATTGATGATCTGATTTTTTGATTGCGCCTCTGAGTGCTTCGAGCAATTGGAATCTGTTCTCCAGAAATTCTAAGAGATCTTCTAGCTCTTGAGTGACGTATGTTTTATCCTTGTTCCCTTCCTGAAAGAGGAGTAAGTCAGTTTGCGACTGGTTTCGCGGTTGGCTCATCGGTTGCTGTTTTGCCTAATTTGATCTATAATATTTTACGAGGGGAATATTGTTCATCCGTCATCATGCCAACTTGTCTCAGTTGTTCAAGAGCTATAGCAGATTATTCTGGCTCAATATCCTGCGCATCCTGTGGAAATCATTTTCATCTAAAATGTGTGCAGTTTACTCCTGTAGACAAGAAGACTCTCAATGAAGTTGGTTGCAAATGGTTTTGCACCTACTGCACCTCCTCTCGAAGAAATAAGCGGAATCCTCCACCCAATTTGACCCCCAAAGACGCTAGTAAGCAGTACAAATCGAGTTCTCGCTCCGATGATGCACCACTCACGATGCGTCAGTTTCGACTAATGATGGAGAAACTGGATGGTCTATCAACTAACATCATAGCTATTCAAAATGATATTGCTACAATAAAAGACACCCAGCGTAACCTGAAGATTGAAGTTTCTCGTTGCACATCTTCAATTACCCAGCATGAGCAGGTACTAACCCAACATGAGCACAGGCTGGAACGGTATGGGTCCGAACTAACTGATGTGATCTCCAACCTCTCTGAGATAAAAAAAAATATTTCTGAGATGGGGGCGGATCCTCGTCCTTCTAACGAAAAATGCACTCCAGTGGACACAGCTGAAATTATGGAGCGGGTACGGAGGACTCACAACATTATAATTCGAAATGTTCAGGAATCGAAAGCAGAGGACACTATTACGGTCAATCAAATTTTCGATCATATTAATCCTCAGCAATCTCATCATGTCATCTCGATATCCCGGATTGGCACTCATTCTCCTCCTAAGAATCGTCCAATACTTGTGTCTTTCAGCAACCTTTCTATTGTCAGGAAAATATTGAGGAATAAAAAACTTCTGAAGCTAGTGGATTCTTTTCGAGCCATTTCCCTCTCAGACGACTTGACCCCAAATCAATCTAACTTGATACTCGTCACGGAAATCTGGTTCCGCCCAGAAATACCGGACTCTACTTTTAGTGTCGATGGTTACTCATTGTTTCGGAATGATTGCGCCACAAACGTCTGGTTATGGTGGTGTTTGCGTTTATGTTGCGGAAGAGTTGTGTACCGGCTTCGATGTCAGGGTCAGTAGTCTTGACTTGCCTGGCATCGATAGTGTGTTTTTGGACTTGTCTTCTCCTGAATTCTCTGCCTATGTCGGCTGCATATACCGTCCTCGTCCTTCCCCTTCAGACGATTTTCTCTTCGAGCACCTCACCTCCATTTCAAGTTGCAAGAAGAATGTAATTCCTGCTGGTGATTTTAACTTTAGTGAGCTCTCTTGGCTAATGACTGTTCCTCCACCAGGGGGCTCACCGGCTAGAAGATTCCTTTCGGTGCTGGACGATGCAGGTCTATCTCAGCTTGTTAACACCCCCGCCAGATTCGTACCTGGCCAAACTCCGTCCACACTCGACCTCTTGCTGACGGACGATGATGCCTTGATTAATGAGGTCACTCTTCATGATCCTATCGGGAGATCGGACCACGCGGTTATAACAGCTAAGATACAGTTTATTTGCCACCCGAGGACCAATTGTAGTAGGAGAAGGAAAAAAAATATTGATCACCGCTCTTTGAACCAGAGTTTGTTGTCGATAGATTGGGATCAGGTTCTTTACTCTGGCATTGTTGTTGATTCTGCTTGGGATTCCTTTGTGTCAATTCTCAACACAAATATAGATAATAACACCACATTCCACAATTCTCGAAGCATACCTTCCAAACCATGGCTCAATGGTGAATTTATTGACCGAATCCGCTGCAAGAAGAGTCTTTGGCAGAGATACCTACGTTATAGATAACAGTCCAACTATGACAGAAACGAGACTAATTTAGCGTGCTCAAAAAATCAGTAGAAGTTCTTCAAATACGTCAGATCGAGTCTCAATTCAAAGGTTTCAACACCTCATGTTCGAAACCATAACGGTGTGATTTGCTCTGATTCTCTGGAATGTGCCAACTCCTTTGGCATATCCTTTGCTTCAACCTTCATATCGGAACCTGATGAACCAATTCCTGATGCCGAAGCACTAAGATGCCACCAGACTCTTGATCGTGTCAGATTCAGTCCCACAGAAATTAACGACATTATAAGATCACTTGACCCCACCTCTGCACCAGGTCCCGACAACATTCCTGCTAACATCTTAAAAAACTGTGCTAAGTCTCTTACTGATCCTATAACCAAACTACTTAATATATCTTTCGATTCTATGAAGCTGCCTAAAGTATGGAAATGTGCCATAGTCACTCCAGTGTATAAGAAAGGGGACAAGCTTGATATTATTATAGGCCTATAAGCCTGCTTCCGATTATTGGTAAGATTGCGGAGAGGTTGGTCAGTTCGAGGCTATTATCGTTCTTTGAGCAAAACAACATTATTCCAGTCGATCAGCATGTATTGACGAGTGGACTTGATCAGTAGATCGAAATATTCCGATGGATGTTGCATATTTGGATTTCTCGCGTGCATTCGATCGTGTGCCGCATAAAAGACTTCTCAACAAGCTTGAACATTTTGGATTGAATCTTTTCTTCAGTATCGCCATTTTCAGGTGAGGGTGGCTGACGTTACCTCCCGTAGTTTCGCGGTTGGAAGTGGCGTGCCTCAGGGATCTGTCCTGGCCTACGTGGCTGATTTGCCGACGGGTTTGGTCTGCCGTCTTCGTACGCCGATGACATTAAGATCTTCGCTGATGTATCTTCAAGTGTTGACTTGCAGCAGGATTTGGATCGCATATTCGAATGGTCGAAAAGGTGGCTCTTGCCATTGAATATCGAAAAATGTGCTATTATGCACTTGGGGAGAGGAAACCCTGGCCACCAGTACTTCATTGGTGGGCAGTTGATGCGGGTAACCAGTTTCCAAAGCGTTCTTGGTGTTATGGTTTCTGACGACCTCAGTTGGTCTCAACATAAGATGGTATAGTGAGGAAAGCTAATAAACTCATATTTCATCAAACGATCCTTTCCTCCGTGCTCGGTGGTGACCTGTAAATTACTATACACTTCCTATATTCGACCCATACTAGAGTATGCTGGTCTTGTCTGGGCGCCTGTGCTAGTTCGAGACCGTGTTAATCTGCCATCTTTCTTGGACCGTCGTGTGCGAGGTGATCTCATCGTGACTCATCGTGCCATCCATGGGCTTTTTGGCTGTGATATGAGCGGACTGTTTGTGCGTGATTGTGCTGGACGGCGTGGTCACCATCTTAAGCTCTACCGCGAAAATGTCCCGTTCGAGAATTTCTGGAAAACAAATTTACAAGAATTATTTGAACAACTGCAAAGGTTGTGTTTTACATTATAGCAGCTACATCTCAAATCAATTAAAAAAAACTCAAATCAAATACTCACTGAATCAAATCTGCATAACGGGGAAGAAAGTTCGGCAGTTTCGTCGGTGAAAGTCCTTTTGAGGCATCTCACCACGAAATTTTTACTGCCGTTACTCCCAGTTTTGTACTGAAAAATGTTGGAACTGGATAAGGTAAACATTAGTTTTAGAAATTATATTATAAGACATAAAAAATCCAAATAAAATCGTATTTCAAAGCAGTTTAACTAAAGATATAATAATCAGTTAGAATCTAGGCTTTCCAATTATGGTGATATAAAAAAAGATATGAATTACTAAGAAATCTATACCGATATCACATCATATTTTGAAAAATTAGACCAGTGGAGAATTCAAAGGACTAGTTTCTTTCAAGTATACTAACTTTCTCAAAAACCAAAATTTAAATTCATTCGAATGCTTCAATTGTGTTTTTGTGCATTTCGCATTGAATTTCTTACCAATCTATTCTTCAATGTTGAATCACTTATTAATTTGAATTCCAGATTATTGAAACCGATAATAAATTGAAATTCTAAAAAAATGAAGATATCCTGAAATGGTTTATAGTGATGGTTTTCACAAAAGGAGCAATTTGGGATACAATGTACATGTATAGCATCATTTCAGACAAGTTAACTGGAACTCAATTTTAAATATCTTCAGAACCAAATGAAATATAATAAATTCAACGGCAAAAATCAAGACAATTCTCAGAAGAAAAATTTGTTTTCTGAATCGAAAAGTTCTGCGCCAACACACATATAAAAACTTCATTATACGATAATTATATGTACAATGAAATATCAAAATATTTAGTTTACAACAATAACTAAAAGAATTTACTTACCAATTAATGCACTCAAATTGCAGAAAACCAAAAAAATTGAATATCGGATCGAACGAACAGCGAACTTCTCGAATCGAACACAAGTCACAAATTGATGGAATCGATCCAAAAGAAAATACTCAAGTCTAAAAATTGTTATACGTTGAATCTGTCAGACGTAAACCCTCCACCCCTTCGTCGTACCAGTGCGAATTCCATGGTCCAAACCCGGTTCTTATCTCGAGAGAAAAATATCCCGGCCTAATGTAATAAGGGGCAATAAAACCCAGATGTGGTAGTTTCTCTACAGTTGAAGATCGTAGAATTCCTTACTCGGGTGCAAATTCAGCATTTTTAATGCTAAATTTGGCATATTTGATTCATGTATAGCATATATTTTTGGCGTTAAGCATATAGCATATTATGGAGCATATTTCAATTCATTCAAGTTTGAGAAAAACAGTTCTTACAATGAACAAATTAAAATTTAACCCAGGACCTAGGAATATTTTGAAATCTGATAACTCAGAACCCCACTATTCATTCACATTCAAAAGTTGTTTCGAAGAAAATTTATATTGCAGAAATAGCTATAGAAAAAAATATCAATGAATAACCAGCATTTTCCGGCACTTTCCCAAATGAAAGACATATTTTTGGCATTTTCTAAACGCAAAACTAGCATATTTTGCTCCCCCTGAATAACAACACTGAGTAACTCAACACTCTTTGGCTATGAGTCACAATACGAACGAATATTTGCATCGCATGGGAATCACATTTGAGATATCTTTATTCATGATCAAAATGTCGGGAATTTTTCTTCCACATTTCGTTAACAAAGCGATATCACAAAATTACTAGGTTTTGGACGCATATGCGATATCACAATGAAGATTTTATTTTATGTTGAAAATGTAACTCCACAAAAGTGTCAGGCGATGTAACGTGTTTGCTGGGTATATACAAGCCAGGTAAAGTAAGGATACCATTCTTCCTGAATATACCCCTACACGATTGTCTGTACTTCATAAAGAACATTGTGCGAATCGCAAGCTTCTGTGTAATGAATACCTGTTCAGATTGTGAGCTTGCTCCAAAAAATTACCCCATATGACAGTAAAGATTGAAAATTTGCGAAATATATTATTTTCAAACAGTTTGCATCTATTTGGTCCCTGACAGCCCTCAACATATATATATATATATATATATATATATGGAGAAGATTTAACCGATCCCTCATTATTTATCCTTATATATATATAAATATATATATATTATATATATATATATATATATTATATATATATATATATATATATATATATATAAATATATATATAAATATATATTATAATATATATATATATATATATATATAATATAAATATATATGAAAAAAATCTAATGGACATAACCCTCAAGGATGAAAAATAACCGTAGACACGTGTTTCGGGCTTTAGGCCCTCATCAGTACGGTGAAAAGATGGTAAATCAAAAACGCATAACGGAGTCAACACAAGGAAGCCAGCCGCACATTTTGCGATTTCGGTGGAAGACCCTGCATTCCAGGGCAACATCCAACGTCACCACGGAGGCAGCCTTAGCCACCTGCGTGACATCCGAGTCCAGGAATATAATTAGAAAAGTGATTAATAATGAGGGATTTATGAAATACATCCTTGAGGGTTATGTCCATTAGATTTTTTTCATGTATTTCATAAATCCCTCATTATTAATCACTTTCTAATTATATATATATATATATATATATAATATATATATATATATATATATATATATAAATAATACATATATAATGGAATTCAATCTTGTTGACACAGCATTTCACAGTGTATTCCCAATTAAGATGCCTATCAATTGTTACCCCCAAAAGTTTAGTGTGAGGATTTATCTGAATCTTTCCACAATCAAAAGCGATTTTATCTGGGTACAACAAGTTTGATCGTAACCCTTGAGAACATCAGCACATTAGTTTTACTTTCATAAAGAACGAGACCATTATGTGTGCACCAGTTTTTTTATCTGTGATATATAGTCTTTATTAGAGTTTGTGGCGGCTGTGCTAACATTTTGGCAAGATACCAAAACATTACAGTCATCCGCATATAAAAAAGGTTTTATTGTCCTGTTATCAGGACCCAGGTTTTCGGCTTGCATTATTGATGTTCGTAGAGCAAAAGTCTCTGATAGGTCATCAATATAGACGACAACAGAAACGAACCCATGATAGTGCCTTGTGGTACACCTTTACAGATGGTTTCTCTCAGAGGAAACGAAGTTCGTATCTCCCCTGTGCAAAACAACCATCTGTATCATTAAGATAGCTTTCTAGTAGTTGGAGTGTGTTTCCCCTAATACCGTACTTCTCAAGCTTCCTCAACAATACTTGATGTTCGATACAGTCGAAGGCTCTTGAAAATCAACAAATAGCCCTGCTGGAATTTCACCGTTTTCAAAGAAAAGTATTATATTTTGAAGAAATTCAAATACAGCAGTGTCAGTGCCTCGATTTTTCAGTGAAACCATGCTGATTTTTGGATAAAACATTGAATTTTTTAAAGAACTCCACCAATCGATTGACCAAAATTTTCTCAAAAATCTTAGCAAATGATGTAAACAGACTTATTTTGTCTGTAATTCGAGAGATCGTCAGAATCGCCTTTCTTGTGACAAGGTATTACCTGAGATATTTTCATAGCATCTGGAAAGATACCTGCCTCAAATGCACAATTTACTATATAACATAAGGGGTCCACTTATACTTTCAATATGCTGTTTAATAACAGACATAGGTATTCCATCGTGACTAGAGGAGTTTTTGTTCTTCATCATCCTTACTACATAAAGCAACTCAAAAACAGGAATCACAAAAAAAACAGAATGAGTTAGAAATGCGTCTTTCAATACTGACATTATTGGAATGATCGATATTACTGCAAAAGTTGGAAGTGATATTAATGAAAAATTCATTGAATTCATGTGCTAATTGTATAATTTTTGCATTGCAATCAGTATGTCCTGATGAGAGCTTACTGACTGGTGATGTATTTGCATTTGTCACATCCTTCATCACATTCCAAACAGCTGTAGATTTGTTCTGAGCATTGTTTATAATAGTTGAATAGGAATCTTTTTTATTTGAGCTCAGAGCTGTATCATGAAGGCTTTTAACCTTTTTATATTCTACAGCAAAATCCTGTTCATATTGTGGCATAACCGAATAATAGGTCCAAACGTGTATTCAGAGATTGAATCCCTGAGTCCGCTTAAACTGTCTCTTTCTCGATATACCTATCGATTGATACTAGTGGAAAGGCTGTCTGAAATTCTCGCACAAACTTCTCAGAGAAGTAATTCCGTATTTCATTAATGCTTTGCTTCGGAATCATATAAAGCCCAGACCAATCAGCACTTAAAAGAAGCTCCTCAAGGACCTGATGATTATGGTCATTATAAATTCTCATACTTTTTTTTTGGTTAGATTTGAAACGAGATTGACATTGAAAAATAAGTTTTAGCCCTGAATGGTCAGACAAATGCTCCTCAATAATAGAGGTCAGACCCTTTACGTTAGAAATAATATTGTCTAAGCATGTTGCGGTTCTCGATGTTATTCTGGTAGGTTTCATTGTAGAAACTTGTGAATTACAACTCTGCAATATTGCAAAAAATATTTTAGATTCAGCAGTAGAAGATAGTCAATAAGTCAATATTGAAATCGTTAGCAATAATAAACCTTACATTCTCTACAAGACAAAGATCGAGTAATGAAATGAATCTTTCAAAAAAAATATCAATATTGCATATTGGACGATATATACAAATAATTATATATTTATCGCATTCTATAAATGTTTGACTTGCGCAACATTCAAAAACTCCACAGATGCTCAAACTCTTGAAGTCGATCCTATCCGTGTATGCCATACCTTGCTCGTGAAAAATGGCACATATGTGATATTATCTTGCTGCCCAATTTTTTGGCTGTGATTCCCATATTTTCAATGGCTCGGAGATTTTCTTGAACTGTGTCGTGAAGTCACTTGATTGATGATGCTGATTCTTGTTGAAGGTGTAGGTAGGTTCAGGATGTTGCCTGCGTATTTGATGAAGAGGAGTCGGTTGTTGTTGTACCTTTTTTTTATTAATTCCCATGCAGTACTGTAGTTTTTTTATGACACCTCTAAATGGTTGGATGAGTTTCGCTGCCTCGCCGCGGGTTTGTCCCTTGAGGTACTACATCTTTTCAGCGTCCCCTAGTTCCTGATTCTGATGGATTGTCTGAAGAAATATGTCTCGAAAAGTAATCCAAGTCTCATAGTCACCACTGAAGATTGGAATGCTGATTCGTGGTAGACCTATAGACGTGCTCTTGGATTGATGGCTCTTGGCTGTGATTATGCTTTCTATGATACTTTCATATCTACTTCTGAATTCCTTGAAAACTCCGCCTTTGGTATATTTTGATGGTTTCTTTGGAATTGATGACGAGAATCTGCTCATAGAGTGCCTCTAGGTCCCGCCATATCCTGGTTAAATTTTCTTCGAGTAGTTTGTAGATTCTGGGGTGAAGCTGCATCTTTATTCTTTCCCCGGCTCTCTTCATTTCTTCTTCGAATAAATTTAACTTTATTTGGATTTTAAGAATGGAGGATGCTGGTAGCTGTCTTCTTCTGCCGTTGGGGTAGATTGAGGCCATGTGTCGATATAATTTTTGATTCCTGGTAGCACTTGGAAATTTGCCCAGGTAAATCTTGGGTGAAGTAATAGTGTTCTTTGCTGAGAGAAATGCTTAAAGTTCAGTGGCTCTGGAAGGCTTCTCGCAGATGTTGGTAGAGGCCCCTGGGGTGCTTTTTCTCGGGTGCTAGCGTTGACTCTGGAAGGCCTTCTCGCAGATGCTGGTAGTGGATCTGAATGTCTTTTTCTCGGGTGCTGTGTCGTTGACTCCGGACGGCTTCTTCCCCAGTGCTGTTGGTGTGGTCGAGATAAGGATTGTAAATCCTTTTT